>CAWUFW010008325.1:0-600000 GCA_963921515.1 Calotriton arnoldi
TGTTGCAGTTCGCATACACAGTGTAATTTTGCAGTTCATCATCCCCATAACAGCACCCACGTTGGAATCACGACAGAGGCAAGTATGGTGTATTAGTGTGTTTATTGTGATACATTTGTGTTAATAGTGCATAGGATGGGTTGTGCTGTACATGAATCTTGCAATCCCAAGTTCCTAGGTGAATTGAAAGTCCGGGTAGACAGGATCCCCAGTATCGGGGCCACAGTTGTCTGACACATTGGTCCAACTTGTACTCCCATGCAATGTGTGGGAGTAGTGTTGCCGTCAACAGGGTGAACAGTCTGTGCACAAAGGCGAACATCCAGAACAGGTTCAGGCTTCCTGGGAGTTGCGCTTGGCCATCGGCCTCTCACTTTTCCCTCCTCGGACGACCCCTCTTCTTGGGGGGGCCCTCAAGTGCAGGCTGCTGCGGTGCAGGGGACTCTCCGGCAGAGTCCTCCTCCCTCCCTGTGGCAGTTGCAGTTTGTTCGGCACCAGATGTTGTTGGCACACAGGGAGGTGTGGACTGGTTGCTGTTCATCTGGCGGAGGCATTGTAAAATGTCCCTGTGCACCGCCGTCTTCTCATGCAGTGCATCCCACTTGGACTCCACGCGGGACATGTGTGAGTCCACACGGGACATGTGTGACTCCACGTGGGACATGTGGGAGTCCAAGCGGGCATGATGGGCAGCCTGCTGCTGTTTAATGTCTCTGAGGAGCCCCACTACCTGGCTGAGCTCTCCGGTGCTGGACTGGTACGCATCAGCTATGCGTACCAGTTGTGGGTCGTCATGCACACCAGCAACGTCTGCAAGCAGCGACCTCTGTCTCCCACCCCTCCCACCACCCCTGCTGACATGTGCAGTGTGTGCAGTGGCACGCACAGATAACCCTGGTCCACCTTGGGGGTTGGTGGTGGTGGTGGTGTCCATGGCCCCAGGTTGGTCCAGGGTCACTGTGCTGGTGTTGCTCCTTATTCTGTCCATGTCGGCAGGGATGGTATTCGTGGTGACAGTCGTTGTAGGGGTGGGTGCAGGGGTGCAGCTGGTGGTCCTGCTGGTGCTGCAGCTGGTGGTCCTGCTGGTGCTGCATGTTGACTTGCACCGGATGTGCCAGGTTGTTCTTCATCGTCCGAGGAGGACAGAGGCTGTACGACGCCAGTGAGCTCGGCATCCTCTTGAGCCTGGGACTGGGACTCCTCAGCGTCTGCTGCTGTGTCCCCATCATCACCTGTTTTTGGGAGACACAAACAATGTATGTCATGTTTCTGCAGGCATCAGTGGTTGACACACATGACAGTTGTGACTGTGCCTCTGGGTGCGGGCCTGTACATTGCATTGTCCTAAGTCGTCACAGTCAGGGGTTGATATTGGTGTGGCACATTGTCCTGCATTATTTGGGCATTTCTATGTATTTTCTGGGGTGTGAACATGGTCTGCATTGCTTGTGTTTGGTTGACAGCCAGACCTCCTTCCCACCCAGCCAGCCAGTCAGTTATCCCACCATGGAACGTGCTTGCGTTGCAGGGAGTGTAAGTTGTCTCTCAGGATGTCAGTCAGTGGTGTCCTGCTGTTTGTTGGTGCACAGTTGGCAGCAGGGCCTTGTGCTCCCCACAGCAGTAGCCAGTGTCAGCCATCTTGTGAGTCCTTCACTCCCTGTGATGTGAGCATGGTTCAGGGTGGTGTTGATGGGACAGTTGTGGGGGTGAGCTATGTCTGTGACTACGACTCCCATCATGCCATTGCCTCCACCCCACTTGCCAGCATTCCCATACTTACTTGCTTTTGTGTGGAGTTCAGTGGGTGTGGGTGTGAGGGCAATGGCAAGATGGCTGACAGTGGTGTCCTGCTGTTGGTTGGTGTGCAGTACCCAGCATGCCCTTGTGCTCCCCACGACACAGCAACAGTGTCAGACATCTTTGATGGGCCTTTCCACTCTCTGTGGGATGTGCATGCGTGAGTGTGAGCTTGCTGGGCCATGTGGTGGGGGATGTAGGGCTGTGACTACAACTCCCATCATGCTATTGCCTCCACCCCCTTCCCAGCATGCCCATGCTTCCTTCCTTTTGACTCTGCTTCCCTGTGGGGTGGGCTGGCTGTGCTGACAGGATGGCTGGGAGTGTTGTCCTGGCAGTTGTTTGGCTAAGAGTCCCAGGAGTGTCCCTGTGCTTCACACAACATAACCCAGGGTGGTGGTGCTTTGTGGGATCTTGTGTTAGGATGGAGGGCATTGCATTCCACCAGGTGGGTACTGTGGAGTTTGTGTTGGGGAGGGTGTGAGGGGAGGTGCTGGTGACTATAGTCAGTGCTGCAAGTCCCCCTTCCCACCCAGCCAGCCAGATATCCCACCATGGAACGTGCTTGCATTGCAGGGAGTGGAAGTTGTCTCTCAGGATGTCAGTCAGTGGTGTCCTGCTGTTTGTTGGTGCACAGTTGCCAGCAGGGCCTTGTGCTCCCCACAGCAGTAGCCAGTGTCAGCCATCTTGTGAGTCCTTCTCCACTCCCTGTGATGTGCGCATGGTTCATGGTGGTGTTGATGGGACAGTTGTGGGGGGGCAATATGTGTGACTGCGACTCCCATGATGCTATTGGCTACACTGACTTGGCCAGCATACACAGAATTCCTTCCTTTGAGTGGTCTTCACTGTGTGTTGGTGTTGTTGTGGTGGCTACATGTGTGGATGTGTGTGTTAGTTCTATTTGTGCCACTGCCTAGCTGTAGTTGTGGTTGTGTTTGTACATGTGTTGGCACAGTTGGATGTGACTTTTTTGATGGCATGTGTTGTGTTTATCTGACTGACATACACATTTTGGGATGATTCTGTTCTAGTTGCTGTGTAATTGCTATGAGTGCATGGTTTGACTCTCCCCTTGACAGTGATGTGTGTGTTTTGTGGCAGTTTATTGTGTACATTTGTTGTGTACTCACCAGGCTCTGGGATGTCCTCTAGTCCATATACGCTCACTGGCGGAAGGATGGCCCGCACCTTCTCCTCCCAGGGCCTGAGGTATATTGGCTTGGCAGGAGGGCCACTGCCGGTGTGTTGGCTGTTGATGTAGTCTTTCTTCAGCATGTCCCGTACCCTCCTGCGCACGTCATACCACCTGTTCTGGATGTCCGTCTTTGTGCGCCGACATGGTGATTGGGCGTTCACCCTGTTGATGATCCTCTCCCACATCTTGGTTTTCTGCGACATGGGGGTCTGTTGGACCAGAGTGCCAAACAGCTGTGGCTCCACCCTGAGGATCTCGTCTACCATGACTTCCAATTCACTATCTAGGAACTTGGGATTCTTCTTGGGGGGCATGGTGATGGGTGGTGATGGTGGGTGATGTGTGTGTTGGTGTGCAGGTGAGGGTGTGTGGGTGTGTGTTGTGCTGGGTGTATGTGAGGTAGGTATTTGTTGGTGTGCTGATGGTGTGTGGCTTGTGTGAGGGATGAGCTGTGGGTGTGTGGTTGCTTTCTCTTGGGTGCTGGCAGTGGAATGGCATTTGCAAAGGCTCATGGTTGTGATTTGTGTCCTTTATATAGGTGGAGTTGTGGGTGTGTCCTTGTTCTCTGTCCCCACCCCCCAGTATTTATTGGCTTGGTAATTGCATGTTTGGCCTTTTTTTGGTTGATTTTTCCTTTGTGCTGTTTGTGTATGTTGGAAACGTTCTTGTGACCGAGTCGGACCCTGCATTGGTCTCGTACGGTGTTTTCCGTTTCGTTCACGCTGTGTTTGTGCAGTTTTCTATGCTGCGTACGCGTCGGTCGCGGTGTATTGTGTTGCTTCGGCTCGGTTTTGTATGCGTGTCGGTCGTACGGCTTGTCCTCCGTCCGACTCGCTCGTGGTTTCGCGCCTTGCATCGTACTTAGCGGTTTGGAGTTCGCGTGTACGTTTCGGTCGGATTTGTTCCGGGTGCGTGTCGGTCGGTTGGATTCGCGTGTTTTTCCGGCCGGATTGCTGTTTTCCGTGCGGCTCGGTCGGTCAGCTTGGTTTCGCTTACGTGTCGGTCGGATTTTTCGCGCCTTGCATCGTACTTGGCGTGTCGGGCGCCACGGGTGCGTGTCGGGCGGTATTTTTTCCGGATCCGAGTCGGTCGGTGCTTTTTCCGGCCCGAATCGGAATCGACCCCTAAGTGTGTACAACAAATGCTTTACACTGTCCTCTGATACTGCCTTACTGCTCGACCAAGCTACCACTTTAGAGAGTAAGGTTATATCTAACTTTAGCCTCTGCCAAACCTCTGGGGACTGTGGACTCTGTGCACACTGAACCTTACTTTGGTTCAGTATATACAGAGCCACTTTCTTACAGTCATGCATAGCGCTTAGAGCGTTAGCGCTATACCACTGTTTGGGGTGGAATCTCTGGCGAGGGCAGTGCTTGAGACTTGTAGTTTTTTTGCTTATCATCCTTGTCTGTATAGTATATTTTTGTTCTGTACATTAAAATACTTTACAAAAGTAAAACACTGTCTCAACAACTGTATTAGTGTTTGCTGTGTTCTGGGTTTTTAACCTCACATAACCTCCTGGAGTTCAGCCTGCAATGCTCACCTCTGGTACCTTGGGAGAGTCAAGTGCTAACGGGAGCTCAGCTGGGGGTTCAGTAGTATTGTGGCCACGGGACACTGGTGCTGAACGACACAATTTGTGCTCAACAATTCCTGACTGCCTGGGATCTCAGGAAAATGTTCTCCCATCAACCTAAGGAGGATGCAACCAGCAAACGTAAACAGGCGTCTCAGAAACTTCACCGTGTGTTTGTTGTGGCAAGAGCCCGCCTTTACGTGCCTGACTGGTGGGCGTTAATATGGATTAAAAGCACAGTGTTTTACACACTAAGGGGGAGATTTACTAAGCTTTTGCGCCGTGTTTGTGTCACAAAAGTGATGCAAAACGACGCAAAATCTTTTTTTTGTTATTTGCTTTCCAGTGCTAAACTTGTTTAGCGCTGGAAATAACGTAAAAGTAATGCGAAGCAGCGCATTGCGCTGCTTTGCGTTACTTTGCGTCATGGGGGCGTGCCAAGGGTGGTGCATGCAACCACCCAAGGTTTCTCACGCTAAACCCAATTTACTAAAAACAGTAGATTGGGTTTAGCGTGAGAAAACTGCGCCCTTTTAAACTAGGCGCAAGGAAGGAGAAATGCTTTCTTTGAAGATATGGCGCTCTCCTGCTCCCTCCCTGTCGCGCAAAGCAGCGCAGCACAGCCTCGCGGGGGACTGCACTGCGTTGCGTGACTTTTTAGTAAATCTCCCCCTAAGGGGAGGCTGCGCAGCGTTGCACGAAAGGGAGGGAGCAGGAGAGCGCCGTATCTTCAAAGATACGGCTCTCTCCTCCCCTTTCCCTTGCGCCGGCGCTGATTACAGCTGCCGTGCGCCATGCACACACCTTAGCGCCGCAGCGCTAGGGTGTGGGCATGAGTGTAGCATAGGTTTTGTACAGGAAGGGTATCCTTCCTGTACAAAGTACTATGCTACTGATCCAGCGCTAACAATAAAAATTATTCTCCTATATGCTTCGGTCATCCAGGTGCAACTATTTTTCCAACACACAAACTATATCCATATGACGGTGGGGCCCATAACACTGCATATACATTCACTTACTCATTTATTCCCTGGATTTCCTCCGTCCTTAACCTAGGAGAAAACGATTCGCTGGAAGGAGACGGGATACCTCTTTTAACATGACATAATGTTTCTCATTTGCTTTAAGGTATTCCGCTCATTGGTCGATGGACCAACTAGTAGGAATCAGTTGATGGTGATTAAGACCAGCTCAATCACAATAAACTCATTAACATTTTACCCCGTCGACAGGAGGATCACCTTCAAACTCCTCATCTACGCACACAAGGCACTCCACAAAACTGGCCCAGCCTACCTCAACAGACGACTCTTCTTCTACGTCCCCAACCGCCAGCTCCGCTCCGCCGACCTCCCCCTCGCCACCGTCCCTCGCATTCGAAGAACAACCACCGGCGGCAGATCCTTCTCACACCTCGCCGCCAAGACCTGGAACACCCTTCCACTAAGCCTACGACAGACCCAAGACCTGCTGACCTTCAGGAGGCTACTCAAGACCTGGCTGTTTGACCAGTAGCAGCACCCCCCCCCTTCCCTCTCCCCAGCGCCGTGAGACCCTCGCGGGTAAGTAGTGCGCTCTACAAATTCTGTGAGTGATTGATTGATTGACCTTAATTATTGAGCTAAAGAATCACTGAGTCATTTGTTTAAAGAATAATAAAGTTTATATAAAGATTCAAAGCAAGAAATAAGTTTAAGCTTATTATTCAGATTATTACATTTATCATCATTATAAGAATAAATTGAAATTGCAATGCATACCTAAAAGACGGAAAAATAAGGTTGTCATAACAAGAACTCCAAAAGATCAATCTATCTGTCTTGGAAAATCTAATAGTTCTAAATGAAAAATCTATCAGGAGTAAAAAGGTTCTCTAAAAGCAGCATCTTATACTCAACTAGAAATATAAAATAGCAGCAGCAGCATCAGCTCGTCAGCATCAGCAACCGCAACTTCACCCATCTACAGCATCCACCTCTCCAGCATCTAACCTCTCCAGCATCTCCGTCAACAGCAACTAACCCCTCCCCACCAAGAGTAGGTCTTCTTATACCCTAATTCTAGCTTACTGAATAAAAATGTTGCATCTCCATGGCGTGATTCTTTCTCATTGGTTCATTCAGGTTCATATACATTTTAATCAAACTTCCTTGTCTTAACCAGTTCTTTGTGGAATGTCCATGCAAGCATCGTTTCCCACAGTTCATGACATTGCTCATCAGTTTCGATCAGTCCAATTTGTATCTTTTTCTGCTACTTTTTAGATTCAACAGTTCCGTCCATTTATTCAGTTTGAGTTCTCACGCTTCTTGCTGATCATCTTGGCACACATTTGCTCAGAAAGGTCACAATAGCCTTGACCATACTTCCGTCTTAGCGTCTCAGCACGAACACGTGGTCATCCTTTTTCACAGCCTCTCTCCTCTACCACACGGCTTCTTGGACATGCGTACTCTAGCTTATGGCGGCCATTTTATATCGCTGCTCAACAGGCCTAAGCGCACTATTTTCAAAGATAAACAAAATGTTGTTAAAATAAAGAATATAAACCCTTTCGTTTCCCTCCCGTCTTTCTACGTACCCCAATTAGGTATTACCTAGCAAAAAGCAACATATAAAGCTGTCCCTTACTTACCATCGCTTTATTTTGCCACCACACGTTTTATTTAAAAAGCACAAATCATGCGTTTATTATTTTATTAGTACGCAAATATTACGTTATGTTAGACACGTAAACAATTATAAGTTGATTAATTTGCACACAAAATAGCGTGTTACCTTTACCCTTTACATGTAACATACATTGTTGGTTATTTACTTAAACAAACATGTTTATTAATTATTTTACGAAAATTATTAGGAGGTTAAAAATTTTTCATTTACCCTGCTCCATCAACTCCCCCCTTTGGTGATTTTTAATATCACCACAAAACCCAAGTTATACAATTCTTTCAGACAGCATATATCTTTTATCCGTTTGCTTTTGTTAGTTTACACAACTGTATCCCTTTCAACTTGTCTCTTCGTCTTCTTGTACATGTTCTCTTTTATTTCTTCTAACTCTATTTCACCCATTTCTCTCTCTCTCTCCTTGTTTATCATGTTTTCTTTTTCTATTTTATTCTGTCTTCTTCTTCTCTTTATACATGTAATTACAAGCTTCAGCACTAAAATTATTATTATTATCATGGTTGCTATTATTATAACTTTCCCTATTATTAATCCACTCATTCTTGTTAACCAATTTATAACTGAAGAAAACCCTTTACCAAGTTTTCCCAATACACTTTCAACCTCCAGTGGAACAAGTTCTTTGTGCAAACTTGTAATATTTGTTATATACTTTTGTATATTTTCACTTTTATCTGGAATGTAAGTGCAACAATGTTGGACTTTCAGCATTCCACAGACTCCACCCTCTTTTGCCAAAAGAATGTCAAGGGCAAGTCGATTTTGCATCACCATAGCTCTCATGGCAACCATCTCGGTATGTACCATCAAGAACCCTCCAGCAGTATCTGTAGATAAACGATCTACCACTGTGGATAATTTCCGAATTCTAAATGCATTCAAAGATATTCCCACTGCTGGTATCAATGCACCAAAAATATCACCTACTATTTCTGAAAAACTTTCCCTTTTTCTACGTGTAAAGGTATTTATCATTTTGTGTGTTCCTTTTTCTTTTCTATCCATATGAAAAATCTTTGGAAAGACCAGGCCTAAATAACATGACCCATACCAATGGTCCGGCAACCTGTAATAAGCCCTATTTCCACAAACATAATAGATCCCTGGAAATATTGGATCTTTTCCCCCTTTGAATCCCCATCCGCCTAAAATTTGATAATTGTCATGGCAAATACTGGAACCCACAAAATAATTGTCATATCTTGTCTTATTTCTTCTAATGCACAACCTTCCCTGTTGGGGCCAATCCAGAGTCATAGCTGCATTTGTCTTTTTCTTGTCCTGATGATCTTCCTCAAACGCCCAAAGAGGTGTTTTTGTCTCTTCTATCACTTTTCTTTGAAATTTCACTCTTCTTTCTTCAAGCATCTCTAAAAATACTTTTTCTTCCTTCTTTAACTCACAGGTAAGGTTGTATTTTACTATATTATCTAATGTTAAAATCTTATCTTCTAAAAAATATTCACCAAACGTTTTTCCCTCTTTTATTTTGTTTAGCTCGGGAACTACAGAAACTTTCGCAAAAATCTTATCTATGTCAGTGTAATAATATTCTAATCTACCTGTTTTATAAAATAAACTTGCTAAAACACTACATGTTATTCCATACGTCAAAGGAAGGTGATGATAAGTCACACCCTCTGCTACAGACGCAGGCAATTGCATACAAACATAGCAATCTCTTACATCCATTGTTTCTACATACTCATATAATAATTTAGTAAAAACATTTTTTGAAAAATCTGTTATTGATTTGTCCTTATGTAATTCTGCACTACTTTTTAATATAACTGGTTCTTGAGTGTTAGCTCCTTTTTCTTTCTCTGTGTTATTAGAAGTTTCTACTACAGCTAAACTAATTGGAATAGTGATCGCTAAAACCACCCATACTGTCATTAATAATCCTGTACAAAAGAAGCACATCTTACACCATCTACTTAAAAACTCACATTTACATTTTCTATCTCTTGTATTCTCCATTTTATTTTATAACCTTATTTATTTGTTTTCCAGAAAATTGTGTCACTACACCTCAGAAATGACTTATTTGCCACTCTGCACTCCAATGTTTTTGTCTTTGCTTGGTACTTTCTTTTAATTCTTTTCAGAATTCTTTCTTTGTCAAATCCAGTATTTCGTCAAATCCGGTAGAAATTCGTCAGATCCAGTGTTTTGTCAAGTCCGGTAGAAATTGTTTCAAGTCTGTTGCACCTCACCTTCACCCATTAGGTTTCTTTGTTCTGGGTTCTCGTGAGTGTTCTTTTCTTCTTTGATATCAGTCAAAGCAAGATACAACCATTCAGGCGATCTATACTTCGGATTTACTTTCTTTACTCTCTTCGTTTTCTGCAAGTGTTTTCCACCTTGTTTTTCTTGCTCTTTCTGACTTGTTATTTCATTCACTTGTTCAGCACTTTTTCCATCTAACCTTATGATTCTGTATGTTAACTTTCTTACTTCGTTGGGCCAATTGTCTCCTTTTCTTGGCCTTTTTGCCTCACTTCCTTTTTCCTCTCTTTCTGTTTTCCAATTCCTTTTTCTTGACTCTAGTTTTTTGTTTCTTTCTTCTCCACTTTCTTCAGACTCTGTTTCAGTTTTTTCGTTATTGTCTCTTATTTTGAATTTTATAATTTCTTCTTCCTCTACTTGTGGTTCTTTTCTTATCTTCCTTCGTTCACCTATTTCTGTCCCTCCTCGAGGTTCTTCCGAATTTGTGTCAGTCTCTCTATCTGTTTCTAAATTTCCCTGTTCTTTTGTTTGGCTATCTGTCCCTATTGCTCCTCGGGGATCTTCCGATTTTTCTAACTTTCTGTTTGAAACTCTCCCTTCTTCATCTATTAATATTATTTCCGAAGGATTTTACCACAACTTGTACTTGGTTGCTCACTGTTATTATCTTCTTGCTCAGTTTCTTCTCTTATGCTTTCAAATTTCCAATTTCTTTTCAGAATTTCTTCACAATCCGAATGATCTGTATCAGATTCTGAACTGGTATCTGATATCTCCAGATGTCGACTCACAGGTCGATCTTCAAGATTCTGGAACTTCAGCTATTTCCTCTATTTCTTCTGTCGTTGCACTTGTAGTTGGGTCTTCCAGATGTCGACTTACAGGTCGATCTTCAGATTCTGGCACCCTGTTTGTTTCTTCTTCTGTTTCTGATGCTGAACTGTTATCCAATATTTCCAGATGTCGACTCACATGTCGATCTTCAGGTTCTGGAACTCTGATGGTGTGACTGGCATGCACCCAGTGTTTTACTCCTGCACATTTGACTGCAGTGGTTGTCACCAGGATCACTTGTCGTGGTTCGTCCCAGCGAGGAACCAAACAGTTTCTTCTCCTGTGGACTTTTATGCGGACCCAATCTTCTGGATTCAAGTCGTGAGCTGGTTTTCTTTCAAGAGTGGTCGCATCCGGTCCAACCTGATAAAACACAGAACGCACCACATCAGCCAATCCTTTGCAATAATCCAGCACCAGATCATCAGTTATAGTCAGTAGTTTGTTGACAGGTACATATGCTTGTCTCATTGCTCGTCCCATAATTATCTCATGGGGACTGAGTCCAGTTTTCCTTTCCGGAATACTTCTGATTGTCATTAAAACTAATGGCAAGGCATCTGGCCATTTGAGTCCTGTAGCTTGACACATTTTTCCTAACCTGTTCTTAATTGTTCCATTCACTTGCTCTACTATCCCAGAAGCCTCTGGTCTGTATGCACAATCCAGTTTCTGTTTCATACTAAGTGCTTCACAAATCAGTTTAACTAATTCATTTTGAAAATGTGTTCCTCTATCTGTTTCAATCGTGACTGGAAAACCATACCTCGGAATGAATTCTCGCAGCATAAGTTTTGCTACCGTGATTCCATTATTCCTTCTGGTCGGGTATGCTTCCACCCAACGGGAAAACAAACAGACGATCACAAGGACATACCTTAGTCTGTTGCACGGGGGCATTTCAATAAAATCCATTTGCATTCTGGTGAAAGGACCTCCTTCTCGTCCTATTGTTCCTAGACTCACTACTGTCTTCCTTCCTGGATTTAACTGTTGACAAATAAGACATCTTTGACAAAGACTCTCAGCTATGGCTCTGAATTTTGGATTATACCATGTTTGTCTAAAAAGTCTGATCATTGAATCTCTCCCAATATGGGCTTGTCCATGGTACATCCGTGCCATGTCAGAAATCATACTATCAGGCATAACTGGTCTTTCATCTCTGTAAACCCATACATCATTTTCTTCATGTTTTCTACATCCTGCTTTTATCCATGTATCTTTTTCCTCATCATCTGCTGCTTCCTGTAACTGTCTCACCTCATCCCATGTCTCAACAGGGTTAGTAAAAAGCAAAGGACAAGAAATATGCTCCCTTTCTCGGTTCCTGTTTAAAGAAACCACATTCTTTGCACAGTACTGTGCAATCTCGTCAGCATATTTATTACCGACAGTTATGTAGTCTTCCCCATTTTTATGTGCATTGCACTTCACAACAGCAATCTGTTTAGGCAGCTGTATCGCCTCAAGCAACCTTTTCACAAAATCTCCATTTCTAATTGGCGTTCCTGCAGACGTCAAGAAACCTCTTTGTGACCAAATCTGACCAAAATCATGCACCACCCCAAAGCCGTACTGGCTATCTGTCACAATCGTAACCCGTACATTTCTTCCCAACTTGCATGCTTGAATCAGAGCTACTAGTTCTGCGACTTGGGCAGACCGTATCCCTTTCAGACAAGATGCTTCCATTACAGTTGCTACTGTGCAAACTGCATATGCTGCACTTAGAACTCCATCACTCGTTCTCAAACATGAGCCATCCACAAACAGAATATAATCTAATTCTCTTAAGGGCTCATCTCGTATGTCTGATCTCGGTTTCGTACAATATTCAAGCACATTCAGACAATCGTGATCTACTTCATCCATTTCAATTACACTCTCTTCATCTGGTAAAGATGTCGAAGGATTCACATTCATACATCTGTCAATGGTCACATTATCTGCACTCAAAATTACTTTTTCATACCTGGTCAGCCGACTATGTGTCATGTATTGGGTGTTCGTTCTTGTCAAGAGAATTTCCACAGAATGGGGAACATATACTCTCAGTGGATATCCCATCACTATGCCTTCACTCTGTTCCAGACTCACACAAGTAGCAGCAACTGCTTTCAAACATCCAGGCAACGCTTTCGCTACAGGGTCTAAAACAGCTGAAAAATATGCAATGGGTCTTTTCATAGTTCCATGTCTCTGTACCAAGACTGAAAATGCACATCCATCTCTTTCACTGCAATACAACTCAAAATCTTTCTCATAGTCAGGCATTCCCAATGCTGGAGCTTCACATAATTTCTTTTTCAGCTCTCTGAATGCTTTCATTTCTTCATCATTCATTTCAAAAGGATCTTTAACATCCTTCTTTGTCAGTTTTTGCAACGGTTTAGCAATCAGCGAAAAACCGCTTATCCATTGTCGACAATATCCAACCATTCCCAGAAACATTCTTACCTCTCTTTGCGTCATTGGAGCTCTCATTCCTTGAATCATTTTTATTCTTTCAGTCGTTACCTTTCGCACTCCTTTCTCAATTTTATGCCCTAAATACTGGACTTCTTGTTGACAAAACTGCAATTTTGATGGGGACACTTTATGTCCTCTTTTTGCTAAATGATTCAGCAAAGCAATTGTATCATTGACACATGCTTCCTTCGTTTTTGATGCCACCAGTAGGTCATCAATATACTGAACCATCACTGACTTTTCTGGCATTTTTAAATCTTCCAACGATTTCTTTAGAATCTGATTAAAGATTGAGGGACTTTCTGTGTACCCTTGAGGAATTCGGCACCATGCCAAAATACGCTCTCCAAACCTAAACGCAAATAATGGCTGGCTATCTGGATGTAATGGAATAGAGAAAAATGCATGACATAAATCAATTACTGTGTACCATTCTGCTTCACGTGGAATCTGGTATAGAATCACAGCAGGGTTCGGTACTATTGGGCAACAAGGCACTACAATTTTGTTTACCTTCCTCAAATCCTGTACGATTCTATATGTTCCGTTTGGCTTTTTCAGTCCCATTATTGGCGAATTACATGGACTGCTCATGATTTCTTTTAGAATCCCTTGTTCAACCATTTTATTTATTACTGGCGTTATTCCTTCAATTATTTCTGGTGTCAATTTATACTGAGGCGTATTTGGGTAACTCGTTCCTTCTTTTACGGTTATTTTAACGGGATCTACTTCTTTCATTAATCCTATATCTTCTCCTGTAAAGTCCCACACTTCTTCTTTCACTGTCTTTTTTAATTCAATTGGGATTTTCTCTGCATCAAATACAGGAAACAAATCATTTACTTCTGGTTCTAAATTTACCATGGTCATTTTATACAGCACATCTTCATCTGGGGTCTGAAATGCAATTCCATCTGGAGTACAATAGATAGTGCAATTCATCTTGCACAATAGATCGCGTCCTAATAGGTTCACGGGACTACAATCGCATACCACAAATCGGTGCATTTCACTAAATGGACCAATCTTTACCTACACTAATTTAGTAAGAGGCGTCTTAATTTGCTGATTTGAAACTCCAACTACTTGGATATGTTCACCTGAGAGAGGAAGGTTTGGAATTTCCACTGACCTAACAGTAGAACGGGTAGCTCCAGTATCCACAAGGAATGTTACATTTGCACCATTCACTTCTCCATCCACAAATGGACCAGACTGATCTACCTCTAGAGTTGCGCCAAGCACGCACTCTTCCCCCTCTCCTAGGCACCGTCAGAAACTTTCATCCGTTTCATCCTCATCCTGTCGTAACCAATATTGAGAAATTGCAGCTGCACGCGGCAACTGAGTTACCTGTTCTCCTCCGTAGAATCCTGTTTCTGCACTGTATTTCTGTTGGTTAACACTCTTGGGAAGTGGTGGTTGTGGCACCTGACTCTGTTGAGTAACTACCTCACTCTGCACCTGTGAATTTAATGATTGATTTTCCACATTAAGTTTTGGAGGAAATTTACACTCGTTTCTCCAATGCCCTAGCTTTCCGCAGTTGTGGCATGGCCACTTTTTCTTTGCCTCATCTATGCTCATTTGTCCTTTTCCTTTACCTATATTTGGTCAAGATCTAGCCTGTCCTGCTTCATTACCTGTATTACTCAATTGAGCTTCTTGCTTCTCTGCAACTTTCACCTGTGCCCACATGGCTTTTTCTTTCAATTTACGCTGTCTACTCTCAATATCATCACTGCAATACTTAGCATATCTCAAAACTTCGACAACTGTGCTATTCTGCCAGCAAATCATATACTGCTTAATCATTTCACTTATCTCTGGTTTCAATCCATACACAAATCTATATACAAAATGACTCATATCCTTCTCATTTAGTGTCTCATAACCACTGTACTGTTTGAAAACCAACAACAGCCTTTCGTAATAAGCATGCACTGATTCTTTACTTTCCTGCGTTGTTCTGTCTATTTTTACCCAATCTATTTCTTTAGGTGGAATCTTATTCTTCAAAAAGGTAATTACTTGGTCATACTTCCTCATCACTTCTGGTCCTGGCGCTCCTGTTTTAGCATCCCTTGGATATTCTACAGTTGGCCAATCAATAGTAATCTTACATTCTGTCCACAAATCAGCTGGCACTACTATATCAAACAATCCATCTAAGTCTATCCACAACACCTTTGAAACTTTCACAAATCTCTCCACTTGTCTGTACCATTCTACTGGCTTCTCTCTCAACTTTGGGAAGTCATTTGTAAATGACAGTATATCCTGTCTAGTCCATGGAACATGCACATAACTACCACCTGGAGTTTCTCTCATCGGGTACTCCCTTACAACTGGTTCCTTATCTGTCACTGCAAAAGCCAAAGATGCTTTATCTGTTGTTTTCTCGTTCTTTTTCGTCCATCTATTTCTCCATCTATCCACATCACCCCATTTTCTCAGTAAAACAATTAATTCTTTTATTTGGGTCAGTCTTCCTGATGTGTTCAAATTCTCTATATCTTTCTCACAAAAATCTACTCTGTATGGTTTCTGCAAAGTTCTCACTTTTACAAACTCTACTCCTAGTTCACTTGCTGTCTCTTCCAATTTGTCATGTAAATTCCTAGCTCTCCATGTAAGACTTTTGCACAAAAACATGATTTCATCATCCTGATAATGTTTTAATTTTTCTGTACCAATCGTTCCTAAAATCAATTCTTCCATGTCTATTTTTAACCTAATTACATCTAATGGTTTTACTTCTGTTTCTTTCGTTTTTACCGTTTTCATCCATTCATTTAACTCATCTGGAGTCGGACCTACAGGCGTACTATTTAATTCTATCCAATTGTTACTTCTTTCTGGTGTCCCTGATGCAGACTCCGTTACCATAGGTATTCTCCTAATTTCATTCTCATTTATTGTCAAATTAGTAGGTGGGCTTGGTCTATAGGTACTAGCCAAATGGTGTGCACCTTCATTATTCAGTTCCATCCCTTCTCTTTTTCTTTGCAAATGTGAATTCATGGGAATCACTAAAGAACGTTCATCAATTTTCTGATTCTCAAAAATTGGCATTACTGGACCTATCGTCACTGGTACAGTTACAGCTTCCATATTCTTTGTCAATGCTTTTATTTTCTCAGTCAATTCTCTTGTTGTTTTTGCTAATTCAGTTGCATTGTCACTTTCTATCTCGTCATTTTGTGAAGTTTTTAATTGATCTTGTGACCTATTTATCTCATCTCTTCGTTCGGGATTTTTATTCCTCCCAGTTTCCATTGGCGGTGCATTAGGTGTCACCACCGCATAAGTCTGTTGGTATGGAGGTGGGTTTCTGTTTAAAATATCTTCCAGCAATTCGTCATCTGTTTCACTACCACCATACACATATTTTTCTATAACTACATGTTTCTTTTTCTCTGTACACTTTCTCTTTGCTTCTTCCTCAACTGTAAAAGCTGGAAACAAACCTCCTGTCATATTAGCACATCTCCAACGCTTTATTCTGTCCTCATGATTTACTCCCCATAACCTTCCAGGCACAAACTCATGATTCTTTAATCCTCTGAATCTCTCTCGTTCATACATCTCATCTTCCCATTCAGTTAAAGCTTCAAACTGTGTCGGTCTAGGTCTAGGTTCTAACATTGCCATCTTTTCTCTCAAATTCCGTAGTACAGCTACATTAAATGAACCATTCTCAGGGAAAGCCAATGCTCCATCATTCTTGGTATATTTTGTCCAATTTTCTAACCATATGCATGTATGATATCCATATTTCAGCATCATATGCGAAGCTGGTGATTTCGGCGGAGGAATTATTTGTCCCTCTCTAGTCACTACCTTTTTGTCTTTCTTAAAGAAGTTCTTAACTTTCGACATCCATGATGTTTTCTCTCTACCGTATTCATAATACGACATGATTTTCAATCGCTTTTTCTCCTCAAACGATCCGCAATTCAACACTGTTCTCTATGCGTTATTCGGACCAATACTAGCGCGACTCACACCAACACTCCAATCAGAGCGATTTCTGTCTACGGCGCACTGTCCAATCCCAGCGCGGCTTTTGTCTACGTCAGTTCTGCTCCTGTTTCCGTATGACTAGCGCACTGTCCAATCCCAGTGCGGCTTTTGTCTACGTCAGTTTCTGCTCTTGACCCCTCCTTTACAAAATTTATCGGCAATTTCTTTTTCAACAATTCTTTGTTAGTTACAACATTAAAAACACATTTCCATTGTCTGATTCGCTAAACAAAAGAGATAGCTTTGACCATTTACACAAGAACTCTGTATTTTCCAGTAGGCAGCGCTTACCTCTACCCTACCACAGAATTTTCTGTTTCGCCGATAAAGTAGCACTTCCCTCTACCTTACCCTTCTTTCAAGTAAGCAGTAAACCCGTTTCTCTGGGGATAAAACACATGTGGAGACTATACTGCTCCTGAGAATTAAGGCCAGAGTTTCACAAGAAAACCGATCACTATTTCACTTACACACCTTTTATACGGAAAATGTCCCTATCATAACACAACCTGTGTTATCACCAATATGAACTCAGACAATGCACCATTCCATGTGACTTCTCTTGCCACACGTGTTCCACTTCCTACTTCCCGGAAGCGTGAAAACTTACATGTAACATAACGCGACTCAACATAAAGTGTTAGACGTGAACTTATCAATAATCAATAATCACCAAACTAATCTATAGTAACCATAACTCTGCTACCAAGAAATCTGATCCAGCGCTAACAATAAAAATTATTCTCCTATATGCTTCGGTCATCCAGGTGCAACTATTTTTCCAACACACAAACTATATCCATATGACGGTGGGGCCCATAACACTGCATATACATTCACTTACTCATTTATTCCCTGGATTTCCTCCGTCCTAAACCTAGGAGAAAACGATTCGCTGGAAGGAGACGGGATACCTCTTTTAACATGACATAATGTTTCTCATTTGCTTTAAGGTATTCCGCTCATTGGTCGATGGACCAACTAGTAGGAATCAGTTGATGGTGATTAAGACCAGCTCAATCACAATAAACTCATTAACATTTTACCTTAATTATTGAGCTAAAGAATCACTGAGTCATTTGTTTAAAGAATAATAAAGTTTATATAAAGATTCAAAGCAAGAAATAAGTTTAAGCTTATTATTCAGATTATTACATTTATCATCATTATAAGAATAAATTGAAATTGCAATGCATACCTAAAAGACGGAAAAATAAGGTTGTCATAACAAGAACTCCAAAAGATCAATCTATCTGTCTTGGAAAATCTAATAGTTCTAAATGAAAAATCTATCAGGAGTAAAAAGGTTCTCTAAAAGCAGCATCTTATACTCAACTAGAAATATAAAATAGCAGCATCAGCTCGTCAGCATCAGCAACCGCAACTTCACCCATCTACAGCATCCACCTCTCCAGCACCTAACCTCTCCAGCATCTCCGTCAACAGCAACTAACCCCTCCCCACCAAGAGTAGGTCTTCTTATACGCTAATTCTAGCTTACTGAATAAAAATGTTGCATCTCCATGGCGTGATTCTTTCTCATTGGTTCATTCATGTCCATATACATTTTAATCAAACTTCCTTGTCTTAACCAGTTCTTTGTGGAATGTCCATGCTTGCATCGTTTCCCACAGTTCATGACATTGCTCATCAGTTTCGATCAGTCCAATTTGTATCTTTTTCTGCTACTTTTTAGATTCAACAGTTCCGTCCATTTATTCAGTTTGACTTCTCACGCTTCTTGCTGATCATCTTGGCACACATTTGCTCAGAAAGGTCACAATAGCCTTGACCATACTTCCGTCTTAGCCTCTCAGCACGAACACGTGGTCATCCTTTTTCACAGCCTCTCTCCTCTACCACACGGCTTCTTGGACATGCGTACTCTAGCTTATGGCGGCCATTTTATATCGCTGCTCAACAGGCCTAAGCGCACTATTTTCAAAGATAAACAAAATGTTGTTAAACTAAAGAATATAAACTCTTTCATTTCCCTCCCGTCTTTCTACGTACCCCAATTAGGTATTACCTAGCAAAAAGCAACATATAAAGCTGTCCCTTCCTTACCATCGCTTTATTTTGCCACCACACGTTTTATTTAAAAAGCACAAATCATGCGTTTATTATTTTATTAGTTCGCAAATATTACGTTATGTTAGACACGTAAACAATTATAAGTTGATTAATTTGCACACAAAATAGTGTGTTACCTTTACCCTTTACATGTAACATACATTGTTGGTTATTTACTTAAACAAACATGTTTATTAATTATTTTACAAAAGTTATTAGGAGGTTAAAAAAAATTCAAAGTCGGAAAAGGAAGGAGAAATGAAAGCATTTCTCCTTCGTTGCGCCTAGTTGAAAAGGGCGCAGTTTTCTCACGCTAAACCCAATCTACTGTTTTTAGTAAATTGGGTTTAGCGTGAGAGACCTTTGGTGGTTTCATGGGAACGCCCATGCTCCACCCTTGGTACGCCCCCACGGCGCAAAGTAATGCGAAGCAGCGCAATGCGCTGCTTCGCATAACTTTTACGTTATTTCCAGCGCTAAACAAGTTTAGCGCTGGAAAGTTAATTAGGAAAAAAAGATTTTGCGCCATTTTGCGTCACTTTTGTGACGCAAACACGGCACAAAATCTTAGTAAATCTCCCCCTTTGTTCTTCGAACAAGGAACTGTTGGTCTGGCAATACCATAGACTGAATCGGGCTCAGAATTACCTAACCCGACCAAGGACCAGCATACATGAACCACCACCTGAACTTCCACCAGCCATCCAGAAACCTTCGCTCCTCCTCCCTCGCACAGACTCCGCCCATCCCCCTTAGCCACAGCGGAGGCCGCTCCTTCTCCCACCTCGCAGCCAAGTCTTGGAACTCCCTCCCTCTCCACCTCCGAGCCTTACCCTACCTGGCTGACTTCAGGAAGAGACTCAAGACCTGGCTCTTCGACTAAACCCAGCGCCTGGATACTCTCACGGGTGATAAGTCGCGCTTTACAAATACTGACTAATTGATTGAGTGAACACTTCATTACTGAGAAAGAAACACTGACTCGAGTAATCTCGAAGTAATGTAAAAGGAATCAAGAGGCTGAACACCCCATGGACCGGGCAAGAAATGAATGATCCTGACAGAGACACTCAGACAGAAGGCTCACAGCCCCTCATCCCCTCCCGACCCAGTGCCTCACACAGGGCTGCTCATTGGTGCAACAAACCTGCCAGGGCTCTCAGTAGGACATCTCATGGCAGAAGACCCCACATGCCCTGGCTAAGGGGTGAGGCCATCTCTTGCCAGGGCTCTCTGTGGGACATCTCATGGCGGAAGACCCCACATGCCCTGGCTAAGGGGTGAGGCCATCTCTTGCCAGGGCTCTCTGTATGACCTCTCATGGCAGCAGACCCCACATGCCCTGGCTAAGAGGTGGGGCCATCTCTTGCCAGGGCTCTCTATACAACCTCTCATGGCAGCAGACCCCACATGCCTGGCTAAGAGGTGGGGCCATCTCTTGCCAGGGCTCTCTGTAGGACCTCTCATGACAGCAGACCCCCCATGCCCTGGCTAAGAGGTGGGGACATCTCTTGCAGGGCTGGAAGAACCATGTAGACGACATAGGCAAGGGCTAGTTGTTCCTCGTTAGCCATTGCTTAAAATAACATCATCTGCCCAGATGTTTTGTTCTTCTCTTCAGTGCCCTGAAACCCGTGGGGGCAGGGGGAGGCGGCTTCCTGAATATGGGCTTTCCTAGAAACACCTATAGGTATCCAAAGCGGGAGCTTTTCTTTCAGCTTTAGACCTCTTATCCTCCCAACTCCAGTCTTAATTTTCAATTGTCTCATCCAACCAGAGCATTCTCTCTTGGCAGACTTCAGCCACTCCCATCCACCTTCTGGCCAGTCACACTCAAGCATTCCACATAACAAATTACAATGTAAAGCGTCGAGGTGCACCACAACAATAACCCAAACAAGGATGTAGTTCTTGTCTTTCTTTTCTTTAAAAAGCATCACACATATGAAGACAGCCAGCACGTTTCGTCCATAGCAATGGACTTCTTCAGGGCAAATATAATCTCAGATGGTATTCAAATGGAAGCGTTGAAAAACAGATTAAAAAAAGCCACAATAATATGCTTCATCAATATTCCCGGTTCGTGAATCACTAGCAATATCTATGCTTGTCGTCCAGGTCTAAAACGGATGTACGCTGCAACGGTAATTCCCAAGTGGGGTGATTACGACAAGGAAAAGGTAGGGCCACTAAGCCCTAATGGGAACTCCGATTGATGCTAGATTCGCTGAAGCCCATCCGGTTCACCCTAGTGCAGGGTGCGAAGACCAATGACAAGGGAACATATTGCTTGTGATTCACGAACCAGGATTATTGATGAAGCATATTATCGTAGCTTTTTTAAATCTGTTTTTTTCAATGCTTCTACTTGACTGAATACCCTCTGAGATTATATTTGCCCTGAAGAAGTCCATTGTTATGGACAAAACGCGCTGGCTGTCTTCACTGCATATGTGTGATGCTTTTTAAAGAAAAGAAAATAAAGACAAGAATGACATCCTTGTTTGTGTTATTGTTGTGGTGCACCTCTACGCTTTACATTGTCATTTGTAACCTGTGTTGGTTTATGCACCTTGGGAGCAGGTGCCTGTAGAGTGTGCACACATTTGCATGTACTTGTGTTGAATTGTACTTCCGGAACACAGGTCAGGTGCAGTCTTTATGGTCCGCTGCTTTTGTGCTATGGTTACCATTACACAGAACAACCAGTCCTGCCTAGCCAATCACCTGTGGTCACAGCTTGGTTTCTGCCACTCCCCCACCATCCTCCCAGTAAAAAGGGGCCTTACATCTTGGATAAAGGCTTCTCTTGTAGCCAATCTACAGGAGAGACTTCAGGAAAAGCAGGAAAACAATATCAATTACCACCTTTGAAACTGAGGAAAAACTGAGCGAGAGATCCAATTTATTTGTGCAACAGTAACATTTCTAACATAAAAATTGTACATGGCAGCTGTGGCAGCGCACTGTAGGGTGGCTGTCAACTTCGGAAAATGACAGTAGAGGTTTGGGGTAATTTCACCCAGTTTATAAATGTGATTGGCAAAGACAAATATATAGCTGGGGTAATCTTTTGTTGGTAGCTTAGTGAACGTAAAAACATGCAGTCTACATATTTACAACACTTTCCTTTAGTTATCATTCTTGTCTTCCAACTTGCAGCATAATGTTTTCTATTCAGTTTTGATCTCTTCAAGACAGCGAGTGTCCAAATGTCAGGCAGTAGGGAGTCCATTGCAGGGGGCCAAGAAAGTAGAGGGCCCAGAAACTAAAAGCAGTAGAAGGTGGATTTGGTGTGACTAGATGGTTGAGATTACTGGTTCTCAGATTCCAAGTTCCTGTACAGCGTGATATGGTGTCGGACAGGTAGACGCTGGCCAGGTTAGGTACTGATTCGAGTAAAAGTATATGTTGCTTGAGTTCGAAATCCCTTAAAAAACAGAAGACAAGAGGGGTTTGGCAAAAAACAGGAACAGTTTGTTTAATTGAACATTACGGCCGGGAGAACCAGGCAGAAGGTCTGAGAACTGTCTCAATTTACAATCAGTCTGTGCTCTTCTTATATACAAAACATGATGGGTTGTAAAAGTTTCCGACGTACCATATGTGGTGAGGAATGTTGGTTGCTGCCTTTGGAGTCATAAATTAATTGCCTAATGGTTTCCACAGGTGGGTCTCTACCTCGCGTGGACACAATGTGGCCAGTGGATACGTGTCCAGATGTCCGGCATGGGGAGCGCATGATCACTACGTGTACTAGGTCCTGATTGGCTATGTGTTCCTAACTCATGTGGCATCTGACTTTTATAGCGTTTTTAGGAATGCACGTACCCCCTCCAGCCATGTGTGCTCTATTGGGACCCTTTGTATTGTTGCTGCGCCTATCCATGCCATTGATCAGGAGTTTCCTGCCAGAGCGTTAGTCTGCCAGCTAAGCACCCTTCCACCTGTGACCTATCAATCAGAAATCCCGGGCCTTGGTCTCAAGGCCTTCTTGACTACTTATTTGTGAGTCGGGTTGATGTAGAGTTCACAACAGGTGATGCTGTTAATAAGGATGAGATTTTCATGTTCATCGATAAATGCATCCATTTCCATATTAATATATGTATATAGTATTTCTATATCGCAAGTCTAGCCAAACGGAAGCGGACGCTGTATATGGTCAAAGCAAGCTTAAAGGTGACGAGTGTAACAATTACAGCATGAATGGCAGTGGTGAAAAAGCACCGGCCAGCACCTCCGTACTGTTTACCAGAAGTCCAAGTGTAAGAATTTGTAAATGGGCGTGCTCAATGTACAACACTGTGCCACTCATCCAGTGTTATCTTGTATGGAAAAGCCTTTTCCCCATACACGTAACAACAATTAATTAATTACAGAGCACAACCACTATCAAGGTTCACTACTGACCTTGTTGTCAGTTATTTTAATAATAAACATAACACCATTCTGTGTATCTAGTGAAAACAGTAGTCATCCAAGTACAAAAAAAGCAAGAAGACAAAGATAATCTTGATTGTGTTGACACGTAGTGAATGTTGTTTATACGGACAGCCGACACGTTTCGTCGTATAAACGACTTCTTCAAGGCTGTTCAATAGAAAATGTACATACCAACACTCAATATTGTACTAGACATGTTTCATTATATGATGTAATATCTCTGTATTTGATATACAGAAAAAGAATGAGAAAAAACCGTGAATACCGTAGATACTTTGCAGAGCCAGCTTAAGACCAAAGACTCAAATTGTGTTATAAGAGTGCAGTTTACAAATAGTATCTATTTCATCGAGTCTAAAAGAAACTCTTTCATGAAACACCCGTGATTGTTAAGAATTATGAAAGAAAACAAGAAAGAACAAAAGAGAAAGGTCCATAAACATTATCATTTAGAAAGAAGCGAAAAGGACAGAAAAAAAGGAGTCATAGACATCACAATTTGGAAAAAATCCAAGAAAGTGATGAGATCAAAAATAAAATGAATGGGAAGATGTGCTCCAAGAGAGTCAAAGAAGTATTCTAATTTAGATTTAAATAAATATATACCTCGAAAAACAGTTGAGAGAATCGTAGCATAAATCCTCGGGATCCCTCAATAGTATGGGATATACCACAGCAATAGCGATGAGCCAGATACTTAGATTTTTCGGTTGCAGAGTAGGACTGCCAGTATAGAGGATTAGATTGTATTTAAAAGAAAAAGCATCATATTAGCGAAAAGGCACATTTTATCATGCCCTATCTAGCATATCAACATGGTCCATATTTAAGGTAATTAGTTCAAGATGCTGCCCCTTGAATACATAGTAGTAAGCCCGTATTTCGTTTTTCTTAAAACCATAATGAGGTCAGACACTAGAACTGGTGATCAAAGGTTAGTGAAAAGGAAGGAGAATAATATCCCAAGTATACTTGCAATAGATTATTGCCACCCATGTATGCCGGGTGTGTAATATATATAGCTTCAAAAAGTCCTATGATGCATACCTTCGAAACACTTTCCAATGTCGAAAAGTTAAATGTAGTCGGCGCGTTACAGTATGACTAGAGTTCAGTCTATCCAAAATTGAAGTATAAGCTCTAGAGTAAAAAGGAAACGTATCAAGATGGCAAATAGTGCAAAAACCTTTTTATTAAAAGATGACCACATCTGAAGCGAGAAGAATTCTAGATGCGGGACAAATCAGCACTATGCATTCTTTTGAATCTGTTAAAGAAAAGAACACATACTAGCACTATTATCCTAGTGTTACATAAGAAATATTTAAAACAGTTATTGGGCCCTAGATATTGCCCTGTCCTCGAGCATACCTTATAATGCGTAGAAGGTCAGAACGACGGAAACGCTCGTATAAAAGTACAATGAGCCACCAAAATTTCATTAGTAAGTATAGTGGTACAGCATCAGGGTTCCTGCTGTACAAAGCCTACAAAAAGTAAAAACATATTACATTAAGTCCCACCTAATCTATAAAGATTTGACATGACCCCAGTAGTTGCCAAAACGGTTTAGGTAAGATCAGAGCAGAGAGACATGACCTGGTGGTTTCATTACCAAGCCCACCGGAAAGATAGTGTGGGCATTCAAATACATTACATTCTTCGTTTGTTACAACCCCTTATGGTAAAAAATGAACATAATTCAATTCGATCAAAAAGACGGTTACCGTCCATAGGCAACCCAAGAACTAATATTTACAACTTAATATTCGGCCCGTCCCGCTCTACACCACATAAAAGCACCACATTGTGCTACAACCAGCCCGCCAATATGAGCAATATTTACAGCAGTTAGGGTATTAAAAGAGCAGTCAGTCGAGAGAAACAGGCTTTCCCACTCTACATCACATAAAAGTACCTCACTGTGCTGCAACCAGCCCGCCAATACGAGCAATGTTCCCGGCATTGTTAGAGTATATAAGAAAGGTCAGTCGAGAGAAGCAGGCTTACCGGGCATATCGAAACGCGTCTTGCTTCAACCGGAGAAGTCCTCGAGTGCTCCAGTTGAAGACGCTGAAATAAATACTCCCAGCAATTTTCCCAGTTGCTGGTTGGAGTAAAGACCGAAAACGGACTCTCACACGGAGTGATCCCTTGCCGGCGCCATCTTGGAACGTCAAAATTATAACGAATTCTACTAGTACAAAGTATGTCTTGTGCCTGAGAAGAAGTATATTTCAACATCTAATTGTAGGCTATAAGAAAAACGGGCATACAGTTGTGTCACGTATATAGTATTTTTAGTGACTATTCAATAATGTTGCCCATACGAAAAATTGTATTCACTGGCATTATTCAAAAAGAGAAAACCCGAGTATATAGGTTAGCTAACAGACCTTTTTAAAGAAGACCCGTAATTGATGTTAAAAGTCACTGGTAGACAGATGGACAGAAAAATAGTCCAGAAAAAAGGTCTTGGATCAAAAAAGTGCTGTCCATGAGAATATGTATAGAGACAGAAATGTAGTAAGAACGCGATGGACATAAAGATATAAGTCCACTCCCCAGGGTTGCTCTCATAAGAATTGAATGTAAACGTGTATAGTTGGCACTAGTATGTAACACAGAGAGAATACACCAACATTTCTCCAGAGAGTCATAATTAAGCTCATATACTTGTGACTTTAAATGATTCATATTGCCTATACAATTGTCAAAACAGTCTCCACATCCTAATACTGAATGTATAGGGAGGTAAATTTCTAGACAATCAAAATTATACATGGAATGTATACATATACATAATATGGGGAGGACAAAGGAAAATTTGGACATTAATATGATACATTGCAGATGATATTGTACAGATTGCATGTAAAGATCTTTTATCACACATTATTCACATTCTTGCCATATTTAAGAAACTTGGTAGATAGATATATAGGTAACAGTATTTATCTCGCAAGGATCAATCTTTCAAGAATAACGGCAGCTCCCTGTCAATATTGAGGCCAAGGTCTACCACCCTTAATCTATTAACCCAGGTCGCCTCCAATTTACGCACGCTATGTACTCTTTCCCCACCTCTGGGGTTATCAAAAGCCGTCTCTATTCCATGGAATCTTACACGTGTCAATTCTGCAGACCCATGTGAGGAGTTAAAATGTACCCCCAATGGGTAATTAGTGTTAAGATTCCTGATTGCCCGTATATGTTCTTGCAGTCTTTCTTTAATCGATCTGATGGTACTACCGATATAGATTTTCTTACAGGGGCATATAATGCAATAGACTGTGAACTTGGTGTTGCAATTCATAAATGTTCTAACATTATGTTCCATTTGTGTATTATATCTGAAACTTTTTGTTTTGTCTAGAGCATATTGGCAAACATTACAGTGCCCGCACTTGTAAAAACCCACTGGTGGTGACCCCATCCAATGTGTGTCTTTCTTATGAATTTTCAGATTGTAGAAGCTAGGGCATAGCATATTTCGTAGGGTTGGACCCCGTCTGAACACAATATTAGGTTTTGCAGGTATAACTTTGCTCACAGTTGGATCTATGTGTAAAATGTGCCAGTGCTTGTTCAGAATTTTATACAGCACATGGCTAGCTGAGTTGTATGGCGTAATTAGGGAGATCTTATCTTTGAACTCGGTACCCTTCTTCGTCTTAGGTTTACTGGACAGTAGTTTTTGTCGATTAAGGCCCAGTGCTTTAGTTTTGGCCTTGTCAAGTATTTTATGATTGTACCCCCTTGCTTTAAATCTAGTGATGGCATGTCCCATTTCTCTCTTAAACACATCATCTTCGCTGCAATTGCATCTAATGCGAATTAATTCACCAAGTGGTATGGATTCCACTTGTGATTTCGGATGGGCGGTGTCCGCACAAAGTATGGCATTACACGCAGTCGGTTTCCTATACAGTTTTGAGAAAATTGAACCGTCCTTTGCATACAATTTCAGGTCCAAGAATGCGATTTCTTCTCTACTGTGTTCGTATGTAAAGGTTATATTGAAGTGATTGGTGTTTAAAAAGATACAAAACTCGTGTAACAAATCTGTATTTGCTGTCCAAATCATGAGGATATTATCTATGTATCTCCCCCAATATATCACATGTTCCATCAGGTGTGCAGGGCATTTAGACCAAACATATGTTTTCTCAAGCCAACCCATAAACAGATTTGCTATGGAGGGTGAAAATTTGGACCCCATTGCTATGCCCTGGTGTTGTTTATATCAAGCACCATTGTGTAAAAACACGTTGTTATCCAGTACTAAGGTAATCATATCAAGTAGCATCTCAGTATGTTCCCACAGGGAAGCATCCCTACTTGATAAAAAATGTCTGACTGCCTCTGTTCCCAGATCTATAGGTATCAAAGTATAAAGTGAGGCAATGTCTAATGTAACAAAACAGCATTCTTCTGTCCAGGTAAAGTCACTGAGTTGATTTAATAGATCCTTAGTATCAAGGACAAAAGAAGGTAGGTTCCTCACTAATGGCTGTAAAAAGTGGTCTATATACTCAGAAATGTGCTCTGTTGAGGAGCCGATACACAAAATGATGGGTCTACCCGGGGGAAATCCCCCGGGTTTGTGGATTTTAGGCAGAACATACAGGCAAGCTGCCACTGGATGTGGGACAAACAAATATCTGAACTCCAAGTCATTTATAAGGCCTAGGCCCCTCCACTTTTTAAGATGTGCCTCCAGTAAATTAGTGATGCCCCCCATTGGATTAGATGTTAATTTGGCATATGCTTTTACATCAGAAAGTTGTCTGTCATTTTCTAGTAAGTAATCATTTGTATCCATCGGGACCAAATTTCCCCCCTTGTCGGCTTCCTTTAAGGTTAAGCCTGGAAGTCGTTTCAGTTCTTGTAATGCCCTCCTTTCCCCCTTCGTGAGGTTATCTATTTTGTCCAGATCTTTGTGTGTATATGAGTCCTCCCAGTGAAATAAATCCATCGTTACTAAGCGATGGAAAGTTTCAAGGACGTTATCATTCCCCAGTATAGGTTGGAAAGTTGATTTTGGCTTAAGGCCACTGTCTATACTCAAGTCCGTGGGGATGTCTAGATCATGTAAAAGTTGTGACATAGTGGGGACATTGTGTTCCTCTTCAGTTAATGTTAAAAGTGTTCTTACATTGTGCAAGTCCTGAATAGTCCTATTGCTACATATTGCTGTAGATGTCTCCTGAGGTGCAACACATTTTGGATTTAAGGCAAAGAATTTTTTTAGTTTCATCTTGCGAACAAACTTAAAAACATCAACATGAATTTGAGTAAAATTAGGTCCAGAAGCTGGACAAAAGTTTAAGCCTTTAGATAAAATTTTTATTTCATCATCACTTGGTACATGTTGGGACAAGTTGACAATTGCAATATCATTCAGTTTTTCATTGTACATAGCAATGTCATCAGTACATATGTCCCTCGCATCAATAGAAGTGACTACTTCTTCTGTGTTTTGGACCTGGTCAGGTAGCCCTCTTTTTCTGTCTCTGAGCGATCTATTGTACCCCCTCCTGGTCTTTTTGTTGTGTTTTGGCGTTTGGTGTATTCTGCTTTGGTCCCCTTTCTGTATTGTTCCACTTCTAATAAAAAAGATGTGGATGTTGGTGCTCCTGTACTAGTGCCCATGTTTGTGCTTGTACAGCAGGAACCCTGATGCCGTCCCACTATACTTACTAATGAAATTTTGGTGGCTCGTTGTACTTTTATACAAGCGTTTCCGTCGTTCTGACCTTCTACGCATTATAAGGTATGCTCGAGGACAGGGCAATATCTAGGGCCCTATAACTGTTTTAAATATTTCTTATGTAACACTAGGATAATAGTGCTAGTATGTGTTCTTTTCTTTAACAGATTCATAAGAATGCATAGTTCTGATTTGTCCCGCATCTAGAATTCTTCTCGCTTCAGATGTGGTCATCTTTTAATAAAAAGGTTTTTGCACTATTTGCCATCTTGATACGTTTCCTTTTTACTCTAGAGCTTATACTTCAATTTTGGATAGACTGAACTCTAGTCATACTGTAACGCGCCGACTACATTTAACTTTTCGACATTGGAAAGTGTTTCGAAGGTATGCATCATAGGACTTTTTGAAGCTATATATATTACACACCCGGTATACATGGGTGTCAGTAATCTATTGGAAGTATACTTGGGATATTATTCTCCTTCCTTTTCACTAACCTTTGATCACCAGTTCTAGTGTCTGACCTCATTATGGATTTAAGAAAAACGAAATACGGGCTTACTACTATGTATTCAAGGGGCAGGATCTTGAACTAATTACCTTAAATATGGACCATGTTGATATGCTAGATAGGGCATGATAAGATTTGCCTTTTCGCTAATATAATGCTTTTAAATACAATCTAATCCTTTATACTGGCAGTCCTACTCTGCAACCAAAAAATCAAAGTATTTGGCTCATTGCTATTGCTGTGGTATATCCCATACTATTGAGGGATCCCGAGGATTTATGCTACGATTCTCTCAACTGTTTTTCGTGGTATATATTTATTTAAATCTAAATTAGAATACTTCTTTGACTCTCTTGGAGCACATCTTCCCATTCATTTTATTTTTGATCTCATCACTTTCTTGGATTTTTTTCCAAATTGTGACGTCTATGACTCCTTTTTTTGTGTCCCTTTCGCTTCTTTCTAAATGATGTTTATGGACCTTTCTCTTTTGTTCTTTCTTGTTTTCTTTCACAATTCTTAACAATCACGTGTGTTTCATGAAAGAGTTTCTTTTAGACTCGATGAAATAGATATTATTTGTAAACTGCACTCTTATAACACAATTTGGGTCTTTGGTCTTAAGCTGGCTCTGCAAAGTATCTACGGTATTCACGTTTTTTTCTCACTCTTTTTCCAGATATCAAATACAGAGATATTACATCATATAATGAAACATGTCTAGTACAATATTGAGTGTTGGTATGTACATTTTCTATTGAACAGCCTTGAAGAAGTCGTTTATACGACGAAACACGTGTCGGCTGTCCGTATCAACAACATTCACTACGTGTCAACACAATCAAGATTATCTTTGTCTTCTTGCTTTTTTGTACTTGGATGACTACTGTTTTCACTAGATACACAGAATGGTGTTATGTTTATTATTAAAATAACTGACAACAAGGTCAATAGTGAAACTTGATAGTGGTTGTGCTCTGTAATTAATTAAAGGTGACGAGTGATAGGAGAGGAAGCCGAGTTGTGGATGCTTAATGCATTGTGATGTAGTGTTCTTTAAGCAGGCGAGCCTTTTTCCTAAATTTGGAGCAGCCTTGGGGCGGTCCTGATAAATAGGGGGATGTTGTTTCGGATCCCGGGTGCATAGATGGAGAAGGCCTGTTGTCTTGTTTTTTCTTTTTTTACACTTAGTCCGCAGTCTGATGGTGTCATGGCTGCGGGCGTACCGAGAACCACCAGAGATGGTGTCAGAAGTTTCTAGATGGCTCTTTTCTTGGGCACGAGCCAGCCAGTTTGGTAGCTGTATGCCGAGATGAGGATATGGCTGTGTAAACTATATAGTATGTGGGAGGTGAAGTTTAACACCACTTCCAGAGACATTTTAAGGCAAGGGCAAAGTGGGCCTTAGCCAGGACACCAGCCTTTTAGGGACCCCTGATAGAGCTAACTCTGTTCTGCAGAATCTTGCCCTGATGGCTTTGAATAATTCTTAAACAGATTGCTTTAAATACCATTTTCCTTTAATTTATTTTTAATGTGGGTCATGTATGGGAGTCTATTACAGACATTTTGCCTAGAAATGTTTATTTTTCAACACTAAGCAACAGCAATAAAAACACTTCTTTTAGATTAAAACAGGACCTCACATATGAGAACTGGGAGGACGTCACAGAGATTATTTGGAATAACATGAGTGAGCTGCGGTAGTATTGTAATATTGAAAACACACGTCACTACCCCTGAATTTTAGATGCAAATATATTTAGAGTTTGGACCAGTGTGCCTGTGCTCTGTCAGTGACCCGGCCAAAGGTGGCATTAAAGAGCTGAAATCGGATCATAAATTCAAAGCTGTTCCAAACAGGGGCCCACAAATGATGTTTGGCCCAGGGCCCCTGAAAATGTCCCTGACCACTCCTAGAGGTAGAGAAGAGTGATAAGGGAGGCTACCAGAAGACTTCATGCTGAGTGGCTAAGAGTTGTGGCTGGATTAAGTGGGGTGAGTGTTGCTTGTGCTTATCGCTGAAAGCATGCTGCGATGGCTGGAGGGAGCCTCAAGGTTTCCAGTCGAATGGCCACATTTAGGGGGTCGGAGGGAGGAGACTAGGGTTGGTGAGAGGGATAGGTGCAATACAGGAAGGGAGGCAAAAATCTTTAGTTTCTAGATGTAAGCACCACCTAGAGTCTGGTGGCCATGAGGCAGTCGGAGGTGCTTGACTGAAAGAGGGGTGTAAGAGTTTGAAAGGAGAAGAGGGTTTAGTTGTCACCAGTCAAGAAGTGTTATAAGGAATTAAAGTAGATGATGTCACAGGTGGCACAGAGTGAGAAAAGAAGAGGTCCAGTGACCCAGCCTTGTTGAATATCCCTTGAGTAGGGTCGCTGTTGATGTCTTAGAGTCGCGGATGACTTTGTAAGAGCGGCCAGAGAGCTGAGAGGGGAAGCGTCTGAGTGCTCGGACAGTCATGCCCAGAGAGGAGAGGAGAGTGGTCAACAGTGTCGAGGGCAGCAGTTAGGTCCAAGAATATGAGAATGGAAGACAGCAAGCAGTGGTGTGCAGTGGAGGTGAACTTTGATAGGGGCGTGACTGCTGTTTCCATGGAGTGAAGGAAGTCCGAAACCTGCCTGGAGAGGCCTCAATAGACAGTTTGATGATGGTGTGTTAGGGATTGAAGCTCTTCCAGTATCTTGGAGAAAAAGGAAGTTGAGATACTGAACGAAAAGTGACGGAAAAGTCGAGTTTTTATGAGAGGTAGAACACCTGAAGTGAGACAACACATGAAGAGAGAGGTTAGACAGCAAATGGCGCTGGACACGTGGATATAGTTTTTATGGTCTAAGGACTGAATGGGTCGGATAGTGCCCAGGAAGGGTCAGTCCTCAGTAATCACGGGGTTTGGTTCTATAAGGCTTCTGGGGAGGGTTCCAGGTGTTATTTTTTTTTTTTTTTTTTTTAAATCTCAGTGATTCATTTTTGAAAAAAACCTTGATTCATCTTTGACAATAATTCTTATCATTCCAGTGGTGTCCAGCTACAATTGGATAAACGCCCTGATGATGACCTCATGCAAGTAGCATCCCTCCCCATTGAGGTTGAAACATGTTCGCGACAACATTTGAGAGGAGTGTGGAGAACATCCCTTATTTAAAAACAAACTTTTGAAGAGGAACTGAGATTTACGGAACTAACACATTTTTGAGGTGGAAATAACCTTTTGAACAGATTTCCCTCCATACTTTTTGGGAAACCATTGACTGTCATATAAATAAGGAGATCAGAATTATATACATTTCGGATTTTTGTCACTGTCATTTTTCTGGACGTATTTTGATAAGAAAGATAGCTGTTTTGTCATTGTTTGGTAGACTTAAAAACTCTGTTACCTGTAAAGATTGTGTTTCTTGTGTATGTTTCACTGCCCGGAACTGTAGTATGTCATAATTGTTTGTCTCCTGTTAACATTTTCTCTTGCTTGTTTAAAAATAACTAAATCTAATTGAATTTTCATAAATATTTTTAAAAATGCACATGACTTAATTCCATGATATGTTGGATGAATCACTGTTAAATTCATGGCCAATGGGGGTTTTCTTGTTTTTGATTGTTCAGGATGGGTTTGTGGCTTCAGCTATCGGCAAGAGTTTAGTTGAGGCTGTATTGACAAAGTGGGAGAATGTGGATGGATGGGATCAGGTCACGGTTTGATGGGTGACAAGGAAGCAGTGCTTAATTTCAGCCGGTGGTTTTTGGTGCTCGGCACCAGCATTTAATTGCCAACACCAGCGATTATGATGGTCTGCCACTTGGTAGCGCTGTTTAATTAATTTAGAGATGAGCACAACAACAGTCTATTCAATAAACCTTAAAAATGACTAATACCTGCCGCCAAGCCATTCGTATAACGTTGGGGCCTGGAGTAGTCTGAATTGTCACACTTGGAGGTGTGTGATGGTTAGTAGTGTGTTGGTGCTGTCATTGGCAGCGCTGGCAGGGGCAGTGGGTGATACAAGCTACAGTGGCCTCCTGACAAGGACCCGGCACTTATTTTTTCACAAATTAGGCACTGCAAGGAAGGTGGTGCAGCAGTTAATAGCGTAGCCAGGTTGTCCCTAATAGTACTGACTTTTGAGGAGAAGCAAGTAGTAAAATCGTGGCTGACAACGATCGGTCACTGAGTAGGTTGAGAGTGACTCATATGCGCTGTCGAGTGAGGCTGGAGCAAGTTGATAAGGGGTTGAAAGCATCAGGATGTTACGTCGTCATGGGTGTTGCATCCTGTGAGTAAGGCTTGCTTGCATTCCTAGAAGTCTGTGGGGGCCTTGCTCTTGCACCACTGCAGAGAAGTGGGCTCACTTTAGTTCTGAGACTGAGAATGCTGAGATATTCCTGATTCTAGGTACAAGGAGGAGCCATGTTTTGAGACTGGATGGAGAGAGGGGTGAGAGAGAGAAAAGAAAGAGAGAAAGAGAGTTTCCGTCTCTCTCTTAAAGTTAGACCGACCCTCTAACCTTAATCTTAAGTAAGAAGAGAGTGACTGCGCCTAGTTTTCGTGACCCAGGCATGACCCCAAAGATAGACATACTCTCAGACAGAGGTGCCAGGATTTAAGGGCTTCTGGGGAGTGGCCCCACCTATCATTTATGGTAAGTGCCCAGGGCTGGGCAGACCTTTCATGGCAATTAAATGCTGGTGCCAGGTGCCTTCTCTCAGAAAGACTGATCAGCGTTTCAAAAGAGGACTGAAGTGGGACTCAAAGACGTGTGAGGCTGCAGCTCCAAGCCCTCTCATTTCTCATACTTCATTACTGTACTTGTTGAACAACTGCCCTTTTAAATGAAAGGAATCACACAAGTGCAACCCTTGTTTTATAATGTCATTTTGACTCATTCATAAGGCCAGCTCCTCAATACATGGAACATATGCAGTGACTTCATTAGTTCAATAACTCCAATGATCTTTCCATTTGGGATAATATCTAGTTTATCTTTTTATAGTTCTGAAACAGTCAGGAGGCCACTTCAGGTCACCAATAAAAAGAAAACATGATTATAAACCAGTTGGCCCCTGCTTGTGGTTTATGTTTGAAAATGTGCACTGTAAATCATGCCTGCAGATATCAAAGACATTGCTAAATATTTATCTCACCTATGAATGTAATGGAGGGTGTGATAAGGTTGTGACAGTTCTATGATGACGTCACATTGATGCTCATTGCCTATGCTAATGTTTCCCTCTCCTATAGTGCATCTGGCACTGGTTGGTTGGCGCTACAGAAAATGAATAAATAAGTTGTGTATGTGTGGTTCTTGGGTTAGAGGGAGGTCATTCCAGAGTCTTGTCCATGGACCGCCATGTATGTGAGTAAAGGCATCCTGCGGGGCACGCTCACCATCTTGCCTCCCCGTGGAATGCTCACATGAAGTCTATGTCACCAGCAGGGGCGGCTCCTCCACGTGGACGGAGGAGTGTCGCCCCACTGCTTTCTCGCAGTGCGAGAAGCAAAAACATAAAATGGTATTTTAAATACCATTTTATGTTTCTGCGTCTCGCACTTCGCGAAAGCAGAAAGGTATGCCTGGTTGGGGGCAGGCGGGTCAAGGAGGAGTGGCTTGCCCAATGCTGTGGGCACTGGCTGTTTGGTCGTTTTTTTTTTTAAACTAATCTCCCCCACCCCCCGCGCGAACCCCCGCATGACCCTAACTTGCGAGTCATGCGAGCCGCGACTGGTCACCAGTACTCGGTGATTTGGCTCATGGGCTTGCAGATGGTCAGTTATCCACCCCTCTGACTTTGAAGGTGCCCCCAAGGGCTGCCTCGCTGGATTCAGGAGAGGAATGGACGAAAGTACCTTGGATAAACAATGCTGCAACCATCGCGTCCGCCCGCCACTGGGGATTCGGGATACGGTCCTGGCCCTCGTAGCTCACACATGTTGCTTATCAGAGGGAGGGCGTCATCAGCTTATTGTTTTTTTGGTTATTGGGATTACTGTTGTGCTCTTAGGGAGGCCACTGCATGCATTCACTCCAGTTTTTATGTGGTAGATTAAATAAATAGGAGTTAGGAGTGATTGGTAGCGGGAGACGGGGTATTTAAATTCTTGTCAACGGATGGCGGTATTAGGAGATGAGCGACAGGAGATTAGGTATGGTTAGGTTGCAGGAGTATGACTTTTTAAAAGGCAGGTTGTGATCTTTGAAACGAGGTGCGGGTACGTTGCAGTGATGTAATAACAGGGATTAAGGTGAACATGCATGTGATTTAGAGTAGGCTGTGCTCAGAGACAGGAGTCGTGCAGACGGTTGAACGTAAGTAGAGGGTACAAAAATAATGTCAACTGAGAAATCAAAAAACAATAATGATGAATCTTGTATTATTTCTTTCTATATTTCTTTATTCTTTCACTGAATCAGTTCTACAGCAATACAGCCAACACGTGTTTCGCGCTCACTAGCCCTTCTTCAGGGCTCCTAGATTGCTTATTGTGCTCCACAGAATGAATCCTGGCAGTTGGATTCATCTTCAATCTGATACGTTTTATGTAAGTATCACTCAAATGTCAACGTGGTGTCAATTTCCCACTTTTCAATATATTCTAAGCGAATCACTCATATACTTCCTTCATACAAACCATGTTTGTAGTGTACCTGTGTTCATTATTAAATATTGATTCCAAAATACGTCAAGTCCTGTCGGTACGGTAACTGATGAATCTCCCTGATAGAGGATACACTGTTAGTTCACAGCCGCCTACCTTCACGTTCGGTTCAAAGTAGAGGGTCAGCTGAAGGAAAAAGATAGACACCAATTTGAAGTTCTAAAGCAAGGTCAATTTTACCTATAAATACAAAGTATGCTTTTTTTTAGACTGTATGCAATCTGGGAATGCATAACGGCAGGAGGAAACATCATTATTTGCTTTCGAGACAGTACGATCTTAGGGACATTAATAAGCACTAGAATCGGGCATTTATCCCCTCAAAGCAAGAACAGCTGATCAGCTCAAGGGCTTGAAGCATAAAGTAATGGCTGGATCCATATATATGGTACCCATTGTTGAATATGGAGCTCCCACACAGCTCTATAATGCACCCCAGCAGTCAGTCCTAATCACCTGTACAGCTCCAGCAATGCACCTCTGTTAGACCTGACATTTTGCCTTCATTCCTCATTTTTGCTAAATTTGTTTTTGGTGGCTTTAGGGCTCTGTGCGCTTTACTACTTCTAACCAGTGCTAACGTGCTTGTGCACTCTCCTTTAAGCATGGTTGAATTGGACTACACCTAATTGGCATACCTAATTTACTTGTAACTTCCTAGTAAATGGTACTACGTGTACCCAAGGCCTGTAAATCAAAAGCTACTAGTGGGCCTACAGCACTGGTTGTGCCACCCATTGAAGCTGCCCTTTAAACACCTTTTGCCAAGCCTAATCAGTCCTTTTTAGGTCTAGCCTAGGCAGTGCATGCGCTGTCTCTTCGAGACATGCTGTAATCAATCTGTGGGCTTACAGCCCGCCCATTGCCTTTTTAATTGTTCCTCTGATTATCCTTTAAAAAGGCTTGGTTGTTAGCGGGTAATCTTTCCTCTTTGTCCTGCCTTGTGCTCATTTGTTTCCTCCCACGGAGCAGCGCCTAACTACTACTATTGTTCCACTTTAGTGCTTATCTCTTTGTGTCTGGGACTATTTTTTTATTTCTTTCCTGTTGTGGCAACGTAAAGGCATCATAATTTTGTTACATTATATGCATAAGTCCCAATCTGCTCTATAAAAGAGTGCACGTTTTCAAACGAATGTATGGTGTACTATTGTGCGATTTTAGGATGTTTTGTCAGAATCAGAACTGTACATCATAGAAGGCAACACAACCGTTGGAGACAAGTCTCTTTCTGAATTGTATTTAGAGTGGGGCTTTGGTCCAATGATAACTCACGAAAAAGGGAATGGATAAACACTGGCCCCTTACAGCAGAAGAACCACCCTTCAGCTTCTTCCCATGAAGACGGTCCTGCAGCCTCAGAGGGTTGGGGTGTCAGTGACACACCAGTGCAGCAGCACACTCGATCTCTAGCACACGGCCATGTAGCAGCTAGGCGCGCCCCCAGGCATCGTCACGGAAGACGGACACTCAAAAGGAGCCGTCCGTAGCTTGCCACATAGTGATGGTCATTTGGGTTTAGCGCACGTGACCTCTGCAAATCAGTGCTCTGGAAAAAAGGAGAGTTACCAAAAGGCAATAATTAAGAAAAAGATAAAAATACACCGATATAACCGAGTCTATGCAGACAGAACTATAATACAGATATATAGATATTTAAAATCGAAACTTTTATTCACACTAGAAATAATATTAGTGTACACATCTTGTGAAGAATATGGATTTTTCTTGTTTTATTGACCTGCACCTTTGGTAGTTGCTGAGAACCGCCTACTTTTCAACAGGGCAGTGATGTATATCAGTTCCAAGGACCGTCTTGACTCTCCATGCACCGCCCACATCACCACCCCATCCCACCCGAATGGACAAGAGAAAAGTTTGTCTGATGATTGACGGGCAGTGTAGTCATTCGCATATATTCCGCCAACCTTTGGGGGACAATGGCAGCGAGATTGTGCGTGGTCATAAATACGAGAAAAATAGCACACCCCGGATGCTTATGGGAAATGGAGTTCACAAACTAGTACTACACACTTTTTAGGTACACTTTTTAGGTGCGCCAGGCTTTCTCCGGAAGGTAGTCGATGATTATCAGACAGTTTAGTGATGCATTGGGTAGTCTGATAATGTGCTGCATGGCTAAACACTTTTAAGGTCCCAAAGGCGAGACCTATTGGCTATGCCAATGCTTGTTAATACTTATAAGTTACCCCTAAGGTTGGCCCTTAAGGCACATAGGACAGGGTGCATTGTATTTGTAAAGTAGGAAATGTGTACTTAGGTTTTACATGTCCCGGCAGTGAAAAACCCCTAAAGTCGTTTTTCACTGTTGCAAGGCCTATTTCTCCCATTGACTGACACTGGGTTAACTTATTACATTTAATAAGTGCTAACTTTGGATTCGGAGCGGATAGAGAGATGCTGCTTACACTCAAATGAATTGTAATTTACAATCATCTTTAATGGTAAAGTCAGATTTTAAGTCACAATTCGGAAAACGGCACTTTGTTAAAGTTTGCATTTTATTGTTCCAACCATTTGTGCTTTCTGCCAGTGTCCTTGATCGCATGCCTGTGAATAGCTCTGCTGCTGGGGGTTTGTGTATTGCTTCCAGACAGTAACACAAAAGGAGATTAGGTGTGGACAGGATGGGCCATCCTGTCAGGATGACTACGGGGAGATGTATCCAGCCATACTCTCACATCTTTAAAGGGCTTTGCCTCCTGCACAAACGAAATAACCTGACACCAGGCCGGCTCTGATTTTTGTCACCCCCGGACTGTATCGGGCCTGGACAGGGTAAGGGGAAGAACTTTCCAGAACCAGATTCGGGGGTAGGACACAAAGGCTGGCACCAGGCATAAATATTGGATCTCCAGAGCCACTCTTCAGAACACTCCTGGACCTGTGGAAGTTATAGAAGAAGAAGTGCCCTGATGCTTGAAGGACTGCCTCTATATCTGAGAAGGAAGACTTGACCTGCTCATCGTCATCCCAGTCTAAATAGAGTGACTCCAAGGGTCAGTTGGCTGACCTCCTGTGTGAGCTACAGGGGCCACAACAAGCTTCAGCGGCCTCCCTGCAACTACCCCGCTGACCTGCTGCAACAGGACCTGCCTGAGCCCTGCTAGCCTCTGCAGGAGTGAGTCCCTGATCACCAAAGCTCTGCCATACGCGATGACCACCAACGTGGAGCTCCGTGAATGTTCAGGAATAAGGAAGGTGCACACAATGCGAAGTCAATCAATCAGGCCAAGTTTATCCAAAATTGCTTCTTTTATTAAGTTAATCATAAAAACTGGCACACAGCCAACGCGTTTCGTTCCCGGTTGCCAGAGGGAACTTCGTCAGGGCTGTAACAATTACAAACAAACATAACATAAGTACCACATAACAACAACAAGACAGAAATAATAACAAAACTACAAACGTGACGCTAAGTAACGTATGGTGACCTTTTGGGAACTACAAGATGGCTGGCCTTCTTAGCTCTTTCCATCTTTCCGCGTTGTCCTCTCTCGGTGTTTTTTATTCTCTGAAGCACATGTGACCCGACGACGCAGGTCGACGCAGGGTTGTGCGTGCTTTAAATAATGGCGCCTCCGCTCTCGCTTCAGATATGCCGGTGACCATGCCGAGTTCCGAACTTTCCGCTCCGTAAAGGTAAGCTTTCCTGCAATGAGAGACATTCTTTAATGCGTGATGGTTAGATGACCTGTGCTCCCGGCCCGGTTCTATTTGGCCATGCGAGTGCTTCGTATGTACTTTAGCTATTTAGTTACATTACCTTGCTAGTGCTGTTAGTGCTTCATTTTACCAATATAGGATGTACATGCTTGAATGCCACGTCCCGTGGAACGCTTGCAATGGAGTTAACTGACTCGACGTTGCCGGCTACCCCGCACTTGACTCTTTGGAACCGTTATGTTGACACAGACCCCCTTACGTGTAGTATTCATGTTATGCTTTCCGGGTGTTCCCAGTTTTAGAGTGTGCGCTCTTTTCACTTTTTACCTGTCTGCGGTTTTACTTTTAGTCATCCATTGTTGCATCACGTATTGCACATTATTCTGTGCGTCCCATCACCTATTTGCGCTGTTGACATCCAGTGACTTATATCATTAAGTTTTACACAGTGTACGGTACTGTACTGCTATAGAGGCATATGGGATACTTGTCATTTACACCTGGAGTCATTACTGCATGCACACCATTTCTGCAAGTTTTTATGCGATGGTGCTTCATTTCTTGTTAGTTGTGCTGCATATGATAATGGCTCTGCGGTGCCTGTTCCTTTCGATATGATACGTGTTCCTATATATTTGGAAGATGATATTGTAGGCACATCATGCTTGCAACCTTTGAAGCGATTATTCCTCGTTTCTCGTAATTGGGCTTTTGTTGATTCAGGCTTGCGCAATCTAGTGGCCACTTACGATGGGTAGTCGTGCTGTATCTCGCAATAACTCTGCGGTGGTGGTTCTGCACTAAGAGTTCTTTCTGGTGGTGGTTCTGACTTCGCATTGTGTGCACCTTCCTTATTCCTGAACATTTTGTCATTTTCTGCATCCTTGGACGGCGGATGCTGGAAGCGATTGCACCACCTCTAAATAGACTGTATATATGGATCTGATGTGCTTAACCTTGGTCAGCCGTTTTTTCTTTTGTGGAGCTCCGTGAAACCTGCTCTTTGGCCAGACAACAGCCCGCAGAGACCGGCAGCACAAGACCTGCACTTTGCGCTACAACGACAACCCGCGCACAATCACCAATGCAAAGCTACAGCAATGACCCCCTGCAATGCTTGACTGGATCTTCGCACTACAGCGACGACCGTCTGCAACATCCGGCATGCTCTACACACTACAGTGATGACCATCCATGACTCTCAGCCTCTTCCTCACAGCCTCCTCCAACGCAAACGGAACTCTTCACGCTGGACTTAGAAGGTAACTCACCAGCAGGACTAACCTGGTCCGTGTATCTGACCTGTGCTCCATCGTGGTCGGCCTGAACTTGTGACTTTCCCCTGGTATAGCGCGTTCTGTGACCACGGGTGGCGCTTTGTGCTTTTAGGCTCTATTTTCACTAGAAACATTACAATTGAATGTCTCCGGTTTTACTGATTGGATTTTTGTTGTTTTAGTATTATTTTACTTATTAAAGTTTATTTGATTTTTCTAAATTGGTTTGGGATTTTTCTTGTCTTGTATTTTCACTTTATTACTGTTTGCTTGCTGCATACATACTTTACGCATTGCATCTAGGTTAAGCCTGACCGCTTTGTGCCAAGCGACCAGAGTTTAAGCACAGGTTAATTAAGTGACTTTTGTGGTACACCCTGACAAGGATTAGGGTTCTTGCCTGAGTGGGGCTTCCACCCCCCTTCACCAATAACCCAATTTCGTACAGCAGTACATAAATTACATAGTACAGCAAGAATATCGTGGCCAAGAATATCGATTTAAGGTAAGAAATATCAATTTTAAAAATATCAAAGTGCTTAATATCGTTTGCAAAAATATAGTTGTTTAAAATATTGATTGTTTAATTAGTGTTATGTATTTTAGTATATATTTTAAATGTATGTGATGTATTTTTTTGTATAAGAATTGTTTATATTTTTTAATATATGTGTTACATTTTTAGTAGTCATTAATTTTATTTTAATTGAATTTTGTGTTTTTTAGTTCCGTAGCGGGTTGTGGGTTTATAGGGGAATAGGGTGGGAAGTAATTTAATTATATTAAATTAATGATTCTTTTGTATTTATTAAAATGTATTTAATTGAGATTTCATAGTGTTAATTGTGTAAAGTAATTATTATTAATTAATTAATAATTGGTTGTTAATTAATATTAATTAATTAATTGGTAATTAATTATGGTAATTGTATAATTCATTTTAGCTGTGCGTTTTAGGGTTTATAGGGGTAAAGGGTGGAAAGTAATTTATTTTTGATTAATTAATAATTAGTTGTTAATTGATATTAATTTATTGATTGAAAATTAATTATGGGAATTGTGTAATTAATTTTAGGTGTGGGTTGTGGGGTTCATAGGGGTAAATGGTGAGAAGTAATTTATTTTTGATTAATTAATAATTAGTTGTTAATTGATATTAATTAATTTATTTAAAATTAATTATGGCAATTCTGTAATTTAGGTGCGTGCTGTGGGGATTATAGGGGTAAAGGGTGAGAAGTAATTTATGTTTAATTAATTAATAATTAGATGTTAATTAATATTAATTAATTGTAAATTAAAAATGGAAATTGTGTAAATATGTGTAGGTGTTTGTTGTGGGGTTTATAGTGGTAAAGGTTAGGCAGTAATTTGTGTTTAATTAATTAATAAATAGTTGTTAAATAATGTTAATTAATGAATTGATATTTATTTAGGGTTATTTTTTTGGGGTGTGGTTTTTACTTTAAAAGGGGTAAAGGGTGGGTATTAAATACATTTTACTTACTTTATAATTAGTTGTTTAGTAGTAATAGTTTTTTATTTGAAAATAAGTTTTAATTGTGTAATTAATTACTTTACAGTTTTATTTCAGCTGTGTGTTGTGAGGATTATAGGGTAAAAGTGTGAGAAGTTAATTAATTTGTATTAGTTTTATTTTTTTAAATTAATAATATTTCTATAATTGGTAATTAATTATGTTAATTATGGAAGTACATTTTTTGTTAAATTTAGATGTGTGTTGTGATTTCTGTGGTGTTATAGGGTAGGAAATAAAAATAAATAAATTTATGTAATAATTAATGTTTTTGTTTGTAAACATTTTCTAGTTAAAAATATTTATTTGTTTGAAGTTTATTTTTTATTTTATTTTATATAATATTTGTAGGTATTTGTCATGTAATTAACATTATATGTTTTTTTTATTTTTAATATTAAATATATTTGTATTTAAATTTTTAACATATTTATATATTTATTTATTTATTTTAATATTTTTTTGTTGTTGAAAAAAAATCTATTGTTATTGTTGAACTGACTGGAGTGTGAATAGTGAATTTGATCCCTTTGCTACCCAACACTTGCCCTACTGTTGCACTCACTGGAGTGGGAATAGTAATTTTTACCCCTCCGCTATCCACCACTTGCCCTACTGTTACACTCACTGGAGTGGGAATAGTAATTTTTACCCCTCCGCTATCCAACACTTTCTCTACTGTTGCACTGACTGGAGTGGGTATAGTAATTTTTACCCCTCCGCTATCCAACACTTTCCCTACTGTTACACTCACTGGAGTGGGAATAGTAATTTTTACCCCTCCGCTATCCAACACTTTCCCTACTGTTACACTCACTGGAGAAGGAATAGTAATTTTGACCCCTCCGCTATCCAACACTTTCCCTACTGTTGCACTGACTAGAGTGGGAAATTTAAGTTTGAAGATTCTTAAACAGTTTAATGTTTTAATTTATAATAGAATGTTTTTAAATTAGATTTTATGTTATTGGTACATATATATATATATATCGCGCTCACTCTCCGTCTTCCTTCCCTTACACTCGCGATCGGGTGCTTCGTTGCGCGGTGACGGACACCGCGCGGATCCACACAATCCTCAGCTCACGGCACAAACATAAATGCACCAGCAAATCAAAACAAAAGCACAGGTGCACCACACAGTGAAATTAAGTTAATAAGGGAGGTCCATATCCAGACACGAGAATTCTTCAAGTTTTTCTTTCTTTTTATTCCAATTTCATATAACGTAGATAAAACACAGAGTCCAGCTCTAATGTCTCAACACACAATACAGCTGACGCGTTTCGTCCTAATACAGGACTTCTTCAGGGCGCCAGATAATGGTAGGATCCATCACTTCCATAGAATAAAAGGTCATAGGTTTCCCTGCTAATGCGCTGTTTCCCGTCCGATACGTTTATTGTATCAAGGATAGGAACCGTATATACGGAGGCCACGACCAAAAAATAAATAAATAAATGAAAGGCCCGTCCCACAATGGTGGTGTCCAATACCGATAGATTATATTTCGGTGGTGTTCACAACAAATCCTATCAGGATTTACCTTCAAAATATCACACGAAGGCCTAGAAGTAAAAGAGATGACACCACTTGATAAAAGGTAGACTTGTTCAATAAATAACACCGCTAGACCTATGAAACATCCGAGCAAAGGGGACGTCCCATCACAAAGTAACCCTTAAGTTGCAAACCAATTTGGTAGGGAAACAACAGCCGAGATAAAGCTGTCAAAATCGACGGGAGCGCTGGGGAACGTAACAGCAAACAAGAAGCCGGGCTTTTACTTCTAGGCCTTTGTGTGATATTTTGAAGGTAAATCCTGATAGGATTTGTTGTGAACACCACCGAAATATAATCTATCGGTATTGGACACCACCATTGTGGGACGGGCCTTTCATTTATTTATTTATTTTTTGGTCGTGGCCTCCGTATATACGGTTCCTATCCTTGATACAATAAACGTATCGGACGGGAAACAGCGCATTAGCAGGGAAACCTATGACCTTTTATTCTATGGAAGTGTTGGATCCTACCATTATCTAGCGCCCTGAAGAAGTCCTGTATTAGGACGAAACGCGTCGGCTGTATTGTGTGTTGAGACATTAGAGCTGGACTCTGTGTTTTATCTACGTTATATGAAATTGGAATAAAAAGAAAGAAAAACTTGAAGAATTCTCGTGTCTGGATATGGACCTCCCTTATTAACTTAATTTCACTGTGTGGTGCACCTGTTCTTTTGTTTTGATTTGTTGGGTTCCTGCAGGAACAAGCACTGTGACGGTGGGTGCTATTCAGTGTGCACACAGATCCCAATTAGTACTGAAGGGATAATATTGATGGAGTGAAATCAGGTTAGGTGCTGGTAGTTAGAAGGTACCACTGTTAGGTTCATTTGTTTATATAAATGCACCAGCACTTGCAGGAACGTTATCTCCCAGATTTTATTGGGTTCTTGGTTACACAACCATTTTTTATTTATTTTTTTGGGTTCTTGGTTACACGACCAGACGCGTTTCGGCTGCCGCCTTTGTCAATAGTGGCCGGCGCCGGCTTGAGACAGGTTTAAGTATACCAGTACTGATTAACATAAACAAAGGACACCTCGACTTGCTCCAGTCAAAGGTGTCGGCCATTACTAAACAGGTTATTTAGTAAAGTGTAACACTGGTGTTGTCAGTCATATATATATATATTTATAAATTTTTATATCATTTTAAAATTATAAAATATATTAAAATTAATAGTTTATTAATTGTTTTAAAGTAAATATATATTAATTATTATGTATGTGTGTCTAACTTTTTTAAAGTTTATTTGTTATAGTTTTTTAATTATATTAAATCCATTTTATTTTTTATATTAATTTTATTATTTAACATATTTAATATTTATTATTTTATTTTATATATATATATATATATATATATATATATATATATATATAAAAATCTATATTTTGTACAACTATATTTTTTACATCGAAATTTGTTTTCTCAATATTTTTGTACCTACCTGTTTAAGTATAGGGAGTCGATATTTTTGCATTCTATATTTTTTCATCGATATTTTTTTCATCTGTACTTATGCAGTCGATATTCTGTCCGTGAACCCCTCCTATCTAAATGAGAAATTGAAAGACTCTGGAGCAAACAGGGGTTCCAGAAAAGCCCAATCACTGCTCCTGTAACCCCCTACCTTCAGTCGAGAGTAGTACATGACCCAGTCATTCTCTGGTTGCGCCACAAGAATCTGGAACTCTCTGCCTCTCTCCCTCCGTCTAACCACCGGCCTAGTCACCTTCAAAAGGGACCTCAAGCTCCTCCTATTTGACAGACATCTTGGTTCACCACCCTCGACCAGACATGTACTCTCTCAACCAGGATACAAACTACCTTTGTCATGTGACCCCAACATCTTAATTGATGCTTGAACTGTGTATGACCTCTGACCAATCTGTTGCATTTGTCCTGGTCGCATCTACCCATGCAAATGTCTGAATGTAATTCTTGTATCTGTAACTCCCCATATACTTGTATTCTGCTACTATTGGCCTTCGAGCCACTTCCGCGCTATATAAAACTGCAAAAATAAATACAATATAAATGTGGAGACACTTTAAGTAATGGGCCTTCGCTATGGAAACGCCTCTTCTGTTTCTTCACTTCCTGCCTGGTCCCTGGAATCCTGTGACATCATCTGCGCTGTCACCCCCTGTGCTGTCGCCCCCTGTGCTGTCACTCCCTGTGCTGTCACCCTCTGTCCTGTGCTCCTTCTGGGATCCCGGATGTCATTGCCCCCTCCACGGTGTATGTTTACAGGCCGCTGACTCCCAGAGACAGCCGGGCAGTGGAGCAGAGAGTGACTGATGCCTGGGGCGTGTTCCTGCACTCTAATCTAGCCAGCCCTCGTCTGTGAGAGGCGCTCATTTGCATCAGGGAACAGAGGAAACAAGACAGGTTTGGATGTTTGCATTCTTGCTCCCTTCAAAGTTAAAAAAAAAAAGGTCAACAGTTTTAGCTGTCCGTGACGTCAGTGCATCAGGAACAACTGGTATTGTCGACCTCTTCCGCTTTGAAACCGGCAGGCACCGGATTATTCAAAATATTAACCTGTTTTTTGCAAAGTGTTTACTCGCCTCCGCTTGGACCACCCCACATACATGCCTCAGCTGCTATTTCTTAAGGCTGCCTGTGACGTAGAAAGGAGGACACGTACATTTTACTGGAGCCCTATGTGCTGCAGATCACACTAGTTATCATAATAGGCGCTGGGAGTAAGGGTGCGCAGAGTGCTGCAGCACCCCGAAAAATCATGCTGGAGTCAGGAAGGTGAATGAGCAATAAGGATGCTTTTACATTTGGTTTTTATCTTGTCACATTTGTTGCAAGTTCAAAGACAGAGGTCAAATGTCAGGTTGTGTCTTCTGCAATGTTTCTGCTTATTCTTTTAACATGGAGATTGGTGTTTAGTTTTCTTCCTCTGACTAGAAAACTAGAGGGTTCAAAGTTAGAGGATCTTATAAAATGAACTATCTGGCAATCTAGCTGGGGGTACCCAGAGGGTGAAAGGAAAGGCTGTAAGATGTAAGTTTTTTTTCAACCTGTAAATGAACTTACAAATATTTTAAAATATATCAGCAATTAGAAAAGCACACATGAAACACATTTTTTTGTAATTTTGAGGTGTGATGGAAACAAAGATTTTAATAGGATCAAATCAAAAAACTTTACTTGGAGATGTACAAATGATAAAAAATAACTGAAATTCGATTTCCACGCATTATTTGTTCATAATGTAGTCTTCTCAGTAAAGCTGCGTGCAGTTGTGAATTTTGTGGCCATTTCAATGGAAAATGTGCTGTCTGTAACTGACGTGAGCTACCGCACCCTGCTTCAGTGATATATTTGTGACAGAGGGCTCCACAATGCACCACTGGCTACAGACCACACCCTTCCCGATCTCCTGCAGGGTGGGCGTGGCTCATGCGCGACACTGGTTCTTTGTGTGAGGCTTGGATATTCCATGGTCCCCATAACTTCAGAGATGTAGCACTGATGGCCGCACCCCCGTACCCCCACTCTGTAAATTGTTCCAGCACTGCTGTGGCCGAGTGATATTTCTGCTTTCTTCAGTGCACAGTGCTACATGTTGTGATGTCTGCCAGGTAGGGACCCCGGAAAATATATATTTAAAAGCCACTTTTTTAAAAGCCTACTTCAAGTGAGAAACCAAGTAATATAAAATTATTCTTCATACACACAGCATCAAAACATTGCTGAATCTCTGCAGTGAAAACTGAGGGTCATATTCACAAGGACTTATCGCCCAGTTAGCGGCACTTTATCACAGCCAAAGTGGCGATAAATTCATCGCACTATTCACAAGAAGGTGCTAACAGCCGATATCACCAGTTTCCCCGTGATAGCAGCCGCAAAAAACATCGCCACGGATGACGCCGGCAACTAACACTAATGAGATGCAGAGAAGGCGTTCCCGTGCAAAAACCCGTGAAAACACCACTCCGCAACATTCTCAACGACCAGCCAGATCGGCGATAAGAGTCAAAAACATGCGATAAGGTGTGTTAGCAGCATGGATTTAACACCTGCTCCAACCTGGTGTTAAGTCGGACGACGACCTGCACCATGAAAGGGAGCCCAGGCCACAGCCACACCAGAAGAACAACAGATGCCATGGAGCCACTGCCCATGCAGCTCGGAGCCCCAAGAGAGCAACAACACCCACCGCCACCACACCCAGGACCCCCCCCCCCCCAGGACCCACCCAGGGCCCCACCCCGGGCAAACCCCCCCCCGGACAAAGACATTCCACATCTACCTTACAAATACATGAACACAACAATTCGCCTGATGTCGCACAAGTACAACAATTAACATTCATGGGTGGTCAGAAAAAGGAAAAACATTCATACATCTTAGAATCACAAAATTAATTATTTTATTCAAATTGAACTCAACACCAATAATTGGAAGAGTCATGGCGGGTCTTCTCTGGACTATCTGCAAGTCAAAGCCTGCAAGACAAAATTGAAGATAAGAAGGTGCGTCATGCGCTCAACAAAGGACAGAGAGAGAGAGAAAGAGAGAGAGAAAGAAATGGAGAGAGAGAGAGAGAGAGAGAGAGTGAAAGAGAGGGAGAGAGAGAAAGAGAGAGAAAGGGGGAGAGAGGGAGAAGGAGAGAGAGAGCAACAGAGGGAGAGAGAGACAGTGAAAGAAAGAGAGGGAGAGTGAGAGAGAGAGAGAAAGAGAGAGAAAGAGAGAGAAAGATAGAGAAAGAGAGGGAGAGAGAGATAGTGAAAGAAAGAGAGGGAGAGTGAGTGAGAGAGAGAAAGAGAGAGAAAGATAGGGAGAGAGAGAGACAGTGAAAGGAAGAGAGGGACAGGGAGAGACAATGCCAACACTGCGTACCCAGGCCTCACAGCTCACCTGCTGCCATCGGTGTGTCTCCAACCACGTGCTGGTATACATTGCAGTCCACCAGGTCCCTCATCTGAAACAGAGTCCACAGCTAATGATGGCAGAGTACATATCATTGCACACGGCAACATCTCATGGCCGCCCCTGCGCACACAGGCTACTGCACCCCAGCCCCTCCCGCCGCCCAGCGGGGATTGCCCGCCACTGCGCACCCAGGCCTCACTTCACCCGCTGTCACCGGTGTGTCTCCAACCACGTGCCGGTATACACAGCAGTCCACCAGGTCCCTCATCTGAAACAGAGTCCACAGCTAATGATGGCAGAGTACATATCATTGCACACGGCAACATGGCATGGCCGCCCCTGCACACACAGGCTGCTGCACCCCAGCCCCTCCGGCCGCCTAGCGGGGATTGCCCGCACCTGCGCACCCAGGCCTCACTGCTCACCTTCCGCCACCGGCGTGTCTCCAAGAGGGCCCACCACGTGCCGGTGCAAGCTCCAAGCCCGGGGCCCGCGACCTTGGCAGCCTCCACATAACGCATCCCCGCACCGCGGGCCACCAGGTCGCACACTTGATTCTGGGTCTTGATTTTGCAATGGCAGAGATCATATCAGTGTACACGTCATCATCGCAGGCTGCACACCCGCTCAGCTCTATAGGTGCCACTAACTCTGTGAACCGCGAGGCAACGCCACGTGGCGGTAGGCCCGCGCTGCCCGCTGGCTCAGGCCTACACTGCGGTCCACCAGGTCGCACACTTGATTCTGGGTCTTGCTATTGCAATGGCAGAGACCATATCAGTGTACACAGCATCATCGCAGGCTGCACACCCGCTCAGCACTTTAGGTGCCCCTACCTCAGTGCACAGAAAGTCACCGTCCCGTGGTGGTAGGTCAGTGCCGGCCGCAGTGTAACCGGTGCCACCGACTCCGTGCAACGCAAGTCATGGACCCTTTCTGATTGAGTCTCGTCATATGGCAGGCGGACGCAGCCATTTCACCTCAGGCAGTGGGGAAGAACTGGGACACGTTGCGTCGTCGTCGTCCCCTTTATACGTAAGCCCAGTGGGTTGGCTCGGCGTACGCCAGGCCGGCGTAGGGGTGTGAACAATTATCCCTAGCTTCTGGGCGTGGTTCATATCTGGGCTGCACAGGAAACCAACTGATGCGTGTGTCTCAGTTGCTGTGTCTGCGCCACACGGCCCACAATCGACAATGTTGCAATGTTGCATGCACCCGGAGGGCGTCTGCGCACTAAGGGATTGTACAAGGAACGAAAGGCCGCTCGGGGTCTTGGCTCATACATGCCAACTGTTGTGTGTGTTCATCGCTTTTGGTACATCATGAGCCCAAGGCCTAGCCTCAATTGCAGGGCGAAAGCCACATCACATTCCCAGTATACAAGCAGTAGTCAGACTAACATTAGGGATGAAAGCCCCTTTGTCTCAATACAGAAGGCGGAAGGACGTCTGCACCTCCGACCTTGGAATTGCATGCGGCAGGCACCCCCTAGGATAGATACCATGGCAGATGATGACGACTCCCACACTACACACAGCGATAATGAAAGATCAACGTATCCACACCCCACACACAGAAGTCCTTGCTCGAGGTACTCCTGCATGGAATGCCCTTGACTCTTACGTACAGGACAACCCATACGTCCAAACTCTGCACACTCATACGACTCATTGCTCCGAGCTGTGGCATATCATCCACATAACAGCCGCAGGTCAGAAGAGTGCCGGTTCTACGGGAGCGAACAACGCAATGTCAGAACATCCCGTGCGCATGCACAACGCCTGTCACGTGGAACTGTACCGTGACCGAATGCTGCATTTGTTGGGGGCACTGCCACTGGCAGTGTTGCGCATCAGTTTCCGTCTTGCGTACGTCACCTGCGTCCAGCCCTGGTTCCACTGTCGATCATGCATATTCCCCATGGATGTGGCCCATGGATGTCTGCCTATCCAACACAACGGTTAGCTGAACTGGATTATGACATGTGTGCGCGCCCCCTGTTGGACCACGACCAGGAGTGTAACCGTGATACCCGTTCATGGGATGCCTTGGTAACTGGCGTATGTGCTGGCAGTTGGGCATGTGAGATTGCACACTTCCTCGTGTGCAGTGACCACATCGAAGCGCTCCCCTATTGGGCTGTGTTGCGGATTGGTGAAACGGCATGGACGGAGCACATCTGTCCGGACCAGCTAATGGATTGGCTCGCCCCCGTGTTCGTTGAAGTCGACAATGACGTACTCTTGGAACTGATTGCCCATGAAGCTGCGCTCGCTTTCATGGACGAGTAACTACGTTCCTGCAGCCACAAGAGATTGTAACCCATAGGGCAGGTCCCAACACCCTTTTGCATCTTGGAGAAATGGACACATATCCCACCATAACAGTGGACATGGCTGCATTCGCCTGGACTCAGAATGCATGTGCGTGCAGGACTGCGGGTTGACACACACCTGTGCAAGGTGAGTGGACAGCGGCGCCTGGCAACGTTCCTCAACCTGACACACCGCTGGAGGGAGAGTACACACATGCAATGTAGTACTACATGTGACCTTGTTAGACTCCTTCACCTGCTCACTGTCAGCAGAGCAGACAGTCAGCGCAGTCCGGTGGTACAGGAATATGCAGATTCCATGGGCTGTGAGTGGTGTCCCCTGACACGGTGCAATGAGCATTCGCCAAACACCACATGACTCGTCCAGCAAGGCAAGGTGGGCTGAGACCGTTGGCATCCGTAATGATTGGTGTTCATTTGTGCCTCCCCATGTCTTGCACCTCTACATGTTCCTTTGCTGCCTGTTAGTGTATGATGCATTGGTCTGCATGTTGTGGCCCTTGTCTTGCCCGTACTGACACGCACATGCTAATAAAGTGTACGCAACTTCACTAGTGTTCAACTGTGATGAGTGTTGATTAGCATGTCAACTCGTGTGCCTCAATGAGCATTGTCCATACACAGGGAGGGACTGACTGACGCATTTCACTTAGGGGTGGGTCCCTATTGCCAGCTCCACCTCCGTGAGCCAGACATTGTGGTTGGGAGAGTTGCTGGTAGACCTGTGCGCTTACGTGTCTCCAGCAATGAGTATGGTGTCCAGCTTCTTGCCATGTGGATCAATGTGTTCCATCAAACCATGCTGTGTCCACACAGTTGAGTGTGTGTAGGTATGCGAAGAGATGTTCTGGTGTCACATGTGATGTGGGACACTACTTTAGGCCTCCTACCGACTTTAACATATTTGAAAACACAGCCCTATTTATTACATGGACGTGGGGCTACGTTGGGGGGTGATGAGATTGTTGTTCATGATCAATGAGGCCACAGCAGTTCACACCTCCACAGTCATCTAATTGGCCATGTGTGTCACGGTCAAACATGCGCATTGATGTCATTTCCCAGGGTGTACCTTTTTGTGCAATCAATGTCCCTACAGTCATCCATACTGTTATACTTGATTGAACATAGACATGACACATCTGTGTGATTAGGAATGTTTTATTCACATCCTGTGAAGTGTCAGAGCTGGAGCAGTACATGGCCATGCACACCCCACATTACATGGTTGCCCAGTGGAGGTCCAAACAGAGTCCTTTAGGGAATGACAAGTTAATGGGCAGAGGAAGGGTTGAGTCCGCAGCCTGTTTGCTGTGTCATTGGTAACCAGAGCAGATATGGCAGTCCATGTCGGGGTCCAGGTGAATGTCGCAGAGTGTTCCGGGGGACAGTGGAAGGTGTTGTACCAGGGCATGATGCAGAGGGCTGTACCAAGCAGAAACAGGCCATATGGCGAGGGATGAATGCTACAACCTCCTTTTTGACACAGAGCCATTGCCATCCACATCTTTGTCCTCTGATACGTCTTCTGTGTCAGGTGTGCCAGGTGTGTGTGGTGGTGTTATGGCTGCATCACTGTGTGCCACGGACTCATCAGGGTGCGGAGGTGGTATGGCTGCATCACTGTGTGCCACTGAGACATCAGGGGGCGGAGGTGGTATGGCTGCATCACTGTGTGCCACTGACACATCAGGGGGCGGAGATGTGTGTGTCGAAGTTCCTGCAGCAGTCATCTGGGACTGGCTTTGTGGCAGCAATGGCAAGATGAGGATCTGCAGGGCATGGAAGATCCCAGCTACATCTCGCTGATAATCAGCCGTGGCAGCCATCCTTCCTTCCTGCATCCGCTCCATGTTCCCCATTGTCCTGCGCATCTGTGCCATCTCTATGCTGTCATCGCTGGAGCCTGTCTGACTGGACAGTTCTTGTATCCGAGTAATGGCTCCAGCGAGGTCAGCCAAGGATTGTTGTAGGGCATGGAGCGGACTGTGGGTGTCCGTTAGGGACTGTAAGTGGTCCCTGATGGGACTAAGACACCCACGTATGGCATCTAGTTTGGCTGCCATGAGGTCAAAACCCACCCGCACCTGTTCAGCCAGCCCCCTCTGGCAGTCTGACACACGGCGTTGGAATTCCATGTGTTCTTCGGTGAGGTGCTGGGAGCCAGCCGTGGTGGTGGGTGCTTCCTGCTGTGTGGTCTGTGCAGGGGGTGGGATCACCTCGATGCAGCTGGGCTGCCCTGCTCCTGGAGGTGGGGTGCGAAGGCTGTCCACGAGCCGTTGAAGCGTGCCAGAGCAGATGGCCAGGGGGGCCTTTCACTTGTGTGCTTTTACGGTGCTGAGATGTTGGCGACTTGGGTCATTTGTGCTCTTGGATGGATTTTGGACTTGTGCATTGTTTGTCTGCAGATGTGTTGTTGACGTCAGGGGTTGTATGTGCACGTGGATGTGTCAGGGTGTGACCTGCTCCTTTGAGGATGTTATCCACACTGGGCCACCTCAGTGTCGTGGCGTGCACCATGTCATGTATTTTGACTGCAGCCATGCTATTGGTCATGCAGTGTCACTTGCATTGTCAGTGTGGCTCACAGAGCCGCTGCTTTGCTGGGTTCAGCACATGTGCATGGGTAGGTTGTGAGATTGGTGAGGGGGGGCATTTGTGCACATGGTGGACGGGGGCCTACTTGGTGTTTCTATGTGTGCTGCAGTGTGCCAAGGCCATCAGGGACATGTTCCACAGTCATTGTGGGTGTGCAGTGTGCTACACATAATTGTGCATGTGTGCCATTGTGCCCGTCTCCCCCCGTTCCCCCAGTCCCTGGTCGTTACTCACCCTGTTGCTGTTGGGTCAGGTCATATCGAGCAGTGTCCGGACCCCCAACTCCTTGCACCGTCTCCGCACTGATGACTGTGGCCACCATTTCCTCCAGCTCATCCAGTTCCTCCTGTGGCGCAGGACTCCCACCTCCAGTCGCCGTTGCTGCCTTCCGGTTGGCATCGAGTTTCTGCTTGGTTTGGCTTTTCACATCATGCCAGCGCCTCTTGACCTCCTCCATTGTCCTCCTCAACACTCTGACTGCATTCATGTTGTTCACGATGGACTGCCATATTTCCGTTTGTGTTGCTGATGACACAGTGGAGGTGACGAACAGTTGTTGGTAGTGTTCTGTCAACTCCGTGATGATGATCCGGTTTTCCTGCGGACTGAACCCTGTCTTCCTCTTCCTCTTCTCCTTGCCCTTCCCCGGCCCGGGGTTCCTGTCTGGTCGTCTGTGGGGCTTGTGGGGTTCGCGTTGTCCTCTGCACTCGGTCCGGGTGCGTCCATAGTGCTACACAGTTACATTTTTTTGTTTGTTTTTTTTCTCTGCTTTTATAGTGCATTCTCACGCAAGACGCGTGGGATTCGCAGGCCTGTCGCTGGTTTTTGCTGATTTTTGTATCGCCATTGGGGACATCGCCACTTTTTTCGCGTTCGCGTTTTGCATTTTTTCGGCGTCGCGTTAATTTTAACGTGGGCATTTGTCGCGTTATCGTGAGACTATCGCATGGTGCCGCCGGGTTGGGAAATGTGCGTTAACACAGTGTTATTTTCCCGCGATAGACTGCGATGTGAGAAGTTGCGTTAAGCGAATTGGCGATAGTTAACACACGTTCTTGAGAATATCCCCCTGAGAGTCACCAGGGAGATCACTGGGATAGTCAAGATGGCCGCCAAGCTGGAGCACCAAAAGGAAGCCCCAGGGTTTGGGATCACAAATCTGTGACTATCCTGCTTCAATCCCTGCCATCCACCCCTCTGCTGTATAGCATTGACTCTGGGTACATTCTGGAATTAAACCACATCAGCGATTGTTGTTTCCTACTCACCAGGACGGTTCAGTGGAGATCTCCCGCTGGGAGACACAAGCTGCATCCACGCTGGATTCCGATGTGGTCTACTCTTGCTGCCAGGGGCTGTTCTGCCTTCCTCCGCGACAAGCCAGGGTACTGCGGGGCCTGTGGGAGAGGCCCAGGGTCACCGATGCAGATTGTGGTGATGGCGGCTCTGTGCTGATTTGACCCAACTGCGTGAGCCTGCTGCCTCTGTGGTTGGCCGGTCAGAATGCCATGCGAAGAGTCAGGCTCGGATACGCATGGTTGCGGAGGGCGAGTCAGTGCTGCTGCGGCTGTTTGACCTGGCCGTCACCCCGTGCCGTGCCCGCAGAGGCTGCTTCTATGGAGTTCAGTTCCGGGCAGAGGTGGGACTGACTGTGAGACCAGCTCGGCATCTTTCTCTCCCGAGCATCTCCTGTGCCAACTCCTACTCAAGGTGTGCTGTCGCTCCGTGTCAGAAGCATCTGCCTCTTGGGTTCACCACCCCATCCCGATGGAGTCCTGCGAGCTACCACTCGACTAAACTTCAGTGGCGGCTCTGTGCTGATTCGGCCCAACCGTGTGAGCCTGCTGCCTCTACGGTTGGCCGGTTGGAGTGCCCTGAGAAGAGACGGGCCTGGGGAGGCATGATTGCTGAGGCCGGGTGAGTGCTGCTGCGGCTATCTAACCTGGCCATCACACTCCTCGCCTTGCTTGCGGAGGGTGTTCGTATGGCATTCGATGCAGGGCAGAGGCGGGACTGGTTGTGAGGGTGGCTCGACACCTACATCTCTCGAGCATCTCCTGTGCCATCTCCTACATCCGGTGTGCCGCCGCTCCCCGCTGGTAAGCATCCTGCCAATCGAGCTCACCTCCCCATCCCGCCGGCGTCCTGCGAGCTGCCACCCGACTGGACTGAACTTACAGGTGGGGCGACGTTGATGCCAAAACTGTGGGCCTTTTTTTACGTGCCTGAGGAATTTACACATTTTTGATGTTTGATTTTTGATGAGCTCTCTGGTGCCTTTTTGTTGATGGGGAGATCCTATTGGCCATGGGCCAATGCTCCATTTTGGGGGTCTCTCTTTCCAGCCCTGACATGAAGACCACATCTACAAGATGGCGGCCAATCAGCTTGATTGAAATAGACATAGGACTTTCTTTCTAGCCCATGCACAGAGAGTAAAGGAGGACTCTGTCCAACTTGCCATTGCATTAAAAGAAAGGTAGGACTTTTCCCTGTGCTACATCTAAGGATCGGCTATCTTGGAATGGTGCCTCTTCATTGCCAATCATAGGTCTGGCTTTTTCATTGAACATTATATAGTCTTCCTGATGCATTGAAACAAAGTCCCATTCTAACATGCCTATTCTATGATTGAATACAACTCATAATTTAAAACAGGACGACAGCTATCTCAAGACACGGAATGAAATCATAACTAGTTGCGCAACAACTCTATTTCTACACAAATAGGGTCGGCTATCCTATGATAGTCCTCTGAAAATCCATTTTCCAACTTTGAATACTTCGCATCTCACACCGTATCAACATCCTTATGGACGGTGTTTTAGGATTCAGTGACCGCCGGCTCTTAACTATAGATCATTACTTTTGAACAGATAATTGTTTTTCAAAAGGCATATTACATTGGCTAAGTTGAGGCATGTTAGCCATTGTTGAAAATTGTATAATAGAACTCTGATAATCATCATTCTTCTTGTCTGTATTACCCTGCATAAGAGCTCCTCTATGAACACTTTTTCTATGACCTTTTGGAGCAACCGTGATATAAATTGCTTAACATATGTATGTATTACCAGAAAACCTTTGAAAAATATAAATTGAATTGATATTGAAAATCCCACGTGTTCTCCTTTCTCTTTCTCACCATGATTACAATACATTATTCAATATCATGTTTTTCTTTGTAAATAAATTGCCAGTGTACCACATTGTTGTATGTACCGTACATTACACAGATCCTGTGGCTTACCTTGGGTTACCCCACTAGTTTATAATGGCACAAATCTATGGTATTGGCATGTGTGAAACCTTTTATGTTTTGGTCACAGCCTGGCAGGGGGAGGCTATTGTACCCAATCCAGACCCTCTAAGAAAGGCTCCAGGTTTTCACTGGTGTCTTGTTCAAACAGCAGCTGCACAGCTGTTGCTCCTGCAGGGAGAGCAGTCGTTGACCACTTTGAGCCTGACCGTGTAGCTTGCTTGTTTGAAGGCCCATCTCTCAGTTTTTATGTAAATTCTCCATTTTGAGAATTAGGCCTTGACTGCAAGTGATCTGCCTTTAGGCAATTCTCTGATTCACAGCAGAGGGCAGGGCAGTCTCCCCTAACATAACATGTGTATTTGTAAAGCTCACGTTCACGCTGAAGAGTATCTTGGCGCTGAATAACAGATGTTTACTGTTACCCAACTCAATGGTACTCATTTTATCGACCTCAGAAGGATGAAAGGCTGAGTGGACCATGAGGTCGATCACAGGCCCCTACAGTGGATGCATTAGTTCACTGAGCCACCAGACCCCTGGAGTCAGCTTGTTTAACCCATAACCTCATTACTGCTACATTCCACCTCTACTGTACCCTCTTATGCAGGCCCAGCTCAGCGGCACATCTTTCTCCTCTTGTTCCCTAAGTGAGGGTTGCTCCTTTCTCAGGATGTCTATTCCCACTTCAGGGCAGTATCTCTTCATATCACATGATGGTCTAAGTGCCATTAGTGACTGTGTCCTCCTGACACAGAACAACCTCCTCCATGGAATCCTAAAGTGTTGCAAATCATTCTCATTCTGGCTGTGGAAGGTTTGTCCACTCCCACTAACGCTAGGGGCACTTGGGTGATGGAGGTTCAGCCTTGTCCTGCCCCTGATGGGTAGTGCACTGTTGAAGTCTGATGCCACTCAAAGTTTTGGCACAGACTAGCGCCCCGTCCTCTGTAAAACTCTCGACAGAGAGTTCACACAACATCTCATGGCATAGGAGCTTCTCGTTGGTCACAGGTACTATTTCAACCTTGGGTTAATACTCTTGACAGAGTTCACACATCTCATGGCATAGGAGCTTCTCGTTGGCCACAGGTACTATTTCAACCTTGGGTTAATGCTCTCGACAGAGTTCACACAACATCTCATGGCATAGGGGCTTCTCGTTGGCCACAGGTACTATTTCAACCTTGGGTTAATGCTCTCGACAGAGAGTTCACACAACATCTCTTGGCATAGGAGCTTCTCGTTGGCCACAGGTACTATTTCAACCTTGGGTTAATGCTCTCAAAAGAGTTCACCCAACATCTCATGGCATAGGGGCTTCTCGTTGGCCACAGGTACGATTTCAACCTTGGCTTAATGCTCTCGACAGAGTTCACACAACATCTCATGGCATAGGGGCTTCTCGTTGGCCACAGGTACTATTTCAACCTTGGGCTAATGCTCTCAACAGAGAGTTCACACAACATCTCATGGCATAGGAGCTTCTCGTTGGCCACAGGTACTATTTCAATCTTGGGTAATGCTCTCAACAGAGAGTTCACACAACATCTCATGACATAGGGGCTTCTTGTGGGCCACAGGTACTATTTCAGCCTTGTGTTAATGCGCTCTACAGAGAGTTCACACAACATCTCATGGCATAGGGGCTTCTGGTTGGCTACAGGTACTATTTCAACCTTGGGTTAATGCTCTCGACAGAGAGTTCACACAACATCTCATGGCATAGGAGCTTCTCGTTGGCCACAGGTACTATTTCAACCTTGGGTTAATGCTCTCGACAGAGTTCACACAACATTTCATGGCATAGGGGCTTCTCGTTGGCCACAGGTACTATTTCAACCTTGGGTTAATGCTCTCGACAGAGAGTTCACTCAACATCTCATGGCATAGGAGCTTCTCGTTGGCCACAGGTACTATTTCAACCTTGGGTTAATGCTCTCGACAGAGTTCACACAACATCTCATGGCATAGGGGCTTCTCGTTGGCCACAGGTACTATTTCAACCTTGGGTAATGCTCTCGACAGAGTTCACACAACATCTCATGGCATAGGGGCTTCTCGTTGGCCACCGGTACTATTTCAACCTTGGGTTAATGCTCTCGACAGAGTTCACACAACATCTCATGGCATAGGAGCTTCTCGGCCACAGGCACTATTTCAACCTTGGGTTAATGCCCTCAACAGAGTTCACACAACATCTCATGGCATAGGGGCTTCTCGTTGGCCACCGGTACTATTTCAACTTTGGGTTAATGCTCTCAACAGAGTTCACACAACATCTCATGGCATAGGAGCTTCTCGTTGGCCACCGGTACTATTTCAACCTTGGGTTAATGCTCTCGACAGAGTTCACACAACATCTCATGGCATAGGAGCTTCTCGTTGGCCACAGGTACTATTTCAACCTTGGGTTAATGCCCTCGACAGAGTTCACACAACATCTCATGGCATAGGGGCTTCTCGTTGGCCACCAGTACTATTTCAACCTTGGGTTAATGCCCTCAACAGAGTTCACACAACATCTCATGGCATAGGGGCTTCTCGTTGGCCACCGGTACTATTTCAACCTTGGGTTAATGCTCTCGACAGAGTTCACACAACATCTCATGGCATAGGAGCTTCTCGTTGGCCAGAGGTACTATTTCAACCTTGGGCTAATTCCCTCGACAGAGAGTTCACACAACATCTCGTGGCATAGGGGCTTCTCGTTGTCCACAGGTACTATTTCAACCTTGGGTTAATGCTCTCGACAGAGAGTTCACACAACATCTCATGGCATAGGGGCTTCTCGTTGGCCACAGGTACTATTTCAACCTTGGGTTAATGCTCTCGACAGAGAGTTCACGCAACATCTCATGGCATAGGAGCTTCTCGTTGGCCACAGGTACTATTTCAACCTTGGGCTAATGCTCTCGACAGAGAGTTCACACAACATCTCATGGCATAGGAGCTTCTCGTTGGCCACAGGTACTCTTTCAACCTTGGGCTAATCTTGAGTCTTCCCAATATTGGTTACATGAGTCCCTGTGCCTGTTATGTCTACACGGGCACCACACAAGTGCAACACAAGCGCTGAAGAAATGAACACAGATCAGGATGTGCGTTCACGGTGTTATCTGGACAGCGTTACTTGGACAGCATTATTTTGAGCTCTTCCCCATCCATACATGGTAAAAATGATGCAGTGTGTTTAACCTCAAAGTAAAGCTATGGTTTCTTTCATTCCCTCCAAAGGAATCCGTCTCTCTTGTTAACTGTCTGCCTTGATGATTCATTTCAAACAGCTACTGATTCAGTGCTGGTGATCATCCTTTTCTTCTCAGACCCAGGAGCTGCTTGATTGAGTGAACCTATTGGTAGAGATCTCCAGGTGTGTCCCACACATTGGAGCACTTCTCTCCCTGTGCCTTCCTGTGAAGAGCTCACTGCAGGTACCCTGGAAGCAGAAGGGTGTTTTGTTATGGAACCACTGTTGCTTGATTTCATGATCAAAGCTAACTGCACCCTCTGTGTTCCAGTAAGTAGGCCCATTGTCTCCACAAGAGAAGGACTTCTTGGCAGCACCCTCACTTCTACCTTCCCTGCCAAAAAGCACTCACCACGAAACCTTGGTTGCAGATACGACCTGCTCGTCTCTGATACTGGTGATTTGACTAAACTTAAATGAAAAGCCAACTTTTCTTTATTTGTCACTACAAGTAGTGATCCTTGTGGAGGCCCCTTGTGCAGTATAAGTAGCGGCCAGTGCTTTCCGCCCCATCTGATATCTAGTGGTCGCCTTCTTGAGCCATTACGGTTTAAAAAGTAAAATGGAGAGAAGTGGTACATTACTCAGGGCCTGATTCACAAAAGGCCTCCGCACTCGTGGCAGAGGCCTCACAGTCATGGGGGAGTCTCTGCACTCGTGGTGGAGGCCCCACAGTCGTGGGGGAGTCTCCGCACTCATGGAGGAGGCCCGCAGTCGTGGGGGAGTCTCCGCACTCGTGGCAGAGGCCCCGCAGTCATGGGGGCGTCTCTGCACTCGTGGCAGAGGCCTCACAGTCATGGGGGCGTCTCTGCACTCGTGGCGGAGGCCCAGCTGTCATGGGGGCATCTCTGCACTCGTGGCAGAGGCCCCGCAGTCATGGGGGTGTCTCTGCACTTGTGGCAGAGGCCCCGCAGTCATGGTGGGGGAGTCTCCACACTCGTGGCGGAGCCCTGCAGTCGTGGGGGAGTCTCTGCACTTGTGGTGGAGGCCCCGCAGTCGTGGGGGCATCTCTGCACTCGTGGCAGAGGCCCTGCAGTCATGGGGGCGTCTCTGCACTCGTGGCAGAGGCCCTGCAGTCATGGGGGCGTCTCTGCACTCGTGGCGGAGGCCCTGCAGTCATGGGGGCGTCTCTGCACTCGTGGCAGAGGCCCTGCAGTCATGGGGGCGTCTCTGCACTCGTGGCAGAGGCCCTGCAGTCATGGGGGCATCTCTGCACTCGTGGCAGAGGCCCTGCAGTCATGGGGGCGTCTCTGCACTCGTGGCAGAGGCCCTGCAGTCATGGGGGCGTCTCTGCACTCGTGGCGGAGGCCCTGCAGTCATGGGGGCATCTCTGCACTCGTGGCGGAGGCCCCGCAGACATGGGGGCATCTCTGCACTCGTGGCGGAGGCCCCGCAGACATGGGTAGTCTCGCACTTGGAACGGAATCTTCGCAATGAGAATTGTCATCTGAATCAGGCCCTCAGTGTTTGTGAGTGGATGCTCACGCTGTCCGGCTTAGTCTCAAAGAAAGCGCTGGAAAAATGTTTGGGACTTTTCCTCGTGTTCCAAGCATCTGCTGTGACAGAGTCAGTCCAAACCTTCGTACGCGTCCACATCTTAGAAACAAGAGCCATATGTCATAGTATCTTGCTTAGTACTTATGTAAGCATCTTCCTGCTAGACAGGGAGCACCTTGCGTTTGAGAGTTAGGGCTCTAAAGAAGCTGTGATATTGGATGTCTCAGGGTGGTGTGATCCCCAGTATTCTGCAGCAGTGACTGCTTGGCTGCAGACTCCTTCTCATCAGAATTAAGCCTTCCTGCAGCCCACAGAATTGCTTCTCTATCACAAAGGGATTCGGGATTGTGCTTCCAGCAGGCAGGATTCATCAGCTATTGGAGGGCAGACCCATTGGCTTTGCCATAGCTTGTTTCTACTTGCATTCTCTTCATTTATCCTGCATATGTTGTTGAGTGTGTGTTTCATTGCGGTTGTGACAGAATGCAAGAATGAGTAAGTGGATGAATGAATGGATGCATGAGAGCAAAGATGAGCGACAGAGTGCATGTAGGGTGACTTATTGAGTTCCTAAACCCATCAATAATAAGAACGGTACTTTCATTCATAAGACAGACCTATTGGCATTGCCAATGCTCTGTTGTTGAGCCATGCTTGCTCACGTCTTTCCTTCAGTTCTCCCTTTCTTTGTCTCTTCCACGCTGTGTCCTCTCTTACATCTACTTCGATCCTTTCATCTTTGCCCCACTCTTTACGTTCTCTCTCCTCTCTTTCAACAAGGTCCACAGAACTACCTTAATAAGACATTTGGTTGTGAGCTGGTGCAGACCTTTGTAAAGAGCACACAGGACAGCCGTGCATGAGAGGGTCCAGGTGAGCAATGTGCCTTACAAACTACCTTGGTGTGAGGCATCACTGAGGGGACGTGTCGGGGGCAGAGACAACGCTGCCAAGTTTCCCAGACCCATGCATGATGTGCTGATCCAGCCCAGGTTGTTTCTTTGAATTCTGGGGTTTGTAGTCCTGATGTACAATGGAATAAAGAAGAATGCATGTCTCAGAATTCAACGGAAAAACCTGGACTGGAGCAGAACATTGCGCATGGAGCTGGGAAACTTGACTGGGCTGCAGGTCCAACCCTGCCAAGTTTGCCAGCTTCATGTGTGATGTGCTGCTCTAGTCCAGCTTTGAGTTATGGGATGTTATAAAACGAGACTATAAGTCATTGAGTTCAAAGAAAAAAACCTGGACTGGAGTAGCACATCGTGCATGGAGCTGGGAAACTTGGCAGGTCCTGGGGAATGTGGCTGTTGATGCTCAGGGTCAGCCTACAGCTGGCCTGTTCATCAGTTCGGTCTTGTCCCAGGCTTGAAATTCTCCATCAAGAACCCTCCCACCCCTCACCAGCCCCTGACTGAGGAGGGGCTGCAGCCCAGCATCCAATAGCAGGATGCAATGGCCCTGGTTCAAGCAAGGACAATGGCCCATTTGAAGCTCTTTCGAAATGAAATACAGCATTATCAGGGGTCATTGGTCCCCGGTGCCACTGCAGCTGCTTCATCAATAGTATCTATCCAGTTATCAGAACCCCTCAGGTATACACTTTCACTGACTCCACCCACCTGAAGCCCACAGAGACACACCCAGCAGGTGCTCCTCATGGCGAACTACCAGAATATGTCTACATATTGTTTACAAAAATATAGCCCCGTTCGACACTCAACAGAGTGATATTTTGTAAACTACATTTAAGACACGATTCTCCAATGCTTATTTCAAACAATACTTCTATATGCGATATTCTGTGGCAGGACTGGAGGCTCCGATTATGCTTCTCAATCTTTACTACTCCAAAATGAAAAAACAGTAAACAGTAAAACATACTACATATCCCATGAGGCTTTAAACCACGCCTCTTATTAACCTACCAATAGTCTCTTGGCATCACTTACTAAATAGTGAGGCACCATCTTGCCTGCCTCTTTCTTTGCTGCTCCGCAGTCAAGATAAGTGACTCTATTTTGTTTCACTTGCATAGTGTATTGAATCTATATTATCGGTTAATCATTTATTTGCTGTGGTTTTGCGGGCGCACTCAGCGCTGTAATATACTGGTGCCTACCTGTTTTGCTTTCACAGGTTGTTTCCTTTCGGTGCTACGTGCCCAATTTCTTTGTACGATTCCTTCATGTGACCGCTTTGTGGCTCGCACTCCCCCTTGTCTCTCAGTGTGTGTTGCACTTCCTCCCCTCTTTATTTAGGTTCCTTTCCAGTATTGTAGGCTTTCTATCCCCCTTTGCAAACCTGTTGCGCTTCACACAGCCGCAGTGCGGCAAGCCGCTCCCAGGAGCGAGGTCACATGTAGAGCCCAATTGGGCTATGCGTGCGGGCCTCTGGGAAGACAGCCGGTACATCTCTCTCTCTTTCGTCCGGCAGCCGCCCTGTGTCAACGCTGGTGCCACCTCTCCCCAGGCTGCAAGAACTGGGGATTTTTCTGCACATGTGAGTTTACCTGGGGCTCTTTTCTGTCCAGAAGTCAAGGCTATTTCAGAGGTTTTTTCCCCTATTTATAAGTCCTTATCTGTGTACATTCCTGTTTTTTAGTGACCTGCTATAACTCCTATTACCAGCTTATTGCTCTCATTGACGTCCTGATCACTGAGCTGGGCAGGGCTGTAATAATTAAATTCCAGCATCTTTCCTGTCCCTCTCCCTTTAGTGTTCTTTCTGGAAGAGCCTTGTTTCCTCGGTGCATTCTGTGCGTGAGATGTTTTTCCCCTCCTATGACCATGTGTGACTACGAGACATTTGATCAGGGCCTTGAAGCCTACGGCCCTAATGAGGATGAGGATTATTACTTTGATGAGGATATGGAAGAAGTGATCGACAAATCTGTTCAAAAATCCCTTGATAAAGCCCTCAGCTCAGCCCTTGAGCCCATTTCCAATCGCTTGCTCCTCCAACCCTCCTCTCCCCTTTGGGCATCCCCCCTTCTTCTTCCTCCTCCGCTCCTTCTTGGTCGCATACGGATGTCATTTTTAAAGTGACCGAAGGAGCCTTATCTGATCACATCTATAGTGCAGGGACGCACTATAGGCGTTCTCACCCCTTCTGCAACCTCCCCAGCTACAGACACTGATACAGACTCCTCTTCTTCTCAGAAGTCTGATGCTCACAAGCGGTCCAAGAAACTCTAACGTTCCCATTCCCCTTCTCATCCCACCCCCTTTACGTTTGACACTTCAGAAATTGCCCACCCTAGATCCTCAGATTGGACCCCTGCTCCTGCGGTGGCTAATTATATGCAGTTGAATCTTCGCAAAGGCTTTGACAAAGAAGTCCGGTCCTGTCTAAAGTCCGAATGCCCTAGGCCTGATCTCCCTCATAAAACTGCTCTCATCCCTGACATTGACACCTCCATGCAGACCTTTCTCAAAAAATACAACAAAGACCTGAAGAAGGGCATTGATAGAGCCCTCTGGGCCTGTCAAGATAAGCTTCTTGATGTTTCCGGCCCCTTGGCTAAGATCCTTGAATTGGCCCTTCATGCACAAGAAACAGGTGGCCCCGTTCACCCTGAGGTGCTTGCCGGATGGACACAAAGAGCGATCTGCTTCCTGGGTAACGCTGACTGCGCACTAGCTTCCGAATGCCGCAAATCAGTACTTCTGCGGATTGATCCACAACTGCTGGAATTGGCAACTGCTGAACCAGGCCCCCTGGCTGAGGGACAGTTATTTGATGATCAGTTTGTGAAAGGCATTGCCAAATTTGTCAACACCTTTACATCCCATGATAAGTCACAATCTTCTTTGAAACGAGTATTGTTTCTAGCTGGGCCGGTCACGGCAGAGGACGCTCGACGGCCGCTTCAACCAACAAGCTCCTCCACTTCTTTTCAGCCCCAGATGCAAGGGTTATGGTCAGGATCCAGCCCAGGCGGGCTTACACCGTACCAGATCCAGAGGATACCGTGGTCGCTTTAACAGAGAAGTCAACAGGGGTTATCGGAACTCCATCAACCAATCATCAGGTAATGAACCCCTCTCATCCTTCATATCTTCCTCTGGGGGGCAGACTAAGCCATTTTTCACACAATTGGGCTAAGATCTCTTTGGATTGTTGGGTACTCAATACAGTCCGAGGCTATCATATAGAACTGTCCCTCAACCTGTCCAACCATCTCTTCCCCCTCCTCTCATTTTCGCCCAACAACACATGTCTTTTATAGACTCAGAAATTCTAGAATTTTTGTCAAAAGAAGCTATTACACCAGCGTGTAGGAGAGTAGGGTCTGCTTCACATGGGTACCCCCACTTTTTGCTGATGCTTCACTGTTTTTCGACATTAGTCTGGCTGGGGCCCTGCTAATCAGAACCCCAGCCTAGCTGCTTCCTCTCTAAAATGGTTTCCATGTGCCTTAGGCACATCACTGATTGGAATCTGGAGTGCCCTTATAAGTCATAGTCATAGTCATAGTCACATAGCTTTATTCGATCTTTATATACAGACCATAAAAGCACATAGCATCAATATTAAAAACATCATATCAAATATATATAAAGCCTATATAAAATGTTAATAAAGAATTAAACAGTTTTGCCATGATCCAGATCCCCATTAAATAAACTTTACAAATCCAGTAAAATATCTTAAAATCAAATCAATCATTGTTATTAAAAAATTATCCCGCCAGTTTCCTTTTTCTATAACATGCCCATAAAAATGAGGCTACCGCATAGCATACAAATGGATTCGATAAAGCCTTTAAAAATACATTGCCACCTGATACTGTTTAAAATTATGATACCTCAAAATCGGAATTATAAATGTTTTCCTTTCTTCGGAATAATTTTTACAAAACAGTAATATATGATGGTCTGACTGTACAGCAAAATTATTACACGGACAAGAAGACAAATCTGCCAATTTATATCTCTTAGCCGGGTATCCCAAAAGTAGCGGGATCATATTCATTCGAAAACGCAGTAAAATAAATCTATGCTGAATATTATGTACACGTGATAGGTAATAAAAACCCTCCCCAGGTCTTGGGGGAACCAAATCGTAAACAATGGTGGAATGGTAACGTAATTTCTTTCCCCTTCTCTCAAAATTTGCTCTCTGGTTAAATAACTCAGTTAACGTTTTCTTTGTGATCCTTTTACAAGAATCAGGGTCTTTAAATAGTTCTCCCAGCCCTAGGGCGTTCAGTTGGACCTCTACATAGTTTAACCACCCAATTCTTTTGTAGTAGTCCAACTTACAACAATCCCTAATAATAGTTTGTGTCAAATCCACCGTTGTCCTCCTCCAAATCGAGAGCCACAACAATAATGGTGCTAGTCTAATACAATCACTAATGTAAGGAAGGCCTAACTCAAGATGTAAGATATAATTTGGGGCTGATTGCGGTAAAGACACCCTATTTTTAAAAAACTATCTTCTGCTTGCTGGAGCTGCTCAACATTTGCCAGCCCCCATACTCCTGCTCCATATGTGGCAGCAGACTTTGTTTTTGCAGATTAAATGTTTTTTATTATATTCAAAGGGCTCCCTCCCAACTTTTTAGCAAATCTTTTTACTGCATTGAGGGTCCTTTGCATACCCTGAGCTCTCACTGCCACTAATCTGGACCATGTATGGTCCTTATCGAAAAGAACTCCCAGGTAAGAAAATGAATTGACAACCTCAATTTTCTTTCCCGCCAGCTGAAAGTGGGGGGGTTTCTCTCCCCTAGAGGCTCCCGACACAATAATAAATGATTTTGATTCATTTACTTTAAGGTCAAGTGAGGCCACAAAAGTGGAGTAGGCTGTAATTAGCACTTGCAGGGCTAACCCTGATCTAGCTATCAATACCGCATCATCAGCGTACGCTAAAATCGGGAGGGGGGCTTGATCAAATTTCGGAACATCTATAGATAAAGCAGACAGGGCGGACTCTACCCCGTTTGTATAGATAGAAAAAGAAACGGGCGAGAACACAGCCCTGTTTTACTCCTTTTCAATTTTAAAGTGACGTGTGCATTCCCCCTCCTACCATAACGAACACAAGCAGTGGCGTTGGCGTACAGCTGACGTATAAAAGCAATTATCGGCGGATCAATGCCCATCCCCTCCATCATGGACCATAACCTTGAATGGGAAACGCAGTCAAAGGCTGCGGTCAGGTCCATGAAGGCCATATAGATCTTCCCGCCTTTGGCCTTTGTATATTTCTCTAAAGTTAAGGAGAGGTTTAGGCATTGATCCACCGTACCCATGCCCCTGCGGAATCCATATTGTGCCTTCATAAAAATGTTATTAGTTTCAGCCCATGCCTCCAATCTGGCCAAAAGGACCCTTCCCATAAGTTTGGCAGTAGTGTCAAGAAGGGATATAGGGCGATAATTCTTTGGTAACCCCCTCTCCCCCTTTTTAAAAATGGGTACAATAATACTCTGTCTCCACGATAAAGGGGGACCTACTGTCTGAATGCTGTTAAAAATATTTGTTAAAAGAGGGACCCACAAATAATAATTATCCTGAAATAGGTCAATGGGGACCCCATCTGGACCTGGCGCCTTGCCAGGAGTGCACGCTTCAAGTGCCTTTCTAACCTCTAGATGGGTAAAAATTAATCCTCCTTGCAATGGAGATGCTATGCTATGGGGCAATTGATTCAGAGGAGTTGGGACACCAAATATATTTTCAAAATAACTCACCCATACTTCTTCGTCTACATGTACATCTAACGTAGGGTCACTGGATTCTTTAAAGTACGGGGCATTCACTATTCTCCAGAAATCTCTACTACTCCCCGAAATGGCTGCTTGTTCAAGATCTTCCCAAGCCTGATCCTTGAGATCCTTCTCTCTGGCTCTCCTGGCTAATTTGTAGTCACTACATGATACACGAATATTATTTGGATCTCTAGGATTCATTTTTAGGGCATTTACAAGGGCTTTTTAGCTTTGGAACAAGCTACGTCAAACCACCCACTATGAGTAATGGCGTTTGGTGACTTGTATCTAGTAAATGCCACTTTTATTTTTGCCAAAAGGGCACTAAAATGAATAACCAAAGACGCAGGGGGTGTATTTTCTCCAAGACACAGTAATATGTCATCCTTAACTTGAACTAAAACTTCAGGGACTATGTTTAGCTTATGTGCCTGTGACCATTTTAATTGATACCCATTCTTCCTGGTCAAATTCACATCTGCAGCTACCCCATTGTGTTCTTTAGCTTTAGGCAAAATGCTTAAATGAATAAATAGGATAGCATGGTCACTATGGGTAGTGAATAATGTTTCCATATGTGTCACTTTCCCATGTATATGTAGATGAACCGGCACTAAAATATAGTCAATATTGGACTCTTGTATGCCCCGTCTGAATGTTAACGCATGCTCTCCCTCTTTTATTTCATTGGCTATGCATAAATTCCACTTGTGTAACAAAATATTTAGAGTTTCACCATACTCACTATGGGTAAAGTGTAACGATGGATTACCTTGGGAGTCTTCTACTCCACATACTCTAGACCCATTAAATTTACACATGTGGATATTAAAGTCCCCCGCCAAAATGACGTTTGCACTTTCCCTCTTCTTTACCATGTTCAACTTCTCAATCTCCATCTCTAGTGCGTCCACCACTGCCTTCATATTTCTCCCAGTTTCATTGTTATAAAAATTAACAATAATCCAGGGATCCTGACTCCTATATCTCAACTGGAAGATCTGAAAATGCTTATGTATGGGGCCAACCTGCCTAACTTCAGTAGATATAGTATTCGATATCAGGGTCAATAGACCCCCTTTGCCCTCCCCGAGGGTGACGGAGATGCCGGAGAATAAAAAGTGCGAAACCCATGAAAGTAGACTGGGTCTTTAGCCCAAGTCTCCTGAAAGAACACTATCTCCATACTTTGCCACTTATTTAACCACTGACAGTTTCCAAGTTTGGAAGCTATACCTGCCACATTCCATGATATCATATTAGACATGAGGCCCTTACTGTCAATCATAGAGTATAGGTGGGTCTGTGCTTGTGCTGAAGTACTGGGTATAGGGCTAGAATCTACCAAGATATTAACGGGGAGTAAATTAATGCGTTGGATCTCCACTTGATTATTATTATTCTCCACTGCAGCCGAGATATTTGTCTTTGGTAGCTGGCAAGCGCCCCAGCAACAGCAGCGAAAACCGTGGACACAGGGCACCGCGGGCCGGCGTCGCACTTTAGTAGCGCCTCCTCGCGCTATGGACACTGGAGGCTGTAGTCCTCCTGGACCCGGTGAGCGCGAGCTGGCAAGCGCCCCAGCAACAGCAGCAAAAACCGTGGACACCTCTGCAGCGTTCGGAGACCATCTCTGATGCTGTTTGTAGTGCAGCCTGACCATATACTCTTAAGCGCATTATATCCTCGCGGTAAAATGCTAACTTTGGAATGGCTGCACCTAAACATGTCGTGTTTGGTGTCAAACATCTTGGAATACTACCCCCCCGCCAATTCTGGCGGCGGGGGTAGCATTCCACCCTTCTAGAGGGAAAGACATGTTAACTCTGGCTAGCCCGGTAACCTCTTTCTAAAGCCCTGGCATCACAAAATGGATGCTGCTGCCACAGACACGAGTCTGGCCTCCTGCTGCTGGACGAAACTCCGGCAGGGGAGGCCTGGACAATAGGTTTCCTGTCCCAGGGAGGTGTGACCACCTCCCCAGACAGGATAATGTGTATTGGGGCTGGGCGGGAGCACTTTCGGGTGCTTTGAAGTCCTGCACTGGGGGCACATTTGGTGTCCCTGTCCATACCCCAGTTCAAACCGGATCAGGGGCTTGCAGCCCCTGCTTTGGCGTGAACTGGACAAAGGAAAGGGTGTAGCCACCCCTCTGCCCTGACCCACCCATAGGTGGGGCCACAGAGTAGTCCAACCCCTATACTTAGTATAAGTATAGGAACCCAGTCCTTAGGACTTTAGATTATCCCTGGACGAAACTCTGAAACAGAATCCTGGACCTTCGACGCTCTACTCAAGATTAGAGGACAGAAGAATCTCCCTTGGGGTCAAGGAGTGACTCCCCTGCTTGGCAGGCACCAAAGACGCATCTGTCCGGTCTGCATTTCTGAAGCTCCCGTCGGACGCCGAAGTCTTCGCATCACCAGAGGTGGATTCTCAGACTTCCCGAGGCTACCCTGAGTCCCCAGCAAAGCTGAGGCCCGTAGCTATCGTGTGTAACGTGAGACCGTGACCCCTGGACACTGAGCACATTTGCAAGTGCATCCTCTTCTGGGTCTCCCACGAAGTCGTGCTTTGGGCTCCGAGTAGCCCTAGCCTCCAGCACCAACTGCACCGAAGATCACTGGCCTCCACTCCACGAGTGTCCTGTGAGCCAGATCCACGTGCGACGTCTTGAGGCTCCTTCGCGGTCACTAGCCCGTTGGCTAGTAGCCCTTCACGAAGGCCAATCTTTTTCTTCTTGGGCATCCTGGTTGCTCCAGGCCTGCCCTCACTTACCTTCGCTGGGTGAGTTCCCCAGACCTTGCTGGTCTGCACCATCGATGATCTTCATCTTCACCGAGACTTGCCGTTGCCAAGGCTTGTTGGGTCCAATCCGGTCGCCGTTACCTCAGCACTCGACAGACATCGTGTACCAGCCCGAATCCTGCTCCTGGTCGCCGACGACGCCTCCTGGACCTCGTGGCTGAAGAGTCAAGACGACCGTCAACGCACTTGAAGCAAGCGACATCGGTGGGCATCTGTCCATCGCCTCCCTGGTCACTGGCTAGTGACCCAGACTCTGTCCCCTCTGCTTTCAGGTTCTTCAGATCTCCGATCCACTCTTGGATCCACCCGGACACTTTCCACTTGGTCGCCAGCAGCACTTTGCAGCAGATCGCCATTCAAATTGACGACGAAACCCGACCCCGAAAGACACCTATGCACCCGGCTTCCCTGGGTGAGGTAACACGAGTACTCCGGTGCTCCCGTGGGTAGAGACTCTTCAAAGTACTAGTTCTCAAAGGGTTTGCTCCAAGTCCTCCTTTAAGTGTCCCTTTTCTTTAATTTCCTGATCACGACTTTCTCCATAGAAGTTAACGGCGTATCGCGGTTGTGTGTTTACACTGCACGCGTCCCCCGTGGGTCCCCTGTGTCACTACCTTGGGTGGTTCCTTGTGGTCCAAGCACTTCTAGAGGCTCTAGGCCTAGTGTCTAGCTCAGTCGTTGTTCTTATACCACTTTATTGGTATATGGTTTGGTACGCCCCTAGGGCCCAAACATGTATTTGTGCTATTACTGTGTTTAAATAACTTATAACTTGTGTACTTCGAACTCTAGCCTCATAAAGAGACTAGAGGGGTGTGTTTAGCAATAAATACATATATTTTGAATATATACCTGGTGTGGTGCTCTTTCATTTGGTCACTCAAGAGATTATAGACTGGTAAAACAAGCTGCTTTACATTCCTTCAAGACTTAGCCTGAAGGCTGCTCTCCATAGCTACCACTAGGATAGCTTTCAATAAAGGTTGTCTTTAACCTATCTCCAATAAGGGGTTGTTTGGACTGGTGCAAGGTGCCCACCATAATTAGTGGACAGCATATGCCAGGCCAACTTCTCACACAGCGTTCCAACAGCCACAGGGCTTCTGCAGCAAAGTGTTTCTGGTTCAGAAGAAGGGTGGAGGTCAGAGACTAGTTCTCAACCTCAGACAATTCAATCCCTTTATGATTTATCGCCATTTCAAGATGGAAGGCATCCATCTGCTGAAGGATTTGCTTCAAGAAAGAGATTGGATGGTTCCTCTTGATCTCAAGGATGCCTATCAGTCAGTCCCCATTTGTCCCTCTCACAGATGGTACCTTTAGTTTCGCTGGAGAGGTCAGTGGTATGAGTACCCATCACTTGCTTTGGGTCTCTCGTCAGCTTCCTGGGTGTTCACCAAACTCCTAATACCCGTAGTTGTGCATCTACAGGAGATGGGAGTTCACATGATTGTCTATCTGGACGACATGCTAATCCTAGCTCAGGACAGTGTCTCTGTTACAAGATCTGGGGTTTGTGATCAATACCAAGAAGTCCATGATGATTCCCTCTCAACAAGTAGAATTCTTGGAGTTTCAGGTAGATTCTGTCAAAGCTCAATTACTGCTTCCTCCCCTGAAAGTTAAATCCATCAAATGGGAGTTGAGGTCTACCCTGTCCAAACAGATGGTGTCTTTGAAGTACCTGACTCGGATTGTGGGGTTGCGAGCGTCTTCAATTCAAGCAGTGTTCCCAGGTCCATTACCCAACAGGGCTCTTTAATGCCTGAAAATTCATTATCTGCAATAGGGTTTTAGCCCTGATCAACTGATTCTGTTGTCCCCCGATGCCCAAGAAGAGCTTCAGTTGTGGCTCCTTTACATAGATGCGTGGAATGGCAAAGCCATTTTGGGAGCCTCCTCCGACGTGGTCATCGAATCAGATGCTAGTCGTTGGGGTTTTATTTATTTATTTATTTATTTGTATAGCGCCTGAATCGACCCCCGAAGGGGTATCTCTGCGCTTTGGGCGGGCGGCATGGATGAAATGCGGATTTAATTAAATCAGAGACAAAGACAAAAGAATCAAAGACAGAAGAGGGTGGTCTTAAGCAGCTTCCTGAAATGCAAATAATCTGTACATTGTCTCAGGAGTAATGGAAGTTCGTTCCAGTAACGCGGACCAAGATGTGAGAGGGCCTTTCCTCCCAGTCTAGCCTTTCTGACTCGAGGTACCACCAGAAGATGTTTGGAACCTGAGCGCAAAGATCTCGAAGGTAAATACGGAGTAAATTTCTCTGAGAGGTAAGAAGGGCCCAGATCGAACAGTGCCTTGTGTATTATGCAACAGACTTTAAATCTTATCCGTTGACGGACAGGAAGCCAATGAAGTTGCAGAAGCAGAGGGCGGGAGTGAGTCCTGGGGGGCATTGAGGACCAATCGCGCTGCCGTATTCTGGACTACTTGTAGTCTGCTGAGCGAAGCCTCATTGGCAGAGATCAACAGCCCATTACAGTAGTCCAAGCGGCTTAATACAAGGGCCTGTATTATAGTTTTCCGAATTGAGTCAGGGAGCAAAGGAAAGACTCGACGGAGCAGGCTCATTGTGTGGAAGCAGGAACCCACTGTCTGCGCAGTGTGTTCCTTCATTGTGAGGGCTTGGTCCAAACGAACGCCCAAGTTCTTCACAGTGGATTTGGGGGCAGGATAGGCACCCAAATCGGTCGGCCACCACTCTGGTGTCCACAAGGAGGGGGCCTCTCCAAAGAGCAGAATCTCTGTTTTCCCCACATTACACTGGAGGAAGTTGCTCTTCATCCAGTGTGAGATGGCTCTCATCCCAGAAGAGAAGGCCAACTGTACAGATGGATCAAATTTGTCAAATGGGAAAAGAAGCTGCGTATCGTCCGCATAGGATATGGGAATAAACCCATGTATCCGTAGGAGATTGGCCAGGGGAGCAACATATATATTAAACAATGTAGGGCTCAAACAAGAGCCCTGAGGTACTCCCTTGGACAGTTCCATAGGTGCGGAGCGATACGGGCCTAAGTTGACAGTTTGGGAGCGAGCAGATAGAAAGCTCGTCATCCATTGTAAGGCAGAGTCCCTTAATCCGATCTCCTCCAGTCTTCTGAGCAATATCCGGTGTGACACCGTGTCGAACGCGGCAGATAGATCCAGCAGCACCAGTATCGTAGAGTGTCCCTTGTCTAGTGTCATCCTGATGTTATCTGTGACCGCTAGCAGGGCAGATTCAGTGCTGTGTTTGGGTCTAAAGCCGGACTGGGAGGAATCTAAGCACCCAGTAAGTTCGACATGGTTGGAGAGATGGGTGTTAACATATTTCTCCAGGAGTTTGCTCAGAAACGGGAGAAGAGAGATAGGGCGGAGGTTGGTAAGATCCGTCAAAGGGATTTTTGGGTTCTTACGAATAGGCCTAACCTGTGCCGCTTTCCATTCCAATGGAACATGGCCCTCTCTCAGAGAGAGATTAAGAAGAGATTCGATCGAGGGGGACAGTTGATCAGCGAAAGAGGTGACCACTTTAGCCGGAATAAGGTCTGAAGGGGATCCTGATTTCACCTTAGAAATCAGTGACTTGCACGATGCGGAGAGTTTTCTACCGGCGGTCGATGGTCGTCTGAAGAATTGCGACTTCACATCAACTGTTTGGAGCTCCTACCAGGCTCCTTCGCCATAAGATCACTACAAGAGCAACTGCGGCATACTCCTGCGGGTGGACAATGTCTCGGCGGTTCGTTATATCAACTGCTTGGGGGGAACTAGATCTGCCGAACATTGCCTGGGAGTTCTGCATTTATGTCTGTCCCAGAAGATAATGGTTCTGGTGGAGTTCCTTCCGGGCAAAGACAATATCGTGGCGGATTGGAATTCCAAGTTCCTGGTGGATTACAACGATTGGAAGCTCCATCCTCACGTCTTCCGGAAGATTGTTCTTTCTCTGAGGCCCTGTCAGGTGGACCATTTTGCATCCCGTTTGAATGCTCAACTGAAGGATTTTTGCAGCTGGATAGCATATCCGATGGCCATTGGGACAGATGCCTTTCTGCAGACTTGGACAGGCCCGGTGAACTATGCATTCCCACCTTTTACCATGATTCCGAGAGTCACAGCTCAGGCCAGGCGTCAATCGGCAACCCTTGTCCTGATTACTCCACTTTGGAAAACACTGTCTTGGTTTCTGACTTATCTGGAAATGTCAATAGCCCTTCCCATTCTTCTTCCTGTCTTCCCACATCTTCTCTTGGATCCGGTGGGATCCCCACAACCTATGATTCTTCAAAACCAGTTGACTCTCATGGCCTGGATGATATCGGGAGACATTGCCAAAATGCAGATCTTTCATCTGCGGCTGCCGGCTTTATACACCAGGCTTGGGCTCCTTCCACCAGCAAATAATATTCTTCAGCATGGAAGAGATGGGTGGGTTGGTGCCTTCAACGGGAGGTGGATCCTGTGGGATCCGAGTTAAAAGATATTTTAAATTTCCTTTCTGAATGTGCTGAATCTGGATTATGTTACAGGTCAGTAAATAATTTCAGGTCAGCTTTGTCTGATGGTCATGACCTCTTTGATGGCAAACCGGTAGGTAACCATACCGCTGGTATGTAAGTTATTAGAAGGTATTAGGGTGGCACACCCTCTGAAACCAGGATACTCTCAGTTATGGGATGTGACAAATGTTGTCTCTATTGGAGTCCTGGCCTGACAATTCTGTTTTATCCTTGAAACAGCTTTCTGCCAAGCTAACTATGCTATTAAGTTTGGTTTCATGCTGACGAGAGTCGGATGCGTGAGCTCCGCACCTTGCAGGTAGGTTGTTTTCTCCAACTGGTGTTTCATTTCTTATTTCAAAAAGGACAAAGACTATGTCCCTGTCCATTGACTTTCCTGCTTTTCCCCACAATGTAAAGTTATGTGTTGTAAAATGTTTCAAAGTTTACGAAGAACGCACTTTGGCACATCGGGCTGACCCTCTATGACATCTCTTTATTAATGTAATAACTGCTATTTCACAATTGCTTTATTAACCTTCTTGCTTCTCAAATTTGCTTGAAAATGCACCATTTGCCAACTCTTTTTTCAAAATTTTCTCGGGGGGAGAACACCCCCCCCCTCCGAACCCCCTGTAGGTGGTTCGGGCTCGCACGCTACGCGCGCTCGCCACAGTGCAGTATTTACGCCTCACCACTTTCAAATGTCACCAGCCACCACTGGAGAGGGGGAAGAAAAGAAACATTACACAGAGGAGCAGCACACTGAACAGCATAATATAGAAACAGAGGGGACAGAACAAAACGTTACCGCTACCACCAAACAATGACAAAGTGTAAAATGAGAGGGGAGAAGAGAAAACCTTCCAGACGGAGGGGAGGGGGCGTTCCACAGCTCATGAGTCACTACAGAGGGTTTATAATTACAAGAGGGTAGAGGTAACTCACAGGCCCAGTGATAACTGGCAGGGTGACTCAGTGAGTTAACCCCCCACCGCTGACTCATGCGGTTATCTCAGGGTCAGAGGGAGGAATCAAAGACTGGTTCATTGAATTGGGTTATAGGACCAACTGGTATTTTGCAGAAGTGCGGTATGAAGTGTTATATATATATATATATTTTTTTTTTAAACTAAACTGATCAGTGTGCACTCAAGAGGGCGATGAGGGTGGACAAACAGGTCTTGATGAGTTGAGTTCATAAGAATAATATTCATATTTACTGTTTGTTTGATTAAAAGCGTTTGAATAATACATTGTTCCAAAATACAGTGCATTGGATAAATAAATGAAATGCAATAATAGTTTGATCTTCTCCAATCCATGGATAAAGTTACAAGGTTAGGATTCAATTCTTTGGTTAGACTGAGGCTGAAGCGCACAGGGCTGGGGCAATCCGGGGACCTTATTATCAGGGCTGTGTCATTGTCCACACATACTGCTTAAAGAGAACCACTCTTTCCGGAATCAATCATTGCAAATTATTCACTCACTTGTAATTTTTCAAGATCCAAATTAGCCAAATTCACAAATTTAACAAATTGGGTAATAAAACAACTGTCAGGGGTGTTTAAGCAGTAAATTGCTGCATTGCAGAATTGTGTGTCCAGTTTCTTTAAGAGATTCATTAACAACCGTCTTCGCAGAGCGGCTCGTGCTGGGCAGCGCCTTACCATACGAGCGAGGCTTTCTGTGAGCTGGGTGCAAAGCCCACATGCCAATGTTATCCTCTCGATTTTCCATACTTGTCAATTCTCCTACATCAAAGGGGCCAAATCGAATGCGCAGATATTGTAATCTTAATTGCTCAAAAATAAAGGTAGCATCTTAATTGGTTGCATACTTTTCTTTAACCAGGAAGGAGTGATCCTGTGCAGTGAATATTCATAGATCTCTGGCACGGGACTGAATTGAGATGTTAATCAGAGAGAAGGGGGAGGTTAGAGGTCCATATAAAAGACTGTCTGACCTCTAGAAACCTCTGGCCATTTGGTTTACAAAAATTATGAAAAGGACTATTATTTAAAAAATCAGACATTATTAAATCGAATGGATGTTTGATTAATTGCTGTTCTTGAAGCACTTAGGAGACCTCGAAACAACTTGGGCCCGATTCACAAGGTAAACTTAGACCAAAAATCTAAGTTTACAACTTTCGATATTCACAAACGTATGTTATGAGGAGTATGTTTACGTCCGCACTCGGGGCAGAATCTCCGCCCCCGGTGCAGAGATTCCGCCCGAGTGCAGACGTAAACATACTACTCGTAACTTACCTTTGCGAATACTGAAAAGTAGTAAAGTTAGGCTTTTGGTCTAAACTTAGACCAAAAGTCTAAGTTTACAACTTTCGATATTCACAAACGTATGTTATGAGTAGTATGTTTACGTCCGCACTCGGGGCAGAATCTCCGCCCCCGGTGCAGAGGTTCCGCCCGAGTGCAGACGTAAACATACTACTCGTAACTTACCTTTGCGAATACTGAAAAGTAGTAAAGTTAGGCTTTTGGTCTAAACTTAGACCAAAAGTCTAACTTTACTTTTGTGAATCGGGCCCCTTGTCTCTAAGTTGAATTCTGATGCGTTTCTTTACCAGTCTTTCGAAGCTGAAATCTGAAATGTCTTGGTCCCATGGATTGACCATTTCCAGCTCTTTAAAAAATGCACTACAGTCCAGTGTCGTGGTGTTTTTCTCTGTGAGGTTAGAATCTCGCCTGCTTTGCATAGGGTGACTTTGAAGGTCTCGTGAGTTGATATTTCAGAGGCAGTAAACGGTGAAGGCCAGAGGAGGGCAGGGAATGGTAGAACGTCTGCAGAAGGGGAGGCTCCAGCAGGGGGAGGATTTGGAGTGGATTCTTGGGGCATATTTATTGGGATTTGCCACAGGGCGGCGCAGCAAGTCACCTTGCTGTGCTGCCCTGAGCCACAGGGAAAGGGCAGGAATGCATCGTATCTATGGCATATGGCGCATTCCTGTCCTTTCCCCCTGCGCTGGTGCCGTTTCAGCAGCCTAGCTCCAACGCAGGCACCCTTGCACCATGGTGCAAGGGTGCCTGTGTTATCAGCAGGATTGTTTTTGTGCAGGAAGGGGCACCTTCCTGCACAAAAACAATTCTTGGAGACTTTTTTTCTTTCCATGAGTGCTGCAGGGGAGGCGTAAGGTTTTGGCACTGTCACAGGTTTACATGGTCTTAGAAATTTGGGAAAGCGTCAGAATCCATGGGTGTTGCGTTGGAACACCCACCGCAACGCACATGGGATGCCTCCCTAGCGCAGAATAAGGCAGCACAGCGATTTGCACTGCGTTGTCTTCCCCCATATCTATGAGGCCGTAGAAAGCCATGCAAAGTGGATTTGCGTGACCTCATAAATATGATTTGGTGGTTTGTGCCGCCATTGCGTCACAAAAAGTGAAGCAGCGGCAGCGCAAGGGGCTTGTAAATATGCCCCTTAGAGTAGAGAGGTGGATGAGGTGAAGCAGGAGTAGAACAGTGCACCGTGCTCTACCCTGCATTGCCCCCCCCATATTCGAGCAGATGAACGCCACTTTATATGTTTTCCAACTTGCATATTCACAATGCTTCCAGACAAGAGCTAAGTGTCTTCTAGGTGTAGACCTCCTTCTCTTAAAAACTTTGATAAATAATGACCTTATAGCTCTGTCAGTGGTTCTTAACCTTGTGACTTCTGGGGACCCCCAATTAATCATTACTGGAACCCGGGAACGCCCCCAAATCATTATTGGAATCCGGGGACTCCCCACTGAGTCATGACTCATAGACGATTGTCAATGATTTGAACTGCAAAACAAGGCACAAAAAATACAGAAAAAACTTTCAAACAAATACACAAATGATGACACATTTTTTTTGATTCACAAATACATATAAAAAAAAATTAATATGAAGGTTGGAGCTTTTCTAAATTCAATTGAGGCCACTCTCTCGTCCGTACTATATTCTGTTTCATGCACCTGCACTGCTCCCATGAATCAATCTGAGGACACAAATTTAATTTTCAGTATCCAATATCAAATTCCTTTACATTTACAGTACGTTTTAAAATTTTCAATTGTACATTTAGCTTCTTTATTTATATACACTTTATTCATCTGTTATTATTCTTTAATTTTCTGAGTAGTCGCGGACCCTCTGATGAGGCTACACGGACCCCAATGGGTCCCTGGACCACAGGTTGAGAACCACTGCCCTATGTTAATTGTTACTGTTTATGTCTTGTATACAACAGCAATACCTTTATTTTAATCGCCCTATGTAATTTGATTATTCTTAATGTCCAGTCAGATACCCTGCTCTGTTGAAAATATATAGAAATGTCTCCTTTATGAGCCATGATGTGCAATGTTGACGAATATCTAATATAGCCTTATAGCCTGCCATAGCGGGCTATACCGGCTATTAAAGGCCCACTCCAGCGTTAAAGGCCTGAGCCGAAGGCGAGGGCCTTTAACAAGGGAGCAGGACTTTAATAGCCGGTATAGCCCAGCTACGAAGGGCTATAAGGCTATTAGAACATTCTGCCACTAGAGGGCAGAATGTTCTAACAAATAAAACAAAGGCTTCAGGGAGCGCGAGGGGATTGAAATCCCCTCAGGCTCCCTAAAGCCTTTGTTCACAGCCAAAGCTGTGAACAAAGAAACATTGGAATGTTGTAGCTCCGGGCTTATACCAGCCATTATAAGCCCGGAGCTACTCCATTGTTTTCAATGGCGCTCCCAACATTCCAATGTTCTAACAGCCAGTATGTAATATTATGCTGAACGCTGTTAAGTTTTGAAAACTGCAATAAAAAAGATTTTAAAAAGCAGGACAGTTTTAGCCTCAGTGAGTAGACATCGGGCAGGTGAGTGTGAAAGGTGAGTACTGCGCCTCACACGCTTCCTGTGAAGACCACGTGCCAGGCAGTCACCGGAAGCTCCAGGAGGCGGGACTTCCAGGTGACGGGGGCTCACACTGAGAATGAAGCCAGTGCTCAGTGTCTCTGACATCAGGTGCTTCGAAGCTCCTAGTATTCGTCCTGTGGGCGCTTGCCGGACCCCTGAGTGAGCCCAGAGAGTTAGCTGCTTGTAAATCAAACTAGAGAAGACAGAAATATCAGCAGACATAAATGTCATGTCCTAAATATTGTTTACAAAAACATCTCCCCTCTGGGTGTACATTTTTTATTGCTGACTCTGATGGGGAGATATTTTGGTACACAATGTTTAGGACATGATATGTTTGACAGATGATTTTTTGACAACAATATTCTGGTACCACGTGAGTTAATTTATATAGGTGTCCTGGTCTCTCAGTTAACCCTGCCTGCCTCATCACACATTTCTACTACTAGTGAACACGTGAGGAGCTGAAAGAAGTCCAGGAGGTGCTGCTGTAGGAGACTGAAAAAAAGACTTAGGGCCTGATTACGGTCTTGGCGGACTGGTATCAGCTCTTGTTTACGTCTAGACTAGAGCAGTAGCATTCAACGACTGTGAAGAACATCGATGCAATGTAAACATTACCAGGATATGTTGTACCACAGAAGCCAAGGCATCCACTGGTCCCAGGGGTCGTCTTGAGAGGTGGCTAGTCCAACCGTGCTAGCCACGATGCAGCACCAGAGGGCTTTTGTCACCAGAAAACAGGCTGCTTCCATTCTCTCAGTATCACAAGGAGTTTAAAACCCAGTAGACCACAGCGAGGCACTGTATACGTCAATAGTGAGGGGGTGTTCAAATGAAGGATGCTATGATCGAGATATGCACCAATGAGGAGCACAGAATAAAAACCAGACTTCAGAAGATGGCTCCTGTATTGTCATTGTTCATTTTGCATTAGGTTGAGAATGATGACGAACCACAGGTAATACATATGATATGATGGAAACAGGCCATCGGCACGAGCCCTAACCTTTACAGTCACCCCAATTCTAATGTGAACCCTACCTCAAAGACCAACTCTACACTTCTACATCTACCTCTATACCTACATCTGCACCTAGCTCTACACTTTCATTTTCTACTTCTACACCTACCTCTCTTCTGTCTCTCCACTTACATCTACACCTACAACATCTGTGTCTACAATTATCTCTAGGCTTACAGTTACCACCACTTCCTTCATAGACAACTACACCTACCTCTCTTCTGTCTTGCCACTTACATCTACACCTACAACATCTACATCTAGACTAACCTCTAGGGTTACCGTTACTCCCACTTCTACATCTTCCCCCTACCACAACAACTACACCTACCTCTCTTCTGTCTCTCTGCTTACATCTACACCAACAACATCTGTGTCTACACTTACCTCTAGGCTTACAGCTACCCCCACTTCTACTTCTACACCTCCCCCCACCTGAACAACTACACCTACCTCTCTTCTGTCTCTCTGCTTACATCTACACCAACAACATCTATGTCTACAATTATCTCTAGGCTTACAGCTAACCCCACTTCTACTTCTACACCTCCCCCACCTGAACAACTACACCTACCTCTCTTCTGTCTCTCTGCTTACAACTACACCTACCTCTCTTCTGTCTCTCTGCTTACATCTACACCAACAACATCTATGTCTACAATTATCTCTAGGCTTACAGTTACCCCCACTTCCTTCATAGACAACTACACCTACCTCTCTTCTGTCTCTCTGCTTACATCTACACCAACAACATCTATGTCTACAATTATCTCTAGGCTTACAGTTACCCCCACTTCCTTCATAGACAACTACACCTACCTCTCTTCTGTCTCTCTGCTTACATCTACACCAACAACATCTATGTCTACAATTATCTCTAGGCTTACAGTTACCTCCACTTCAACACCTCTCCCTTCATCAACAACTACACCTACCTCTCTTCTGTCTCTCCACTTACATCTACAGCTGCAACATCTATGTCTACAATTATCTCTAGGCTTACAGCTACCCCCACTTCAACACCTCTCCCTTCATCATTACACCTACCTCTCTTCTGTCTCTCTGCTTACAACTACACCTACCTCTCTTCTGTCTCTCTGCTTACATCTACAGCTACAACATCTATGTCTACAATTATCTCTAGGCTTACAGTTACCCCCACTTCAACACCTCTCCCTTCATCAACAACTACACCTACCTCTCTTCTGTCTCTCTGCTTACATCTATACCTACAACATCTACATCTAGACTAACCTCTAGGGTTACCGTTACTCCCACTTCTACATCTTCCCCCTACCACAACAACTACACCTACCTCTCTTCTGTCTCTCTGCTTACATCTACACCAACAACATCTGTGTCTACACTTACCTCTAGGCTTCCCTTTACCCCCACCTCAACAACTACACCTACCTCTCTTCTGTCTCTCTGCTTACATCTACACCAACAACATCTGTGTCTACACTTACCTCTAGGCTTACAGCTACCCCCACTTCTACTTCTACACCTCCCCCCACCTGAACAATTACACCTACCTCTCTTCTGTCTCTCTGCTTACATCTACACCTTTACGACATCTGCGTCTACACTCACCTCTAGGCTTCCCTTTATCCCCACCTCAACAGCTACACCTACCTCTCTTCTGTCTTGCCACTTACATCTGTACCTACAACATCTACGTCTAGACTTACCTCTAGGCCTACCGTTATCCCCACTTCTACACCTTCCCCCTACTGCAACAACTAAACCTACCTCTCTTCCCTCGCTCCACTTTCTTCTACACTTACGACATCTGCATTTATGCTTACCTTTACCCCCACCTAAACAACTACGCCTACCTCTTAAGTCTCTACCTTACTCTATTATTATTATGTAGCATTATTATTTACGAGTGTTTAATAAAACCATCTCCCACCCCGCTTAGGCTCTACTGGCACTGTCAGGCTGATTGTGGCAGATTGTAAAATTCACACACCATATCTGTAGATAGAATGTTTCACAGGTAAAGTCAAGATTACAGACCTTTTCAGCTTCTCAAAAGTGACCTTCCATCCGAATGGAATGTAGACCCACAGAGGGCCTTTGCATCCTTCTATGGGACTACTCGGGATCCCCAGTTAATCAATTTAAATTTGGGGATACTGAAATGAAAGTTACTCCTTGATCTCATTCCAGACAAAGGACAAATGGCCTGGGGTAGCAGGGGTTTTAAAAATACAAAAAAGAGAGGGCCCATGGAAGCAAAATACGCAGGCAGGATATCAGGGGAATATAGTACACTAAAAGAGAAAGATTATCCTGTCCGCAAACTGCTTTAATTAACGGAAAACACTCGTCTCTAAATAGTGCTCTCACGAGTCACAGCATGAGCCTAACGGTGCTCCGATCGCTGTATGTATGGCCGATGAAAGTACAATAATTCACTCAGATAAGATACATTCAAATAGATCACAGAAAGTAAACAGAAATTACTTTCTTATTTTTATTCATATCAAAATAGTCAGTACTAAACATTATATAATCATATTAGGATGGTTAATACAATATAAAAAATAAATTGATTAATAGAAACAACAACACCAAGACAAAGAGAGTATCATCATATCTGATCTCACACTTCCAGACGCACCACAAACAGTAAACACATTCTAAAAACATCACAGAAGATAGATAACTTCATCCCGCCCGCCATATTACAAGTGCATTATAGCCTATGGCGTTTGTCCCGCCCGCCATATTACAAGTGCATTATAGCCTATGGCGTTTGTCCCGTCCGCCATATTACAAGTGCATTACAGGCTATGGCGTCTGTCCCGTCCGCCATATTACAAGTGCATTATAGCCTATGGCGCTTCTCCTGTCTGCCATATTAGAAGTGCATTATAGCCTATGGCGTTTGTCCCGCCCGCCATATTACAAGTGCATTATAGCCTATGGCGTTTGTCCCGCCCGCCATATTACAAGTGCATTATAGCCTATGGCGTTTGTCCCATCTGCCATATTACAAGTGCATTATAGCCTATAGAGCTTCTCCAGTCCGCCATATTACAAGTGCATTATAGCCTATGGTGTTTGTCTCGTCCGCCATATTACAAGTGCATTACAGGCTATGGCGTTTGTCCCGTCCGCCATATTACAAGTGCATTATAGCCTATGGCGTTTGTCCCGCCCACCATATTACAAGTGCATTATAGCCTATGGCGTTTGTCCCATCTGCCATATTACAAGTGCATTATAGCCTCTGGCGCTTCTCCAGTCCGCCATATTACAAGTGCATTATAGCCTATGGCGTTTGTCCCGTCCGCCATATTACAAGTGCATTACAGGCTATGGCGTTTGTCCCGTCCGCCATATTACAAGTGCATTATAGCCTATGGAGCTTCTCCAGTCTGCCATATTACAAGTGCATTATAGCCTATGGCGTTTGTCCCGTCCGCCATATTACAAGTGCATTACAGGCTATGGCGTTTCTCCTGTCCGCCATATTACAAGTGCATTATAGCCTATGGCGTTTGTCCCATTTGCCATATTACAAGTGCATTATAGCCTATGGCGCTTCTCCAGTCCGCCATATTACAAGTGCATTATAGCCTATGGCGTTTGTCCCGTCCGCCATATTACAAGTGCATTACAGGCTATGGCGTTTGTCCCGTCCGCCATATTACAAGTGCATTATAGCCTATGGCGCTTCTCCAGTCCGCCATATTACAAGTGCATTATAGCCTATGGCGTTTGTACCGTCCGCCATATTACAAGTGCATTACAGGCTATGACGTTTGTCCTGTCCGCCATATTACAAGTACATTATAGCCTATGACGCTTCTCCTGTCCGCCATATTAGAAGTGCATTATAGCCGATGGCGTTTGTCCCGTCCACCATATTACAAGTGCATTACAGCCTATGGCGTTTGTCCCGCCCGCCATATTACAAGTGCATTACAGGCTATGGCGTTTGTCCCGTCCGCCATATTACAAGTGCATTGTAGCCTATGGCGCTTCTCCTGTCCGCCATATTAGAAGTGCATTATAGCCGATGGCGTTTGTCCCGTCCACCATATTACAAGTGCATTACAGCCTGTGGTGTTTGTCCCGCCCGCCATATTACAAGTGCATTACAGGCTATGGGGTTTGTCCAGTCCGCCATATTACAAGTGCATTATAGCCTATGGCGCTTCTCCTGTCCGCCATATTAGAAGTGAATTACAAGCTATGGCGTTTGTCCCGCCCGCCAGATTACAAGTGCATTACAGGCTATGGCATTTGTCCCGTCGGCCATATTACAAGTGCATTACAGGCTATGGCGTTTGTCCCGTCCGCCATATTACAAGTGCATTATAGCCTATGGCGCTTCTCCTGTCCGCCATATTAGAAGTGCATTATAGTTAAACAGCGGTCGCTCTTCAGAGGCGGTGAGTGGGGGAGCGGAAAACATCCACCAGCGATCCCAATGGGGGTTTAAAGGACCTGCTAGCGCCCAAATTAATCCCCTACAATAAACTTTGCCAATACTTCTATGCCGGGATCCGCCGGCCTAGGTTATTCCACCGGAGAGGTAGGATGTCCCTTAAGTCGAGGGGTACAGATGTTTTACCCGGATTAAAATCACAGCTGTGTAAAGGAACCTCAGAACTTGAGCCAAGCCTTTGGAAGCCGGTCTCTCACTGCTGTTTAGGCCGTAGGGAGTGCCCAAGCCTGCCTGACCCTAGGATGGCGCCTAATGCTGAATTAATTCAAGCCCAGCAAATCGACGAGCCCGTTCTCCAAGGGGAGACATCAGCTTCAGGTTTGCAAAAGAGATGAGTAGTGATGGTCGATGGCCAAGCCACACAGAGGGTATAAATACGACAGCACATGGAGTGGTCATCAACCAGACCTCACACATTTCCCCCACCCTCCACCCCTATCCGGCTCACCCTTCTGGACAATGAATCTGTGAACTTGCCACCGACAGCGGAGACCTAGCACTCTGACCGATGCCCGGTGGAGCTACCTTGATAGCTACAGAGGAGATGAGCTGTGGACTTCCCCTCAGCCGTCACCTACCCAGCCGGACATTGGGCAGTCATTTTCCTTCGTCTCCCCGCCGCATCTCCCTCCTCGTTTCCCTTTTACCCTTACCCCCTTACCCTTCCTCGCGCCATTAATCTTGTCTTCTATGCTATTTAAATGTTTCGAGCTACCAATGTAACCTGTAACTGATGTAACCTAGAGACCTAGCTATCTGACCGATGCCCGATGAAGCTACCTTGAGAGCTAAAGGGAGACTGGCTGTGGATTCCCTCCTCAGCCGTCACCTACCCAGTCGGTCATTGGGCAGGCTTTCACTTCGTCTCTCATACCGTCTACCCCTCTTCCTCTCCCTTCTCACTCCCCTATCCGCTCTATTTGTCTCCCTTCTCGCTCCTTAATGTGTCGCATATATTTATCTATACCCCCTTACCCTTCTAAGCTCCATTTATTTCGTCTTCTACTCTCTTGAAATGTTTTTCCACTAACTGATGTAACGTGTAACTGATGTAATTTTGTAATTTCTGTGGAATCTTATGTAAAGCGCTCTGATACCTCCGGGTCTAGCCAGCGCTATATAAAACTCTCAAAATAAAAAATAAAAATAAAAAATAAATAGCCGATGGCGTTTGTCCCATCCATTATATTACAAGTGCATTACAGCCTATGACGTTTGTCCCGCCCGCCATATTACAAGTGCATTACAGGCTATGGCGTCTGTCCCGTCCGCCATATTACAAGTGCATTATAGCCTATGGCGTTTGTCCCGTCCACCATATTACAAGTGCATTACAGCCTATGGCGTTTGTCCCGCCCGCCATATTACAAGTGCATTATAGCCTATGGCGTTTGTCCCGCCCGCCATATTACAAGTGCATTACAGCCTATGGCGTTTGTCCCGCCCGCCATATTACAAGTGCCTTATAGCCTATGGCGTTTGTCCCGCCCGCCATATTACAAGTGCATTACAGCCTATGGCGTTTGTCCCGCCCGCCATATTACAAGTGCATTATAGCCTATGGCGTTTGTCCCGCCCGCCATATTACAAGTGCATTACAGGCTATGGCGTTTGTCCCGCCAGCCATATTACAAGTGTATTACAGGCTATGGCGTTTGTCCTGTCCGCCATATTACAAGTGCATTACAGCCTATGGCGTTTGTCCTGCCAGCCATATTACAAGTGCATTATAGCCTATGGAGCTTCTCCTGTCCGCCATATTCGAAGTGCATTACAAGCTATGGCGCTTGTGCCGCCCGCCCGCCATATTACAAGTGCATTACAGGCTATGGCGTTTGTCCCGTCCACCATTTTACAAGTGCATTACAGGCTATGGCATTTGTCCCGTCCACCATATTACAAGTGCATTATAGCCTATGGCGTTTCTCCTGTCCGCCATATTAGAAGTGCATTATAGCCGATGGCGTTTGTCCCGTCCATTATAATACAAGTGCATTACAGCCTATGGCGTTTGTCCCTCCCGCCATATTACAAGTGCATTATAGCCTATGGCGTCTGTCCCGTCCGTCATATTACAAGTGCATTACAGGCTATGGCGTTTGTCCCGTCCGCCATATTACAAGTGCATTACAGGCTATGGCGTTTGTCCCGCCCGCCATATTACAAGTGCATTACAGGCTATGGCGTTTGTCCTGCCTGCCATATTACAAGTGCATTACAACCTATGGGGTTTGTCCCACCCGCCATATTACAAGTGTATTACAGTCTATGGCGTTTGTCCCGTCCGCCATATTACAAGTGTATTATAGCCTATGGTGTTTGTCCCGGCCGCCATATTACAATTGCATTACAGCCTATGGCATTTGTCCTGCCAGCCATATTACAAGTGCATTACAGGCTATGGCGTTTGTCTCGTCCGCCATATTTCAAGTGCATTATAGACTATGGCGTTTGTACTGTTGCCATGCTACAAGTGCATTCAAAATTCACCATGCCAACCTCCACACTCACTCTGCACCAACATCTGCACAGAGTAGTACCTCTGCACGTATACACTTTTATAGCCATTATCCCTTTTGATTCTGCTTGAGACAGCTGTAGTTGTTTCTTAGAGACCTCATGCTACTAATACACACACAGTGAAGAAGAGTGGGCTTTTGGTCAGCTCCCTTCTGCCATTGGCTGGTGCCGTCTTACAGAGGTTCCCATTGGCTGGATGTGCTCTCCTTACCGCCATGGCATTTTGTGGAAGATTACATGGGGCTTTAAGTAGTCCCCTATGGTAAGGCCTCCAGTGCCCTCCCCTGCCTCTTTCTCTGGCCGCAGAGGGCAAGGGTTCATCAATTCAGTGGGATGGGATCCCAAAATCAGGTGTTTGAATAGGTAATATGCACACAGGTTTAACAGTAGGTAAATTGAATTCCATACATAAAACCAGCTGGCTTTCTGTGATGTTCTGCTTGAGCCCTACCTGCATTGCCATCTCAAAGTGTTGCAGAATGCATCAGCCCACTTCATTTCAAGCCTGAGACAGTATGGTCACACTGCAGGGGGCCTCATTCAACATCAGGATCCCGCTTCAAGGCCTTATAGGTGGCCTATAAATGTATAGAGGTGTTGGCCCTAAATAGCTAAAATATTTGTTTACACCTCAAAGAGCTGAACACCACTGTGTTCTACAGTCAGAGTAGTGTCATTACGCAACACTGGAAGGCCTCCTCTGTGCTGTGAAAGGTCCCTGTCTTTAGATTGTTCCTTCTGTCCCTATTCACTCAAACACCCCTGTAGCGCCCTCTCCAGCCTGGGTACATGCAAATGATCATGCTACACACAGTATTACATGTCTTTATTCATCAGAGTGCAACTGTTAACTGCCCGTACTACATCATGAATTTTGTTAACCACACCCAATCACTTACTTCACTATTCTACAGAGTCTGTCAGGGACCAGAGGGGTCCCGCTATCCTTAACATCCATCTCCCCCCTTGTTAAATAAAAAGTATACAAAAAATACATATATACATCATAACTCTTCAATGAGTCATCGAGGTGCTGGAATCAATCTTCCAGATCACGTTGTGTGAGATTGAGGGGACTTAGGAGAGGCATCCGCGGCAGGGACAGGTGACACAGACACAGTTGCAGTCTTTGGGCTCTCCTGACTCCCAGATGGAAAGGTCTCACTCCGAACATCTGGAGTCAACGAACCTCGAGGCAGGTGTTTGAAATAAGAAGATTCTCTTGTGATGGACTTTCCAGGACGATGAGCGGTCACCCTGTGCCCTTTGCTAGTCACAACCCTCAGTGAGTCAACATCAAAAGAACAATCAGACTTGCATTTCAGGTTTTGCCTGACAATGACTTGGTCTCCTCGTTTGAACACAGCGGGGTCTATCTGCATATGTCTTCATTTTGCGTTTGTGAGACGATCAGTAGTGCAAAGCTTATCAATGTCAAAAGATCTTTCAGTGGTCCATTGCGGCAATTTGGTTCCTATGTCTCTCCCAAATAATAAGGTGGCAGGACTCTCACCTGTGGTAGAATGGGAAGTTGACCCTAATGCACAAAGAGGAGAGTGAAGAACTGACTTGAGTTCCAGCCCTTCCAGCGCAGCATGCTGAATGGTGTCCTTGAGGGTGCTCATAAATCACTCGACAACACCATTCGCCTGGGGCCAGAAAGTGGTGCTTTTCTGATGGTTCACATTTAGGTGAGTGAGAAAGTCGTACAATTCTCAACTATTGAAGGGTGAGACACTGTCAGATTTCAAAATCGAAGGAACACCCCATGTTGCAAAAAATACTTTCTAATCTCTCAATGACTGTCATGAGTAGTTGATCTTCAACAAGGGGAAAATCAAAGTATTTATCGACAATTACTAGTAGATGATGTCCATTGTCAAGGGGTCCAAAGAAAACAATAGTAATCTTCCCCCATGCATGCTTTGGAGAATCAGATATGTTTAACGGATACAGGGTTGTTTTGGATGACAAGCAGTCGCACAAATGATATGCCCTTAATTTCTTTTCAACTCTTTCATCAAGACGAGGGAACCACACTCGATCCCGTTGGGCTCCTTTAATAGCAACAACTTCACAAAGTCTCTCATGTGGCAGCTAATGACTTGGCGTCTCAGGCATGACAATTCTTGACCCTAGTAATATAATGCCGTCTGGGGTAACTGAAAGTTCTTCCTGCACATTTTCTCATTTCTGGTATTGAGGTTCATCATGAAGAGGTCGGGTATGTTTTCTCCAAGATTGATGTGTAATAATGTCTTTGAGTATTAGCAAATCCCTGTCAGTACTCATGGCAGCAATGATTTGTTCCACCGATATGGTAGCAGGGGTACTGGATTGCATGATGAAGTTAACATAAGCATCAGTCGCTTTAGTAGTGCCATGACACAGTATTAGTACACGTGAGAAGTAGTCAGCTGGGTTTTGATCTTTTCCTGGACGATGCACCATCGTATAATCATACTCCTGCAGTCCCAACCCCACCTCTCAATGTGAGGGGGCATCTTGGCTTTAGGATTGCCGAAAATGGTGAGTAATGCTTGGTGATCGGTGACAACAGTGATGTGCCTTAAGGCACATCACTGGAACACATGAAAATGCTCACAACCCCACACCACAGCAAGGCTTTCTTTTTCAGGTTGTGAATAAGCACGTTCCGTCGGTGACAAACTCCTGTTAGCATAAGCCACGATCCGTCTTGGTGCATTTGGATGTCCATTGTGCTGGGCAAGGATGGCACCTAACCCCACTGGGCAGCCATCAACAACAATCTCAGTTTGTAGCTTTGGATCAAAGTGCGCCATTTCAGTGGCTTTCTCAATCGCATGTTTGATTTTCTTGAAGCTTTGTTCACATTTACTGGACTATCAAAATGGAACATTTTGTTTTGTTAAGTCTCTCAGTGGGGCACTTACATTGGCAAAGTCACGTATGTACCTTGAACAGTAACTGGCCGTACCAAGGAAGGATCATAACTTAGTTACATCTTGTGTAAGAGAATTGGATGGCAAAGCTTGTACTTTATTTGGTTCTGGAGTCATTCCCCCATGAAAAAAGATATGACCAAAGAACTTGAGTTTTGTTTTATGAAACTCACACTTTGCTGTAGTTAAAGTGAGACCTACATCAGTAAGTATACAACACACTTGGGTGAGAACTTTATCATGTATCTTTCGTGTGGCCCCCAAAACCAGTATGACATCACTGTAATTGAAAGCATTTGTGATTGGCTGTATTATGCAATGAATGACATCCTGAAAGACTTCAACAGCTGATGACACTGAAACTTAGTCCTTTATATCTAAATAAACCAACATGAGTCAAAAAGGTAGCAATGTACCTGCAATTTTCTTCCAGTTTGAGTGGGTGATACCCTTTCTTCAAATTAAGGCGGGAAATGCTTTGGCTCCATTCAGCTGCGTAATCATGTCAGCAATATGTGGACCTGGATGTCGTCCTCTTTCAATCGCCTTGTTAGCTTGGAGCATACCAACGCAGATGCCCACAGCTCCTCCACTATCCTTCTTCGCCACTACCACTATGGGTGACACCCATGCCGTCGGACCAGTGGATCTCTCAACGATGTCATGCTTTAAAAGTGTTTCAAGTTCTTTCTCAACAGCCTCTTGTAAATGAAACGCAATTCAACTATGTCGTTGAGCAACAGGACGGATGTCCTCATTTACGTGAAGTTGCACTTTCATAGTCTTAAATCTTCCTAGTCCATGAAACAGGGATGGAAACTGATTCACTATCTCATGATAGGCATTGCTGTTGTAGCTTACAGGAATCAGCAGCAGTGCTGAAACTCAGTAAACTATACACTTGATGAAGTGCCTTGCAGGACATGAATTGGTGCTTGTACTTTCGTCTTTTCATGTTTCACAGTTGCTATAAATGAATATTGACTTTGCAGTGGCGTCAAAGCAGCCCACGTATACACTTTGGTTTTTGACGGGGTGAAACGGGGCACTGGAGACAGTTCATTGTACTTTTCCACTGGCATAATGTTTATCGACACACCACTGTCTATGATAAAAGGTGTGAAGCACCCATTCACCTTCAGTGCGATTTTGGGACAGTGCCCAAATGAATTTCACACTTTCACTTGTCGATGTTTCTTCGACCAGCATTCTTCCTTGCAAGAAACTAATCCTACATGAGCACGTTGGCCAGTGGTCAATACTGACATTACACACCCATCTTCCTCACTGTCGCTTGACAATGACGGTGACAAACTTTTAGACTGGGAATTTGACAATTGACGTTGTTCCGTTTCTACGTGCCTCAACTGATGTTGCCGCTTGGCCTTGTGGGCATGGTTGGAACGTCTCTGGAACTTGCTGGCATTTAATTTGTTTTCTCGGCGTGACACACTTGATCTTTCCTTCGCTTTGCAAACTCTTTGAAAAAATGGTTCTCTTTCCCGCAGCCTTTGCATATCTGTGCAATGGCGGGACATTTTCCTTCTGCGCTAATTCATTTTGGACCATTCCGGCCTCCATGTTAGCGGCTTGTATGTCAGCTCTTTCTTCTGCTCTAGCGGCCATGAGTACTCTCTCCAAGCTGAGTGTCTCTTTCAGCATTCGTCGTCTGAAGGATTCGGAGAGACAACCATCTATTACTCTGAGACACATGGCCTCTTCATCGTTGAACTCATTGAACTTGCAATACTTCATGAGCAAATTAAGTCTTTCTACAAATTCATCCATCATTTCACCAGATTTCTGCCTTTCTTGACTGCAAATGTACTTTTCATAGTCGACATTTGGCATTGGATTGAACTTGGTGTTTAACAACTCTTTAATTTGATGGCACGTCACTTCATCATTGTGTGGTATTTTCTTTATCACTTCGTTTGCTCCTTCACCCACCAAATTCTTTAGATATTAAATGATCTTAAATGATATTTTTGTCATTTGCTTCTTCTTGCACATCAATTAAATCATTGAAGGATTCAATCCAGGCAGTCCATCTGTCGCCAATATTCTGCTTTTTGGCGGTATCGAACGAAGGCGGTGGTTTTAGGAATGCAGCAGCATTATAACCTGTGGAACTTTCTGCTGTCTACAGCGGCATCCGCTCCAGCAGTGTCTGCTGCCCACTTGGACCTGCACCTTCGTTAAGCACTAGCTGTGGGCTAACATTTAGGTTGCCACGCCCGCTCTCTGGTTATGAGGCGCTGTCTTCTTCTTTGGCGGTGAGTAGTGGCTTTGTTTCTTGCACGGGACCTTCACCTCTCACCTCTTTGCATTGTACCTGGTTTCTACTGCCTTTAGCGTTTCTTTGCGTGAGAAAGGTTTCCGCTTTTAGTGCTTCTTTGTACCCAGCTATCACTGTCTTTAGCGCTTCCCTGTACCTGGTTGTTGCTGCCTTTAGCATTGTCTTATTGTATGAATGACGGCTCTGTGTTAGCCTGTGGCACAGTATCTCTTGTCTCGACTTTACCAGCAAATTTCTAGCTAACTACAAAGAAACTTTCTGTAAGGCCATCCCTGTCTTGACAGGCCTTGCATTGGCTGGAGTGGCACTTTGACTCCACATATGCCAGCTGTCGATTTGTCACTTTAACTGAGGCACATGTGGCATGCACAAGCAATTTGCTAGACTACGGCAAACTCTCTGGGAGAGCACTCTCGGTTCTTTGGGTTGCGGAGTTTATGTAATTCCCTATCTCATCGCCAGTTGTAGCATCATCCCCAGCACAGGTACATGTAAATGATCACGCCACACATGGAGCTCGGTACTACACATCCTTATTCTTCAGAGTGTAATCATTAACTGCCCGTACTAAGTCATGAATTTTCCAGTGGCGGCTGGCAGGGAATGGGGGTGGTGGGCTGGGGGCCTTGAAAAAAAAACAACAACAAAAAAAACGTACCTTTTTCCGCGGCCGCCGTCTCACTCTCCCCATTGTTCCTTCTCTTCCTGGCAAGTTTGGAACCAGGAGGCACCCAGGCTCTCCTAATCCAGTCACAACACTGCAATGCAGCACATGGTTCAGCACTCAGATGGGGACAGGGGTCCTGGGCATGTTCCCCACCAGGCTGTGTAATGCAGCCTGGTGGGGAACATGCTAAGTGCGCATGACGCTTTGGCCGGGCCAAGACGGCCGGCCAAGCACTCATGCGCACTTTGAGAGTGTGCCCCCACCACTCCTCCCTGGCTCCGACCCCAGCCCGTCCTAACCCAGCCCTGTAGCAAAAATAAAAATAAAATGCTAATAACAAAGATATTAGCATTTTATTTTTTTCTGCTCTCAGAGCAGTGGGGCGACGCTCCTCCGCCCTAGCGGAGAAGCCGCCCCTGGAAGTTTCGGAACCATACCCAATCACTTATGCCACTATTCTACGAAGTCCGTCAGGGACCAGAGGGGTCCAGTTATCTCTAACACACAACACTAAAACCCTGTATCGGCCACCAAGGCTTGAGGTTTAGGACAGGCACTATGAGGCCCCTACAAGTTAGTGCCCTAACAAATATGCATTAATTCATTGGAAGAGTTCCAATCTCATACTCTAGGCCAAGGCTGAAAAAAAGCCTATTGACTCCAAAACAGTGCCTGTGTCATACTCTTGTGTGCCAGAGGTCTGCACAGCAATTCTTGGCTGTGCCCTGTAAAGGGGGTTGGAGATTGTGTGCAAAAGGGCCAGGGTCTCCACTCCTGGGGGTCTAGAGGCTTGGGAAGAGGCTCTCTAAATGCTGACAGACGGATGCATGTGCCATTTTCGCAACCCAAGGTTATTGACAAGTCACAAAAAGTGAATTCACACATGTTACTCATCAACTGATTTACCTGCATTAATACACCAGTATGTTAGAGTAAATCTGCTTTTAGGGGTGGGGACTTGGACGTCTGTGGGTATTTAAAAGCTTTTTTTTTGCCCTACTCTGGTTAGGATCAGAGATTTAGTCCTGCCAATGCAAAAGTAAATCCCTGGAAATGGAAATGGAACATCATAAAGGTTTTAGAGGTGTGTGGGAAAGGAATTTTACATTGGGAAAATGTTTTCTTTGTGGAGAAAAGGAAAAAATAAGTGAAAATGCACTTTTGAGAAGCATTTATGAACAAATTATGAATGAAAATAACTTGTAAAGGGGAAAACTATCACCTCACCGAGGTATTCAGGTGCTAAAAGAATGCTGGAAACCCAACCTAGAAAATCATGTTTCGAGGGTTTTACACAAAAAGTTTCTTGTTAGAAATGAACACAAAACATAAAGGAAGCACCTTCCAGGCGTTGACTGAGAGGAAGTAACATCCTTCCAGTCTGGCTGCCCTCATGCCGCAAACAACCACTCAGTTGGAAGAACGAGATCTGAGAGGACAGGAGGGAGTGTGCTGCTAAAAAGAAAACCAGGACTAGTTTTGCCTAGTGCCTTGCGGCACATACATAGCACTTTGTGAAGCATGCGTTCTGTGCTGGAAGCCAGTGAGTGAAGGGACCTAAGACGTCTTGAGATGTGTTCACAGCTCGAAAGAAGGAGGACAACCTAGCTGCAGGATTTGGAATGACCGTCTAAGGCCGGCCCAATGTCGCATGCCGAAGTTCAGTCTTGAGGCGATGAGCGCCTGGATTCCATGTCAGTCCACGGAGGCTTCGTATTCTGCTTCTCTTTCTTTACTGAAGCAAATACAGCAGCCAATAAAACGATAAACTACATAACCCGGAAGGATTGCCCCTTCCTTCCATACACCAATCACTGTTCTCTCTTTGGGTATAGATGTCGTACACACAAAGGTCTGTCCCTCTTAATTGCGAACCAATAACTTTAAGTCCATGAACATTGAACCATCGAACCAGAACTCCGTCGATAAGTATCCATCGACTTGAACCATCACCCCAGCGAAGATAACTCCTTCGATATCCACAAAACTTGTCTGCAGTCTCTCAAGACCCTTCAAGTCGTCTTGTTCTCAGCTCCTGAAATGAAAACATAGGCCATAATATCCCAATATCTGGAAATACTTCATCAACATAGGGCAGGAAAAACAAGGCATAGTCAATCATCATCACATGTGGTAATACAATAACTCATCATCGTTATCAGAACTGTAACAGTCATATAATGTCATAATTAAGATCTAGGGTGGGATAATCCTCGCCTCCGTGTCCTTAATAGAATTGAAAATTCTTGACGCGTCAGCTAGAATTTTTTTTATTCTATGTCAGGAAACGGAACCCTTCGTATTATACTAGTTTAAAGTTGAGCCACCACCGTAGATGCTACATCAACAATTGGTTTATGATAAAACACCTTAAATGTAGAATCAGACTACCAATCCGCTGCAGCCATAATATCCTCAAAACAAGAACCAGTAGCAAAAACTTTAGAGGCGTTAGCCCCTCTCACTGAATGAGCTTCAAAGATGGAGACATCGATTCCAGCCTCGGACAACAACCATTTAACCCACCTGGCCAGGGTTGCTGAAGAGACTGGGCAGAAAGGCTTCTGTAAGGAAATTAGCAATTGACCTGCCACATTATTGCGTAGTTCATGAGGAAAATTCTCATAGCATTTCAAGCATTTCACAACACATAATTTCTGATGATGTGGAAAAGCTGGGTAAGACACACATTTGGAATTGGTCTTATTACGTTTAGATATTGTAAAAGAAACTCCTGAAGGAATAAATACTGTACCTGCCAAATCCAGAGCCCTTACATCAGAAACACATCTGCGAGAGATAAGACACAGCAACAGCGTGAGTTTCGCTGAAAGTTGCTTACGCGACAGCCCTTCATTCGCAGGCCAATTCCCACCACTGGAAACCACAACTGAGCCTTCCAATATGGCGTGACCAGTACAATCTCCGCTCTCTGACGGCGAACCTGAGCCAATGTTCGTTGAATCATGGCGAACGGGGGAAAGGCATAAAGCCGGCCCGACACCCAAGATTGGAGAAACGCATTCAAATTGAGAGCTTGGGGATCTGGTCTCCAGCTGTAAAAACTGGGTAACTGTGCATTCAGACAGGATGCAAATAGATCTATTGTGCACGGGCCCCACTTCAAATCCAGTTGTTGAGCACCCTGGGGTGAAGTCTCCAGTCGCTGGAATCCCTCAGAAAACGCGAGTTCCAATCCACCACCACATTGGAACTGCCCTGAATGTATTCCGCCGTCACCAAAATGTTGCGTTGCAGGCAATAATGCCAGAAATCCTTGACTATTTCCGCCAGGAGACGGAGCCTCGTGCCATCCAAACGATTGATGTATCTTACAGCTGAAACATTGTCCATTCGTAACAGGATGCAACAACTCGTTTTCCTTGGGGACAGAGTTCGGATTGCAAATGACCCCACTAGGAGTTCAAGACAATTTATATGAAGTTGGAGTTCCTCCGGGGACCATCTGCCCCCTGTCTCCACTGAGACACACCGGGCTACCCAGCCCCAATGACTGGCGTCCGATTCTAATATCGCCTCCGGAACCGACATGAAGATGGCTTTGCCATTCCATGCGTCCATGTGATCCAACCACCAGGACATTTCCGTCCTGGCTTCCGTAGACAAAACAATATGTTCCACGTAGGTTAGGCCTTGAGGAGATGTAATATCTTCAATCGTTGCAGGGCCCGATAATGAAGAGGACCCGGAAATATAGCTTGTATTGAGGAGGCCAAGAGACCCACTAACCTGGCCAAAATCCTCAAGGATATGGTCGGAGAGGCAGGCGCTCTCCTCAACTTTTTCATGATCCCAATCCGCTTCTTCAGTGGAAATAATATTGAGTCAAAACTGAATCAACTTGAAATTCCAAGAACTCCATCTGTTGGGAAGGGATTACAATGGACTTTTCTTCGTTGATAACAAACCCCAGGTCCTGCAGGAGCTGGGTCGTCGATGACAAATGAAGTAAGACCAAATCCACGGTTTGTGCCATGACCAGAATGTCATCAAAATAAATGATAAGACGAACTCCCCTTTCTCTGAGGCACTGCACCACCGGTCTGAGCAGCTTGGTGAAGCACCAAGGAGCTGAGGCGAGGCCGAAAGGTATGGCGACAAACTCGAAGCAACTCTGGCACAATTGAAACGGTAGGAACCTCCGATGAGGAGGGAATATGGGGACCGCTAAATAAGCGTTCTTGAGGTCAAGCCGAACCATACAGTCTCCCTCCAGTAACAAATCCCTCAACAAATGTATGCCCTCCATCTTGAAGTGGCGATACACGATCCAAGAGTTGAACTCTTTGAGATTTAACACCAACCTGAAACCTTGATCCTTCTTTGGGACCAGAAAAATCGTACTGACGAACCCATGAGGGTGCAGGCTTGTCTCTATTACAGCCCCCTTGTGCATCAGAGATGAGACTTCCTCGTTTATGAACCAGATCTCTGTTAGGGAAGAATGGAGAGACTCACTGTCCAGGCCTGCTGGACCCGTCAGCCACGGCAAAGATTGTCATGATCTAAATATACAAATAGTCAATAATAAGCAAACGTTTACTATGGGTCCTATAAAAAACAGGCAGAAAAGACAGAGGGCCGGTGCCCCAACACCCCTGAGGGCGGGGCCGCCATTGATTGCATTATTAGATGTGTGCCTATCATCTATAGACCACGTTCTCAGGTCCTAATACTCCCCATGTCGCCTCTCTCTCTTTCCATATCGCCCAGCTTCAGTGTACCACAGCCAGCAAGATGGTCAGTGGTTCATCCTGAGTCCTGTTGTAATCCCAATCAGGGTGGAAATAGGACCTTCCACCTAAATTGGGATTACGTTGATTTGTGTGGAAAAACCCTCACAGCGAGCAGTTTTGCCCATTCGTATTTTGACCGGTAAAAACTCTGAAATGGGATCAGAAAAAACTGCTCAGAAAGCAGCGAACCACGTGGAAAGAAGTGCACAATTCACACTTTTTACATATCATGGGTCATTCCAAATGGAAAACTTGATTAAGTAATATTGCACCAAGCAATTACCACCCACCCACGTAACGGTAATAACAGATGCGGTACTACTGCAACAATATACTGGGAAGCTCATAATGAGTCACAAGTCAGATAATGCTGGCTTCTGACATCGCTGAAATGTGCGGGTCGCAAGATTTTCAGTAGGGCCAACTGAGGCTCCTATCCTAACAAGGTCAGTAAACTGAATGGCATTAAATTAGATAATGATCTGTAGCAGTTAGGAATGGCCGAAGAATGAAGCACTATATGAAAACCAAAGTATTAATTGAACCCTCCCGTTCCCTCTCCCTGCCTCACGTTCTCTTTTCCCTTCCTTTGCTTCTTAAATCAAACAGCTTCCTATAATCTCAATTCCCCTGTAGTTTCTTGCCTTCTCCCCCCTTTAGACTGCAGTGCATGCCTGTATTTGCTGCTGCACGCGTGGCCACCCCTGATGCGAATGCGTGTTCATGTTACGCCACTTCCGCACCAGAAGATAAACGCACAAACATAAATCCTGGCATAGTGTAAGTCCAGACCCCTGTGTGGACTCTAGGTACAAGCCTTTTATGCCTGTTAAATTGACAAGAATGGTGGTCTTTCAAACTATGGACCCCATTTATGAGCCAGTTTGTGTCGCTCTTGCGCCACGCAACGTGGTGCAAGAGCGACGCAAACCTTACATGTCATTTATGAAGCCACGCAAGGCCACCTTGCATGGCCATGAGGGGCTCCATAAATCTGGAGAAAGGCAACGCGGCGCAAATCGCTGCGTTGCCTTACTCTGGCCTGGGAGGCGTTCCATGTGCATTGTGTGGCTGTTCCAACGCAACTCCCATGGTTTTTGAAGCATTTCCATATTTACCAGAACGGGTAGACCTGGGAGTGCGCCAACAAGATATGCCTTCTCAGGTGAGGCGTAACTAGGAGAAATATCTTATTTTTCCTCTTTCTATGTGTGCTGCACTCTGCAGCACACAGAAAGAGGGAAATGCCTCTCAGGATTGTTTTTGGGCAGGAAAGTGTCCCTTCCTGCTCAAAAACAATACTGCCTGCAAAGCAAGCACCGAGGTGCAAGGGTGCCTGCGTTGGCGCTAGGCTGCTAAAAGGGTGCCAGGGCAGGGGGAAGGGCAGGAATGTGCGAGATTGTCTTAAATAAGGTGCATTCCTGCCCTTTCCCTGTCGTGCAGCGCAGCAAGGTGACCTGCGGCACTGCGTAACATTCTCGTAAAAAGGCCCCATGGTACGAATGACCTGGGAATTAATCGATCTGCCATGAAAACACAGGGTTGGGGAAAGTGAAAATAACCATGCGCCAGCACGAGCATTGCTAAGGGAGATGGTGAAAAGGTAGGACTGCAGGCTGAACACTGACTGAAAGATTTAAAAACCGCCGCTACAGAAGAACAGTAACCTAAGAGGTCACGGAGGTGTCACGGAGGTGAGGACAACTTCAGATGTATATTGTTTGACACTTTAAAATAAGACGTGGCAAAAAACCTGTTGGTGCTGTGTGCCATCTGCAGAGAGAACCGGTCATTCCGTGCAGCTCATAGGTTTTTATCTGAGCAGGGCTGACTCAGCTCTTATCCTTCTGAGGTCGATACCATTGCACTCATCAATAATAACACCACGTCACACTTTAGTTTGCACTCCTCGATATACAAATGGCCAATTCTGTTTTTGTTAGGTCAATGAAAGCAAATGTGTCTACTTCTCAAGGTTGGAATACTGCATATTCTTTACATCAAACTGTCCATTGGGATTCATCGGGACTAGCAAATACAAGACAATTGTCGGTTGAGGCTGGCAAGTGAGAACTAAAAAGCAACAGTAATAATGTCCTTGAAAGCATTATATAAATTCAAATCCAGTGAGTGTTCATGAAATACTCCATGTATGAAGTGCCCTCCTCACCTCTTTTGAATGTGTCGAGCCCTGCTGGAAGTTGGTGCATCACCCTACAGCCATGTTATACCACTATTGTAACCAGCGTGGACTTAATATTACTCAAAGGGTTGCAAAGGACACCGTAAAATCCACAGGTAAAACATTCTTATTACTCGCGGTCTGTGTTCTTGAAGCTACTTTATCAATACACATGGTCTGTGTTCTTGAAGCTACATTATCAATACACATGGTCTGTATTCTTGAAGCTACATTATCAATACACATGGTCTGTGTTCTTGAAGCTACATTATTATTACAGGAGGTCTGTGTTCTTGAAGCCACATTTTTATTACACAAGGTCTGTATTCTTGAAGCTACATTATTATTACACAAGGTCTGTGTTCTTGAAGCTGCATTATTATCACACAAGGTCTGTATTCTTGAAGCTACATTATTATTACACAAGGTCGGTGTTCTTGAAGCTACATTATTATTACAGGAGGTCTGTGTTCTTGAAGCCACATTATTATTACACAAGGTCTGTATTCTTGAAGCTACATTATTATTACAGGAAGTCTGTGTTCTTGAAGCCACATTATTATCACACAAGGTCTGTATTCTTGAAGCTACATTATTATTACACAAGGTCTGTGTTCTTGAAGCTACATTATTATTACAGGAGGTCTGTGTTCTTGAAGCCACATTATTATTACACAAGGTCTGTATTCTTGAAGCTACATTATTATTACACAAGGTCTGTGTTCTTGAAGCTACATTATTATTACATGCGGTCTGTGTTCCTCAAGCTACATTATTATTACAGGAGGTCTGTGTTCTTGAAGCCACATTATTATCACACAAGTTCTGTATTCTTGAAGCTACATTATTATTACACAAGGTCTGTGTTCTTGAAGCTACATTATTATTACACGTGGTCTGTGTTCCTGAAGTTACATTATTATTACAGGAGGTCTGTGTTCTTGAAGCCACATTATTATCACACAAGGTCTGTATTCTTGAAGCTACATTATTATTACACAAGGTCTGTGTTCTTGAAGCTACATTATTATTACAGGAGGTCTGTGTTCTTGAAGCCACATTATTATTACACAAGGTCTGTATTCTTGAAGCTACATTATTATTACAGGAGGTCTGTGTTCTTGAAGCCACATTATTATCACACAAGGTCTGTATTCTTAAAGCTACATTATTATTACACAAGGTCTGTGTTCTTGAAGCTACATTATTATTACATGCGGTCTGTGTTCCTGAAGCTACATTATTATTACAGGCGGTCTGTGTTCTTGAAGCGACATTATTATTACACGCAGTCTGTGTTCCTGAAGCTACATTATTATTACAGGCGGTCTGTGTTCTTGAAGCTACATTATTATTACACGCGGTCTGTGTTCTTGAAGCTTCATTATTTTTACACTGGGTCTGTGTGCTTGAAGCTACATTATTATTTCACAGGGTCTGTGTTCTTGAAGCTTCATTATTTTTACACTGGGTCTGTATTCTTGATGCTTCATTATTATTACACGCTTTCTGTGTTCTTGAAGCTACATTATTATTACATGAGGTCTGTGTTCTTGAAGCTACATTATTATTACAGGAGGTCTGTGTTCTTGAAGCTACATTATTATTACAGGAGGTCTGTGCTCTTGAAGCTACATTAGTATTACACGGGGTCTGTGTTCTTGAAGCTACATTATAATTACTGGAGGTCTGTGTTCTTGAAGCTATATTATTATTACTACACGAGGTCTTTGTTCTCGAAGCTTCATTATTATTACACGAGGTCTGTGTTCCTGAAGCTATATTATGTCTACATGCGGTCTGTGTTCTCGAAGCTATATTATTATTACACAAGGTCTGTGTTCCTGAAGCTACATTATTGTTACACGCGGTCTGTGTTCTTGAAGCTACATTATTATTACACGAGGGTTGTGTTCTTGAAGCTACATTATTGTTACACGCGGTCTGTATTCCTGAAGCTACATTATTATTACACGAGGTCTGTGTTCTTGAAGCTACATTATTATTACACGTGGTCTGTGTTCCTGAAGCTACATTATTATTACATGCGGTCTGTGTTCTTGAAGCTACATCATTATTACAGGCGGTCTGTGTTCTTGAAGCTACATTATTATTACACATGGTCTGTGTTCCTGAAGCTACATTATTATTACACGTGGTCTGTGTTCCTGAAGTTACATTATTATTACAGGAAGTCTGTGTTCTTGAAGCTACATTATTATTACACACCGTCTGTGTTCCTGAAGCTACATTATCATTACAAGTGGGCTGTGTTCTTGTAGCTACATTATTATTACACGCAGACCGCGTTCTCCTGAAGCTACATTGGAAAGATCAAAAGGGAATGAATCACGTGTCATGGGATGCCAGGGTCTATGAATGGTGTTCAAAGGCCCTCATTCACTCTAACTTGTTAGTAGCGTTATATCTTCGTTCTCCGCTTAAGGTAGTTAGGTGAGTAGTTTCATCATTGGGTCCTTTTCCGCCTGAGTTTCCCGTTTTCCAGGCGGTCAACTTTTCTCCTCCTCGAGGGAGACCATCTGGTTTTGTGACAGTCAGGATTAATACGTGAAAAAGTGCAGAAAAAAGTGAAAAGTTAAAATTACCTCCATTCCTGTATAAAGTGTTTTATTGATCAGGAAGGGGTAAAGTTAAAATCAGTAGCAGGTGCTACGGTGGATGTGTTAGTGGTCCACTGCACCTTATATTTCAAATATCAGTGGTCGACATGTTTCAGCCCTTAACTGTCCCTGTGGATCGGCGGGCTTTCTTCGGGACTGAGAAAGGAGCGGCGTGGACTTAAGTCGTTCCTGGAAGGTAAGTTAAGTGCCTTACCTATCTTCATCACTGAGTGCATTGACTCTGTGTGTGACGTTGTTATAGGTGTAGATGATACACATAACTTTGGATAAACAAAAAAGAAAAAGGAAAAAGAGACAAAGAAAATGTACGTATACATTGTTTACATATAGTCTCACCCAATTAGGTACTTAGATCATTTTTGTAATCACAATGTGTTGTTTGTTTTGTGTCGGCATATGCGTGAGTCACCTGGATTCTTTATGATGTTAAACATATATATTCATATGAATTAACATATAGTTCTGTTAAGGACAAGGAGCTATCATATTAAATAAGTATATATGGTGTCTATGACAAGCAGTGTGATGTCAATCTTGAAAAAGTATAGGCTTTATAGGTAGTTTTTGTAAGGTGTCAATGACACACGAAGTGATGGCAGTCTTAAAAATATATTAGTAGGAGTTTTCAAATAATGTGCATTCAATCTTAATACCATGGGCATGCAATCAGGAAAATAACAGAAAATTAAGGTGTGGTTGGCTAAATTCAAAAGCTCGGTAGTGAACATGCGTGAGTTAGCGGGATACTTGGCGCGCAGTCTGCGATAATAAATTTGTTGTTATTGTGTTTAGTTAACCAGAACCACTTGGCGGCATGCACAATCTAATTAAGGGAAAAGGAAAAAATGAATGAAAGAGTGAAACTAGTCATTCATAGAGGGTGGCATGCGTGGGCCAGAAACGACTATGTTAATGATTAACTTTCAAGGGGCGTACGGTTGGCGGATTACTGCTACGTTACTGTTGTGGCCATTAGTGTCATCATACGTCAATAGGAGTCTTCAAATTCTCCTACAGGTGCAGGGGAAGCCCTGTAGAGTGGGATAAAAGTGAGTGTGTAGCGTCACCTTCATGGATGTTTCCAGTGGCGGCTGGTGAGATTTGAAAGTGGTGCGCATAAAATAATAATTGTACTGCACTGCAGTGAGCGAGCGTAGCGAGCGAGCCCGAACAACCTACGGAGGGTTCGGGGAGTTCTCCCCCCGAGAAAATTTTGACATAAGAGTGGGCAAATGATGCATTTTCAAGCAAATGTGAGAAAGCAAGAAGGTTCATAAAGAATTGTTAAAGTGTAGTTATGAGATCAATAAAGAGACTTCATATGATAATGACGTAGGTTCCTGTTGTTTCTGAGCTCAGTACTGCCCTGCAGCAGTCATTGTGTACATACACTCCAATTCATAAGCAACCAGCTTAATAATCTATGTAATATTTCAGCCCACAGAAGCAAGATAAAATTAGCCTTTTAGAAATCCAAACTGTATACAGTGTGCATACACACATTACAAACAGGTTTTGAGGGTCCTACAAAGCGAACAGTCCAAAGAAATTTGTAATGGGGCAGCAAGACTGGGGCTTGGTGCTTGACAGGTCTTACATACAAGCTGCAGAACAGCAGGTGTTCCTGCGGGATAAGTACAATCAACCATTCGCTATAATTGTGCAGATTTTCCCTTATTTAAAAAATAAAATACAAGGCTCTGCTCCTTTCAGCACTCCTACCAAGGCAGGTCTTAAGGTGCACTCATGTAGCTTATAGCCGACCTTGGTTCCCAGTGCCACCATCCCTGCTCCTTACCTTCGACAGGGGCATGAAACAGCGCCTCATGGTCATAGGGACCAAGCTTGGCACCCACAGGATTCAGCTTGAGTATGCCAGGCTTTTTTAAAACTTTCAATGTCTGACCTGTCGCACAGCACACACTCGAACCTAGTCATTAAATCTGTGGCGCTTCAGAGCCATTTCAGTCGGTACCTGAGGAGAAGCCGCCATTTGCTGCAGATTCTCATCTGTTACTACACTGCACATACGCACGTGCAGGGCAACCCTGGAAAGAGTGAACTTGGACAAAAATAAAACATACCTCTAAAGTTGGCGCCATGCTATTTGTGACTCCAGCTGCAGACTGTTGCTCACAGAACGCTTTCCCCATTATGGTGACGCGAGCAGCAAGTGCAACCTGGTCATATGAGAGGATGCTATTAAGAAAGGACCAGCATATTTGAATTAACTTTGTAAGTCTCCGTACAGAACTGGGAATACTGTACAGAATTCCGCTGGGTGAAACTCAGTCAGCACAATAATTCCACGTTCTACGGGAGATTCAATTATATTAACAGGAACTCCATGAGGAAAGTTCGGACGATAATTTCGGTCACTTGGAATTTCAAGGCGGAATTCCCTCATACTTGTACTCGGGGGCTTAGAGCCATGTTCGACTACAAAATGGGCACTGTTTCCACAAAATAAATCACAAAGGAATATTAACTGCACAAATAAAGAAGAGCTTGCCTGTAGATGAATAGGTATGAAAGGGGCAACAAGGGGTGTACCAGTTGAAAACAATAATAAAGGGACAGAATGTATGAAAAACAGATAGTATTGAAAATAGAAAGAAGCACAGAAAGTATGCAAATCAGAAAGACAAAACATTGAAATTTTTGGTAAAAATAAAAAGAAGTAATCAAGATGTTCTCCTGTATTATGAGTAGAGTTAGAAATCTAAAAACGGAGACCTCTCCTGCCACAGTATACTAAATATGTAGTAGTAGATATGGTGCTCTTACACAAAGCACATACGGCAGAGAAAGAAACGCTAAATTGTGGAACAGTAAAATGATGATGGAGCAGGGGAAATACAATATTTTTGTGTACCCCCTTGGAAGTTAATAACCCCATAACGATTAATGATACTAACTGTTTGAAACGCATGAACCAATCAACAACTGCACCTTTTTATTAAACATTACACGTGGGCAACTTGCTGGCATTGCAAATTTCTAATTTATTTACTGAATGTGAAGCAAAATAACATTAGTATTGTGATTTGCGTAGTAAATAGAGTAAAATTGCATGATTTGTGTTGCGTAGTAAATTGCACCGTGGCAAAGAATACAGATGGTAAGTAAAATGGCTTTAAATGTCGCTTCTGCTAGGTAATACCTAACGCGGGTCTCTAGAATGGCGGATGGTAAACAGAAAGGCTTATTTTCTTTGTTTTAATTTCGGTTGTGTTCGTTCTTATATTAGTTTCGTTCGGGCCTGCTAGGCCATGCTTCAAAAATGGCCGCTGGAAAGGACGAGATGGCGTGCGCTGAATAAAATGGCCCCCGCGCATGTGCAGTGTGAATGCTCCAGTCACGCGTATGCGGCCTGTGCCCGGAGTGAGAGATGTCAAGGCCAGTCTGACCTGCAACAAGGATCGTGCCAAAGAGTTCAGCATATATGCATGGGAACGGATGAGAAAATCGAGCGACAGGGGATGAACTAATATGTGACCATCATAGTTTGTTGCAAAATGGATTAACAAATTGGACTACTTTTGGGATATCGTTGATCATGAGACTTAATGTGTGCGTTATTGTCCCCAAACCGGTTCGAACAAGGAGGGCAATGAGGTGACCCTCACCACCCCTCCAATGGACCAATTAGCGTGATTTCTGCTCCTAGAGATTGCAACTTTAAGTGTAGCAAGTCAGAGAATAGGGTATAAGAGAGTCTGCTCTTACGTTGTGCAAGGTTACCCAACTTCTTCGCTTCTTCTATCCTGATGCTGCAAGAGACTCTGTCATTTTGGATTTCGGACTTTGACTGGGGAAGGAACGAGACCGTTGCGGGAGTTGCCCGGGAGGAGATTGCGTCCGAGGAGGTTAGCGGGACAGTCAGTCAGTTTGGGAGTCCTATCCTGTGACCTGCGGTTCATCTTTCTTTCCTGATGAACCATTCTTGTCATCGCCCTATGGCCAAGGGTAATGAGTATTTTTCCATCTAAATTCTTAATCTGTTACTTAAATGCTTACTGATATAATAAATGTATTTGCCTAATTATGAACTTTACTTATTTTGCTCAAAGAATTTAGATAAAATTATATGCTAACTCTAAATAAGTCTGTGGTTCTTTAAATAAAATTGTGATTAATAAAATGTCAAAGGTTTTAATTGTGATTGAGCTGGACTTAATCGCCATCAATTGATTCTACTAGTTGGTCCATCGACCGAATAGCGGAATACCTTGATGTTTAGAACCGACAGGATCAGAAATCAATGTATATAATGTATAGGTTATAATTCTGTCATTTTAATAAGGTATCCCGTTTGTCCAGCAGCTCATTTTCCTTAGCGTTTGATCCAGAAAACTGAGTGAATGTATGTATGCGGTGTTATGGGCCCCACCGACAAAGGTTTTATATGATTCAGGTTGAGTAGGTGTTTTTCTGGATTTGTGTCATAAGGAAAAATTTATATTAGCCGCGCTGGATCAGATTTCTTGGTAGCAGAGTTATGGTTTCTATAGATTAGTTTGGTGATTATTGATTATTGATTTTTCATGTCTAACACTCTATGTTGAGTTTGTATTACGTTATGTGTAGTCAGAATTTTGAAGCTTCCGGGAAGTAGGAAGTGGACACATGTGGCAAGAGAAGTCACATGGAATTGTGCATTGTCTGATTTCAAATTTGGTGATAACACAAGACTGTGTTATGTTAGGGAAATTTCAAGTATGAATTACATTTGAGTGAAATAGCAACAGGTTTTCTTGTGAAACTTTGGCCTTAATTCTCAGGAGCAGTATAGTCTCCACATGTGTTTTATCCCCAGAGAAACGGGTTTACCTCTTGCTTGAGAGAAGGGTAAGGTAGAGAGAAGTGCTACACTTATCGATTCTTGTAAGTTAGAATAAACTATCTCTTTTGTTTAGAGAAACAGACAATGGTAATGTGTTTTACGTTGTAACTAATCGATTTAGTTGAAAAGAAAAGTTAAAGAAAAGTGCCGATAATTTTTGTAAAGGAGGGGTCATTAGAAGCAGGAGTAGAACTGACGTCAACAAGAACCGCGCTGGTATTGGCCAGTTGTGGAAGAACGAAGGATTTTCTGATTGGTGCGTTGGTGTGAGACGCGCTGGAATAGGTTAGTGTGAGAGTGACGTGGAGCTTTCTGATTGGTGCGTTGGTGTGAGACGCGCTGGGATAGGTCAGAATAGCCGAGCGGTAGAAAGAACCGATTGGTGAAGAATTGTGTGAATTAGCTTCGGAAAAACAACAGTGAAATATGGCTTATTACAATGAACGTGTTAGAGAGAAACCGTCATGGTTTGCGAAGCTTAAAAATCTTTTTAAGAAAGATAAAAAGGTTGAGACTAGGGAAGGAGAAGTATTTCCTCTGCCAAAAACACCAGCATCTTATATGATGGTGAAATATGGCTATCATACTTGCATTTGGTTGGAAAATTGGGCGAAATATACCAAAGACGATGGAGTATTGGCGTTTCCGGAAAACGGTTCGTTTAGCACAGCTGTACTTCGAAATTTGAGAGAAAAAATGATAAGACTTGAACCAAGACCTAGACCGACACAGTTCGAGGCCTTAGGTGAATGGGAAGATGAGATGTACGAAAGGGAAAGACACAGAGGTGTAAAGGATTATAGTTTTATTCATAGAAGAGTATGGGGTTTGAATCATGAAGACAGGATGAGACGATGGCGGTATGCTAACATGACGGATGGTATGTTTCCTACCAGAACAGTTGAAGAATTTACAGGGAAAAAGTGTACGGAGAAAAAGAAGCATGCAGTACCAGAGAAATATGGGTATGGAGTTAGTGACACAGAGGATGAGTTGCTGGAGGACATTTTTAATAAAAGACCCCCTCCATATCAACAGGATTCTGTGGTGGTGACACCAAATGCACCGCAAATGGAAACTGTAATAAATCAAAGCCCTGAACAATTTTCTGATATAAATAGTTCAAGTAATAAACTAGAAACACCACAGACTGTGAAACATGATAACAATAATGCAGCCGAACTAGCCAGAACCACAAGAGAGTTGACTGAAAAGATAAGAGAACTGACAAAGAATATGGAAGCTGTGACTGTGCCAGTAACTATAGGGCCAGTAATCCCAGTATTTGAAAATCAAAAGATAGACGAACATTCCCTAATAATTCCATTAAATTCTAGTATGCAAAAAGTAAGAGAAGGGACAATTCCAGAAAATAGAGAGACAAAAGATTCCGTTGGTCCATTTAGGTCAAGTCCACCTGTAAATTTGACAATTAATGAAAGTCCGATAAATAAGATTCCTATGGGAGCTGAGTCAGCAACTGAAACCCCGGAGAGAAGTGTAAACAGGGTAGAATTAACTAAAACCCCTGTGGGTCCAACTGCAGAGGAATTAAATGATTGGGTGAGGAGCTTGCAGAAAAAAGATGCCGAACCACAACCTTTGGATGTGGTCAGATTAAAGATAGATATGGAGGAATTGATTCTAGGGACTATTGGTACCGATCGATTGAAGTCCTATCAAGATGATGAATTAATGTTTATGTGTAAAAGCATCACTTGGAGAGCTAGGAACTTGCATGAAAAATTGGAAGAAACAGCGAACGAACTAGGAGTAGAGTTTGCAAAAATCAGGGGATTGCAGAAACCGTACAGGGTAGATTTTAGTGAAAAGGACATAGAAAATCTGAATACTTAAGGACGACTAACACAGATAATGAGAAAATGGGGAGATGTAGACAAGTGGAGAAGTAGGTGGATAAGGAGAAAAGAGGGAACAACTGATAAAGCATCATTGGCTTTTCCAGTAAAAGAAAAAGAACCAACGGTAATAGAATGTCCAATGAGAGAAATTCCAGGAGGAGGTTATGTACACGTCCCATGGTCCAGACAAGATATATTGTCATTAACAAATGATTTTCCAAGATTGAGAGAAAAGCCTGTAGAATGGTATAGACAGGTAGAAAGATTTGTAAAGGTTTCAAAAGTATTGTGGGAAGATTTGGATGACTGTTTGAGATTGTTGTTCCTGCAGATTTGTGGACAGAATGTGAAATTACAATTGACTGGCCGAAGGAAGAATATCCTAGAGATGCAAAAACAGGATCCCCAAGTTCAGAAGTAATGAGAAAATATGAACAGGCAATTACATTCCTGAAAAATAAGATTCCGTCAAAAGAAACGGACTGGGTAAAGATTGATAGAACAACTCAGGAGAATAAGGAATCTGTACATGCTTATTATGAAAGGTTGCTTTTGGCTTTTAAACAGTATAGTGGATAAGAGAATTTGAGTGAAAAAGACATGAGTCATTTTGTGTATCGATTTGTGTATGGTTTGAGACCTGAGATAAGTGAGATGATTAAGCAGCATATGTTATGTTGGCAGACTAGCACAGTAGATGAGGTACTACGGTATGCAAAATATTGCAGTGACGATATTGAGTGCAGACAGCGTAAGCTCAAGGAAAAGGCAATGTGGGCACAAGTAAAGGTTGCAGAAAAGCAAGAAGCTCAGATGAATAATCAGTCTAGTGACGCAGGACAGACCAAGTCCAAACCAAATATTGGTAAGGGAAAAGGTCAGATGAGTATAGAAGAAGCTAAAAAGAAATGGCCATGTCATAATTGCGGAAAATTAGGGCACTGGAGAAACGAGTGTAAATTACCTCCGAGAGTTAATACCGAGAATCAACCATTAAATCCACAGGTGCAGAATGAGGTGAGTTACCAACAGCCGCAACAGCCGCAGGTAGTTACTCAACATTGTCAGGTGCCACAACCACCTCTTCCAAAGAGTGTAAATCCTCAAAGATACAGTACAGAGGCAGGATTCTATGGATGAGAGCAGGCAACAAAATTGCCGCGCGCAGCTGCTGTTTCACAATATTGGTTACGGCAGGATGGAGATGAATCGGATGAAAGCTTATGACGGTGCCTAGGAGAGGAAGAGTAGTGCGTGCTTGGCGCAACTCTAGAGGTAGATCAGTCAGGTCCATTTGTGGATGGAAAAGTAAATGGTGTAAATGTTACATTCCTTGTGGACACTGGAGCTACCTGTTCTACTGTTAGATCAGTGGAAATTCCAAATCTTCCTCTCTCAGGAGAAAATATCCAAGTTGTAGGTGTTTCAAACAGGCAAATTAAAACCCCTCTTACAAACCCAGTAGAGGTGGTAATTGGTCCATTCAAAGACATGCACCGCTTTGTGGTGTGTGATTACAGTCCTGTAAATTTATTAGGACGCGATCTGCTTTGCAAAATGAATTGTACCATCTACTGTACTCCAGATGGTATTGCTTTCCAGACACCAGATGATGATGTTCTGTATAAAATGACAATGGCAGAACTAGAACCAGGAATGTATGATATGTTTCCTGTGTTCGATGCAGAGAAAATCCCTACTGAATTGAAAGAAACAGTCAGGTCTGATGTATGGGATTTCACAGGTGAAGATATTGGACTAATGAGAGAAGTTGATCCCATAAAAATTACTGTAAAAGAAGGAACGAATTACCCAAACACCCCGCAGTACAAGCTGATGCCAGAAATTATTGAAGGAATAACACCTGTAATTAATAAGACGATTGAACAAGGAATTTTGAGAGAAATAATGAGCAGCCCATGTAATTCTCCTATAATGGGATTGAAAAAGCCAAATGGAACATATAGAATAGTACAGGATTTGAGGAAAGTAAACAAAATCGTTATTCCTTGCTGCCCAATTGTTCCAAACCCTGCTGTAATACTGTATCAAATCCCTCATGATGCAGAATGGTACACAGTTATTGATTTGTGCCATGCATTTTTCTCTATTCCATTGCACTCTGACAGCCAGCCATTATTTGCGTTTCGGATGGGAGAACGTATTTTGGCATGGTGCCGAATTCCTCAAGGGTATACTGAAAGTCCTTCTATTTTTAATCAAATTCTGAAGAAATCCTTAGAAAGTTTGAAAATGCCTGAAAAATCTGTGATGGTCCAATATATCGATGACCTATTGGTGGCATCAAAGACCAGAGAAGCATGTGTTACGGACACAATTGAGTTACTGAATCATTTGGCAGAAGGAGGACACAAGGTGTCCCCATCAAAACTGCAGTTCTGTCAACAGGAAGTACAGTACTTAGGTCATAAGATTGAGAAAGGGATAAGAAATGTGACAACAGAAAGAATAAGGATTATTAAAGGAATGAGAGCCCCAATGACACAAAGAGAAGTGAGAATGTTCCTTGGAATGGTTGGTTATTGCCGACAGTGGATAAGTGGATTTTCATTTATTGCAAAACCTTTATAGCGATTGACAAAGAGGGATGTCAAAGATCCGATTGCATTGGATGAGGAAGAAATGAAGGCTTTCGAGCAACTGAGAACAAGTTTGTGTGAGGCACCAGCATTGGGAATGCCTGATTATGAGAAAGAATTTGAGCTGTATTGTAGTGAGAGAGATGGATGTGCACTTTCAGTATTAGTGCAGAGGCATGGAAGAATGAAACGACCAATAGCTTATTTTTCAGCTGTTTTAGACCCGGTAGCAAAGGCGTTGCCTGGATGTCTGAAAGCAGTAGCTGCTGCTTGTGTGAGTCTGGAGCAGAGTGAAGGCATTGTGATGGGATATCCTTTGAGAGTATATGTCCCACATTCAGTTGAAATCCTTCTGACCAGAACAAAAGCACAATTCATGACACATAGTCGGCTGACTAGGTATGAAAAGGTGATCTTGGGTGCAGACAATGTAACCATTGTAAGATGCACGAGTGTGAATCCTTCCACTTCACTGCCAGATGCAGTTAATGCAGAAGTCAAAAATGAGGTTGATCATAATTGTTTGGATGTGCTTGAATTTTGCACAAAGCCTCGCCCTGATATCAGGGATGAACCTCTAAAGGAGTCAGATTATGTGATGTTTGTGGACGGATCATGCCTGAGGACAAATGAAGGAGTTTTAAGTGCTGCGTATGCTGTATGTACGGTGGCAACCATAATGGAAGCATCCTGTTTGAGAGGAATACGTTCAGCCCAAGTTGCTGAGCTGATTGCTCTGATTCGAGCGTGCACACTGGGAAGGAATTTCCGAATTACTGTGATCACGGATAGCCAGTATGGCTTCGGAGTGGTCCATGATTTCGGACAGATCTGGTCCCAGAGGGGATTCCTGACTTCCTCAGGGTCTCCTGTTAGGAATGGTGAGTTTGTGAAGAAGATGCTTGAGGCGATACAGCTGCCTAAACAGATTGCGGTGGTAAAATGCACTGCTCACAAAAATGGAACTGATTACATTGTAGTGGGTAACAATTTTGCTGATGAATTAGCTCAATATTGTGCCAGAAATATGACCTCAATGAATCGGAGAAGGGAAAAAGAAAATGTTCCATGTCCCTTGCTGTTTACTAACCCAGTTGAAACATGGGAAGAGGTGAAACAATTGCAGGAAGAGGCAAGTGATGAGGAAAAAGATGTTTGGATAAAATCAGGTTGCAGACGGAGGGAGGAAGATGAAGTCTGGGTTTACAGGGATGAAAGACCAGTTATGCCGGATAGCATGATCTCTAACATGGCACGGATGTACCATGGACAGGCACACATAGGTAGGGATGCCATGATCAGACTTTTCAAACAGACTTGGTACAACCCAAAGTTTAGGGCTATAGCTGAAAGTCTTTGCCAAAGATGCCTTATATGCCAACAGATAAATCCTGGAAGGAAGACAGTAGTGAGTTTGGGAACAATAGGACGTGAAGGAGGTCCTTTTACCAGAATGCAACTGGATTTTATTGAAATGCCCCCAAGTAACAGATTGAGGTATGTCCTGGTGGTCGTCTGTTTGTTTTCTCGTTGGGTGGAGGCCTATCCGACAAGAAGGAATGATGGAGTTACTGTAGCTAAGCTCCTACTGAGAGAATTCATTCCTAGATATGGCTTTCCAGTAACGATCGAAACAGATAGAGGAACACATTTCCAGAATGAAATAATCCAACTGATATGTGAAGCACTAGACATTCAACAAAAACTGCATTTTGCCTACAGACCAGAGGCTTCTGGAGTGGTAGAGCAAGTAAATGGCACAATAAAGAATAGGTTAGGGAAAATGTGTCAAGCCACAGGACTGAAATGGCCCGATGCCTTACCACTGGTGCTGATGAGCATAAGAAGCATACCTGACAGAAAAACAGGTCTGAGTCCTCATGAAATAATAATGGGAAGAGCAATGAGACAAGCATACGTACCTGTCAACAAACTGCTGACTATAACTGATGATCTCATACTGGACTATTGCAAAGGATTGGCTGATGTGGTGCATTCTGTGTTTCATCAGGTTGGGCCGGATGTGACCACTCTTGAGAGGAAACCAGCACATGATCTGAGTCCAGGAGACTGGGTCCGCATAAAAGTCCACAGAAGAAGAAATTGCTTGGTTCCACGCTGGGACAAGCCACGCCAAGTGATTCTGGTGACAACGACTGCAGTAAAGTGTGCAGGTGTGAAAAATTGGATTCATGCCAGCCATACTAACAGAGTTCCAGATCCTGAAGCTCGACCTGTAAGTCGACATCTGGAAATATCAGATACCAGTTCGGCATCTGAAGCAGAAACTGAAATAATCAGAATTCCAGATCCTGCAGATCGACCTGTAAGTCGACATCTGGAAATATCAGATACCAGTTCGGCATCTAAAGCAGACCAACCTGAATCCAGTGAAAGACAAACAGAAGAATATGAAAAACAAAGAACTGATATTGAAACAGGAGAAACTGAACCAATAAACAGTGACGGTGAACAGCCAAGTACAAGCTTTGGGGAAATTCCTCCAGAAATTATAGAAATAACTCAAGAAAATTCAGATTCAGATAGAGAGATTGATGAAATTGCGGAAGAAACACGAGGAGAATTAGACTCAGAATTACAAACAGAAGAAACCTAAGGAGATTCGAATTCAGACAAAGAGACAGAGATCATAAAGTTCAAAGTTAAAGAAAGTGAAGTGAGATCTGAGACAGAATCTGAAGAAAGTGAAGAAGAAATAAGGCAAAGAATAGGACCAAGAAAGAGAACTTGGAGAGCTGAACGAGGAGAAGAGGAAAGCAAACTGGAAAGGCCAAGGAAAGGAGACAATTGGCCCAACGAAATTAAAAGACTGAAATATAAGCTAATAAATTTGAATAAAGATAATGCAGAACAAGTAAATGAAATAATAAGTCAGAAAAGACAAAGAGAAACAAATAAAAGACAATTACAGAGACCTAAAAGAGTGAAAAGACCTAACCTGAAATACAAGTCACCTGAATGGGTATACATAGCATTGCCTGACATTGAAGAAGTGGATAGCAGTCACGAAAACCCAGACAAAGACTGTGAACAGGTGGGTGAGAGTGAACTGCGCTCATCCTAAAAAGGAGAAAAGAAAACCGGACTAGACACACAAGCTGATAAAGTCAAAGAAAGAATTTCTGAAAGACCAAAAAGTGCGTCAAAAGAAATTGGTTTCAGTCAACGATAAAAGAAAGGGTAAAACGGCAAAGAGGTCATTCTGAGGTGTGGAAACACATTTTCTGTACATATATTTAGATTATATTTCAACATGGTAGACACTGAGAATAGAAGATCTAGATGTGAGTTTTTCCGTAGATGGTGTAAAATGTGTTTCTATTGTACAGGTTTACTAATGCTTATTTGGTTCATTTTAGCAATAATAATTCCACTTAGATTAGTTGGAGAAAATGCATCTGCAATCATAAATAACACGAATAGTGACAAGAAATCTAACATAAAGAACACTGCAACACTGATAGATAGTACTGAATTTCATAGGGATAAGTCAATAACTGATTTCTCCAAGAATGTCTTCACCAAACTTTTATATGAATATGTAGAGACAATGGAGGTTAGATATTGTTATGTATGTATGCAGTTACCTGCGTCTGTAACAGAAGGTGTGACGTATCATCACCTTCCTTTGACGTATGGAATAACCTGTAGTGTTTTAGCTAGTTTAGTTTACAAAACAGGTAAATTAGAGTATTACTACACTGACACAGATGCTGTTTTTGCTAAAGTTCCCGTAGTCCCTGAACTAAATAAGGTAAAACTTGCAAAGATTTTTGGAGAATTTTTCTTAGAAACGAAAGAGTTAACATTAGATTATGCATTTAGACATAACCTTACTTGTAGGTTAAGAAAGGAAGAAAAGGTTTTCCTAGACATGGTAGAAGACAGACGGGTTAAGTTTCAAAGAAAAGCAATGGGAGAAAAGAGAAAAACCCCACCTTGGGCGTTTGAAGAGGAAAGTTATGACAAGAGCGAAACGAATGCAGCCATGGTTTTAGATTGGCCCCAACAAGGAAAATTGTGTATTAGTAGAGATAACACTATGTATGATAACTATTTCGTGGGTTCTAGTGAGTGCCGAGATACATACAAAATTTTAGGGGGATGGGGATTCAAAGGAGGAAAAGATCCAGTATTCCCAGGAATTTATTATATTTGCGGAAACCGAGCCTATTATAGGTTGCCGGACCATTGGTATGGAACATGCTATCTAGGCCTGGTCTTTCCAAAGATTTTTCACGTGGAAAGAGGAACGAAAGGAATTCACGAGATAGGTAAACCATTAACCCGTAGGAGAAGGGAAAGCTTCTCACAGATAATATGTGACATTTTTGGAGCATTGATACCAGCAGTGGGTATATCTTTGAATGCATACAAGATTCGGAAATTGTCTACAGTAGTAGATCGTTTATCAGCGAATACTGCTGGAGGGTTCTTGATGGTAAATACCGAAATGGTTGCCATGAGAGCTATGGTAATGCAAAATCGACTTGCCCTTGACATTCTTTTGGCGAAAGAGGTGGAGTCTGTGGAATGCTGAAAGTACAACATTGTTGCACTTACATTCCAGACAAAAGTCAGAATATACAGAAGTATATAAAGAACATTACTGATTTGCATAAAGAAATTGCCCCACTGGAGGTTGAAGGTGCTTGGGAGAAACTTGGTAAGGGTTTTTCCTCAATAAAGAAATGGTTCACCGAAATAGGTAGTTCTCTAATTGGGAAAATACTAATTCCAGTGACCTCAGTAGTAGTGATGATATTAATATTAAGATTAGCATATGTGTGCTTTACAAAGAGAAAAAGACAAAATAGAGCAAAAAGAGAAAATGAGAAAAACAAGGAAAGAGAAACAAGAGAACGGGAAATGGGAGAGATTGAATTGGAAGAGTTTAAAGAGAACATGTACAAAAGGTCTAAAAGACAAGATGAAAAGAACACAATCGTCTAAAATAACAAATGCAAGTGGACAAGAAACATATTTCTGATAAATTTTGTAGGGATAGGTTTTAGTGGTGATGTTAAAAATCACCAAAGGGGGAATTGATGGAGCAGGGGAAACAAAATATTTTTGTGTACCCCCTTGGAAGTTAATAACCCCATAACGATTAATGATACTAACTGTTTGAAACGCATGAACTAATCAACAAATGCACCTTTTTATTAAACATTACACGTGGGCAACTTGCTGGCATTGCAAAATTCTAATTTATTTACGAATGTGAAGCAAAATAACATTAGTATTGTGATTTGCGTAGTAAATAGAGTAAAATTGCATGATTTGTGTTGCGTAGTAAATTGCACCGTGGCAAAGAATACAGATGGTAAGTAAAATGGCTTTAAATGTTGCTTCTGCTAGGTAATACCTAACGCGGGTCTTTAGAATGGCGGGTGGTAAACAGAAAGGCTTATTTTCCGTGTTATAATTTCTGTTGTGTTTGTTCTTATATTAGTTTCGTTCGGGCCTGCTAGGCCATGCTTCAAAAATGGCCGCTGGAAAGGACGAGATGGCATGCGCTGAATAAAATGGCCCCCGCGCGTGTGCAGTGTGAATGCTCCAGTCACGTGTATGCGGCCTGTGCCCGGAGTGAGAGATGTCAAGGCCAGTCTGACCTGCAACAAGGATCGTGCCAAAGAGTTCAGCATATATGCTTGGGAACGGATGAGAAAATCGAGCGACAGGGGATGAACTAATATGTGACCATCAGAGTTTGTTGCAAAATGGATTAACAAATTGGACTACTTTTGGGATATCATTGATCATGAGACTTAATGTGTGCGTTATTGTCCCCAAACCAGTTTGAACAAGGAGGGCGATGAGGTGACCATCACCACCCCTCCAATGGACCAATTAGCGTGATTTCTGTCCCTAGAGATTGCAACTTTAAGTGTAGCAAGTCAGAGAATAGGGTATAAGAGAGTCTGCTCTTACGTTGTGCAAGGTTACCCAACTTCTTCGCTTCTTCTATCCTGATGCTGCGAGAGACTCTGTCATTTTGGATTTCGGACTTTGACTGGGGAAGGAACGAGACCGTTGCAAGAGTTGCCCGGGAGGAGATTGCGTCCGAGGAGGTTAGCGGGACAGTCAGTCAGTTTGGGAGTCCCATCCTGTGATCTGCGGTTCATCTTTCTTTCCTGGTGAACCATTCTTGTCATCGCCCTATGGCCAAGGGTAATGAGTATTTTTCCATCTAAATTCTTAATCTGTTACTTAAATGCTTACTGATATAATAAATGTATTTGCCTAATTATGAACTTTACTTATTTTGCTCAAAGAATTTAGATAAAATTATATGCTAACTCTAAATGAGTCTGTGGTTCTTTAAATAAAATTGTGATTAATAAAATGTTAAAGGTTTTAATTGTGATTGAACTGGACTTAATCGCCATCAACTGATTCTACTAGTTGGTCCATCGACCGAATAGCGGAATACCTTGATGTTTAGAACCGACAGGATCAGAAATCAATGTATATAATGTGTAGGTTATAATTCTGTCGTTTTAATAAGGTATCCTGTTTGTCCAGCAGCTCATTTTCCTTAGCGTTTGATCCAGACAACTGAGTGAATGTATGTATGCGGTGTTATGGGCCCCACCGACATAGGTTTTATATGATTCAGGTTGAGTAGGTGTTTTTCTGGATTTGTGTCATAAGGAAAAATTTATATTAGCCGCGCTGGATCAATGACTACTAGTCCCATAAGGGTAAAATATATGGTGTGAAGGTGGAAATGACAGTTTTCTTTGCCTCAAATATAGTTGCCAGTGATTTCAACCCCTAAAACAGGCAGATAAGTCTCATGTCATCCATCACTCATGCTAAACTCCTCGAAAACCGAGGTCCTATACTTTCCTTCCTCATCACCATCCACATCTCTACCTGATTCAATCTACTTTCCCCTGAACTCTGAAATGTACCCTCTCTGCCAGAAACCTTGGGGTTCTCTTCAGCCTTATATAAAAACGGAATCCTACATAACCAGCACAGCAACCGCAGTGAGATACCAATTAAACATATGCAAGATCTACCCGCACATTCCTTTCAACACAGTAAAAACAATCCTTAATACACTACAACTGCCCCAGTGTATTGAATCTCTACAATGCCTCCAAACACCCGACAAGGGAAGATTGTTCCTCCTGGTTCGAATTTCCCCAAGTACATGATTGAATACAGCACATAGCAAGCCCCTCCTTTGTCGCTCCATCCTAACCACGCAGAACAACTAGCCCCCTTCTTGTCTAACTTCTATCAGGTCAGAGAGGAAACCCTGCACTGATCACTTCTATAATCCTTAACACTGCAGCCATGACCTTGTCGTCGGTTTGTATGCTCGTGATGCACAGATTTACCTATGGGCCAGTAGCCAAAAAGACTAATGCAAGGGCTTGGAAAAGGACCTTATTTCTGTCACCACATTGATTGCCACGAGATCCTGTAAATCAATGTGTCTAAAACAGAACTGCTGATTTCGAACTCCAAATCCCTTCTCACTGCCCTGTTTGCTTGACTCATTTTAGGAATCCTCGTCATGCCAAGCTCCAAATCCACACGTGTAGTGTCCTCTCTTGACTCCGCCAGGACACGAGAAGGACAGAAGGCATCAATGGACAATGCATGCCATCCCTTTCACTCACCTGCCTGATGCCTAATCCCTTTCATTATAGAAGAAAAAAAGAATAAACTCCCAAACCGTGGTGCCCTATGGCCAAGGGTAATGAGGGTAGCAATTCAGTGCAGCGCTACACTTGCTTCTAAGTAACCACGAACCATAGTTCTGCATATTCCTAACGTACCAATTTTCCGTGGACGGAAAGCGGGTGCTATTTAAGACATCTGAATAAATTTGTACATGCAAATACTTAAGTGTGCTAGTTCCCCTTCTGTCGGCTAGAGCGTGGCAGCTGGACTGATGGCCGGAAAAGAATGGAACTCAGTCATGCCTGTCGCTAACTTTGCGATGCCTTCTGCTTCACGGTCTGATGCCCATGTGCCCAGTACGTACTTCACAAAACATGAAAAATAAATAACATAAAACGGAAAGTGCCCCTCTCTCGAGTCTCGTTCTGCGACTTCCTCAGCCCTAGAGCTCAGAGGTTGCCTTCTTTAGTGTTGCAATGTAATTTACTCACAACAGGTGAATAATTGTAAATGTTCCCGTAATTGTACCGCAATTTCACCAGTTTTTACACAATCAATACTTCAACGAGAAGCAATGTGAATGTTCATGTTGGTAAAATAAATTTTGTGCTTCATGTGGACGATGGGACTCAACATGAAGATGGGACTCTCACGATTAGACCGCGGCCGGCATGCTCGGGTTCGCGGGTGCCGGGTGGGGAATAAAAGAATACAACTTTACCTACCTTACCCCCGTGTACCGCGCTGCCTCCGCTTGGGTCCCGTGCGTGTTCCTGCAGGAACAGGAAACACCGAAGCAGCCAGCAGGCAGCCTCCCTACCCTGAGCCAATCACAACGCTGCAATGGCAGCGTTGTGATTGGTGAGGCGCAGCGGAGAGCGCCCCAGCCGGGCCATTTTCTCTATGTAGGCTGCATGCAGCAGCCTACATAGAGAAAAAGGGAGAGTGCGCATGACTGGGTTGGTCGGCCCCAAACAGTCAGTACCCACAACAGTGGGCAAGCCACTCCCCCCTGCCCGCGAGCAGGACCGCCCACCCTCCCGCCCCCAACCAGGCACCAGGCACTTCTGCTTTCTCGCAGTGCGAGAAGCAGAAACATATAATGGTAGTTTTACCATTTTATGTTTCTGCTTCTCGCACTGCGAGAAAGCAGTGGGGCGATGCCCCCACGCCCCCATGGAGGAGCCGCCACTGGATGTTTCTCTGTTTTACCTTGGTGCTTCTATTCGCGCTTCGTGGCTGTGGTTTCCCTCCGTGACCGAGAAAGTGGCTCTGACGGTCCCGGAAGGATTTCATTAAGAGGACTGTACCTTACAGTAGAGATGGAAGAAAGTTACAACGACCATGGGTTGAGGAAAACAGACTCTTATTGGAGAATGGACCAGTGATTCTGTCATATGACAACTCTCATGTGTGTGCCAAATTGATGGAACTATGTGCTAACTACGTGTGTAAAGTTCTTAATAAGGAGTCTAATGGCAGATGTGATTTGGGTTTAATATTCATAATGAATTGTATGAAGTATGGGCTATTATTAAAGTGTTCGTCTCTATATTAAGGCTATAATAATGTGTTTTCTGTAATAACGAGGCGAGTATTTTGGTCTTTTCAGGTCAATGTATAATGGTAATGGTGTTGGACTTATTATGCTTCTATGGTTGCAATTGGTGAGCTTTTCTCAGTGTTTCTACAACAGCCAAGGGATGTTATCAATCAGTCCTTTGTCGTATGTACGAAGGCCATACACCCATCGGGGAAACAGCCTTTACAACGCAGTTGTTACATCGCGTTACCTTTACAATGCGGTCGTTACAACAACCGCGTTGTTACAACGCGATGCCTTTACATCGCAAGTCATTAGATCGACTTGCTCTAGATGGTGCTCCAACCTAAGGAATAGTATAATTTACTATTCCAACACCTTCCCTACTGTTGGGCAGGCTGGAGTTAGAATAGTAAATTATACTATTCCTAATATTGGAGCGCCATCTAGAGCAAATCAATCTAATGACTTGCGTTGTAAAGGTATCGCGTTCTAACAACGCGGTCATTGTAACGACCACGTTGTAATGGAACGCGATGTAATGCATGCGTTGTAACATGCTATATTCCACCCATCATTGCTCTTTTTCAAGGAGGATGGTTTCTGCATTATGATATTTTTATCAAGCATTTCTACGACAACCCACTCGATGTCCTTCGTAGTGTGGTTCATGTTCAGGAAATGATTGCTCATGCGAGTGGTCGATTTTTTGCATTTGATGTTGCGGCGATGTTTGCAGATTCGACGTTTGACTTTCCGGCATGTCATGCCAATGTATTTTAAATCGATACCAAAGGGGATGATGGACGGAGCGCTTGAGCTAATCAAACACTCACCCCCAGTCAACTGATCTGGGTTTAATCCATCATCATTCTTTAGCTCACTCCACCACCCCAGTTCAGACATGGCCATATGCAAATCAGTCTGACCCTGTGCCTCATGGGAACAGTCCAGCCCGAACTGCCAAGCCATGTCTTCCCTGGACCGGAAACAAGCATCCTGGGACCGGTTTCTGGCTATTCAGCCGTCATCAGCCAGGCTAGCTTGAATCCAGTGGCAAAGTGAGCAAGGGACCCACGTCTGGGCATACCCTGCCAACTTAGAGGCGAACAAAGCGATACCAAAGGGGATGATGGACGGAGCGCTTGAGCTAATCAAACACTCACCCCCAGTCAACTGATCTGGGTTTAATCCATCATCATTCTTTAGCTCACTCCACCACCCCAGTTCAGACATGGCCATATGCAAATCAGTCTGACCCTGTGCCTCATGGGAACAGTCCAGCCCGAACTGCCAAGCCATGTCTTCCCTGGACCGGAAACAAGCATCCTGGGACCGGTTTCTGGCTATTCAGCCGTCATCAGCCAGGCTAGCTTGAATCCAGTGGCTATATTTTATGTTGTTACACATGTTAGGGTATCTGTGTCGCCACTCTTGGTATGGTTTCGAGGAGGTTGTCACGGTTCTAGCTCCTCGCTCTTTATTTGACATTTTTGAATGATTGCATCAGAATAATGTCTATCCTTGAGTTTCTTACTTAGGTCACGGGCCTGTTGTTTATATACCTGTGTGTTGCTGCAATTTCTCCTGATCCTTAGAAACTGGCTGTATGGAAGGTTTTTTCTCAGAGGTCTGGGGTGGAAACTGTTGAATGAAAGAAGGCTGTTCTTTGCAGTTGGTTTGAAAAAAGTTTTGGTTAGTAGTTTTTCGTTTTTAGGTCTCGCCTGAACCAGCGCATGCGCTGCTCTGGCGAGAGTTTTAGTAAGCGGGTTTTGGAAGTGCAAACAGCAGTTTGCTGGCGACCAGCTTGCGTTCACGCGAGCGTGCACGCGCGATCAGGCGCCATATGTCAGTTTCACGGCCGCGCGGCCATTGCTTGTTTAACTGGCTCACCAACAGAACTGAGAAATGATTGAGGTGGTGTTAACGAGCAAGTATGGGAAGCACACATGACTGCCACAAAACACGTCACTCTCCAAAAAACACTTAACTGTAATCACTACTCACTGACAACACAAAGTATAACCAGTACATTAACTGTAAGTGGTTCTAACAACTGTAAGTGGCTGTTATTGGCAACTGTCCTGAAAAAATAAAGATATCACTGTAAATAATATAAGAGGAACTCAAATGTAAAGTAGTACAAAAGTATGAGCACTGTGACTCCCTGCAACATAAGTCAGATAATTCGCTCCAGCAAGGTAGCAGACTCGATCCCAGACTTTACACCCCTAACCGATTATGAAAGTTAAAACACCAACAGCTCAAAAGAATATCCAAATTTCATAAGCAAAACACTGGGGCACCCCTTCTCAACGCCTGATCAGCCGAAACCAAAGTCCTGGAAGTGCATGAAAACAGTTTTCGCAGATCCCTCTACACACAAGGCTGTGCGCTCCTTCCTGATGCATGATCTGCCTCACGCAATGCACAGTAGCTGTTCAAGCAAAGCACTGTAGGTGACTGATGCCTGATCTGCCACACGCAAAGCAGTGTAGATGCGGAGAACTGCTGCAACCAAAGCAAAGCACTGTAGATGACCGTTGCCTGATCTGTCCCACGCAAAGTAGACACTGAGAACTGCCGCAGTCAAAGCGCACGAGGAAAACAGTACACACAACTTGATGCACATGAACAGTACACTATAAGCTTCCTACTGTCAGAGCTCATGCGAACATCAAACCGGCAAGCTCATCCGTCACTGACAGCGTAGGTGTTCCTTGTAACAGGACTTACTGATTTGTGGTAAAGTGAGGATCTGACTTTCAAACGTACTAGCAGAAACTCCATATCGAGACGGCACCAACATAGGATGACGACCAGAAAGATCCTGTCACTTCCTCGTGACGAGTTACACCATGCGCGCCAGTATACACGCACCTCCAGCTCGTTTTGTCAAAATACTTTAAATTGCCACACTGCTTTCTGGCATCAGACTGCCACGTGTTGGCCTCTTCTTTAGTTGTTAGGCCTCCAAGTATCCTTAAAGTCGGAACAGACACGAAGGCTAATGTTCCTCGAGCACCTTCCTCGAACCAAAAAAAAATCCAAAACAACTAAAAATATCCCAGATAGTCACTAATTTTGTTGAGTTGAAACTCTGAGGCAGCAATGAGGTGGGAAACTTCTTTTATTAAGTTATAAGCATGTAAAGGCCAACACGTCTTTCCCCCTCAAGAGTCAGGCTGTAACTGACTAACCCCTCAACACAATTCCAACTTACATTTCTAATAATTACAACAACCAAGCGCCTGCAACGTTACACTTAGTTACACCGGTGAAGGTGCGTGGCTGTAGAATACACGGTCTACAACTTAAAGGAAAACAATCTACTTTAAAGGTAAACACAACACTGCTCCACACAATCTGGCAAGGGCCAACTTCTTCGAGAGAACAAGCATTGGCATAGCCAATAGGTCTCGCTTTTGGGACCTTATAAGTATTTAGTTATGCAGCACAATATCCTTGGTGCAACAACATCAACTGTTGCATGGCTAAACACTTATAAGGTCCCAAAGGCGAGACCTATTGGCTATGCCAATGCTTGTTCTTCATAGATGGTGATATCTAAGTCTAGTGTTGTTTCGTTAGCTGTATACGGGAACTTAAGGAATTCGTTTTGAGTGTTAATCCACATGTGAAATTCTGGTAGGGTCTCTGCCTATCTCCCCAGATCAACAGTATATCGTCTATGTACTTTTTCCAGAAGCGGATCTTAGGGGCATATGTACAAGCTCCTATTGCCACGGGAACGTCACTTTTTGTGACGTTCCCGTGGCGATAGGGGCCTTGCATTATTTACAAGGCAGCGTTAAGCCACTTAATGTGGCTTAACACTGCCTTGTAAATAAGGCCCCCTTTCACGCTATGCTTAGCCTGAAAGGGGTGGGCAGTGGGTGTTGCGGTGGGCGTTCCACCGCAACACCCATTGTTTTTGATGCTGCCACCTATTTACAAGGGCAGCATAAATAGGTGGCAGAGCCAAAATTAAGACCAGGAAAAACCTAGTCTTAAGGTGGTGAAACGAGGAGAAATGCTTTATTTCTCCTCGTTTTTGCTTTTTCCATGTGTCCTGCCTTGTGCATTAAGCAGCACACATAGAAGTGACAAAAGGGCATTTCAGGATTGTTTATGTGCAGGAAGGGACACCTTCCTACACATAAACAATCCTCCCCTGCACGCAGACACCCTTGCACTATCGTGCAAGGGTGCCTGCGTTTTCGCTGGGGGAATCGCAAGGCTGCACCATATCCTTGTAAATATGGTGCAGCCTTGCGTTTCTGAAGTGGCGGAGTGAGGCGTTAAGCCATGACGGCTAACGCCTCACTCCGCCACTTCATTGTAAATATGGCCCTTAGTTCTGAATGGGTTAGTTTCACACAGGATGTATTTTTCTTCAAAGATGCTCACGTATAGGCCTGCCAGAATTGGGGGGAATGTACTGCCCATTGAAGTCCCACATTATCATTACATGCGGTGTGTGTTCTTGAAGCTACATTATTATTACAGGAGGTCTGTGTTCTTGAAGCTACATTATCATTACATGCGGTGTGTGTTCTTGAAGCGACATTATTATTACAGGAGGTCTGTGTTCTTGAAGCTACATTATTATTACAGGAGTTCCGTGTTCTTGAAGCTACATTATTATTACAGGAGGTCTGTGTTCTTGAAGCTACATTATTATTACAGGAGTTCTGTGTTCTTGAAGCTACATTATTATTACAGGAGGTCTGTGTTCTTGAAGCTACATTATTATTACAGGAGGTCTGTGTCCTTGAAGCTACATTATTATTACAGGAGGTCTGTGTTCTTGAAGCAGTTTTTTGCCACTCAGCTCCAAGAGAGTGATCTGTATTCACCTGATACTGGCTGCTCCTGTACAGGACACTGTGGGCAGCCTTTGCTGTTGGCTCCACACTTTTTTTCTTTTTTTTTTTTAAGAGGGTCCCTTGAGCTCAACCCTCTAATCAACATTAACTCCAACCACAAACACTCAGGCCTAAATCGTATTACTGTTCCCACGTGATCAGTAAATGTTGACGCATATATTCACAACCAAAGTTGTTTTTTATATTCAAGATGTTTGTTTTTCATCATAAATACATAAACATGTGCCTCTAAAACTGCAATGATGCAAATAAGTCAGGATTTTATTATGAAATTGTACACATATAATGAGGAGTGAGCTGTCACCCGTTGACGTATTGAAAAAAGCAGTTTATTCAGTTAGCAGTTTACTGCAATGCACCTGTTGAGGGTTCACACCGAGCCCGTAAGGGGGCTCTGTTGGTGCACCACACATCCCGGGTTCACCCTGGACCGTAAGGGGCCGCTGTTGGTGCACCACACATCCCGGGTTCACCCTGGACCGTAAGAGGACGCTGTTGGTGCACCCCACTTCCCAGGTTTACACTGGACCGTAAGAGGACGCTGTTGGTGCACCCCACTTCCCAGGTTTACACTGGACCGTAAGAGGACGCTGTTGGTGCACCACACATCCCAGGTTTACACTGGACCGTAAGGGGCCGCTGTTGGTGCACCACACTTCCCAGGTTTACACTGGACCGTAAGAGGACGCTGTTGGTGCACCACACATCCCAGGTTTACACTGGACCGGAAGGGGCCGCTGTTGGTGCACCACACTTCCCAGGTTTACACTGGACCGTAAGGGGCCGCTGTTGGTGCACCACACATCCCAGGTTTACACCGGACCGTAAGAGTTCGCTGTTGGTGCACCACACATCCCAGGTTTACACTGGACCGTAAGGGGCCGGTGTTGGTGCACCACACTTCCCAGGTTTACACTGGACCGTAAGAGGACGCTGTTGGTGCATCACACATCCCAGGTTTACACTGGACTGTAAGAGGACACTGTTGGTGCACCACACATCCCAGGTTTACACTGGACCGTAAGGGGCCGCTGTTGGTGCACCACACTTCCCAGGTTTACACTGGACCGTAAGGGGCCGCTGTTGGTGCACCACACTTCCCAGGTTTACACTGGACCGTAAGGGGCCGCTGTTGGTGCACCACACATCCCAGGTTTACACTGGACCGTAAGGGGCCGCTGTTGGTGCACCACACTTCCCAGGTTTACACTGGACCGTAAGGGGCCGCTGTTGGTGCACCACACATCCCAGGTTTACACCGGACCGTAAGGTGGCTCTGTTTGTGTATCACACATCCAAGGTTTACACCGGACCGTAAGGGGCCGCTGTTGGTGCACCACACATCTCAGGTTCACACCAGACCGTAAGGGGGCCCTATCGGTGCACCACACATTCCGGATTCACCCGAACCTTAAGGGAGCCCTGTTGGAACACCACACATCCCGAGGTTCACACCGGAGCGTAAGGGGCCGCTGTTGGTGCACCACACATCCCGGGTTCACACCAGACCGTAAGGGGGCCCTATCGGTGCACCACACATTCCGGATTCACCCGAACCTTAAGGGGGCCCTGTTGGAACACCACACATCCCGAGGTTCACACCGGTCTGTAAGGGGCCCCTGTTGGTGCACCACACATCGGGTTCACACCGGATCATAAGGGGTCCCTGTGGGTGCACCACACATCGGGTTCACACCAGATCGCAAGGGGGCCCTGTTGGTACACCACACATCCCAGGTTCATACCAGAAGTTAAGGGGGTTCCTTTAGTGCACCGCACATCCCAGTTCACACTGGAGAGTAAGGGGCCCTGTTGGTGCACCACACATCCCGAGGTTCACACAGGACCGTAAGGGGCCGCTGTTGGTGCACCACACATCCCGGGTTCTCCCTGGACCGTGAGGGGGCTCTGTGGGTGCACCACACATCCCAGGTTTACACCGGACTGTAAGGGGGTTCTGTGGGTGCACCACACATTGGGTTCACACCAGATCATAAGGGGGCCCTGTGGGTGCACCACACATCGGGTTCACACCAGATCGCAATGGGGCCCTGTTGGCACACCACACATCCCAGGTTCATACCAGAAGTTAAGGGGTCTCCTTTGGTGCACCACACATCCCGGGTTCACACCGGACCGTAAGGGGCCCTGTTGGTGCAACACACATCCCAGTTCACACTAGAGAGTAAGGGGGCCCTGTTGGTGCACCACACACCACAGTTCACACCTGACAGTAAGGGGCCATGTTGGTGCACCACACATCCCAGGTTGACACCGGACCGTAAGGGGCCCCTGTTGGTGCACCACACATCGGGTTCACACCAGACCATAAGGAGGCCCTGTTGGTGCACCACACCTCACAGGTTCACACCGGACCGTAAAGGGGCTCTGTTGGTACATCACACATCCCAGGTTCACACCAGAGGTTAAGGGGGCCCTGATGGTGCAACACACATCCCGGGTTCACACCGGACCGAAAGGGGCCCTGTTGGTGCACCACACATCCCGGATTCACACAGGACCGTAAGGGGCCCTGTTGGTGCACCACACATCCGCGGTTCACATCGGAACTTAAGGGGGCCTGTAGTAACCACAAAAGGAATGAGGTGGTTATTCTTCTTTATTTAGGCAAAGTAGTACAGCACTAAGGATGCATGCAGCAGCAAGCAGAGCAAAGACAGAATGACTAAACACATTCTAAATTCCTACCTATATACACATTCTAAGTGATCTAATAACACTCTACATTCTAACATTCTACCTTAACAAGTATAAGCCCCGTTAGTACAGGGCCCTGTTGGTGCACCACCCATTCCAGCCCAGGGCCACTGCTCACCTTCATTATAGCTCTTTGTTGCACACGAGGACATCTGCCTACCTTACCTTCTGTGCCAGGCCTCTGCTCATCAGCCATCTTATCCCATCTCACACTTGCTTCAAAGTGGATCCTCCCTGGCACCTCCACGCTTCCTCTGGCTTGAGCTCGGCTACTTTCTAACTGGATGACTGGCGCAGCAATGATCCTGTTTCCAGGGCCACTAGAAGTATGCGCTTGTGTTGTAGCTCAAACAGTTCAAAAGTTACTAAAAGGGAAGCGACGTGTTGCCGCAGAGGAAGGCCCTTTGCAAAGCTTGACTGGTCACCTTTCTCTTGTTTATTGCTATATTCAGGGGTTGAACTGGTACTAACGAGGTGCAACCTATGCTCTGGCAATGTTAGCAAGTGTAAAGATGGCAAAATAATGATGTAATACTATCACACAATGTGTCGCATAATTTGCCTTTTCTTGCCACATAATTTGCTCAACTTTAACCCTTCTACATAATTTGGCCCTCCGCTGCCACATGATATCAGTGGCCCTGCCTGTTACAAAGCAACCAAGCTCCTGAGGAGTAAGAGCGGCCCACGCTGCAGCGAATAGGCCTCTCTCTCTATGCAACTTTTTTTAAGTTGCGTTTTTATGTCGAGCCTAGAAGACATGCAGTTATCACTCTGTGGGCTTAGACCACGCCTCCATCTTCCTCCAGCTTTTGATTGGCTTTTGTCAGTGTCCTTTAAAAAACGTTGCTTCTAATTCGATAATGGTTACTGTGAGAAGTTGGCCTGGTATATGCTGTCCACTACGTAAAGTGGGCACCTTGCACCAGTCCAAACGACCCTTATTGATGATTAGGTTTAAGACAACCTTTATAGAAAGCTATCCTAGTGGTAGCTGTGGAGAGCAGCCTTCAGGCTAAGTCTCGAAGGAATGTAAAGCAGCTTGTTTTACCAGATCAGAACCTCCTGAATGACCAAATGAAAGGAGAACCACACAAGTGTTATATAAAATATATATATTTATTACTAAACACTCTCTACTAACCTCTTTATGAGATTAGAGCACAAGATACACAATACTGAATCAATAGAACGACAGTAAATAGCACAATACACAGCGGGCTCCAGGGGGGAGACCGAACCATATACTAAGAAAGTGGTATAACAACCACGACTTCAATAGACATAGTGCCTAGAGCACGTAGAATCGCTGGGACCCCAAGGAACCACCCACAGGAGTGACACAAGGAGCCCACGGAGGACGGGTGCAGTGTGGGAACACAGACGCGAGCTCCGTACAACTCTATGGGAAAGTCGCGGTTGGAAAATTACAGTTTAAGGACACTTCGGAGAGGACTTCAAGCAAACCCTTTGGAACATAGAAGGTTCTAAGGCCAGCACCCTTGTGAGTACCGAGGTACCTGTGTTACCTATCCCCGAGGAGCCGGGTGCATAGGGGTCAAGTGGTGTCGGAAACCCTCATCGTTTTCAATGGTGTGATGCGAAGAAGTGCTGCTGCCGGGAAGATGAAAAGTGTCCGGTGGAATCCAAGCCTGGATCCGAGGTGAGAAGAACCTGAAAGCAGAGGGGACAAAGTCTGGGTCACTTCAGGGTGACCAGGGGCTCGATAGACGAATGCCCACCGATGTCGGGTGCTTCAGGTGTGAAGATAGGATGCTTGACTCTGCAGCCACGGGGACCAGGAGATGTCGACGATGACCAAAGTCCGGAGGTGAGCTGTCCCACAAAGGATGTTGAGTGCTGTGGGGTCAGTGTCCGGATTGAACACCAACAAGCCTTGGCAACTGCAACCAACTCGGGCAGAGGAAACAAGTCACGGTGAGGACCAGCAAGGTCCTGGGGACTCTCCAAGCTATGGAGAGTCAGGGCACGTCTGGAGCAACCAGGAAAGCCCAAGGAAAGTCAAAGTTACCTTCACAGGAACGCACAGGCTAATGGACCAGGGATCGCGAAGGGACCTCGAGCTGAATCACGAAATACCAGCCCACGGAACACTCGTGGAGTGTAGGCTGGAAATCTTCAGTGGAAATACTGCTCGGGGTCAGGAGTACACGTAGCCCAAAGCACAGCCTCAGGGATTGCCAAAAAGCATATGCTGCTGCAAAAGTACACAGTGCACAGGGGTTCGGGTTGCACGGTCCCCACGAGGGATACTGGTCTCAGGATTGCTGAGAGGTCAGATCAACCTCAGGGACGCTCGGGAACCCACCTCCTGTGTTGCAGAAATCTTCGGAGTCCTCAGGAGCTTGGGAGATGCAAACCGGTCAGATGCTTTAAGGTGCCTGCCTTGCAGGGGAGTAACTCCTTTACTCCAAGGGAGATTCTTCTGTCGTCCAGCAAAGTGTAGACCATCGAAGTACTTGGTTTCTTCTTGCAGAGTTTAGTCCAGGTAAAATCTAAAGTCCTGTAGTCAGGGTTCCTACTTTATACCCAAGGAAGGGGTTGGACAAACTCTTGGGACCCACCTATGGGAGGGTCAGGACAGAGGGATGGCTACACCCATGTCCTTTGTCCAGTTTCGCGCCAGAGCAGGAGCAAATGGCTCCTGCAACCGGTTTGAGCTGGACTATGCACAGGGACACCAAATGTGCCCCCAGTGCAGACTTTCTGGCACTCTCTCACAGTGCACCCACCCAGCCCCAATACACTAAAGCCTGTCTGGGAGGTGGTCACACCTCCCTGTGACAGGAAACCTATTGTCAGGCCTTCCTCTGCTCGAGCTCGGCTCAGCAGCAGAAGGGCAGACTCGTGTCTGTGGCTGGCAGCATCCATTTTGTGATGCCCAGGTCGAGAAAGCTGGTACCGGGTGTACCGGTGTTTCACATAAGTCCCTCTAGAAGGGTGGAATCATACCGGCGGGGAGGTATGATTCCAAGGTGTTTGACACCAAACACGACATGTTTCTAAGCAGCCGTTTTAAAGTTAGCATTTACCGCGAGGTTATAATGCACTTAAATATATATGGTTGGCTGCATCACAGACAACCCCGGAAAATAGGTTCCGAAGGCTGCAGAGGGGCTCTGCTCATGCAGGGCCACCCTATCACATAAAACCCAGCACCCTGCCTTCAGGATTGATAAGGCCTGCCATAGGGGTGACTGATAGGTTTCTATGTGCAGTGATTTAGAATAGATATAGGTAACCTATATCTAAGTAAGGGGTGCATGCACCACCTTACACAGGCTGCAGTAGCAGACCTGTGGTGCCATTTTGAATGGTCTCTCTGGGGTGGCATAATACATGCTGCAGCCCCTGGGAGGCCACTGGGGTACCTATGCCCTGGGTACATGGTGTACCATATACTAGGAACTGATAAGGGTACCCCAGAATCCAATCTGGAGTGTACCTAAAGTACATGCACAACCAATTTAGGGAGAAAGCAGATAGACTGGGGTCCTGAATAGCAGGATCCCAGTCAGACTAAGTCAAAAACCAGCAAAACACCAGGGAAAAAAAGTGGGGGTAACCATGCAGTCAGATTCCACCTTTCTACATAACACCCCCCCCCAGACGAAAGGAGATAAGGCTAACCTTGCCCAGTTGAGACTTTATTGACTAAGTGGCCATATAAGAAAGATCCTGCACAAGCATGGATACCCCCTGTCTTATGGTCCACTAAGGAGTCCCTACCCTTAAGGGTATTGGATTTTCTCCAAAATTTGGGATTACTACCTGTAGTGTGTTTTGGCAAAGTAAAAGGCTGGTGAGGTGTCTGAGTAGAGAAGTGAGGCCCTAAGAAAGTTGGTCTCAGCTTCCTCAGAGCACTGGTCACCATGGAGGCCTTTCTTTCCATGACTGAGTTGTATCTGGCCCTAAGGGTCAATCTCTGGCTGCCTACAGCTAAGGGTTGGGTCCCTTTGGTTGGAACACTGGAGGGAGAGGGTAGGCTTGGAACCATTTGGTCCCAGGTTTGCCCTTGCCCAACAGAGTCCATCTGTGGGAGGTCCCTACCCAAGGGTAAGAAGGATCCCTCAGTGTGTTGAGGAATTTTCACCTGGCTAGAGCTACTAGTCTGGGTGTCCCTAATCTGTTGATGAGGGGGTTCCTCTGGGCAGTGGGCCCTTAGGGGTCCACTGACCTCCCTGACCTCTGCAGCCCTAGGCTGATTGAGGTAGGGTAGAGAGGGGCAGGATACCTGCTCCAGACTGGGCACCACGTTGGAAGGGTCTCCTGCCATTAGGGGGGTTGCCAGGACAGGCCTGACCACCTCTGGGACAGTTCCTTCACAAAGGGTAGGATCAGTTCCCTGAAGAAGCTGACCCTTACCTATAGTCTGGGGGGAAGAGGACTTTTCTTCAACCCTTCTGCTCTCTGGTGGAGTAGAGTGGGCCATTCTTTCAGGCTCCACTACTCCAAAATTTCCCTGGGGTTGGACTGAGGCCCTAAGGGTCCCACCAACTTTCTCAGGGAGGCCTAACATTCTTAAATGGGCCTGGTATTCAACTTCAGCCCAGGCTGAAATTTCTAGATCATTACCCAACAGGCAATCTATAGGCAAGTTTGGGGACACTGCCACTCTTTTTGGGCCATTGACCCCTCCCCAGCTGAGATTGACTATAGCCATGGGATGATCTGTCCTGATACCATCAATGTTGGTCACCTGGTACTCAAACTCAGGTAAGAGCTGTTGAGGGGGTACTAGTTTCCCTGTCACCATGGTGACACTAGCCCCTGTGTCCCTAAAGGCCACAGCTTTCTGACCATTTATTAGTGGCTCCTGTCTGTACTTGCCCAAAGAATTAGGACTGACAGTAAAAGTGGCAAATCCCAAGCCACCATCACAGACTGAGGAGGCCTGTGAGGGGGACCTTTCTAACCTAGGGTCCACCTCAGTTCCCCATGAGAATCCACCTAACTTTTTGGGTGCACTGCTACCACCTGGGGGATTACTACTTGTAGTACCAGGAGGAGTGGTAGTAGTGTTGGGAGGAACATTTTCCTTATTGCTGACCTTTGGACAATTGGGATAATTTTTCCAGTGGCCTGGCTTTTTACAGACAAAGCAATAAGGTTTCTTTTCAGGGGAGGAAGGAGTTTGGGACCCACCCCCAGAAGAGGACTTTTGGGGCACTGTAGTGGATTTATCTTTTGATTTATCCCCACCTTTCTCTTGGTTCTTGGAAGAATCTTTCTTCTGGTCACCACCCTGATTCTTTGGCTTCACCCTGGTTCTGACCCATTTATCTGCCTTCTTGCCCAATTCTTGGGGAGAAGTCAGATCTGAGTCCACCAGGTACTGGTGTAAAAGCTGGTTTTGGCAATTATTAAGGATCTGTTCCCTCATAATCAAATTGTACAATCCTAAAAAGTCATGCACCTTGCTGCCATGTATCAAACCTTCCAGAGCCTTAGTAGCACAATCCACAAAGTCAACCCAGTCCTGAGTCTGTGCTTTCTGGGTGTCTCTGAACTTAATTCTGTATTGCTCAGTGGTTACGCCAAACCCATCAATAAGAGCACTCTTCAAGACTGAGTAATCATCAGCATCCTCTTCTCTTACAGTGAGGAGCTTGTCTCTACCTTTGTCAGCAAAGGAGAGCCACAAGATAGCTGCCCACTGCTCCTGAGGGACCCTCTGTACTTTACAGGCCCTCTCTAGTGCAGTTATCCATTTGTGAATGTCATCCCCGCTCTGGTAGGGAGGGACTATCTTGTTCAGGTTCCTATGATCATGAGTATACTCTCTAGTTCTAGGGACACTGTTGCTGCCACCATGGGGCTCTAGCCCCAACCTTCTGGAAGCTCTCTGGAGCTCTAGGGATTCCCTGTCTAAGGCCAATTGCTCCTTCGTGAGCCTGAGTTTGATTCTCTCATACTCTAGTAATTGGCACTTCTTATCATAAGAGGAGTCTCTTTTATGAGAAGCAGAGGTCCCTACAGAAGTACCTGAATGATTAGACTCCACAGAGGGAGTTCTTGATCTTCTAGGTAAACTTTGTATCCTTCCTGGGGGAGAAAAGAGAGGGCCACTGGGGCCTTCTCCCCCACCTAAAGGCAAAGTTGGATTTTCCAGGTTGGAATCATCTTGATCCCCCTGGCCAGTGTTTGATTCTAGATCAAAGAAGTGTTCACTTCCTGCTCTATCCTCATCCACTGTCCCAGCCCCTCTACCTACCTCATCAGACCCTGGGGTCTTTCTGAGGTCATCTAGAATCAATATCTCTATGAGGCGTTGAGTGCTGGCACTTCTCCCTGTCTTCAGTTTCCTAGATGTGCACATATTTCTCAATTCTTGAAATGAGACTATCATATCTAGTTGACAAAGAGCCACTGGCTTCTCCTCTAGAAGATATACTAGTGTTGTGTGGTGTAGGCACCTACCTAACCTAGTGGAGACTAAACTCTCTTGAGTTGGAGAAAGGGTGTGCTAGACCCTTGACTTACCCAACTCCAAGTTCAGTAGAGCTTACTTATACAATCTTGATGTATTATATGTACCTAATACTTTTAGTGGTTTTCAGTTAATCACTCAATGAGATTTATCTGGTAAAACAATAGCAAGCTTGAATCTCAACCGCTGCACACCAATGTGAGAAGTTGGCCTGGTATATGCTGTCCACTAATTAAAGTGGGCACCTTGCACCAGTCCAAACGACCCTTATTGATGATTAGGTTTAAGACAACCTTTATAGAAAGCTATCCTAGTGGTAGCTGTGGAGAGCAGCCTTCAGGCTAAGTCTCGAAGGAATGTAAAGCAGCTTGGCTTACCAGATTATAACCTCCTGAATGACCAAATGAAAGGAGAACCACACAAGTGTTATATAAAATATATATATTTATTACTAAACACTCTCTACTAACCTCTTTATGAGATTAGAGCACAAGATACACAATACTGAATCAATAGAACGACAGTAAATAGCACAATACACTATACTAAGAAAGTGGTATAACAACCATGTCTTCAATAGACACAGTGCCTAGAGCACGTAGAATCGCTGGGACCCCAAGGAACCACCCACAGGAGTGACACAGGGAGCCCACGGAGGACGGGTGCAGTGTGGGAACACAGATGCGAGCTCCGTACAACTCTATGGGAAAGTCGCGGTTGGATAATTACAGTTTAAGGACACTTCGGAGAGGACTTCAAGCAAACCCTTTGGAACATAGAAGGTTCTAAGGCCAGCACCCTTGTGAGTACCGAGGTACCTGTGTTACCTATCCCAGAGGAGCCGGGTGCATAGGGGTCAAGTGGTGTCGGAAACGCTCGTTGATTTCAATGGCGTGATGCGAAGAAGTACTGCTGCCGGGAAGATGAAAAGTGTCCGGTGGAATCCAAGCCTGGATCTGAGGTGAGAAGAACCTGAAAGCAGAGGGGACAGAGTCTGGGTCACTTCAGGTGACCAGGGGCTCAGTGGACGAATGCCCACCGATGTCGGGTGCTTCAGGTGAAAAGTGTGGATGATTGACTCTGCAGCCACGGGGACCAGGAGACATCGATGACAACCAAAGTCTGGAGGTGAGCTGTCCCACGAAGGTTGTCAAGTGCTGGGGCGTCAGTGTCCAGATTGAACACCAACAAGCCTTGGCAACTGCAACCCACGCGGGCAGAGGAAACAAGTCACGGTGAGGACCAGCAAGGTCCTGGGGACTCTGCAAGCTATGGAGAGTCAGGGCACATCTGGAGCAACCAGGAAAGCCCAAGGAAAGTCAAAGTTACCTTCACAGGGACCCACAGGCCAACGGACCAGGGATCACGAAGGGACCTCGAGCTGAATCACGAAATACCAGCCCACGGAACACTCGTGGAGCATAGGCCAGAAATCTTCAGTGGAAATACTGCTCGGGGTCAGGACTACACGTAGCCCAAAGCACAGCCTCAGGGATTGCCAAAAAGCATATGCTGCTGCAAAAGTACATGGTGCACAGGGGTTCAGGTTGCACGGTCCCCACGAGGGATACTGGTCTCAGGATTGCTGAGAGGTCAGATCAACCTCAGGGACGCTCGGGAACCCACCTCCTGTGTTGCAGAAATCTTCGGAGTCCTCAGGAGCTCAGGAGATGCAAACCGGTCAGATGCATTAAGGTGCCTGCCTTGCAGGGGAGTAACTCCTTTACTCCAAGGGAGATTTTTCTGTCGTCCAGCGAAGTGTAGACCGTCGAAGTACTTAGTTTCTTCTTGCAGAGTTTAGTCCAGGTAAAATCTAAAGTCCTGTAGTCAGGGTTCCTACTTTATACCCAAGGAAGGGGTTGGACAAACTCTTGGGACCCACCTATGGGAGGGTCAGGACAGAGGGGCGGCTACACCCATGTCCTTTGTCCAGTTTCACGCCAGAGCAGGAGCAAATGGCTCCTGCAACCGGTTTGAGCTGGACTATGCACAGGGACACCAAATGTGCCCCCAGTGCAGACTTTCTGGCACTCTCACAGTGCACCCACCCAGCCCCAATACACTAAAGCCTGTCTGGGAGGTGGTCACACCTCCCTGTGACAGGAAACCTATTGTCAGGCCTTCCTCTGCTCGAGCTCGGCTCAGCAGCAGGAGGGCAGACTCGTGTCTGTGGCTGGCAGCATCCATTTTGTGATGCCCAGGTCGAGAAAGCTGGTACCGGGTGTACCGGTGTTTCACATAAGTCCCTCTAGAAGGGTGGAATCATACCTCCCCACCAATTACTGGTGGGGAGGTATGATTCCAAGGTGTTTGACACCAAACACGACATGTTTCTAAGCAGCCATTTTAAAGTTAGCATTTACCGCAAGGTTATAATGCACTTAAATATATATGGTTGGCTGCATCACAGACAACCCCGGAAAATAGGTTCCGAAGGCTGCAGAGGGGCTCTGCTCATGCAGGGCCACCCTCTCACATAAAACCCAGCACCCTGCCTTCAGGATTGATAAGGCCTGCCATAGGGGTGACTGATAGGTTTCTATGTGCAGTGATTTAGAATAGATATAGGTAACCTATATCTAAGTAAGGGGTGCATGCACCACCTTACACAGGCTGCAGTAGCAGACCTGTGGTGCCATTTTGAATGGTCTCTCTGGGGTGGCATAATACATGCTGCAGCCCCTGGGAGGCCTCTGGGGTACCTATGCCCTGGGTACATGGTGTACCATATACTAGGGACTGATAAGGGTACCCCAGAATCCAATCTGGAGTGTACCTAAAGTACATGCACAACCAATTTAGGGAGAAAGCAGATAGACTGGGGTCCTGAATAGCAGGATCCCAGTCAGACTAGGTCAAAAACCAGCAAAACACCAGGAAAAAAAAGTGGGGGTAACCATGCAGTCAGATTCCACCTTCCTACAGTTACTTCTTGTCCCTCCTTTCTACAACTCATTGACTCCCCTGGTCTTTTCCCCTGCAGCGCCCGCTTCACAGCCGCTAGGCTTCCTCTGCTCCTTCCCCCTTCCTCAGCGTGGCGCTGTAGCGCAGTAGCAGCCTTCCTTTAAACAATCATTTACAATGCAATAGGTCTCACATTTACGCGAGTTTGAGCTATTGGCATTGTAAATGACAATGCCTTTTATTTTTGTTTTCGTTTTTTAAACATAAATAAAAGGCATTGTCATTTACAATGCCAACAGCTTAAACTCGCGTAAATGCGAGACCTATTGCATTGCAAATGCTTGTTAATTGAGGGGTTCTGAGTAGCATCAAATAGACAAGAGAGAAACTAGGACATGTCTGGTATGGAAATTCAACATGATGTCCTAATTAGCTAAGATGTTTTGGAAGGGGCACCTCGACTGTGGCACATGCAGGTCATGGCAGGAACAGCAACTGGTTAACACTCAGCTCCTGGGTGATTTTCAACAACCAATCTCTGCTAAGACCTTAACTTCTTAAAAGACCACACCGCACAATAGCATTTCTGAACATAGCTAGGTTAATTCAATCAAAGCAGCTTAGATTTCTAGTGGCAACTACAAACCACTTAGCCAGCAATATTTTAGGTTATTGTCATCATAGCGGCTTGAAAACTGCGTTGGACCCCTAAAAAAACCCATGTAAGATTAACAAGCTTTCTACAACTGTAAAATGTCAGGCGTTTTGTGTTAACAGCAGGCTGCATCGTAAGTGAGCTTACAAAACTCAGAGCTAACTGATACAATCTGCTATAAAAACCTAATTCTACAAACAACAGTAATTATGGGAAAAAACATAAGAAAACACTTACAGAACATCAGTCGAGGGACATTATGGTTGTGATCCAATGCCTAACAAACACTGCCAATGCTAATGTGTGACGTTTCTATAGTGCATGCACAGAGATAAACATCCATGCACACATTGACCATGCAGAATGTGCAACACACGTGCGGATATCCGTGCACACTTAGACCAACACCCTAACAAACATTGTAACTGTAAGAAAAACCTCAATGGAGGTATGGAGGGGCAGGTAAGCAGCGTCATTTGACAGTCCTTGTATCCTGTCACCCTTCTAAGTCCTTACTCTCCTGAGGGTCTCTCTCTCATCCCGGGGGAATCACTGAGTGATGGGTGGCAAGCCTGAGCATACCCTGAGGATCATTAAGGGATGAGCGACAGATCTGAGCTTGTCCTGAGGATCACTAAGGAAAGAGTGACAGATCTGACCAGGTCCTGAGGATCACTACATGATGAGTGACTGATCTGAGCATGCGCTGAGGTTCTGTAAAGGATGGGTGACGGATCTAAGCATGTACTGCGTATCACTGCATGATGTGTGACATATCTGTACTTATTCTGAGGATCACTATCAGTGTCAGATCAGAGCTTAACATGAGGCTCACTAAGGGATGAGTGATGGATCTGAGCTTGTCCTGAGGTTCACTAACGGATGAGTGATGGTTCAGAGCTTGTCCTGAGGCTCACTAAGGGATGACTGATGGATCTGAGCAGGCCTTGGCGGATCTGAGCATGTCCTGAGGATCACTACAGGATGGGTGATGGATCTGAGCATGTCCCAAGGATCACTACAGGATGGGTGATGGATCTGAGCATGTCCCAAGGATCACTACAGGATGGGTGATGGATCTGAGCATGTCCCAAGGATCACTACGGGGTGGGTGCCAGACCTGAGCATGCCCTGAGGATCACTAAGGGATTAGTGACAGATCTGAGCATGTCCCAAGGATTACTACTGGATGGGTGCCAGGTCTGAGGATGTTCTGAGGATCACTAAGGGATTAGTGACAGATCTGAGCATGTCCCAAGAATCACTATGGGATGGGTGCCAGATCTGAGCATGCCCGAGGATCACTAAGGGATTAGTGATGGATCTGAGCATGTCCCGAGGATCACTACAGGATGGGTGCCGGATCTGAGCATGCCCCGAGGATCACTAAGGGATTAGTGACAGATCTGAGCATGTCCCGAGGATCACTACGTGATGGGTGCCGGATCTGAGCATGCCCCGAAGATCACTAAGGGATTAGTGACAGATCTGAGCATGTCCCGAGGATCACTACGTGATGGGTGCCGGATCTGAGCATGCCCTGAGGATCACTAAGGGAGTAGTGACAGATCTGAGCATGTCCCGAGGATCACTACAGGATAGGTGCCGGATCTGAGCATGCCCTGAGGATCACTAAGGGAGTAGTGACAGATCTGAGCATGCCCCGAGGTTCACTACGGGATGGGTGATGGATCTGAGCATGCCCTGAGGATCACTAAGGGGTTAATGACAGATCTGAGCATGCCCTGAGGATCACTAAAGGATGATTGACGGATCTAAGCATGTCCAGCAGTTCACTAAGAGATGGGAGGCGTACTTCATCAGTTACCAAGAATTACTGAGCAAATGGGCAGTAAAGAAGACGGTACTGCAGAATAGGTAGAAACATGAATTATTATAAAAAGGATTTCATGATGAAACCTGGGTACAGTAATATTGAAAAGGCAAGGGAAAATCTTGAGACTATGTAGGGCCCATGTGTCATGAACAATAAGGACATTAGCAGACTGTATTAAAGACGTTGTATTTACATTAAATAGTGCCTATATTATTTCACCTGGGCACATCAGTATTGAGCATACGAAGGTAAACCTTGACACCCAGTACGGTCCATGCTCTGTAAAGGACGGGAACGAGCAGTCTAGATATAACTTGCAACCTTCATCTACCGTCACATGCTACGTGTCTAGGATCATATTAAGAAAAATTCAATTTGCAATATATACAAGCTTATCTTTTGGAGTCATTCGCAGCACTGCTGTTCGGTTTGTAAGCGAGTCATTTAAGCACGGTGGACCGGGCCACAAACACTATCTGGACTGTATTATTACATGTCCTCGCTATAGATAATGCAGGGGCATATCAACAACAAAGGCGATAATAATCGCTGAACGCGTTTATCGCATTTGTCATTATCGCCGTCTATCGCCGGTTCACATCGCCGTGTTAGCTGCGTATTAACAACGCTTGGCTAACAGGCGATGTGAAATCCGGCGATTGACGGCGATATTCCACATTACCGTGTGAAAACCAGCGACAACAGGACGGCGCTAAAGGAAATGTTGTTGATAGGGAGATGTGGACTCAGCCATTCAATCCACCTCCCATTGAACAGATAGACAAGTCTGAAATTTATCAGACGTTAGATACCGGCGATAACCGCGGTTAGCGCGGCTTTTAATAACGCTATGGGTGTCAGGGCACGGCTTGTTAATACTGCGGTGTGCGGTTACGGACTGTTTTCCCTGTTGTTTTCTTTGGGAACGCCTCCTTTGCATCTCATTAGAGATGCGAGGCTAGGCGTGTGGAGAACATGCGGTAAAGCATGTTAGCACCGCATTGTTGATAGGGCGATGACATTTTCGCCGCTTTTCTGGCTTTTAAAGCCAGAAAAGCGGCGATATGGCCCTTGTTAATATGCCCCGAAGTGTTTAGTGCCAACACCTCGCTTCCCTGTGCCATGTAACGCGGGTTTCCACAGGTGTGTAGTGTGGCTAGAGACTTCGTACATTCTTACCACACAGAGTAGCAAAAATGTGAGTGGACAGCATTTCTACGTCACGTCCGGCTTCAGTCTACAATAGATAAAGGTAAAGAGAGGTGACATGGAAGCTGCCCCGACAACCATAAGCGTTCCCAGACTGCCTCTTGGTAGCTTGTAGCAGAAAAATAAAAAATTAATAAATAACACGATTCCAAGAACCGGGGCACAATCTGTTAGAGATTTTCCCTAGATTAAACCTGGTAACATGAAAAAGTATTGCCATATTACCAAACTTTCTTTTTGGGCCACGAGTAAGGTCAGTTAGAACTGGCAATGAAACAACATAAAGGCAAACTGAAGGTTGCAACCTCTAAGATATAGGAGTGTTACATTAAGAACCCAAGTTAAAAACTACAAGGGCCTACTGAATCATTCTTAATTCTAGGGTCGACAAATTCAATACCACTTAAATCTTTCAAACTCTACAAACCTGACCGTATTATCATAACTTTAGTTTTATAAAGCGCCTACTCCCATACATTTAGCCGCGAGCCAACCTGGTCACTAATAGGCGTTTATGAGCGCATAAAACGACTACACTGTTAGACCTCTGACAGACAGAGTAATCCTCTCAGGAATTTCAAGTGGTGACCTGCAAGTCACAGAAGACGTCAGCAGCGAGTGTTTAAGTCACATCTAGACTACTTTTTTCAAAATGTGTCATTATTGTAATGATTGTTCATTACTTACTAGCATTTTTTTTAAATGACAAACTTCTGCAGGCATAATACCAAGTATTATAGTTTATTAATATTCTAATGGCAGCTTTTTTGTACCTCGGGCTCAAGAACGCGATCGCAGGTTTCAACTTCCTCAAATGATATGGTGCAGGTTGAACAAAAGACAGATATCTGTGCACACCTGGGACCTTTGTTATACAAGTAATGGAACGTGTCCTTTTATTCTGCTCATGAATACAAATAGGCACAAGTAACTTACAAGGGGAACGAATTATGTGGATGGTGAAGAGTGTTTAACAGCAACTTGGTTCTAAATAGCGCTCGTGGCCATAGGTGTGCCCTTTCTAAGAGCTGTGGCGAATAGGTGATACAATCCCAAAAATATATGTCACTAATGGATTGACCTCGGAATACTACGGGCTTAGAGTTGGATTTCTGGAACCCAAAAGGCTGAGGTGCAGCAGGTCACCACAGATTTCAGCAGCGAACAATTAACCCAGTGCGCCATTTTGTTGGTGGCAGAAAAAGCGCCCTCCGAAAAGGGGACAACGATACGTAGCGTCAAGTATTTCACTTGAAGCGCCCATGGCCACTGGCGTCGCACGGGGTGCCAAGGGCACTAGTGCAAGCAAGGAACATGTGCCTCCATTCTCTGGTTTGGTAGTAAAATACAGCAATGGCTGGGGCGCGCTGGGTCCCTCAGAGCCACGGTGCCACTGCACCATTGATAGCTAGGCTACAAATGCATGCCTCATGTGGGACCCTTTAGTAAGAGAAAGAGCTGCTTCAAATGGAGTTAAATACATCTTTAAAAGAGACTGATAGCGAAAGTTTAGAAGAAAAGAGAACAATATGCCCAGTGGCACAGCATGAAGTGTTTCTGTCATACAAAGACAAGCCAGACAACAGTTGTACTGGTTTTAGCGTCTTTGAAGGTGTACATGCATTATCAGCCAGCGTTGTGTTTTCCTCTGTACAAAAATCATCCAAAGCAGTACTTTTTAGGTCTGGCTTTTGAGAATGCTTTAGCTGGTGCACCCGACTATTGTTTTCCCAAAGAAAAGACATACATTATATATATATATACATACATTAAGGGACTTTTGATCGGTGGGCATCCTTCACTTGTCTGATTAGTTGTCATTCACACCTTGCTCCTGCCTACCACAGCACACAGCATGGGGCAGAGGGCCAGCCCAATTCACCCACCCTCTCCCTTCACTTTGAATGACTGCACAAAGCCCGCGTACATTGTTCAAATACGCCTACAAATAGTTCATTTCTCTTCTCCTGAAAAGTTAGTTGAAAGGCTGCTTCGTTTTTTGTAAATAACTTTAAATACTGTCTGTCTGTTTTGCCTGCACTCTTTTTAAAAATGTTTTTGATAACATGCTGCCAGCGACTTGAGTCCGTGGTTCAGACTGTTTTTTGTTCTCATCTTCGTCACACATAATGATAATAAAATGCATGGTTCAACTGAAAAGCTTGTTGTTTGAAATCATCATTAAACAGCTGCATCGATGAATGTTTTTTAAATGTAATATTTTATTGCAAGCATAAGCAAGCCACGTTCAGGTGATGGCACATTTTTACCTTTTTCTAGCCTGTTTACAATAAGAAATAAAAGAAAAATCTATCACACCAGCTGGTGAAGGCCAGGCCTACTGGCTTTGTGAACGTGTGTTTATAATGCGACAAGTGATGTGAGAGCGCTTTGAAATGAATTTCTTGCTACCATGATCAGGCAAGTTCATTGGCAAGCTCTCAAGCTTTCTACTAGGGTCATACCAGTAAACCAGCAGATACCATACAGAAAATAGGGACCAGAGGCTAAAACCTTGCACCCAGCTGACCACAAAGCCCACAATAGCACTTTGCATCGCACAGCTCGTATTACCAGCACTAAGATTATGCATATAAATAGGTCAAGCCAAACCTAAAAACTACTGTAATTCTTCAGCTAGCTAAGTTTTCGTTTCTCGCTCCCTAGCGCCCCCAGTGCACCCACCCTGACCACACACATGACGTCAGGCACTGTGCATGACAACACTGGGGTTACCACTGAAGCTACAAATACACCCGTTGTGTGACCATTTGCATGTGAATGAAGGTGATGCGTGCATTCTCCCAGATAAAATTGCTATTTTCAATATGTTTCACTTCAATGACACACGTGTTTATTATGTATGGATCCGATGCAGGAATATCTGTAAACTGACAATGCTGTTGCAGTTTTGCTGATGTAGTGTCTTGGGCGGTGCCACTGGTGAGGTCATCTGTGACATCACATGTGAGCTCAAAAGTCTTGTATTCCGGGAGTGAGGAGTTAGCTCGCAATATTTGGGCAATTTCAGAAGATTTAAGTTGTGGCCTTAAACTGGAGATTTGTTAAGCTTTGTTCTGAAAAGTTAGTAGAAAACCATAAATGTCCTTAACAAAAGTCTCGTCCATGACTTTCTGATACATCAGAGAACTTTAATTATACGACGAAAAGTCACAATTTCATAGTGACACTTAAACACACACAACATGCAGATAACTCTATGAAACTTTAACGAACAAATATTTTTTCAGTCTAATCAATTTTTTAACGTAATCTCTAAAAGTTCCAAACTCATCAATACACCCACCAACAATGACACTGCTGGTAACCCACACAGCAATAAGACACACAATAGTGGCACGGCGTATGTAGTGTTTTTACCCTAACCACGCCGTTGTTATGCAGTCACTGAGAACTTCGCCTGTAGTCTGTAATGAAGCGCTCCTATTCATGTCAGGTGGGTAAATAACGTGGTAGTTGTATCCCTGGCGTTGACACAAAGATTATCAAAACGTACGGGCAGTCTGGGCTAGTGAGTAGCTGTGTTTTTATATTTCCAACACTGTATACATTCTGCACATCCAGACAGTGCTTGAAATAGAACAAGCGCTAAAACACAAGCGCGGCCCCGCGGCCGTGAAAGTTAATAGTTGTGAGAGACAGGGGGAGCAGGAGGTGAGCTCGCGAGTGGTGAGCGCGCGTGCGCGCTTGGGAGAGGCTTCACTTTTCAAGCACTGCACTCGTGCTTGTGGCGCGCCCCTGCTCGCTCCTGCAAGGTGGATGCCGCCACAAGCACGAGTGCAGTGCTTGAAAAAGTGAAGAGCGACGGCTAAAGGCCCTCCTATGCAGCGCATGCGCACTGCGTAGGCGAGACCTAAAAAGCATGTTTTTTACTTTTTAGTGTTCCAGAGTGTGTTTACAAATGTGTGTGTGTTTACAGTGGGCAGCACAAGAGCCCGCGCCACAGACAAGGCAGGGTGGACAGCCCCTGACACCGTCCATGCCGAGGGTCCCTCTGCCCTGGTTTCTGGTGAAAAGTGGCAACCCGAGAAATTGTTGCGCATTTGTCCTTCCTGGAAGATCGAAGTTACAATTCAGTAAACGCAGGATGCCCACTGGCGCTGCAACTCCCTGCGTGCACTGATGTGTTAACTGAACACACAACATCGAAAACACGGCCTCTACTGACATCGAATCATCTGGTAACCCTGGTGTAGTTTGTGATTTTGGTCATTGAAACCCAGTGGGAATGTCTCTGCATTTCATCTTTCTGAGCCTGTCACAGCAGCGCTGGAGAGCAGGGAGCACAGATTCTGAACAGGAGGGAGGGGAAGGCACAGAAAGTGGTGGAAGCGGTTGGCAGGAGGCCCGGCTTTTCTTTTATTTGGTACAGGGAGGAGAGGCCATGTTATGTATGGGCCCCCTCATTACACCTTTGCTCCTGCATAGCACTCGAAAGCAGGGCAAATGACTTTGAGGGCCACACATAACATAAAATTATAGATCGGTAAAAAGTGAAGTACAGGGATGTTTTTTTACCGCATTTGTATTTGATGTCACTGAGAAAACCACAGTGAAAAACATGCATGTAATTCACTGTTAGCCACCTATAATTGTATATGTTTGTATGGCCTCAAATCACCGGCCCTGCTTGCAGCTGCTTCGCAGGGGCAGAGGACAGAAACCACTATCATTCATACCAGATTCCATGTCCGGTAATTCACTGCTATATTGCGCAGCAAAAATTGATAACAAAACTCGCTACCCCCTGTTGCTGCATCCTACAGGGCAGAATGACAGAGCTCTGTGAGAGCCTGTCAGCCAGCACTACTTATCTTCTTTGACTGAAAGCAGAAAGCTGTTCGTGTCTTTAGGGCAGGAGATAGTATCTCATATCGTCATGTTTTATTACTTATCTCTGAGCTCTGTGTTCCAAGCCAAGCCAGTTGGTTCCTGACTGCCAAGAAGAGATCTTGCTATGTAGCTAATAAATCTTGCAGTCCAGTTTATCCTGGTGTCAGCGGTTTTTCTTCACAACATTTTGGCGACGGTTTTGCAGGCCAGAAGGACAGGCGGCCTGCGAGGGGATCCAAGCACCCACTGCACTTCATCTGTCAAACGGAGGAGCAACGAGATTAAAACCCATTATCTCTGATAAATCAGGTGCTTAATTTGTAAAACAAAATTAAGTGCCAGGGCTCTCAGCAGGAGGCCACTGCAGCTTGCCCTACACATTGCCCCCGCCATGCTGCCAATGATAGTAACAACACAACTACTGATCTCCTACAAGTGTGACAATTCGGACTATTCCAGGCCCCCAAAGCTATAAGAATGGCATGGGCGGCAAGTAATAATAATTTTAAATTTATATTGACTTAATATTTAACTGTTGTTGTAGCCATCTCTAAATTGGTCAGACAGCACCACCTTGCGGCAGACTACCACAAGCGCTGGTATTGACAATTAAGTGCCGAGCACCAGAAACCACCGGCTCAAATTAAGCACTGGAAATCACGAGCATCTCAGCGAACAGGACTTTATTTGAAAACATTAATGAAATAAGCAATCAACAGGTTCCGGACCCTGGAAAGCAGTTAATAAACCAGTGATTCTGTCAATGCAGCAGTTGGCTAACATGGTATTGACAAGACCATGGGCTCCCCCATCATGTCCAGGGAGCCACTCAAGATGTAACACAATTATTGATCAGGAGTTTGTGATCCACCCTTCCAACATCACCTGATACTCGTCCACCGGACTCCCAACCCTGGTCAAGAGTCACCACTACCCATGTCAACATAACAAACCAGTTATTTGTAGCTTCTAGGGGCCTGTGCTGCTAATAATATGGAGTTTCACTGTGATATGCCAGCTTCCACTCGCCGCCCTCTATTAAGGCCTTTCAAGTTGATTATCTCTGCTCTGAGCCATTTTTGAACCGCTGTCAGCCACACCATAATGTCAGGTGCTCACCTGGTTTTGCACGACATTCCTATAGTGTGTTTGGCCAGTACCAGTCCTAGGTCTACGAACCTAATAGTTTGTCTGTGGGCTTTTGGACATGAAATCTGTCACAACATACAAGACAGTATGTCTTGCAACACAGTTCTACCCAATACTTCAGTGAGAATCAATACAATCTGGGCCCAATATTTTGAAATTGTAGGACAAGACCACACTATGTGTAAAAAGTCTGCACCGGGGATTCAACTGCAAGGGCATTTGTCCGTTGAACCTGGACACATCCTTGCTATCCTGATGGGAGTCAGATATGTTTGGTGCAGATAGTTAAATTGTGTGTACTTAAAGCGTGAGTTTCTTCTAACCAACATAGGGGGATATTCACAAGAACGTGTGCTAAACAACACAAAAAAATGTTAACGCAACTTTACACATCGCAGCCTATCACGGGAAAATAACCCCGTGTCAACGTGGAATTCACAACAAGGCGGTACCATGCGATAGTCTGCCGAAACCGCGGACAATGTCCGCGATACAACAACTGCGACGGTGATAAAAACACAAACCTCAACGCGAAAAAACATGTGATGGGCCAAAGCGCGATGAGGAAATCAGCGATAAGCAGCACCAGGCCTGCAATACACACCTGGCAGGCGGGAAAAACCACTATAGAAGTAGAAAAAACACACAAACACAAAATGACCAACACCGAAGCACCATGGAGGCAGCCGGAGCAGGCGCAGAGGACGAGCGCAACCCCACAAGCACCCCGGACAACCAGCCTGGGACCTCGGGGACAGGGAAGGGCAAGGACAAGAAGAAGAGGAAGACGAAGTTCAGTCCGCAGGAAAACAGGATCCTGGTCAAGGAGGTGATGGAACACCATCAACAACTGTTCGTCACCTCCAAGGTGTCATTGGGCACCAAAAATGGAATATGGCGGTCCATTGTGGACAAGGTGAATGCCGTCGGAGAGCACAAGAGGTCAATGGACGAGGTCAAGAGGCGATGGATTGACATCAAGCGCAAAACCAAGGAGAAACTCGCAGGCAACCAGAAGGCAGCAATGCAGACTGGAGGTGGGAGCCCAGCGCCACAGCTGGAGCTGGATGACATGGAGGAGCTGGTGTCGACAGTCATCAGTGTGGAGACTGTGGCCGGAGTCAGGGGACCGGACAATGCTCGACAGGACACAACACAACCGCAACAGGGTGAGTGACCACCAGGTACTGGGGTGACGGGTGGAGATGGCCACAATGGCACACATGCACAATCAAGCAGAGCACAGTGCACACCCACAATGACTCTGGATCATGGCCCTGATTCACAGACTGTCACAATGTACAATGCCATGCTGTCTGAATGTGAACCTGTACCATGCGGCTACATACATGCGGACACATTGTAATACACCATCTCCCCTTCACATTGCAGGGACACCGTCAACACCTCCTGCAGAGCAGTCCCAGCCACTCTTCACTGATGACGAGGAGGACACCCCCAGCATCGACACCCAAGCCCTCCAAGACATCATTGACATCATCCGCAACTCACCTCCAGGATCAGGGCAGCCCAGCTGCATTGAGGAGACCCCACCCACTACCCAAACCACCCAGCAGGAGGTACCCACAGCCCCGGCAGTCTCCCAAGACCCCCAGGAACAACACATGGCCTTCCAACGCCGTGTGCTGGAGGGCCAGAGGGAGACGGCTGAGCAGGTGCGGGTGGGGTTCGACCTCATGGCTACCAAACTGGACGCCATCCATGGGTGTCTAGGTCCCATCAGGGACCAGCTCCAGTCCCTAACGGACACCAACGGCCCGGTCCATGGTCTCCAACGAGCCCTGGCTGACATCGCTGGAGTCCTGACTCGGAGACAAGAACACCTGTCCGCTCAGAGTGGCTCCAGCGATTCCAGCCGTGAGCTGGCACACATGCGGAGGCTCATGGAGGACATGGTGCGGATGGAGGCGGAAAGGATGGCAGCCACCGCTGCACATCAGCGAAATGTAGCTGGGATCTACCATGCCCTGCAGATCCTCATCATGGCATTGCTGCCACAAGGCGTGGCGATGATGAATGCTGCTGCCCCCACACCATCCACATCTCCGCCCCCTGGTGTGTCAGTGCCTCCCAGTGCGGCAGGCGTATCCACTCCGGCACCTGATGTGTCACTGCCACACAGTGCGGCCGACAATCCTCCTCCGGCCCCTGATGTGTCAGTGGCACACTGTGCCGCAGCCGGTACTGCAACACCCACAGGTGGGGCAGAGCACACATACGAGGACGTGGATGGGATTGAGATCAGAAGGAGGCACTAGTATTCATTTCCGCCACCTTGCCTGTTTCTGCTTGGTGCCGCACATGGCCCCGTGACCTTCCACTGACCCCCGATACACTCCGCTGCACTCACCTTGGACCGCGACATGGACTGCCATATCCTGTTTGATGACCAATGACACGGCGACCAGACTGCGAACTGTACCCTTCCTCTTCCACAGTACTTGTCATCCCCGGATGGACTCTGGCTGGCCCTCCACGGGCCCATATTGTGTAGTGTGCTTGGCATGGACCTGTACCGCTCCAGCTGCAAAACTCCACTGGATGTGCAATAAACATCCAGAAACGCACTGCTGTGTCATGTCTTTCATCATTCATGTATGAATGTGTGGATGAATGTAGGGACAGTGATTTCCCTTACGTCAATGATGCTCATCTAGTGGGATGCCAGTCACAGTGTGCTACATTGCCTATTGTGTTCCGGGTGCCGTGGACACTACAACAGGGACACACGCATTAGTCACTTCTGTCTTAGGGATTCTGCACACACACAGAGCTATGCACAGGATAATAGGACCTCGGAATATAGTGGTGAGCCAAACATAAACCTTAGCACCTAAAACCCCAACCCAACTAGCCTTAGCGTCCCATTAGCAACAATGTACCAATGATTTAGACAACCCAGAACACGGTATCTCTCTCTCTCTCAGGACTCGCAGTAGTAAGAACACCCTTTCGTCACTCACTCATACCTGTCCACAACCGGCGTAAGGAGAGACACAGTATAGGTTAAAATGTTTATTTCAACATACGTGCTCTAAGATACAGTACACGTGACAGTACAATCAGCATAATGCATAAGAATAATATAATCAGCATAGTTACAACTCCATAGAATACTAACGGGAAAGCATTTCACCAAACAGTGGATAGAGGGCTGTATGGCCTTACCACCCTCCCCGTGCTAATAGCTTGTTTATTATAACAATAGAAGACCTCTGGGCTTTGACAAGCGAACCCCCATACCTCAGTCTCTAGATGCAAGCACTACATCAGCAGACAATCACAGCTCTTCTCTCTGGAAAGGATTTCTTCAAGTCCCTCTCAAGAGGGAAAAACGCAATAATAAAAGCCCACCAATTTCCCCATTGCAGCTGTACATAGTGTTATGTCTAGGAGCGAGGGACTGGCCATATCAGCAAGAACCAGGGACGTGTTGTTCGACCTTGTATCTGTTGTTCAGACTGAGCCCAAAAGGAACAGGAGAAAAGGTGAAAAACAGAAAATGCAGACAGTTGTAAAATAACTTGGCAGGAGCAGAGGGCGACAGAACAACGGCTAAGAGGAACGTGCGCAAAAGTCATCATGGCAGCCAGGCCTATGCCAACGTATCCAGGCAGGCCAGGAGGCCACAAACCACAAGACACCCTCCCCTGGACAGTCCATCGGCCAAGACTAAGGACGAAGACAGAGTTCAAAACACCTGAGCAGAACAGAGGCGTCCACAGTGGAAAGAGTGGAAGGCGGCAAGGTAGCAAAAAGACAGTCAGCGAGGCAGTCCTCGGACAGTGAACGGCAAATCAATCCAAAAACGTGGAAGTGCAGAAATATGCTATACCGTCCAAGAGGACATCATTGGAATCGTCAAAAAACGTAGATGCCATCCAGTCCAACAGGTCAAAGCTGCAGGAATGTTCCTCAGAGGACGGGGCATCCAAAAGCAATGCGGGACAGCTTGCGTGATATTCAATATAGCTTTGTTGTAGGAGATTCTGAGCAGCCGCCCAGATATCCCATTGTGCCAAAATCCCCAGTGCAGCCGCACGCGTCATGCAGCCTGCAACGGAACAGTCCCATTCATGGGCCTCTAAGGGACCCATCAACCGAACGAAATCCGGAACAGACAACGACGTATTGGAGAGGCAATAATCCATGGCCCAGGTGAAAGGGCAGCGAATGCAAGACATCACAGGTTGCACGCAAGTGAAACACGCAAAGCGAAAAGAAAGGGTATAGGACACACTCAGTGTCGCCAACGGCAGAACCCCGAAACCAGATAAAATGCGCTCACGGAGCAGCAGTAGGCGTCCGGGGGTCGAGAAGGGCCCATGGGGGAGCAGCCATTGCGAAGGAAGCAAATCAACAGCAGTACACCAGCCGCCAAAGCAAGGATTAATGGAAAGCCACCAAAGACACTGGAAAAAATAGAATGAATAAACGCCGGTATCACCCCAAAAATAGTTTGGAAAGAGGACACTAGGCCGGACCCCACCACTTTAAAAAATGCACTAGACCTTCAGTGTTAAATGCGTTAAAAATACGGTGAATTAATTCACCGAAATGTTGTGGGAGGTTAGTGTTCAAAAGGGCCTGTATTTCACTGTGGGTACTTGCCACCTGGAGAACAAATGTCTCCCGGGCGGAAGTGAGCATAACCTCCTCGTTCAATAATAGCGCCTTTATTCTGCTCAGTTTATTGAAATCCGCCTCCATAGTAGGAATGGAAGGCCAAATAGAATTATCTACGATGTCGTGAGGGGAGGAAAAAGCACATTCTTGCAGCAGACAACCCTGTGCGATACAGTAACAATATAAGGGATGCCGGCCTGCATACCACAGCAATAGTCGTTATTTAAAAGCAAATAGCTACCATTTGTAAGCAAAGTAAAGGTAGGAGAAATAGTAGGAGCAGGAATGCCCTTCAACACACAAGCCAAATTCGGAGCGGAAACGTTACAAGCTCCGTGCAATTTAATATGCTTACAAACAAGGGAATGACCCACTGTAGAATCGCATGACTCCCCGTGAGAAAAACTTCCTTGTCATCCCTAAGGCATTTATACATAAAAGGGAGGGACCAGAGTTCATGCAGGAAGGCACTACCCAAAGGCTGGAAACGGCCCACAGGATAATGTTTCATGCATGAACTAAATTCAAACAAGGAAAAAGGCAATGCGATAACCCCATGAACTAGCCACACAGCGGAATCTATTTCCGCTACAGAGAATGGTAAGGGTTCCACTTTCTCGATATGTAACAGAGTGTAAACTGCATCTTTCATGGACATGAACTGCTGTTTGTCAGTTAAATTAAAGGGCAGAAATAAGGCTACCCGATCGGGCTACCCGATAAAGGGTTTGGGCAATGTTCCCATTGAGTGTAAGTCACAGGGCTACGTAGTGCACTCGGTTTATGGACAAAATGGTTGCCCCAATGCTGGTAACAGTATAAATCGGCATAATTCGCAGAATTCATATACAAATCCTCAGCATTAAATGAAGCATAATATTTCAAATCAGCAAACAATGCTTCAACTGCATGCACATCCCAATCATCAGAATGAATATTACTTTTACTACATCACCCATGGAAACTCGAAGGACATTCGGTACATTAATAACTTCTGTTGGTCCATGAATTTGAAAATTTACCGCATCCCATACGATGCCATCAGCAACTGGAAAAGCTGAAATGTTCACCAATGTGTGGTCACGCTTCATGATGTGAGATGAGGAATGTGGAGCCAAAGTTCCAGCAACACTGTTCACAGCAGAGCGTTCAGGCAAATAGTGACCATTGATCAGTAGAAAAAACACTGTGACAAAGCCAATGGACATGAACAAAAAGATCAAGAAAAGTACCAACCAAATGTATGTCCAAGGGGGAATCAAAAAATTGTCTCGAAACCAGGATACAAAAATACTGAACTTGGACGGGACAATCGACGTGGTGGAATCCGAGTCAAAGGAATAACGTGTCGGGCTCAGTGGCGTTGTTGGTAAGTGAGCCACCAATTCTGTTTCGGGATAGATATACTCATTCTCGTCAATGCAGGGGGAAACTGGAGGTTCGAGTATACTTTCAGGCAAATCAATCATCTCAATTGTAACATCAGTGACTGTTCGGGCAGGAGGGCCTCGAACACAAGTCCGGTAAATTGCAGGACAAGAGACCGCTGGTGTAACACTATTTACAATCGGCCAGTTGTTGTAGCTTGACATTTTCCACTGAGATGCATCTGTTCTCCTTGCGACCAGGAAGCGGTGGTAAGATGACTGTACGTGTTCCCTTCAAACCCAGGACTGGAACCGGTGCACGATAAGAGGGGCCGAATTCTTTCTTGTTCTCCACCTTCTCTCGAACCAGGTCTCCAATCTTCGGAAGCCAGCCGGCAACCGGAATCTGCAGGGCAGTATCTGTGGTTGAAGGTAAATGTGCGCTTGCAAGCTCGTCCCGGGCTTCTTGTAAGTCCTGTAACATAGTAGAATGGTTATCTACATCAAACTTGGCGGGTTGCGCCGCCATGTCTAGACCATCAAGGTCAGGCACAAACATTCTTATGCCAAAGAGCATTTCGTATGGGGTCCGCCCACCCAGAGATCTTCTAGGGAGATTATTAAGTGCACGTTGTACGGTATACAAGTGGGCCAGCCAGTTCCTGCCAGTACCTATGACCCTAGCTGTCAAGGATTGCTTTAAATCACGGTTCATCCGCTCCACAATTGAATTATCCTCAGGTCTGTATGGAGACGAAAACTTCACCCGTACCCCCAGTGAACCCATTGCGTCCTTGTACGCCTTAGAGGCAAACGCTGGACCTTGGTCAGAATGGAAGGTACTGCATGCGAAGATTCCCACAAAGACACGCAAATCCCTGATGACATTTCGAGCGTCAGCACTCCGTTGTGGCCAGACCCAGATGAAACGTGTGCACGAGTCCACTGCCACTAAGATATATTTATAGGCAGTGTCTGAGGAAAATGGACCGCAGTGATCCGAGTAAACACACCCAAAGGGTCTGTTAGAAATGTAGAGCGGGGTCTGTGGTGGTCGTGTAACCTTAGAAGGCTTAATCTGTTGACACACGTCACAAGAAAGCACATAAGTACGGGTGTCTTTATATAAACCACGCCACCAGTACCGCTGCTGCAAGATGGAAACGGTCGCAGACACTCCAGCATGAGCCGAAGCCATGCCTTCGTGTGCTGCCGTTATCAAGGAAAGTCTGCGATCCGCGTTGGGTATCAACCGATCACCAACGTTTGGTATTGTTACATAAGGAACCTGTTCGGGACCTAACTGATAAGAATATTTGGAAGGAAAACCCCTAGGGTAATTAGCACCTTCCTTTGTCGCAGCAATGGCTGCTAAAATATCGGTGTCAATTCTTGACATGGATCTGGTAACTGCTGCTACTGAACACGTGACTACTGCTGATCTGGCTGCTTCGTCTGCCAGACCGTTACCAACAGCGTGTGCGCCCACCCGCTGATGGCCCAGGGTATGAACCACTTGTGTGAGTGGCAAACGTTGTCTCAATTCTGCCACCCGAACCCAAAGCGTCTTATGCTTGATTGTGCTACCTTTAGCGTCTCTATAGTCATTTTGTGACCAAAAGAATAGATTGTCATTATATGATTGAACACAGTAATAAGAATCGCATACAATAAGTGTGGTCACATCCGGATTTACGAATTCAAGCGCAAGCACCAATGCGCGCAGCTCGGCCAATTGCGCGGTACTGTCCCCGAGTGTTTGAGTATGCACTACAGTGGACTTGAACTCTCCGTTCACAAAGGTACCTGCAACAATAGCACATGCGGCTGAATAAGCATGCTTGGACCCCGTGGCCGGTTGTGCCGAACCATCGGTGTAGATCACACAGTCGTAATCCTCAAGCGGCAGAATAGATAGAGGAGGAGGATGAACGAATTCATACTGTAAAAACTCCTGAGTCTGTAGGGAAGCATCGAATATGAATGTGACATCCGGAGACGTCAAAGAAGTTGCCCATTGTATCCAACGGGGATGCAAAGCTTTAGAGTTCGGTACACTTGCCTTTGTCACTGCTTCTAGAGCAGGATAGGGTGTTACCACTAGAATGCGCTTTCCTGTGCCAGTGCGCGCTCCTTCAGAATCGCCATTTGCACTGCAGTCAGAACTTTCTCCACAGATGAAAAGCGCAGTTCTGCGGACGTGTACAGATGTGACTTGTATGCGATTGGTACTGTGTCACCCTCGTTAAAGGTTAAGTACGTGAAACCCACTGCAAATGGGAATTATTCTAATCACCAGGTTTGTGTGGTTATCACGCGTCAACAGATACCTAGACTCAAGAAGGTCTGTCTGCAAAGACTGCAGAATGGAGGAATGCTCCGGAAGCCAACAAGACTTCGAAAAATTTGGTTGTATCAAGGCATACAATGGCTTGATATGCTGGGCGTATTCGGGAATATAAGTACGCCCGAAGTTCAGGAAACCCAGCAAAGACTGAAGTTTTTTCAGAGTAGTAGGAGGGCACAAAAGTGCACATTTTTCCAAAAGTGGGGGCTAAGCCCTTACCTTCGTTGTTGAGCTCATAGCCCAAAAACAAAACTGTTAATTCAGCAATGTGTGATTTGGCAAAGTTAAACTTATAACCTAATACAGCAAACTCGAGAATAATGCGGTCCACTCTGGAAAGATGCGGGTATAACTCATCGTCAGTCAGGTAAATATCATCGACGTACGAACATGCATCTGGGTCTATGCTGTCTAACAAAGAGACAACACGGGCAGCGAACACTCCTGGACTGTTTTTATAGCCCATAGGGAGTCGCCTTAATTTGAACTGTTTACCACCGGAGGTAAAAGCGCTCCATTGGCTACACTCCGTGGCTAAGTTGTGCGTGTAAAATCCATTGGATAGGTCAAGTGTCATTTTATATTTTTTACGAACAAGACTGTCTACAAGCGCAGAACTGTGTGTATTTTGCACCGCAAAGGTCCGACAATGAGAGTTCAAATGCCGGTAATCCAATACTAGGCGGTACGTTCCGTCTGGTTTAGAAACCGCGAAAAGGGGATTATTCATAGGTGATACGCATGTTTCTATTACTCCCTGATATTCTAATTGCGTCAGAATTTCAGAAACGGGGCCTTTGGCTTCACGTTTAATGGGATATTGGGGTTGTGGCTGCGGTAGGGACCGTAAAGGTATCTCATGGGGGGGAGAATCTTCATCCCAACCCACGTGGTTGCGGTATAACGCAGGAGCCAGGGACACAGCCCACTCAGCTGCAAGAGCCTCCGCTTTGTCCTTTGGGACATGTCGAGAAAAGCTCGGAAGGATAGCCTCCTCCCCTGTACGTGCAGCAAGTACGAATGGGGGTGGCCAATCCGTCTCTGCTAAGAAAATGTCATATGAAGAGGTCAGATTTTCCCAAAAAATCCCTTTAATTACACGCTGTATATCACCTTCAATTTGGATGACAATATTAAATAGTCTGTCAGGGGGTGCCACTCTGGTGTCTGCTGTTTCAACAGTAATGAATGTTTCAGTTGCTGTTGCCTCCATATGAGGACGTAGCGCCTCCCGCACTATGGTAACTTCCGCGGCGCTGTCTAGGAGGGTTACTGCCCACGTCCAATTCAGAAGTCTCGTTCTCACCGTCTGTGGCATATTTCGCTGTTACAGCGGCAACTTTCTTCTTCTGAAATTGTGGACGAGAACGTTGAAAGTCTTCTGCTTTCCCTCTGACTTGTTGTGGAGGTTGATCTCGTCCCTGGGGAGCCTCTCGACCCCTTCCTCTATCCTGGCGATACCCTCCACTGGCTTGCGAAGTTGTCTGTGCCTGTGAAGAACGAGGAGAACGCGTATCAGGGATCTGAAACCTATCCGGAGATTTTATTCTTGCCCTATCGCGCAAATCATATGTGCGTTCAGAAGAGACAGAAACAGGGGATGCGCCTCGCGACCCCGGCTTCTTCTGTTGCTTACCCTGTTTTTTCAACCTCCAGCTCTTTTAGTAAAAACTGGTTTCTCATCTTTTTCAGATTGAGGTTTAGGTTGTTGTTGTTGTGTTTGTGTTTGTTGTTTTGCAAAGGCTTATTGCCCAGGCTATTTCGGCCAATAGTTTTGTAAGCCTGGGTAATAATTTTCGGTAATTCGCGCGGCTTGTCCAATTCTGGGACCAAAGCCAAAGCATTAGCTACTTGAAAGTTCACTGCATCGCCCTTGACATTCGCAAGGATCAGCTCAGCTACTACTTCGAACACTCCCACCAGTCTCATCCCTAATTCCACAGCCGCTTCAGGGCCATGTTCATCCTGTACTTTTTAATCACAGAAGGGAGAACCGTCATGGAAGGGGTGCCGAAACACTTCGAATAAACTGCTGCGAATACCCTACCCCAGTTGTTGCATGCTGTTAACTCTGGGATTAAGTTTTTTACAAACTAATTGTAAGAATTCTATGTTTATCCACTGGTGTCGTGTTTGGAAAGCTGCCTCCAACTGGTCAAATTTTTCTGCAAGCCAATAAGGTAAATCATCCTTATTTTGTGGACGTTTGCCCATCACTGAGTTCACCATAACGGGACTTATGGTCACTCCGCCTGCAGCAGCTGGATGGGCCGCAACTCCAGGTGGGGCCCCCTGGATGTTGCCTGTAACATATTGCACTAAAGCGCGATGCACTCGCACCAAAGCCGAATACATATTGTGCAGGTCAGCGACTGGTATTTGCATAAATCGCGGATGTGGGGTGTACCCGGCCAAAACAGGCCAAGTGGCCCCGTCAATAGACAAGGGGCCTAAACGGACCGTTGTTACCGGTTGTGGGAGGGCGCCATCAAACCACACACGGTGCTGCCAAGCCGTGAGCGGTACTTCAAGATTAGTATAAGGTCTATAGGCAGCAGGAACAACGGTGGGTTCATATTCGTGGAACAGATTATCGTTCGCATCCACCGCCGGAAAGGTGATCCAAGAGTAGAATACTTCAAAGTGGAAAGCCGGATCGGCTTGAACCACAAAGATTAGTTCGACTCCCGTGTCTGGCACTCCGTACACCCTTAAGTGATCACGGAGCGCCGTGCGGCTATGCGCCGCTATGTTTACACCCGCCATTACGATCGGGTTTGTTCGACAACCTAACAGTAGACAGCACAATAGAGGGTTCGATTAAGAAACCTTTTTAATAACTTCAAGCTTGAAAGAACCTACAAAAACGTCAATATAGGAGGTATTACCGTCACACACGCTTCCGGAAGCGTCTGTGAGGGTTGTTGTGGACAAGCACAAGCACTACTCAAGCGTCTCGCAGATAAGCAGCCCCACGTTGGGCGCCATGTCTTAGGGATTCTGCACACACACAGAGCTATGCACAGGATAATAGGACCTCGGAATATAGTGGTGAGCCAAACATAAACCTTAGCACCTAAAACCCCAACCCAACTAGCCTTAGCGTCCCATTAGCAACAATGTACCAATGATTTAGACAACCCAGAACACGGTATCTCTCTCTCTCAGGACTCGCAGTAGTAAGAACACCCTTTCGTCACTCACTCATACCTGTCCACAACCGGCGTAAGGAGAGACACAGTATAGGTTAAAATGTTTATTTCAACATACGTGCTCTAAGATACAGTACACATGACAGTACTATCAGCACAATGCATAAGAATAATATAATCAGCATAGTTACAACTCCATAGAATACTAACGGGGAAAGCATTTCACCAAACAGTGGATACAGGGCTGTATGGCCTTACCACCCTCCCCGTGCTAATAGCTTGTTTATTATAACAATAGAAGACCTCTGGGCTTTGACAAGCGAACCTCCATACCTCAGTCTCTAGATGCAAGCACTACATCAGCAGACAATCACAGCTCTTCTCTCTGGAAAGGATTTCTTCAAGTCCCTCTCAAGAGGGAAAAACGCAATAATAAAAGCCCACCAATTTCCCCATTGCAACTGTACATAGTGTTATGTCTAGGTGCGAGGGACTGGCCATATCAGCACTATTTCTCCCTTCCTTCCCTCTCTCTCTCACTCTCTCTCCTTTCCTTCTCTCTCTCTCACTCTCTCTCCCTTCCTCCCCTCTCTCTCTCACTCTCTCTCCTTTCCTTCTCTCTCACTCTCTCTCTCCCTTCCTTCCCTCTCTCTCTCACTCTCTCTCTCCCTTCCTTTCCTTCTCTCTCTTTCTCTCTCTGCCTTTCTTTCATTCTCTGTTTCTCTGTGTCTCGCTCCTTTGATGTGCGCATGGCACACGTTCTGATTTTGTGCTTTATTTTCCAGGCTGTGACATCGAGATTGTCCCGGACGGACCCGACAGGAGTCTTCCGCATTGGTGTTTTGTGTTGTATTTCAATAAAGTTTTTGGTTGTTACTTCAGTGCTGTGTGACTGTTTCTCGTTCTTCTGGCCACACATGTGTGTTATTTTTTGACAATGTGCGTCATCATGCGCTTTTTGTGGCTCTTGTGTCGTGCACGGTATGTGTATGTCCGGGGGAGGGCCGGGGGGGGAGGGGCTGGGGAGTGGTGGCGGTGGGTGTTGTGGCCCTCATGGGTATCCGAGCTGCATGATCATTGTCTCCATGGCATCTGTGGGTCTTCGGGTGTGGCTCTTGGCTGGGCTCCCTTTCATGCTGCAGGTAGTCGTCCTGCTTAACACCAGCAAAGGGCAGGTGTTAAATCACTGGTGCTACCGCAGCTTATCGCCTGTTTTTGGTTCGCATCGCAGATCTTGCAGTTCGTTGTGAAAGTGGTGTTGTGGTTTTTTCGTGTGTTTTTGCACGGGAACGCCTACTCTGCATCTCATTAGGGTTAGTTGGTGGTGTCCACCGTGGAGATAACTTTTGGGGCAGTTATCGCGGGAATACTGGCGATGTCTGCAGTTTGCACCCGCTGTGAATGGGGTGTTAAATCTATATCCACTTTTGATGCGTTAAGGTGGAGATAAATCGGCGGTAGGTCCTTGTGAATATGCCCCTTAGTGTATTGCAAGATCTTGTCCCACTCCATATCCACAAACTCTCTCTAGAGCACCTTCCTAGAGGACCCTAATGGCTGCCGGTGGGTGTACAATGCAGTTGAGATGGTAACATGTGCGGGTAATGGCTCATCTCTCTGTCCCATGAGTGAGTATGGTGAGTAGAGGTGGTTCGAACTCAACTTCCCCCATGTGCTCCTAATCGCTGTCTGAAGAGCGTTATATGTAAGAAAGTGACCAGGGTCCGGGCATCCGCCAGTGTGTAGTACGAGTGTACGGTGCCATTACAGAATAAGCCCCAACCATCAATAGCCCTGCTTCAATCCACGCCCTATGATTACACTGACTCATTCATAGTTTAAACCTCGGAAAGAGCCAGAGGGGGGATCTCTGGAGCATACAGTTCATAATGTCCCAGATGTTTCTCCAGAGGCTGCCAGCATCCCTCAGGCAAAGGCACAGTGCTGAGGACTGCCTCATAAAGTGAGAAATGTTCTAACATCCTGACAAGTTCCCTGTGCACAGCTCTCTGCCCTGGAGCCATCCATCGCATTCAGAGGGCGCTGAAGTGTTCCGAGTGTCACCCTCCTCCTATCCTTGTCCCATATCGATTATCGTAGGAGAATATTGATGTCTGTAAAAAATCCTATAGGTAACAGCATTGATAGGGCAGTAAAGTAATATTTAATTTACATTAGCAAATTAATTAACATTAAACAATATATGAATTAATTTAACTTAATTAACTTTGCACCTTTTCCTACAACCCAACAACCCGCTACTATATTATAAATGAGTCATTAAATAACAAAACAATTACACATTTAAAATTACAATTATACTAATACTACAAACACCTACAATTAATATAATCACTAACATATATTAAATTCAATAATAAAAGCTATTTATTACAACTATTTTAAAGTAAACAATATTAAATACAGTGCTATTCTTAGTACAATATTATACACATAAAAAAACAATACCATTGATATTCTGCTTCGCAATATTTTTGAGACAATATTCATGTCACCCGATGTTTTTGAACCGATATTTGTGTCATTCACTCTGGGAAGGTGGTGGGAGTTTGTTAAGGATGGCAGGTAAAATATTTTATGGGACATGGAGGAGAGGCCATATTATGTACGGCTTCCCCATTACTCCTTTGCCTCAGCCTAGCAGTTATAGGCAGGGGCAGATGGTTTCGGGAGAATTGTAGATGAGTAACTGTGAGTTACAGGGATGTTTTTCACTTTCGGGTTGCGAGTGGCATCTTAGACGACTGATCTTTGCTCTCGTTGTCTATTTGATGTCACTCAGAACCCCTCGATGAAAAACATCCCTCTGACTCACAGTTACCCATCTATAATTCTACTGGTTATATATACTAATACCATTTGACTATCGTGAACAGGGTTTTTAAAAGTGATAACCTGCACTAAGTGCGTCAGGGCAGTGGTTAACAAAACTTACGAACCACCGCTGTGTCGTACTACAGTTCTGTTGCATCACTTGCAGGACTGTCGGCCGCCATTACACACCTAAGAGCTCAAAACTTAAAAGGTACCTGTGACAAATATCCGACTGGCGACCTGCGGACTCGAGCACCTACGTTTAAACATAGAGTAGTGTAAAGCTGAGTTTCTTTACTCGTCGGTGTATGGAACTAAAGCGAGATGCACTCCCAGCTGAAACTGAAAATGGACAAATACTTCACAGTGTTCCTGGAAGCCTCACTCCACAGGCGACTTCAAAGAAGGAAGCTGCTGAAAAAACAGTCATGTTCCTTCTTCCTCATGCAGCTCTGAAATGGAAAGAACTGGCAAAGATGTGCCAGGGCGTGGCCTTCTGTCCCTCTACACTACAATTCAAAGAAAGCCTACAAGCATTTCAAAGTAGGTGAGGTTGCCTCAGGCAAGAGGTAAAGAGAAGAAATAGAAAAGTACATTTCAGTTGAAAGGCACTCATTTTTAACTTAAGAAAACTGCAATATATAATTACAGGAACTTACATTTATTATTAAAAATGAAACAGAACTTTCCAACATTTTCTGGTCACCACTGTGAATATGGAAAGAGTCGATGCTTATATAAGAAACAATACATTCATTTATGAGAACAAAATCGCGTCCTAATTAACGAATTCGCCCGTTGTGAACTCCACATCAACCACGCCTCGCAAATATGTAGTCAGGCAAGCACTGAGACCTAAACCCGAGGTTATTAAGTGGCAGGTCACAGGTGGGGTGGCACGTAGCCGGCAGACAAACGCACGGACAGGAAACCGTAGATCAATCCCACAGATAGGCGCAGCGACACTACAATGGTCAAGGGAGATTGGCCCCAATAAAAGTACACATGGCCGGAGGGGGTATGAGCGCTCCTAAAACACCATAAAGTCAGATGCCACATAAGTTAGAAACATATAGCTAATCAGAACACAGCACACACAGCACAGGCAGTGTCCACGCACTCTCCATGCCGGACATCTGGACATGTTACCCACTGGCCACATTGTGTCCACGCATTGTCGAAGCCCACCTGGATTATCCATCGAACAGTTAATTTACGACTCCAAAGGCAGCAATTTACATTCCTTACCGTACAAGGACCACTGGAACCGTTTATGGCATACAATGAACCGTATAAAAGAATTTCTCAGATAGACTGTAAATTGAGACAGTCCTCAGACGCTTTTCCTTTAATTGATCTCCTGGCCTCAATGTTTAATTAAACAAACTGTTTCTGTTTTGCCAAAGTCACTCTTGTCTCTTGTTTTTCAAAGGTATTTCATGTTAAGCAGCATTTTTGCGAGCCACCATCGGAGCTGATTGGTACCTCGAACCCGACTGCAGCCATAGGAAGGCGACCCCGCCTGGACGGATTCACATTTGTGCAGCAAGGAAGGTGATCAGACAACGCAATTGATTGGAGGTTCTGCTGAATCCGTGGGGCGGAGGTCTGTCCTGAAGCAGAGACTACATCAGAACTTAATTTTCAGGCCTCTGGCGTATGGTAAACTAGGGAGTAGCGTAAAATGATAACCTCAGTGCCCTGCCACTGACAGAACCTGGCATATTACCAATTTTATATGTCCTTGCTGAGTAGTTGTAAGGCGGCCTCGGAGGCGGTCCCGTGGAAGTTACCTTTTTTTGATGGTCTGCATGCTAGGAAAGGTGAATATTTATTGTATAGCCATTTATGGCTCCCAGGATGCTATTTTTGTGATAGAGCTATCCTGATTGGGTGGAATTGGCACCTCAATCTCACATTTTTTTAGTCTAAAAGAGTTTCTCAGTGCCATCGGTTTCTTAGCATCATTGGTATCTAAAAGGAGTGAGAGGTGTTGGTCGCTTGGAGCACTGGGCGTGACACGGATGCTACGCTTGGCCCCTGGGTGTGATACAGTGAGCGATTAGGACATTTAGGGGGGAAAAAATTGGACCTGGAAAACCAGGTGTAACTTGTGCATGGCCAATAGGGGCCTGTGGTTTTTGAGTTATTCCCTTTTTTACACTAACTATTCCTATTGCCTTTGTCCCGGAGCCGATATTGGCAGACTATTAGGCTCACTTAGTTCCGTGTACATCACAGAGCTTCCCCTGGTCACAGGATAGCATGCGCTAGGAGCGGGCTAAAAGATTGGTTGGAAACCGTATTTTGTACAAAAAGTGATCAGAGATTATCCTAAAGCATTACATTTTCTCATCTACATCTCAATATTTCATTTAAGGGTACTGTTATTTCTTGCAATACTGTATTTGACGCCAAAAGTTGATATCGTTCACATACTGTTTTTAACAATTTTACTTTTCACCTATGTTGCAGCCCTCCATATGCATTGTCATCTGTGCTTGTTGAAATGTTCATATTGAATTGTTTGATGCATCTGTAGATTGCGCTGAGCTCATAGTACATAATTATAAGAGTGCACCACATATGTCTTCCCCACAATTAGACCAAAACCAAGACTCCCCCAAAAAAGAGCCAAGTTGGATTTTGTCCACTAAAACTACCAGACTTATCATGGATCCCTGATTAAAACATATGCAAACCAGGATCCCCACACAGGCTAAGAAAAGTAATAAGTTTTGCCAAGAATGGCATGCACACACGAAGGCACACAATTTCCCTGGCCTAAGGAGGCAACTTTTGACACTAACGCCATTGAGCATACGAGAACTCACATACAAACTAAATACACAGGTCAAAAGAAAGACAGGAGAGGCATTATTAGAATTAATCCTACACCACCGATAGCAAGCAATGCATCAGCACCTCCCCAACCATATGCAGGTATGGAGGTGCTTACACCAGCTCCCCCCGCATTAGGATACTCCAATCCACCAATAGTAGGAGCCGGAGTGCCCCCTACCGAAAAAACAACGGTTAGACCCAAGAATCTAACAAACCAGCATGCCCAGACAATTCCAGCGCAACCTAGGTCCTCTGACAAAGTCCCCTGAAGCTCAACCCCCCCCTGTCTACCACGTACGACACATAGAACCTCAGCAGGGTGGAGAACACGCACTCCTCCTGGTTTAGGCGAACATACACAAGTGACAGGCAGATTTGTGGCAGTTTTAGACAGTGATACAGCAAGTGGGGGTGAGGAAGGGAGCCCCAGTGCCTCATGAACCAACAACGAGGGTGAGGCCACAGGATATGCCCACGTAGCCGAGGAGACCACAGAGAGCGAGTTTGAAAGCGAAGTCCATGCAAAAAGAACAGCACATAGTTCAAAGTGAAGGAGGCAAACTAGGCGGGATGAGGAAGAAAGACGCGAGCTAAGGTTAGAGAGAGTAAGAGCACGCACTCAGGAAACACAGCGAGAAAACAGAGCAGCGTGCCCCCCATATAAGGCAAGCGGGGGTAGGTAGAGGACACCTATCGGGAAAGAATAAGAGGCAGAATTAAATGAGAGACACGTCTGACAGGGATCAGATTGCGCCTTTGCGCACGTACAAGGGGAGCAGCAACGAGGACGTACACTGCTCCACACGAGCGCACAGCATGGACAAGTTAACCACGACGGAGATAGTAGAAAGAGAGGAAGGGGAGAGCTTTGCGCACCCGTTATGCCACCGACTAGCCTGCTGGACTGAGGACAGGGATCAATATGATAGACCTTGGCCGGAGGAAGGATCCTTCGAGCCAGAGGACATGGCTACAGCGGAATATTGCATCCGACATGAAGGAGGAGAAGATCACAAGTGGAACATTCCCCACATGTAGGAGTGTCTACAAATATGGGAATGCTATGTCAGAAAGAAACCTGTAGAGTTACCTGAAGTAAGAATGTACCTGTTACTATAGAAGGGCACGTCAGGAACCATCTATGTGCCGTGGGCCCAGACGGGTAAAGAGGGATTAAGGACGAAGTTACCGCCATTGCTGGATGGAGCAGGGAATTGGATCTCATGTTTTGCAAAGAATGCTGCAGGAATAAGCCTAGCAATAGGCGATAATAAAAGTCTGCTAAGTAGCCTTATAGGAGAGTAGACTAACACGGTGTTTGTCCAAGCTCGCATCCTAGCAATTGCGCTGACAGACACCGAGCATGACTGGCCGCATTTAATTCATAAAGGCACCGAATATGGATGGCCCAGAGAGAGATATTCCCTGACCGCCCTGACGTAGGAGGGTTAATGGCAGGGACTATGAAACCAGGGGAAGTCATAACAGATTTCTTGGATAGAATGAGGGAACAATGGGGACAAGAAACATGACAACCATGGATCAATATGGCCCACAGTTGTATTCTTTGTCAACATTCTCAAAAAGGGGCTGCTCACCGAGATACAGAGCAGACTGGACAGCATGGTTGGTTTAGACATCAAACCCTGGCGGGAGATACAAACCCACATATTACATTACCACAAAAATAAACAAGAAAAAGATAGGGAAAAAGAAGAGCAGGCCCGGAGAGACACTGCTAAATTGGTCCAACACAAATTAAAAAAGACCACCCTCGAGATGGCCACGTTGGCCGCGAGCGTGCAAATTGCACCAGTCTTAAAGGGGGCTCCACTGCAGAACCCCAGCGGGTTTCAGCCCAACTATGGTGGTAGAGGCCAAGGAGGTTGGCAGCAACCGGACCCTAGGGAGTGCTACTATGGCCATAGGATGGGCCCCTTGGCAGACAGATGCCGGTTAAAGGCCTACCATAAGCAGAGATCGATGGGCCAGGGCTAGCCACCACAAAACCCTACGAATGTTTACCTACAAAACCAAGCACAGGGGAATCAGAATGCACCCTACATTCAGCCACAAGGAAGTCTGCTAGATGCCAGACCCCCACAGCGGGGATCAGGTAGTTGTACAAACACGTGGCAGCAGCAACTGCAAACAGGGAACTCAGCCCAACAGGGACCGGACCCAGAACTGGGACAGGGAGGCGTAACTGTCTGTGGAGGTAATGCCTTCACATAATCACGGAATCAAAATTTGCAGTAAAAATAAATCCCCTCCGTAAATAAGAATAAATAGCTTCCCCAAAAAATAGTACCAAACCAAAAGCAGGACCTATGAGACAATGTTGGGAATTCAAACTTTTACTTGCATTCAGCAGACCCTCCAGCATTTCGCGATTCGCAAAATAATCGCGAAATCAGCTGAGGACCACGATGACCGCGATATTTACCCATTTGGCCGCGAAAAACGTCTCCGGCAAGCAGCAAAAAATAATGGTGACATCTTATTGGCTGTAAGCGCACACGTAACTACGTGGCGCCGTACAGCCATAATAGCGGCCTGCTTAATTGAGTCTACAACTACAATCGACAATGTGAGTTTGAGAGGAGGCATGCACTGTGAGAGTAAGGAACCTCCACTGTGAGCCTGCGAGGAGACCTGCAGCCTGAAAGTAAGGAAGCTGCACTATGCGCCTGAGAGGAGACCTGCAGCTTGAAAGTAAGGAAGCTGCACTATGCGCCTGAGAGGAGACCTGCAGCCTGAAAGTAAGGAAGCTGCACTATGCGCCTGAGAGGAGACCTGCAGCTTGAAAGTAAGGAAGCTGCACTATGCGCCTGAGAGGAGACCTGCAGCTTGAAAGTAAGGAAGCTGCACTATGTGCCTGAGAGGAGCTCTCCGTCGTCGTTGTGAGACGGCTGATGAAACTGTGAGACTGCCAGGAAAACAGGCATGCGAGGGTAAGAAAGCTGCACCCACCTGGGTTCTGAGAGGGGACATGCACTAGTTTGATTACATTGAACTTCTGAGGCGATTAAACTGTGCGTGGTAGGCCCCAACTGCAACCACAGGTTAAAATTAAGCACTGGCCGTGGGGCATGAGGAGTGCCGGTGTTTCAACCACTGAGGTGCAATTTTGCATTCTAACATTCCGCCTGGCCCTGTTCACATTGACAGGGCGGTACTTAAACTCTGCCCGCTCGTACAGAGTAAGCAAGTTAACTCCGAAAATATAATTTCCCTAAACATTCACGGACTGACCTAAGAATATTCAATTATTCTGTCCTCTAATATATGGAAATATGTCTATGCCTCTTCCCCCATTTCCAGAGGAAGCAATTAAATCGGAGCACTTATTGGAGACACAGACGGGCAGTTGAGTTTTAAGCCGCAGGGCAAAGTGACCCCACGTGTTATTAAAGGCACCTGTTCGGTCATCAACCAATAAGAACGTTGCCTGTCTGATCGCAAATCATGATTTGTACCAATGTGTGAAAACATATGGATGTTGTTCCTATACTAGCTTTTGGGTAGCAGCAAAGTCCTGGTAATTATGTAAAAGCAGAATGTGAGACTGCAGATGAAACTGAGAGACTGCCCGGAAACCGGGCATGTGAGGGTAAAAATGTTGCACCGACCTAGAGTCTGAGAGGGGACATGCGCCAGGTAGATTTAATTGAACTTCAAACGTGAGGTGCCTAAACTGTGAGAGGATATTGCAGGAGGGGGGTGGGCTGCACTATGAGTGTGAGAAGAAGCCAACTCTCACAGGCAGTGGCGGCTACACCAGGGGGGCGTCGCCCCACTGCTTTCTCGCAGTGCGAGAAGGCAGAAACATAAAATGGTAAACCTACCATTTTATGTTTCTGCTTCTCGCATTGCGAGAAAGCAGAAGTGCCTGGTTGGGGGGGGGACTTTCCCGCTCGAGAGCAGGGGGGGAGTGGCTTGCCCACTGTTGTGGGTACTGACTGTTTGGTCGGCCCCAGGGCCGAACAAAGCAGTCATGCGCACTCCCCCTTTTTAGGTCTCGGCCTGCACCAGCGCTTGCGCTGGTCTGGCCGAGAGTTTTAGTAAGCGGGTTTTGGAAGTGCAAACACTGGCTTTCGGCTGGCGACCAGCTTGCGTTCACGATGGGCGTGCACGCGCGCAGCTGCCATCTGGGGTTTCCTATCTCTTCCTCATTTCCTCGTCATGGCTCATTAACTCTCTGGACTCTGATGTTTCAATCGCAGCAGCAGCTCACATTACCAACTGACGGCCCTGGACTACAGTCACATGAAAAACAACAGCGATTAGCATTGAAATGCAAGCTTTTCTTTGTCTAGTTAGAAATATTGCTTCGGTGTGTTGATTTCACCTTATATCGCTATTTGTTTTATATTGGGAGTCACAGCCTAATTACCAGTATTTTTGTCTCTCTTATTTTTTTATATTTATTCGCATAAAGCACAAAGCTATATTTAAGGTTACTTTTTCCGCGTCACTTCTTCACTCTATTTAAACTCCACACCCCCACTCTTATTGTCTCTCTCCTTCTCTCTCTCTCCCCTCTCTAATTCTCTCTCTACTTAATTAACTTTCCCCCTCTATCTTTTTTAGCCTTTCATTCTCTCTCACCCCTTTATCTGTTTCTCTTTCAAACTCCTTCATTCACTCTCTCTCTCCTTCTTTCTCTCTCTCTATCCCGCTCCACTCTTTATTCTATGTACACCCTTTCTCTCTCTTTCTCTCTCACCACCCTCTCTAATTGGGCATTATATCTTCACTCTATCTCTCACTCGGCAACACCACAGCATCACTCAGCATCACCACAGCATCACTCAGCGTAACCACAGCATCAATCAGAGCCAGCACAGCATCAATCAGAGCCAGCACAGCATCACTCAGCACCAACACAACATCTCTCAACGCCATCACAGCATCACTCAACGCCATCACAGCATCACTCAGTGCAACCACAGCATCACTCAGTGCAACCACAGCATTACTCAGCACAACCACAGCATCACTTAGCGCCACAACAGCATCACTCAGCGCCACCACAGCATTACTCAGCAGCACCACAACATCACTCCGCGCCACCACAGCATCACTCAGCACCACCATAGCTTCACTCAGCGACACAACATCATCACTCAGGGCCAACACTGCATCACTCAGCACCACCACAGGATCACTCCGCACCACCACAGGATGACTCAGCACCACCACAGGATGACTCAGCACCACCACAGCATCGCTCAGCACTACCACAGCATCGCTCAGCACCACCACAGCATCGATCAGCACCACCACAGCATCGCTCAGCGCCACCACAGCATCACTCAGTGCCACCACAGCATCACTCAGCGCCACCACAGCATCACTCAGGGCCACCACAGCATCACTCAGGGCCACCACAGCATCACTCAGGGCCACCAGAGCATCACTCAGCACCACCACAGCATCACTCAGCACCACCACAGCATCACTCAGGGTCACCACAGCATCACTCGGCACCACAACAATATCACTCGGCGCCACCACAGCATCACTCGGCGCCACAACAGCATCACTCGGCACCACCACAGCATCACTCGGCACCACCACAGCATCACTCGGCGCCACCACAGCATCACTCAGCACCACCACAGCATCACTCGGCACCACCACAGCATCACTCGGCACCACCACAGCATCACTCGCCGCCACCACAGCATCACTCGGCGCCACCATAGCTTCACTCAGCGACACAACATCATCACTCAGGGCCAACACTGCATCACTCAGCACCACCACAGGATCACTCAGCACCACCACAGGATGACTCAGCACCACCACAGGATGACTCAGCACCACCACAGCATCGCTCAGCACTACCACAGCATCGCTCAGCACCACCACAGCATCGCTCAGCACCACCACAGCATCGCTCAGCGCCACCACAGCATCACTCAGTGCCACCACAGCATCACTCAGCGCCACCACAGCATCACTCAGGGCCACCACAGCATCACTCAGGGCCACCACAGCATCACTCAGGGCCACCAGAGCATCACTCAGCACCACCACAGCATCACTCAGCACCACCACAGCATCACTCAGGGTCACCACAGCATCACTCGGCACCACAACAATATCACTCGGCGCCACCACAGCATCACTCGGTGCCACAACAGCATCACTCGGCACCACCACAGCATCACTCGGCACCACCACAGCATCACTCGGGCGCCACCACAGCATCACTCAGCACCACCACAGCATCACTCGGCACCACCACAGCATCACTCGGCACCACCACAGCATCACTCGCCGCCACCACAGCATCACTCGGCGCCACCACAGCATCACTCGGCGCCACCACAGCATCACTCAGCGCCACCACAGCATCACTCAGCGCCACCACAGCATCACTCAGCGCCACCACAGCATCACTCAGCGCCACCACAGCATCACTCAGCACCACCACAGCATCGCTCAGCACCGCCACTGCATCGCTCAGCACCGCCAAAGCATCGCTCACCACCACCACAGCATCCCTCAGGGCCACCACAGCATCACTCAGGGCCACCACAGCATCACTCAGCGCCACCACAGCATCACTCAGCGGAACCACAGCATCACTCAGCGCCACCACAGCATCACTCAGCACCACCACAGCATCACTCAGAACTACCACAGCATCACTCAGTGCCACAGCAATCAACAATATCACTCAGCACCACCACAGCATCACTCAGCGCCACCACAGCATCACTCAGTGCCACCACAGCATCACTCAGCGCCACCACAGCATCACTCAGCGCCGCCACAGCATCACTCAGCGTCGCCACAGCATCACTCAGCGTCGCCACAGCATCACTCAGCGCCGCCACAGCATCACTCAGCATCGCCACAGCATCACTCAGCGCCGCCACATCATCACTCGGCGCCGCCACAGCATCACTCAGCACCGCCACAGCATCACTCAGCCCTGCCACAGCATCACTCAGCCCTGCAACAGCATCACTCAGCGCCACCACAGCATCACTCAGCGCCGCCACAGCATCATTCAGGGCCACCACAGCATCGCTCAGCACCACCACAGCATCGCTCAGCACCACAACAGCATCATTCAGCACCACCACAGCATCATTCAGCACCACCACAGCATCACTCAGGGCCACCATAGCATCACTCAGGGCCACCACATCATCACTCAGCACCACCACAGCATCACTCCGCGCCAAGACAATATCACTCAGCACCACCACAGCATCACTCAGCGCCAAGACAATATCACTCAGCACCACCACAGCAGTATCACTCAGCAAGACCTGAGTATCATTCAGCATCACCTCAGCATCGTCTCCGCAACAGTCACCACCACCACCACCACTACCACCTCAGCATCACTCAGCACCACCTCAGCCTGCTCTCGGAATCTGGCATCTGTTGATTCTCCCCTAGCGTCTGGCCGCTGCTAGTGTTATAATACAGGTACTAGTTCCCAACCTTCACCCTCCGATTGTTTATGCCCGCTCAAAAAAAAGCTTTAACAAACAACTATTGCAATAGGCAGAAACAAGTTGCCAGCATTGCAAGAACAAAAGAAAACTGAGGAAATTTTTATTGTAAATACTTTTTTAATATGGTCGTTCAGTTTTACATAATGCCTTCTTGGTCATATATAAAGTAACAAAAATGCTTCTGACACTTTTTTATTATAACTTTTCAGCATGCTGCACAGCAGCCACACTTCTCTACAGCACAGCTTGAAGACATTGGCAAAGTCAATAGCTCTGGCTAAAGACTTATAAGGCCCCAAAGGCGAGACCTATTGGCTATGCCAATGCTTGTTCTCTATGTAGGCTGTTGCATGCAGCCTACATAGAGAAAATGGCCCGACTGGGGCGCTCTCCGCTGCGCCTCACCAATCACAACGCTGTGATTGGCTTAGGGGAGCAGGAGGAGGGAGGCTGCCTAAATCGCGCCAGGACTGGAGCAGCAGGAGCTGAGGCGGCGGCGCGGTCGCGGAGAAAGGTAAGTTTAACTTTTTTTTAAATTATATATAGAACCCCCCCCCACCCCGCGAAAAAAAAACACCCGCCCGAACCCACTTACACTTCAGATGGGTGGGGCGGACCCGCTTACACTTCAAAGCGCCGTCACTACGAGCGGTGCTGACAGTAAACTCGCTCCATTCGTCTCCAAACATATTGCAGCGCTTTAATGTTTTTCCACTAGCTCTGAAGTCTGTTCTCGCTGTGTTGGAAGCAGTCCTGCCAAGTATCACGCATCAGGCGTTAGACTAACGCATTTCAGTGTGGTGCTCCGCATCACCGCACTGAAATGCATTGTCACGCATACTGCAGTAGTTTCTGCTGTCACAAAAAGCGTGCTGCAAACAACTGTGTGTGGCAGCTGGCAGCGCGCTCGAGTGCCTGCGCTGGCAGCTCTTTGGGTGCTCCCAGCAGCTGAACAGGCTCAGCCTCACAGCGTGTTGCTACAATGTATCTATCTTTGATTTCCGTGGCGCCATGGTGCTGCTGAGTGACACAGTCTCAGACTTGCCGTAGCGCCGCAGGAGCAGGTGACGTCATGTCCTGCTACCAAAGGGCGCAGGGAGTTATTACATTTTGTAAAGATTCTGCTGCGGAGTGGCTCGACTGCTTGCATAGCCTCACTGGTTTGCGGGCCCTGCTAGGGGCCCGGGCATCATGGTGCTCGGCCGCTGGCTCACACCACACTGGACACTGCTGTTCGCACCTCAGACCCTGTCCTGCCCTGCAGGGCTGCCCACACTGTAGCAGGACAGGCCCAGGATCTAAAATATTGGCCACGCCGCCCGCCGGCGAATTATTTCAGAGCAGCCCGGGCCAGCCGACTCGAGGCCAGTGGGTGAGGGAGAGAGCTGCATGATCATGCGACCGCTGTGAGAGGGCCGGTCGTCACTGAGGGAGAGTCACGCTGCCAGGCTCAGCCTGGGGGCAGAAGAAGAACAGAACAAACACAGTGGATTGTGGCTGGCTTCAAGGAGTTGTGCTTCAGGTTCTGGGAGGAGAGACGAATACGTAAGTCATCCTGTAACGAGAATGTGTTGCATTTTCCATTAAGGGGACATTAGTTCCACACGCGGTGACATGTTGTTGCTGTATTTGTGGCAACAGTTGCAGAAGGGTCACGGTCATCTTCACCAGTAGTGAGGGGCCGGGCTGTGGTTGTGGTATAACCAGTGATATGTGACTGCATCGGGGTTTCGCCCTCATCGATGTCTGCTGTTGGGGTTCTGTCGCTGTCTGTGCTGCTCCTGGGCGTTACGAGAATATTAGAGTGGTTCTGGTGGTTATATGTGCCAGACCAGGTGGCTTTTAATTGTTAGGAGCACGTTGGTAATCTGTGTCAAAATTGATACCAAAATAGTGTGACCATCTGTGCAAAGTGAGAAAGTTGTGACTATAATAGGATGATGTCACAATTGGTGGTACCTCGGAGGTTGTGTGATCACACGTGCAACCCAGATGGGCAGGATTATGTATCTGTAGGTGGCGCTTGTGCACACATCACTCCTTTGGAGGTGAGCAGCTGAGTTCTGCACACATCGCCTCTTTTTCATGTTGACACCTTGTGTATAGGGAACGCTTCTCTGTTGATGGACCCTGTGTGTCCACAGCACCCTCTGTAAAGGGAAAGTGGGGCGCACCCTCCTGCTAACGAGTTCCCGGTGACCTTTTGTTATTCTTAGGTGGGCACACATTGTATAAACCATGTTTCCAGATAGGAACCTTCTATATTGCAGTCATCTGCAGTTGAGCATGCTGTATAAATGTAAATGTAAATCCAGTACTTGTATAGCGCACGAATCACCCCCGAAGGGGTATCTCGGCGCTGGGGGCCGTTGGGAAGATTAGCAAGCTATTGCCCAGAGTCGCATGGTGCTGGGCAGACCCCTGCCACCGGAGCCAGGGATCGAACCGTGATCCCCAGCGTCCAGCGTCAGTCGCCCTGGCCGCGGCGCCACACCTCTCCCACACAGCACTTCTTTACAGGTGGAGCACCACCTGTGCACAGCGCCTTTTTACAGCCAGGGCGCTGTGTGCAAAGCACCTCTACTAGAGAAAGTGCATCCTGCGTTCACAGCAACTCTCTACAGAACAAAACCTGTACCGAGAGGGGTCTCGAAATATAGGGCACTGAACACAGCTCTTCACCGACTCTGAAAACCTTTCCACGACGAAGGAGGGAGAAGGGCTAAATATAAAAAGATGAGCTCTCAAAGTGCCAGGGAGGGGCGAATAGAGGGTGAGAGGGGGTGAACACAAGGGAGTGGGCAGCTATAATTAGCCGATCAGCAGGTTGTGGGGCTTACCTCCCTTGGTGGCACCTACACTGCCCGAGAGGAGGGTGGCGGTGGAGGAGGGGCAGAGCCGCAGAGGAGGATGTATCCCGGAAATCCATACCAAGGAGAGCTCATGAAGTGATGAAGGGCATACAGACTGGGATAGTACAGGAGGACGGAGATCCAGTCCGAGGGTGGAGAAGCGTGACAGGCCAAAAGAATATAGAACTGACAGTGGTACCTTCCAGTTGCCAGCACCTAACCTAATATCGCTCTCATAATCTTATCCCCTCAATACAAATAGGGATCCATGTGCACACAGAATAGCACCCACCGTCACAGTGCCTGTTCCCAGAGGAACCTAACAGATCAAAAACATAAGCACAGGTGCACCATGCAACAGAATTGAATTAATAAAGAGAGTCTGTATCCAGACACAAAATTCTTCAGTTTTTTTCTTTCTTTTATTCCATTTTGATATATTGTAAAAAACAGAATCCAGTTGAAGTGACTCGAAAAACAGTACAGCCAACGCGTTTCGTCCTAAAACAGGACTTCTTCATGGCTCTTAAGTGCAAACAAACAAATAAATATATTTAAAAACAACAAAATTTACAACACATACAACATCCAAATACATAAATACCAAATGGTAACATTCTAATCCATAAACATAATACAATAAAATACATACTTATACATATATTACACAACAAAGACAGACATACTAACTAACAGTTCTCAACCCATCTATATACATTATATTTAAGAAATACTAAAGTGTTCATTAATGACTATTAACACATTGGGGGGGGGGCCTAAAAGTCCCACCTGAAACATCATTATCGGGACATTTTCTCAAATTTAGATTTATTTTACAAAAGAAAAAGAAAAAACAAGAAAAAACACGTGGGAGAAAAAGGGGAGGAAAGAGAAAGAAAAGGATTGCCCATCAGGGCTTAAATATAAGAAAGAATACGAAAAGATAAAATTGTTACAAAACCCAACTAAGATGAAATATCGTATCATGGACCCAAATATGCCATGTATTAATCACCAGAAATAAGGCGATGAAATATAACTAATTCATCCACAATATTCATAACCCCATGTTTTACATATCAGCAAACGAGGAAAGAGAATAGAGCACTTTGAGAGAAAACGAGAACAAAGAACGGATAAATACCCACCACAAAGTGATGGTAAAAACCATCATAGCCATAACGTTAAAGATCATAGAATTCCCTGTCGGCAACTTGTATCCCTTCTGGTTTGTTTCTATAACCTAATGACAAACAATATCGAAATTTAATCAAGAACAAAAAATAATATCTCTACAAAAAATATATAAACACAGCCACCATATTTTGAAGTTCCATTGAATTAAATATAAAATCAAAATGGACAACATAAGTCCATGAAAGACATCCCATGATAACATGGCCGGTATTCTAAACAGCCACTCTATTAAAACAGATGGAACACAAATATACTCTGCATATTGTCTTGCTTTAAGAATCAACCTAATAACAGAGCACATACCTTCAATATATCAAACGAAGGTCTAGGAGGTCACGGGCTTACACCACTTCATAAGGTGTGGACTTGTGCAGAAAAACACCGCTTAGCCTACAGGGAGATAAATGCCCCTGATTAATCCTTACAATCCCAAATAGCTACACTGCCATTTAACATCTCATCTATAGCACATCAGCGCCACAGAAGTATCACATAGCAAGTCAAAGTTTAAGAAAATGATCAGTTTGGCTGACAAAACACCAATCTATAAGAGTGGTAATAGGCCGGTTCCTACCGCATATAAGAGGTCAACAGGTCCACATAATAAAAACCGTTGCTTATGTGGTTTAAACATAATATGTGACAGCGTAGCGCAATACCAACGTTATTTCTATTGTAGACAAAAAAAGTCAATCAGTAAGCAGGTCCGCATAGTACACGCTGTACTTTTGCCCCCAAAGCATGCATACAATCTACAAAGATTAAGGAGAGTAAGAGAATCACCCTAAGGGGATAGTCCAAAGAGCACCACACCGGTATCAGACTTACAAAAATGAGGCTCTAACGGTCAACGGGAACACTGGAATCCGTAGCAGCAAACAGGAAAAGCGAGGCAGGAATCCCCAGCGGTGTCTACTTCGAGTTTAAATAGCGCTCGGCGTCTAGGAGAACCGGGACACCTGCGTTAAATGAAAAATATACGTGCCCAACCTAAACCGTATAAAATGTGCCTAATACGGCGGCCATATTGTAGTAGTGATCATAAGATGTAGGGATCTCACATTTTTGGTTAATGCCTAGATAACAAAACTTGATGATGGCTATAAAATTCTATCGGCCCAAATAGCCGTAATCCAGCAATAGTCGCAATAAATACCGGCACAATAAGAGCCTACGTAGCATATTATAAGGGAGAAAATTAAGCGCAACAAATTAAAGCAAAAGTACGGCGCGACCATCTATCAGTAATTCCCTGGTTTAACGCTATTGCATGAGTCTACCCAAACGGTAAAACATGTATAGAGGTAATTAAAATGACCTAAGATGCATCCTCGATATCCCAGGAACAACATCCAGATAATGACGGTAAAGCGGCGGCCATCTTTGCCTATGTTAGAAATGAATTAACCTGTGCCTACCAGTTGGACAATTCGAGGACCAAAAAGAGGAAGAGGTCCCAGAGCCAAAAAATATAATATAGGGTTTATAAATCTCTATCTGCCTATATCAACAAGGCAAAACATTGTTAACAATTTTTTAGCCACATCGTAATTCAATGAAAATCCCAAGGTGCATCATTGGCCATAATGTTACCATGCTGACTGAACTGCATATTGTCCACGAAATTCATATCAGACAAGGACAGAGGAACGCATATATGTATAAATATCAAAAATTTAAACAGCCAAAGAAATATATACAGGAAGCATTCAATTGCCAAATTAAGAGCAATGACATAAACAAATAAAATAAAGTAAAATAGAAAAATCAATATAGAGAAAAAAATAAAGAAATACAATTAAGTAAAAAAAGAAAAAGACAGAAAAGAGAAATACACCAATATACAAAGTTATCCCACATAGTATGTAAAACCTAAATTGTTTGCCATACCATTAACAATTCGCCTAACTCATGTCTAGATTGATGCGATTCAAGAGATGGTTGGCAATATTCAATATTTAACCTGATTAATATAAATCCCAAATGTATGGAGCAGCAAAAAGACGGGAGAAAGAATGGCTATTTTATACAGACCGAATGGAGACAGAGAGAGAAATAAAGTTCTTACAAAAAATAGTGCATTTCATCATCACTATTATGGCCCACTTCAACACATCGCAATCTACAAATCCACCCTGCTTCATTTTTTCTCAAGGCCAATTCCCTATTCCCCCCTCTCGGATGAGCAGGGACATGATCTATCCCTATGAACCAAAAATCATCAACAGTTGTATGGTTTTCCTGCATATGAAAGGTAAGGGGATATCTGAGGTCTCCGTTACGTCGAGCACGCACGTGTTCCTGCACTCTTATCTTCAGGGCTCTTTTGGTACTGCCCACGTAGATCTTAACACATGGGCATCCCAGTATATACGTTACATATTTTGAATTACAATTGATCAGGTGATTTATAGTGTATCTACGTTTGGTATTAAAACAAAAGTTCTTGGTCATGTTTCTACCAAGCCTACAGACACAGCATTCTCTACATGTATAAAACCCTGTCAATGTAGACCTAAGCCAGGATTGAGGTTTGGAGGTGGTCACGTAGCTAGGGCACAACATATTTCTTAAATTATGTCCCCTCCTGTAAGTCACCCTCGGTTTAGTGGCCAGGGTACCTTGCATACTTGGTATATCCAATAAGAGGTGCCAATGTTTTCTAAGGACATTGTATACTCTGCTCCTGCGATCATTGTATTGCGTAGTAAAGGCAATAGGAGCTTTTTGGCCATATTACTAGGGTTGACTGTTAAGGTAGATGCCCTAGAGACTTTCATCACTTTATTATGTGCTCTGTTTAATGTGACCTCCGGGTACCCCCTATCCAAGAAGCGCTTCTCTGTCTCCCCTAAGCTCTTTAAGAAGCTACCCTCAGTGCTACAATTACGTCTCATGCGAATCATCTCCCCATATGGGATGTTATTGATAACATGTTGGGGATGCGAGCTTTGAAAGTGTAATGTGCTATTACAGGCAGTCCTTTTTCTGTATGTGCGGCTGTGAATGTGATCATCCTGTATGAAGAAGGTGACATCTAAGAAGTCAATCTCTTCCTTGCTATGATTCATAGTGAATCTTACATTAAAAGGATTATCATTAAGATAAGCATGATAATTCATAAGCTCCGGGGCAGGTCCATCCCAAAGCATAATGATGTCATCGATGTACCTGCCTCAGAAAATCACATGCTCCATCCACCTTGCCGCATGACGACCCCAGGCATGCTCCCGCTCAAACCAGCCCATGAAGAGCCCAGCGTAAGCGGGAGCAAATCTGGAGCCCATCGCTGTACCCTGAATTTGCTGGAACCATACAGAATCATGAAGAAAAAAGTTTTTGGACAAAATAATATCAGTCATTTCCATCAAGATCTCATTATGAGAAAAATGATCTGCCGTCCTTTGTCCCAGGTAGAAATGTAATGCTTTTTCTCCAAATTCCTTCTTAATACATGTATATAGACTAGTAACATCCAATGTCACAAATGTTAAAGTCTCAGACCAATCAAGTCCTTCAAATTTCCCCAAAATATCTTTCGTGTCCCTTATATACGATGGTAGATTTTGTACCAAAGGCTGTATATAATGGTCCACATATTCAGAGAGTTTCTCCGTAGGCGAGTTAACTCCAGAAATAATAGGGCGGCCCGGTGGAAAGGGGCCACCCTTATGTATCTTGGGCAGAATGTAAATACACGGGAAGACCGGTTCCAGAACTGTTAAATATCTCCATTCCTCTTGACTCAGCAGGCCAATCTCCCGCCATTCTACAAGTCTCATGTTTATAAACATACATAGGGCTTTGATGGGATTCCCTGACCGTTTAGTATAGCAAGCTGTATCTGCTAGTTGACGGTCTATTTCCCTCATGTAACACATCTTTTGCATAATGACCACATTCCCCCTTGTCAGCCTCACGTATGACAATGGTAGAGTCAGACTTGAGTCCTTTTAAGGCTGCAGTCTCAGCGACCGTAAGATTGTAATTTCTCAAATTGGGGGGGATGGGATGTTCCAATAGATGATAGAAACCTTGTGTGACCCTGTTTCTAAAAATGTCTATATTGGGAGGTGTCCCAACAGAAATAAATTTCGACTTAGATCTCAAGCCACTATCCACAGACACATCCTCCAATATTTCCAACTCACTTCTAATGAGGTCCATATCAATTGATGTTTCATATTCAACAGACATCATCGTTTGGATAACATTTATTTCATTTACAGTATGTATAGGAGGAGTATAATCAGTCAGGGGTTTAACACAAGGCGGGGGTTACGCACAAAGTGATCCTTCAATTTTAACAGTCTGGTAAATTTAGACAGGTCAACAAATAAATCAACATCACTCCCCATCTGATTCGGACAAAAACCAAGTCCCTTGCTTAAAACTGAGACATCATCTTTAGAAAGTACCCTATCGGACAAATTCACAATCATTAGTTTCTTCCCCATGATTTCTCCCTCCTCATTTAGCTCATCTGATTCCCTACTTTCTTTGATCTGGTCATTCTGCCCACTGGTTCTTGTTTTGTTTTTTTGTTGTTTCTGTTTGAATTCCTGCCATCTCCTCCCCCGCTTCTGGTCTTTGATCTTTTGGTGTTGATCTTGCACCCAATCTGAATCTCTCCATTTCCAATAAAAATTATTGGGCCTATTTTCAGTCTCCACCACTCCTACTAAGTCTTCCGTAGCTGCTGAACTGGCCACAGAAGAGAGGGAGGTAACACTACTAGCAGAAATTGATTCCAATGTCTCTTCCCTTAATCTTTTGCCTTCCCCAGGTATCTTCACATTATCATACCTATGAGAAAAAGGTTAAACTCTTCCATCTTTATAGTCCTTATCATCTCTCTTGATTTTCCTAATCTTCTTGTCCCTTAGGTACATTTGGTGACCCTCAAGGATTTCATCCAAGATCATATAATTTTTCTTGACTACTTCTCTTAATTCAGATGTTGCTATTTCTTTCTCCAATTCCTCAATTTCTTGTTGTAATTTAGCACCCTTTTTCTCCGCATTCTTAATAAGAATGCGAATCATGTTAAACGAGGCATTCCGGAGGTTTCCCTCCCAATCCTCCAATTGGTCTTTATCAAGGTCCTCAAATGTTGGAAATATTAGAATTCTGAGGCCCCGTGGTATCTTCTCATTTTCTATATATTTTTCCAGGGTGGTTCCATCCCACCATCTAGACATTTCATGTTTCTTTAGTTTCTCTAATTTTTGGAACTTTACTTTAGGCCCTCTAATTTTGGAGCATTTCCACTTGTGCCTCCTGGTTTAGAACCGGTGGCAAACAAGTCCTGGGCTAATTCCTGCCGTCTGTCTTTAAAACATGGCATGGTTCAATTCTATCAATAATATGATAAAAAAGAGAACAACTATCATAGTAGAATTTTTTAGAACCGGTTAGTGCTAATGAAGGGTGAGACATACAAAAGAATATAGAACTGACAGTGGTACCTTCCAGTTGCCAGCACCTAACCTAATATCGCTCTCATAATCTTATCCCCTCAATACAAATAGGGATCCATGTGCACACAGAATAGCACCCACCGTCACAGTGCCTGTTCCCAGAGGAACCTAACAGATCAAAAACATAAGCACAGGTGCACCATGCAACAGAATTGAATTAATAAAGAGAGTCTGTATCCAGACACAAAATTCTTCAGTTTTTTTCTTTCTTTTATTCCATTTTGATATATCGTAAAAAACAGAATCCAGTTGAAGTGACTCGAAAAACAGTACAGCCAACGCGTTTCGTCCTAAAACAGGACTTCTTCAGGGCTGTTAAGTGCAAACAAACAAATAAATATATTTAAAAACAACAAAATTTACAACACATACAACATCCAAATACATAAATACCAAATGGTAACATTCTAATCCATAAACATAATACAATAAAATACATACTTATACATATATTACACAACAAAGACAGACAGACATACTAACTAACAGTTCTCAACCCATCTATATGCATTATATATAAGAAATACTAAAGTGTTCATTAATGACTATTAACACATTGGGGGGCCTAAAAGTCCCACCTGAAACATCATTATCGGGACATTTTCTCAGATTTAGATTTATTTTACAAAAGAAAAAGAAAAAACAAGAAAAAACACGTGGGAGAAAAAGGGGAGGAAAGAGAAAGAAAAGGATTGCCCATCAGGGCTTAAATATAAGAAAGAATACAAAAAGATAAAATTGTTACAAAACCCAACTAAGATGAAATATCGTATCATGGACCCAAATATGCCATGTATTAATCACCAGAAATAAGGCGATGAAATATAACTAATTCATCCACAATATTCATAACCCCATGTTTTACATATCAGCAAACGAGGAAAGAGAATAGAGCACCTTGAGAGAAAACGAGAACAAAGAACGGATAAATACCCACCACAAAGTGATGGTAAAAACCATCATAGCCATAACGTTAAAGATCATAGAATTCCCTGTCGGCAACTTGTATCCCTTCTGGTTTGTTTCTATAACCTAATGACAAACAATATCGAAATTTAATCAAGAACAAAAAATAATATCTCTACAAAAAATATGTAAACACACAGCCACCATATTTCGAAGTTCCATTGAATTAAATATAAAATCAAAATGGACAACATAAGTCCATGAAAGACATCCCATGATAACATGGACGGTATTCTAAACAGCCACTCTATTAAAACAGATGGAACACAAATATACTCTGCATATTGTCTTGCTTTAAGAATCAACCTAATAACAGAGCACATACCTTCAATATATCAAACGAAGGTCTAGGAGGTCACGGGCTTACACCACTTCATAAGGTGTGGACTTGTGCAGAAAAACACCGCTTAGCCTACAGGGAGATAAATGCCCCTGATTAATCCTTACAATCCCAAACAGCTACACTGCCATTTAACATCTCATCTATAGCACATCAGCGCCACAGAAGTATCACATAGCAAGTCAAAGTTTAAGAAAATGATCAGTTTGGCTGACAAAACACCAATCTATAAGAGTGGTAATAGGCCGGTTCCTACCGCATATAAGAGGTCAACAGGTCCACATAATAAAAGCCGTTGCTTATGTGGTTTAAACATAATATGTGACAGCGTAGCGCAATACCAACGTTATTTCTATTGTAGACAAAAAAAAGTAAATCAGCAAGCAGGTCCGCATAGTACACGCTGTACTTTTGCCCCCAAAGCATGCATACAATCTACAAAGATTAAGGAGAGTAAGAGAATCACCCTAAGGGGATAGTCCAAAGAGCACCACACCGGTATCAGACTTTCAAAAATGAGGCTCTAACGGTCAACGGGAACACTGGAATCCGTAGCAGCAAACAGGAAAAGCGAGGCAGGAATCCCCAGCGGTGTCTACTTCGAGTTTAAATAGCGCTCGGCGTCTAGGAGAACCGGGACACCTGCGTTAAATGAAAAATATACGTGCCCAACCTAAACCGTATAAAATGTGCCTAATACGGCGGCCATATTGTAGTAGTGATCATAAGATGTAGGGATCTCACATTTTTGGTTAATGCCTAGATAACAAAACTTGATGATGGCTATAAAATTCTATCGGCCCAAATAGCCGTAATCCAGCAATAGTCGCAATAAATACCGGCACAATAAGAGCCTACGTAGCATATTCTAAGGGAGAAAATTAAGCGCAACAAATTAAAGCAAAAGTACGGCGCGACCATCTATCAGTAATTCCCTGGTTTAACGCTATTGCATGAGTCTACCCAAATGGTAAAACATGTATAGAGGTAATTAAAATGACCTAAGATGCATCCTCGATATCCCAGGAACAACATCCAGATAATGACGGTAAAGCGGCGGCCATCTTTGCCTATGTTAGAAATGAATTAACCTGTGCCTACCAGTTGGACAATTCGAGGACCAAAAGAGGAAGAGGTCCCAGAGCCAAAAAATATAATATAGGGTTTATAAATCTCTATCTGCCTATATCAACAAGGCAAAACATTGTTAACAATTTTTTAGCCACATCGTAATTCAATGAAAATCCCAAGGTGCATCATTGGCCATAATGTTACCATGCTGACTGAACTGCATATTGTCCACGAAATTCATATCAGACAAGGACAGAGGAACGCATATATGTATAAATATCAAAAATTTAAACAGCCAAAGAAATATATACAGGAAGCATTCAATTGCCAAATTAAGAGCAATGACATAAACAAATAAAATAAAGTAAAATAGAAAAATCAATATAGAGAAAAAAATAAAGAAATACAATTAAGTAAAAAAAGAAAAAGACAGAAAAGAGAAATACACCAATATACAAAGTTATCCCACATAGTATGTAAAACCTAAATTGTTTGCCATACCATTAACAATTCGCCTAACTCATGTCTAGATTGATGCGATTCAAGAGATGGTTGGCAATATTCAATATTTAACCTGATTAATATAAATCCCAAATGTATGGAGCAGCAAAAAGACGGGAGAAAGAATGGCTATTTTATACAGACCGAATGGAGACAGAGAGACAAATAAAGTTCTTACAAAAAATAGTGCATTTCATCATCACTATTATGGCCCAGTTCAACACATCGCAATCTACAAATCCACCCTGCTTCATTTTTTCTCAAGGCCAATTCCCTATTCCCCCTCTCGGATGAGCAGGGACATGATCTATCCCTATGAACCAAAAATCATCAACAGTTGTATGGTTTTCCTGCATATGAAAGGTAAGGGGATATCTGAGGTCTCCGTTACGTCGAGCACGCACGTGTTCCTGCACTCTTATCTTCAGGGCTCTTTTGGTACTGCCCACGTAGATCTTAACACATGGGCATCCCAGTATATACGTTACATATTTTGAATTACAATTGATCAGGTGATTTATAGTGTATCTACGTTTGGTATTAAAACAAAAGTTCTTGGTCATGTTTCTACCAAGCCTACAGACACAGCATTCTCTACATGTATAAAACCCTGTCAATGTAGACCTAAGCCAGGATTGAGGTTTGGAGGTGGTCACGTAGCTAGTGCACAACATATTTCTTAAATTATGTCCCCTCCTGTAAGTCACCCTCGGTTTAGTGGCCAGGGTACCTTGCATACTTGGTATATCCAATAAGAGGTGCCAATGTTTTCTAAGGACATTGTATACTCTGCTCCTGCGATCATTGTATTGCGTAGTAAAGGCAATAGGAGCTTTTTTGGCCATATTACTGGGGTTGACTGTTAAGGTAGATGCCCTAGAGACTTTCATCACTTTATTATGTGCTCTGTTTAATGTGACCTCCGGGTACCCCCTATCCAAGAAGCGCTTCTCTGTCTCCCTAAGCTCTTTAAGAAGCTACCCTCAGTGCTACAATTACGTCTCATGCGAATCATCTCCCCATATGGGATGTTATTGATAACATGTTGGGGATGCGAGCTTTGAAAGTGTAATGTGCTATTACAGGCAGTCCTTTTTCTGTATGTGCGGCTGTGAATGTGATCATCCTGTATGAAGAAGGTGACATCTAAGAAGTCAATCTCTTCCTTGCTATGATTCATAGTGAATCTTACATTAAAAGGATTATCATTAAGATAAGCATGATAATTCATAAGCTCCGGGGCAGGTCCATCCCAAAGCATAATGATGTCATCGATGTACCTGCCTCAGAAAATCACATGCTCCATCCACCTTGCCGCATGACGACCCCAGGCATGCTCCCGCTCAAACCAGCCCATGAAGAGCCCAGCGTAAGCGGGAGCAAATCTGGAGCCCATCGCTGTACCCTGAATTTGCTGGAACCATACAGAATCATGAAGAAAAAAGTTTTTGGACAAAATAATATCAGTCATTTCCATCAAGATCTCATTATGAGAAAAATGATCTGCCGTCCTTTGTCCCAGGTAGAAATGTAATGCTTTTTCTCCAAATTCCTTCTTAATACATGTATATAGACTAGTAACATCCAATGTCACAAATGTTAAAGTCTCAGACCAATCAAGTCCTTCAAATTTCCCCAAAATATCTTTCGTGTCCCTTATATACGATGGTAGATTTTGTACCAAAGGCTGTATATAATGGTCCACATATTCAGAGAGTTTCTCCGTAGGCGAGTTAACTCCAGAAATAATAGGGCGGCCCGGTGGAAAGGGGCCACCCTTATGTATCTTGGGCAGAATGTAAATACACGGGAAGACCGGTTCCAGAACTGTTAAATATCTCCATTCCTCTTGACTCAGCAGGCCAATCTCCCGCCATTCTACAAGTCTCATGTTTATAAACATACATAGGGCTTTGATGGGATTCCCTGACCGTTTAGTATAGCAAGCTGTATCTGCTAGTTGACGGTCTATTTCCCTCATGTAACACATCTTTTGCATAATGACCACATTCCCCCCCTTGTCAGCCTCACGTATGACAATGGTAGAGTCAGACTTGAGTCCTTTTAAGGCTGCAGTCTCAGCGACCGTAAGATTGTAATTTCTCAAATTGGGGGGGATGGGATGTTCCAATAGATGATAGAAACCTTGTGTGACCCTGTTTCTAAAAATGTCTATATTGGGAGGTGTCCCAACAGAAATAAATTTCGACTTAGATCTCAAGCCACTATCCACAGACACATCCTCCAATATTTCCAACTCACTTCTAATGAGGTCCATATCAATTGATGTTTCATATTCAACAGACATCATCGTTTGGATAACATTTATTTCATTTACAGTATGTATAGGAGGAGTATAATCAGTCAGGGGTTTAACACAAGGCGGGGGGTTACGCACAAAGTGATCCTTCAATTTTAACAGTCTGGTAAATTTAGACAGGTCAACAAATAAATCAACATCACTCCCCATCTGATTCGGACAAAAACCAAGTCCCTTGCTTAAAACTGAGACATCATCTTTAGAAAGTACCCTATCGGACAAATTCACAATCATTAGTTTCTTCCCCATGATTTCTCCCTCCTCATTTAGCTCATCTGATTCCCTACTTTCTTTGATCTGGTCATTCTGCCCACTGGTTCTTGTTTTGTTTTTTTGTTGTTTCTGTTTGAATTCCTGCCATCTCCTCCCCGCTTCTGGTCTTTGATCTTTTGGTGTTGATCTTGCACCCAATCTGAATCTCTCCATTTCCAATAAAAAATTATTGGGCCTATTTTCAGTCTCCACCACTCCTACTAAGTCTTCCGTAGCTGCTGAACTGGCCACAGAAGAGAGGGAGGTAACACTACTAGCAGAAATTGATTCCAATGTCTCTTCCCTTAATCTTTTGCCTTCCCCAGGTATCTTCACATTATCATACCTATGAGAAAAAGGTTAAACTCTTCCATCTTTATAGTCCTTATCATCTCTCTTGATTTTCCTAATCTTCTTGTCCCTTAGGTACATTTGGTGACCCTCAAGGATTTCATCCAAGATCATATAATTTTTCTTGACTACTTCTCTTAATTCAGATGTTGCTATTTCTTTCTCCAATTCCTCAATTTCTTGTTGTAATTTAGCACCCTTTTTCTCCGCATTCTTAATAAGAATGCGAATCATGTTAAACGAGGCATTCCGGAGGTTTCCCTCCCAATCCTCCAATTGGTCTTTATCAAGGTCCTCAAATGTTGGAAATATTAGAATTCTGAGGCCCCGTGGTATCTTCTCATTTTCTATATATTTTTCCAGGGTGGTTCCATCCCACCATCTAGACATTTCATGTTTCTTTAGTTTCTCTAATTTTTGGAACTTTACTTTAGGCCCTCTAATTTTGGAGCATTTCCACTTGTGCCTCCTGGTTTAGAACCGGTGGCAAACAAGTCCTGGGCTAATTCCTGCCGTCTGTCTTTAAAACATGGCATGGTTCAATTCTATCAATAATATGATAAAAAAGAGAACAACTATCATAGTAGAATTTTTTAGAACCGGTTAGTGCTAATGAAGGGTGAGACATACAAAAGAATATAGAACTGACAGTGGTACCTTCCAGTTGCCAGCACCTAACCTAATATCGCTCTCATAATCTTATCCCCTCAATACAAATAGGGATCCATGTGCACACAGAATAGCACCCACCGTCACAGTGCCTGTTCCCAGAGGAACCTAACAGATCAAAAACATAAGCACAGGTGCACCATGCAACAGAATTGAATTAATAAAGAGAGTCTGTATCCAGACACAAAATTCTTCAGTTTTTTTCTTTCTTTTATTCCATTTTGATATATCGTAAAAAACAGAATCCAGTTGAAGTGACTCGAAAAACAGTACAGCCAACGCGTTTCGTCCTAAAACAGGACTTCTTCAGGGCTGTTAAGTGCAAACAAACAAATAAATATATTTAAAAACAACAAAATTTACAACACATACAACATCCAAATACATAAATACCAAATGGTAACATTCTAATCCATAAACATAATACAATAAAATACATACTTATACATATATTACACAACAAAGACAGACAGACATACTAACTAACAGTTCTCAACCCATCTATATGCATTATATATAAGAAATACTAAAGTGTTCATTAATGACTATTAACACATTGGGGGGGCCTAAAAGTCCCACCTGAAACATCATTATCGGGACATTTTCTCAGATTTAGATTTATTTTACAAAAGAAAAAGAAAAAACAAGAAAAAACACGTGGGAGAAAAAGGGGAGGAAAGAGAAAGAAAAGGATTGCCCATCAGGGCTTAAATATAAGAAAGAATACAAAAAGATAAAATTGTTACAAAACCCAACTAAGATGAAATATCGTATCATGGACCCAAATATGCCATGTATTAATCACCAGAAATAAGGCGATGAAATATAACTAATTCATCCACAATATTCATAACCCCATGTTTTACATATCAGCAAACGAGGAAAGAGAATAGAGCACCTTGAGAGAAAACGAGAACAAAGAACGGATAAATACCCACCACAAAGTGATGGTAAAAACCATCATAGCCATAACGTTAAAGATCATAGAATTCCCTGTCGGCAACTTGTATCCCTTCTGGTTTGTTTCTATAACCTAATGACAAACAATATCGAAATTTAATCAAGAACAAAAAATAATATCTCTACAAAAAATATGTAAACACACAGCCACCATATTTCGAAGTTCCATTGAATTAAATATAAAATCAAAATGGACAACATAAGTCCATGAAAGACATCCCATGATAACATGGACGGTATTCTAAACAGCCACTCTATTAAAACAGATGGAACACAAATATACTCTGCATATTGTCTTGCTTTAAGAATCAACCTAATAACAGAGCACATACCTTCAATATATCAAACGAAGGTCTAGGAGGTCACGGGCTTACACCACTTCATAAGGTGTGGACTTGTGCAGAAAAACACCGCTTAGCCTACAGGGAGATAAATGCCCCTGATTAATCCTTACAATCCCAAACAGCTACACTGCCATTTAACATCTCATCTATAGCACATCAGCGCCACAGAAGTATCACATAGCAAGTCAAAGTTTAAGAAAATGATCAGTTTGGCTGACAAAACACCAATCTATAAGAGTGGTAATAGGCCGGTTCCTACCGCATATAAGAGGTCAACAGGTCCACATAATAAAAGCCGTTGCTTATGTGGTTTAAACATAATATGTGACAGCGTAGCGCAATACCAACGTTATTTCTATTGTAGACAAAAAAGTAAATCAGCAAGCAGGTCCGCATAGTACACGCTGTACTTTTGCCCCCAAAGCATGCATACAATCTACAAAGATTAAGGAGAGTAAGAGAATCACCCTAAGGGGATAGTCCAAAGAGCACCACACCGGTATCAGACTTTCAAAAATGAGGCTCTAACGGTCAACGGGAACACTGGAATCCGTAGCAGCAAACAGGAAAAGCGAGGCAGGAATCCCCAGCGGTGTCTACTTCGAGTTTAAATAGCGCTCGGCGTCTAGGAGAACCGGGACACCTGCGTTAAATGAAAAATATACGTGCCCAACCTAAACCGTATAAAATGTGCCTAATACGGCGGCCATATTGTAGTAGTGATCATAAGATGTAGGGATCTCACATTTTTGGTTAATGCCTAGATAACAAAACTTGATGATGGCTATAAAATTCTATCGGCCCAAATAGCCGTAATCCAGCAATAGTCGCAATAAATACCGGCACAATAAGAGCCTACGTAGCATATTCTAAGGGAGAAAATTAAGCGCAACAAATTAAAGCAAAAGTACGGCGCGACCATCTATCAGTAATTCCCTGGTTTAACGCTATTGCATGAGTCTACCCAAATGGTAAAACATGTATAGAGGTAATTAAAATGACCTAAGATGCATCCTCGATATCCCAGGAACAACATCCAGATAATGACGGTAAAGCGGCGGCCATCTTTGCCTATGTTAGAAATGAATTAACCTGTGCCTACCAGTTGGACAATTCGAGGACCAAAAAGAGGAAGAGGTCCCAGAGCCAAAAAATATAATATAGGGTTTATAAATCTCTATCTGCCTATATCAACAAGGCAAAACATTGTTAACAATTTTTTAGCCACATCGTAATTCAATGAAAATCCCAAGGTGCATCATTGGCCATAATGTTACCATGCTGACTGAACTGCATATTGTCCACGAAATTCATATCAGACAAGGACAGAGGAACGCATATATGTATAAATATCAAAAATTTAAACAGCCAAAGAAATATATACAGGAAGCATTCAATTGCCAAATTAAGAGCAATGACATAAACAAATAAAATAAAGTAAAATAGAAAAATCAATATAGAGAAAAAAATAAAGAAATACAATTAAGTAAAAAAAGAAAAAGACAGAAAAGAGAAATACACCAATATACAAAGTTATCCCACATAGTATGTAAAACCTAAATTGTTTGCCATACCATTAACAATTCGCCTAACTCATGTCTAGATTGATGCGATTCAAGAGATGGTTGGCAATATTCAATATTTAACCTGATTAATATAAATCCCAAATGTATGGAGCAGCAAAAAGACGGGAGAAAGAATGGCTATTTTATACAGACCGAATGGAGACAGAGAGACAAATAAAGTTCTTACAAAAAATAGTGCATTTCATCATCACTATTATGGCCCAGTTCAACACATCGCAATCTACAAATCCACCCTGCTTCATTTTTTCTCAAGGCCAATTCCCTATTCCCCCTCTCGGATGAGCAGGGACATGATCTATCCCTATGAACCAAAAATCATCAACAGTTGTATGGTTTTCCTGCATATGAAAGGTAAGGGGATATCTGAGGTCTCCGTTACGTCGAGCACGCACGTGTTCCTGCACTCTTATCTTCAGGGCTCTTTTGGTACTGCCCACGTAGATCTTAACACATGGGCATCCCAGTATATACGTTACATATTTTGAATTACAATTGATCAGGTGATTTATAGTGTATCTACGTTTGGTATTAAAACAAAAGTTCTTGGTCATGTTTCTACCAAGCCTACAGACACAGCATTCTCTACATGTATAAAACCCTGTCAATGTAGACCTAAGCCAGGATTGAGGTTTGGAGGTGGTCACGTAGCTAGGGCACAACATATTTCTTAAATTATGTCCCCTCCTGTAAGTCACCCTCGGTTTAGTGGCCAGGGTACCTTGCATACTTGGTATATCCAATAAGAGGTGCCAATGTTTTCTAAGGACATTGTATACTCTGCTCCTGCGATCATTGTATTGCGTAGTAAAGGCAATAGGAGCTTTTTGGCCATATTACTAGGGTTGACTGTTAAGGTAGATGCCCTAGAGACTTTCATCACTTTATTATGTGCTCTGTTTAATGTGACCTCCGGGTACCCCCTATCCAAGAAGCGCTTCTCTGTCTCCCCTAAGCTCTTTAAGAAGCTACCCTCAGTGCTACAATTACGTCTCATGCGAATCACCTCCCCATATGGGATGTTATTGATAACATGTTGAGGATGCGAGCTTTGAAAGTGTAATGTGCTATTACAGGCAGTCCTTTTTCTGTATGTGCGGCTGTGAATGTGATCATCCTGTATGAAGAAGGTGACATCTAAGAAGTCAATCTCTTCCTTGCTATGATTCATAGTGAATCTTACATTAAAAGGATTATCATTAAGATAAGCATGATAATTCATAAGCTCCGGGGCAGGTCCATCCCAAAGCATAATGATGTCATCGATGTACCTGCCTCAGAAAATCACATGCTCCATCCACCTTGCCGCATGACGACCCCAGGCATGCTCCCGCTCAAACCAGCCCATGAAGAGCCCAGCGTAAGCGGGAGCAAATCTGGAGCCCATCGCTGTACCCTGAATTTGCTGGAACCATACAGAATCATGAAGAAAAAAGTTTTTGGACAAAATAATATCAGTCATTTCCATCAAGATCTCATTATGAGAAAAATGATCTGCCGTCCTTTGTCCCAGGTAGAAATGTAATGCTTTTTCTCCAAATTCCTTCTTAATACATGTATATAGACTAGTAACATCCAATGTCACAAATGTTAAAGTCTCAGACCAATCAAGTCCTTCAAATTTCCCCAAAATATCTTTCGTGTCCCTTATATACGATGGTAGATTTTGTACCAAAGGCTGTATATAATGGTCCACATATTCAGAGAGTTTCTCCGTAGGCGAGTTAACTCCAGAAATAATAGGGCGGCCCGGTGGAAAGGGGCCACCCTTATGTATCTTGGGCAGAATGTAAATACACGGGAAGACCGGTTCCAGAACTGTTAAATATCTCCATTCCTCTTGACTCAGCAGGCCAATCTCCCGCCATTCTACAAGTCTCATGTTTATAAACATACATAGGGCTTTGATGGGATTCCCTGACCGTTTAGTATAGCAAGCTGTATCTGCTAGTTGACGGTCTATTTCCCTCATGTAACACATCTTTTGCATAATGACCACATTCCCCCCCTTGTCAGCCTCACGTATGACAATGGTAGAGTCAGACTTGAGTCCTTTTAAGGCTCAAGTCTCAGCGACCGTAAGATTGTAATTTCTCAAATTGGGGGGGATGGGATGTTCCAATAGATGATAGAAACCTTGTGTGACCCTGTTTCTAAAAATGTCTATATTGGGAGGTGTCCCAACAGAAATAAATTTCGACTTAGATCTCAAGCCACTATCCACAGACACATCCTCCAATATTTCCAACTCACTTCTAATGAGGTCCATATCAATTGATGTTTCATATTCAACAGACATCATCGTTTGGATAACATTTATTTCATTTACAGTATGTATAGGAGGAGTATAATCAGTCAGGGGTTTAACACAAGGCGGGGGTTACGCACAAAGTGATCCTTCAATTTTAACAGTCTGGTAAATTTAGACAGGTCAACAAATAAATCAACATCACTCCCCATCTGATTCGGACAAAAACCAAGTCCCTTGCTTAAAACTGAGACATCATCTTTAGAAAGTACCCTATCGGACAAATTCACAATCATTAGTTTCTTCCCCATGATTTCTCCCTCCTCATTTAGCTCATCTGATTCCCTACTTTCTTTGATCTGGTCATTCTGCCCACTGGTTCTTGTTTTGTTTTTTTGTTGTTTCTGTTTGAATTCCTGCCATCTCCTCCCCCCCCTTCTGGTCTTTGATCTTTTGGTGTTGATCTTGCACCCAATCTGAATCTCTCCATTTCCAATAAAAAATTATTGGGCCTATTTTCAGTCTCCACCACTCTTACTAAGTCTTCCGTAGCTGCTGAACTGGCCACAGAAGAGAGGGAGGTAACACTACTAGCAGAAATTGATTCCAATGTCTCTTCCCTTAATCTTTTGCCTTCCCCAGGTATCTTCACATTATCATACCTATGAGAAAAAGGTTAAACTCTTCCATCTTTATAGTCCTTATCATCTCTCTTGATTTTCCTAATCTTCTTGTCCCTTAGGTACATTTGGTGACCCTCAAGGATTTCATCCAAGATCATATAATTTTTCTTGACTACTTCTCTTAATTCAGATGTTGCTATTTCTTTCTCCAATTCCTCAATTTCTTGTTGTAATTTAGCACCCTTTTTCTCCGCATTCTTAATAAGAATGCGAATCATGTTAAACGAGGCATTCCGGAGGTTTCCTCCCAATCCTCCAATTGGTCTTTATCAAGGTCCTCAAATGTTGGAAATATTAGAATTCTGAGGCCCCGTGGTATCTTCTCATTTTCTATATATTTTTCCAGGGTGGTTCCATCCCACCATCTAGACATTTCATGTTTCTTTAGTTTCTCTAATTTTTGGAACTTTACTTTAGGCCCTCTAATTTTGGAGCATTTCCACTTGTGCCTCCTGGTTTAGAACCGGTGGCAAACAAGTCCTGGGCTAATTCCTGCCGTCTGTCTTTAAAACATGGCATGGTTCAATTCTATCAATAATATGATAAAAAAGAGAACAACTATCATAGTAGAATTTTTTAGAACCGGTTAGTGCTAATGAAGGGTGAGACATACAAAAGAATATAGAACTGACAGTGGTACCTTCCAGTTGCCAGCACCTAACCTAATATCGCTCTCATAATCTTATCCCCTCAATACAAATAGGGATCCATGTGCACACAGAATAGCACCCACCGTCACAGTGCCTGTTCCCAGAGGAACCTAACAGATCAAAAACATAAGCACAGGTGCACCATGCAACAGAATTGAATTAATAAAGAGAGTCTGTATCCAGACACAAAATTCTTCAGTTTTTTTCTTTCTTTTATTCCATTTTGATATATCGTAAAAAACAGAATCCAGTTGAAGTGACTCGAAAAACAGTACAGCCAACACGTTTCGTCCTAAAACAGGACTTCTTCAGGGCTGTTAAGTGCAAACAAACAAATAAATATATTTAAAAACAACAAAATTTACAACACATACAACATCCAAATACATAAATACCAAATGGTAACATTCTAATCCATAAACATAATACAATAAAATACATACTTATACATATATTACACAACAAAGACAGACAGACATACTAACTAACAGTTCTCAACCCATCTATATGCATTATATATAAGAAATACTAAAGTGTTCATTAATGACTATTAACACATTGGGGGGGCCTAAAAGTCCCACCTGAAACATCATTATCGGGACATTTTCTCAGATTTAGATTTATTTTACAAAAGAAAAAGAAAAAACAAGAAAAAACACGTGGGAGAAAAAGGGGAGGAAAGAGAAAGAAAAGGATTGCCCATCAGGGCTTAAATATAAGAAAGAATACAAAAAGATAAAATTGTTACAAAACCCAACTAAGATGAAATATCGTATCATGGACCCAAATATGCCATGTATTAATCACCAGAAATAAGGCGATGAAATATAACTAATTCATCCACAATATTCATAACCCCATGTTTTACATATCAGCAAACGAGGAAAGAGAATAGAGCACCTTGAGAGAAAACGAGAACAAAGAACGGATAAATACCCACCACAAAGTGATGGTAAAAACCATCATAGCCATAACGTTAAAGATCATAGAATTCCCTGTCGGCAACTTGAATCCCTTCTGGTTTGTTTCTATAACCTAATGACAAACAATATCGAAATTTAATCAAGAACAAAAAATAATATCTCTACAAAAAATATATAAACACACAGCCACCATATTTCGAAGTTCCATTGAATTAAATATAAAATCAAAATGGACAACATAAGTCCATGAAAGACATCCCATGATAACATGGACGGTATTCTAAACAGCCACTCTATTAAAACAGATGGAACACAAATATACTCTGCATATTGTCTTGCTTTAAGAATCAACCTAATAACAGAGCACATACCTTCAATATATCAAACGAAGGTCTAGGAGGTCACGGGCTTACACCACTTCATAAGGTGTGGACTTGTGCAGAAAAACACCGCTTAGCCTACAGGGAGATAAATGCCCCTGATTAATCCTTACAATCCCAAACAGCTACACTGCCATTTAACATCTCATCTATAGCACATCAGCGCCACAGAAGTATCACATAGCAAGTCAAAGTTTAAGAAAATGATCAGTTTGGCTGACAAAACACCAATCTATAAGAGTGGTAATAGGCCGGTTCCTACCGCATATAAGAGGTCAACAGGTCCACATAATAAAAGCCGTTGCTTATGTGGTTTAAACATAATATGTGACAGCGTAGCGCAATACCAACGTTATTTCTATTGTAGACAAAAAAAGTAAATCAGCAAGCAGGTCCGCATAGTACATGCTGTACTTTTGCCCCCAAAGCATGCATACAATCTACAAAGATTAAGGAGAGTAAGAGAATCACCCTAAGGGGATAGTCCAAAGAGCACCACACCGGTATCAGACTTTCAAAAATGAGGCTCTAACGGTCAACGGGAACACTGGAATCCGTAGCAGCAAACAGGAAAAGCGAGGCAGGAATCCCCAGCGGTGTCTACTTCGAGTTTAAATAGCGCTCGGCGTCTAGGAGAACCGGGACACCTGCGTTAAATGAAAAATATACGTGCCCAACCTAAACCGTATAAAATGTGCCTAATACGGCGGCCATATTGTAGTAGTGATCATAAGATGTAGGGATCTCACATTTTTGGTTAATGCCTAGATAACAAAACTTGATGATGGCTATAAAATTCTATCGGCCCAAATAGCCGTAATGCAGCAATAGTCGCAATAAATACCAGCACAATAAGAGCCTACGTAGCATATTCTAAGGGAGAAAATTAAGCGCAACAAATTAAAGCAAAAGTACGGCGCAACCATCTATCAGTAATTCCCTGGTTTAACGCTATTGCATGAGTCTACCCAAACGGTAAAACATGTATAGAGGTAATTAAAATGACCTAAGATGCATCCTCGATATCCCAGGAACAACATCCAGATAATGACGGTAAAGCGGCGGCCATCTTTGCCTATGTTAGAAATGAATTAACCTGTGCCTACCAGTTGGACAATTCGAGGACCAAAAAGAGGAAGAGGTCCCAGAGCCAAAAAATATAATATAGGGTTTATAAATCTCTATCTGCCTATAACAACAAGGTAAAACATTGTTAACAATTTTTTAGCCACATCGTAATTCAATGAAAATCCCAAGGTGCATCATTGGCCATAATGTTACCATGCTGACTGAACTGCATATTGTCCACGAAATTCATATCAGACAAGGACAGAGGAACGCATATATGTATAAATATCAAAAATTTAAACAGCCAAAGAAATATATACAGGAAGCATTCAATTGCCAAATTAAGAGCAATGACATAAACAAATAAAATAAAGTAAAATAGAAAAATCAATATAGAGAAAAAAATAAAGAAATACAATTAAGTAAAAAAAGAAAAAGACAGAAAAGAGAAATACACCAATATACAAAGTTATCCCACATAGTATGTAAAACCTAAATTGTTTGCCATACCATTAACAATTCGCCTAACTCATGTCTAGATTGATGCGATTCAAGAGATGGTTGGCAATATTCAATATTTAACCTGATTAATATAAATCCCAAATGTATGGAGCAGCAAAAAGACGGGAGAAAGAATGGCTATTTTATACAGACCGAATGGAGACAGAGAGAGAAATAAAGTTCTTACAAAAAATAGTGCATTTCATCATCACTATTATGGCCCAGTTCAACACATCGCAATCTACAAATCCACCCTGCTTCATTTTTTCTCAAGGCCAATTCCCTATTCCCCCCTCTCGGATGAGCAGGGACATGATCTATCCCTATGAACCAAAAATCATCAACAGTTGTATGGTTTTCCTGAAATAGACCGTCAACTAGCAGATACAGCTTGCTATACTAAACTGTCAGGGAATCCCATCAAAGCCCTATGTATGTTTATAAACATGAGACTTGTAGAATGGCGGGAGATTGGCCTGCTGAGTCAAGAGGAATGGAGATATTTAACAGTTCTGGAACCGGTCTTCCCGTGTATTTACATTCTGCCAAAGATACATAAGGGTGGCCCCTTTCTACCGGGCCGCCCTATTATTTCTGGAGTTAACTCGCCACGGAGAAACTCTCTGAATATGTGGACCATTATATACAGCCTTTGGGACAAAATCTACCATCGTATATAAGGGACACGAAAGATATTTTGGGGAAATTTGAAGGACTTGATTGGTCTGAGACATTAACATTTGTGACATTGGATGTTACTAGTCTATATACATGTATTAAGAAGGAATTTGGAGAAAAAGCATTACATTTCTACCTGGGACAAAGGACGGCAGATCATTTTTCTCATAATGAGATCTTGATGGCAATGACTGATATTATTTTGTCCAAAAACCTTTTTCTTCATGATTCTGTATGGTTCCAGCAAATTCAGGGTACAGCGATGGGCTCCAGATTTGCTCCCGCTTACGCTGGGCTCTTCATGGGCTGGTTTGAGCGGGAGCATGCCTGGGGTCGTCATGCGGCAAGGTGGATGGAGCATGTGATTTTCTGAGGCAGGTACATCGATGACATCATTATGCTTTGGGATGGACCTGCCCCGGAGCTTATGAATTATCATGCTTATCTTAATGATAATCCTTTTAATGTAAGATTCACTATGAATCATAGCAAGGAAGAGATTGACTTCTTAGATGTCACCTTCTTCATACAGGATGATCACATTCACAGCCGCACATACAGAAAAAGGACTGCCTGTAATAGCACATTACACTTTCAAAGCTCGCATCCTCAACATGTTATCAATAACATCCCATATGGGGAGATGATTCGCATGAGACGTAATTGTAGCACTGAGGGTAGCTTCTTAAAGAGCTTAGGGGAGACAGAGAAGCGCTTCTTGGATAGGGGTACCCGGAGGTCACATTAAACAGAGCACATAATAAAGTGATGAAAGTCTCTAGGGCATCTACCTTAACAGTCAACCCTAGTAATATGGCCAAAAAAGCTCCTATTGCCTTTACTACGCAATACAATGATCGCAGTAGCGGAGTATACAATGTCCTTAGAAAACATTGGCACCTCTTATTGGATATACCAAGTATGCAAGGTACCCTGGCCATTAAACCGAGGGTGACTTACAGGAGGGGACATAATTTAAGAAATATGTTGTGCACTAGCTACGTGACCACCTCCAAACCTCAATCCTGGCTTAGGTCTACATTGACAGGGTTTTATACATGTAGAGAATGCTGTGTCTGTAGGCTTGGTAGAAACATGACCAAGAACTTTTGTTTTAATACCAAACGTAGATACACTATAAATCACCTGATCAATTGTAATTCAAAATATGTAACGTATATACTGGGATGCCCATGTGATAAGATCTACGTGGGCAGTACCAAAAGAGCCCTGAAGATAAGAGTGCAGGAACACGTAGGCACAGGTTAATTCATTTCTAACATAGGCAAAGATGGCCGCCGCTTTACCGTCATTATCTGGATGTTGTTCCTGGGATATCGAGGATGCATCTTAGGTCATTTTAATTACCTCTATACATGTTTTACCGTTTGGGTAGACTCATGCAATAGCGTTAAACCAGGGAATTACTGATAGATGGTCGCGCCGTACTTTTGCTTTAATTTGTTGCGCTTAATTTTCTCCCTTAGAATATGCTACGTAGGCTCTTATTGTGCCGGTATTTATTGCGACTATTGCTGCATTACGGCTATTTGGGCCGATAGAATTTTATAGCCATCATCAAGTTTTGTTATCTAGGCATTAACCAAAAATGTGAGATCCCTACATCTTATGATCACTACTACAATATGGCCGCCGTATTAGGCACATTTTATACGGTTTAGGTTGGGCACGTATATTTTTCATTTAACGCAGGTGTCCCGGTTCTCCTAGACGCCGAGCGCTATTTAAACTCGAAGTAGACACCGCTGGGGATTCCTGCCTCGCTTTTCCTGTTTGCTGCTACGGATTCCAGTGTTCCCATTGACCGTTAGAGCCTCATTTTTGTAAGTCTGATACCGGTGTGGTGCTCTTTGGACTATCCCCTTAGGGTGATTCTCTTACTCTCCTTAATCTTTGTAGATTGTATGCATGCTTTGGGGGCAAAAGTACAGCGTGTACTATGCGGACATGCTTGCTGATTGACTTTTTTTTGTCTACAATAGAAATAATGTTGGTATTGCGCTACGCTGTCACATATTATGTTTAAACCACATAAGCAACGGCTTTTATTATGTGGACCTGTTGACCTCTTATATGCGGTAGGAACCGGCCTATTACCACTCTTATAGATTGGTGTTTTGTCAGCCAAACTGATCATTTTCTTAAACTTTGACTTGCTATGTGATACTTCTGTGGCGCTGATGTGCTATAGATGAGATGTTAAATGGCAGTGTAGCTGTTTGGGATTGTAAGGATTAATCAGGGGCATTTATCTCCCTGTAGGCTAAGCGGTGTTTTTCTGCACAAGTCCACACCTTATGAAGTGGTGTAAGCCCGTGACCTCCTAGACCTTCGTTTGATATATTGAAGGTATGTGCTCTGTTATTAGGTTGATTCTTAAAGCAAGACAATATGCAGAGTATATTTGTGTTCCATCTGTTTTAATAGAGTGGCTGTTTAGAATACCGGCCATGTTATCATGGGATGTCTTTCATGGACTTATGTTGTCCATTTTGATTTTATATTTAATTCAATGGAACTTCGAAATATGGTGGCTGTGTGTTTATATATTTTTTGTAGAGATATTATTTTTTGTTCTTGATTAAATTTCGATATTGTTTGTCATTAGGTTATAGAAACAAACCAGAAGGGATACAAGTTGCCGACAGGGAATTCTATGATCTTTAACGTTATGGCTATGATGGTTTTTACCATCACTTTGTGGTGGGTATTTATCCGTTCTTTGTTCTCGTTTTCTCTCAAGGTGCTCTATTCTCTTTCCTCGTTTGCTGATATGTAAAACATGGGGTTATGAATATTGTGGATGAATTAGTTATATTTCATCGCCTTATTTCTGGTGATTAATACATGGCATATTTGGGTCCATGATACGATATTTCATCTTAGTTGGGTTTTGTAACAATTTTATCTTTTCGTATTCTTTCTTATATTTAAGCCCTGATGGGCAATCCTTTTCTTTCTCTTTCCTCCCCTTTTTCTCCCACGTGTTTTTTCTTGTTTTTCTTTTTCTTTTGTAAAATAAATCTAAATTTGAGAAAATGTCCCGATAATGATGTTTCAGGTGGTGCTTTTAGGCCCCCTCCAATGTGTTAATAGTCATTAATGAACACTTTAGTATTTCTTATATATAATGTATATAGATGGGTTGAGAACTGTTAGTTAGTATGTCTGTCTGTCTTTGTTGTGTAATATATGTATAAGTATGTATTTTATTGTATTATGTTTATGGATTAGAATGTTACCATTTGGTATTTATGTATTTGGATGTTGTATGTGTTGTAAATTTTGTTGTTTTTAAATATATTTATTTGTTTGTTTGCACTTAACAGCCCTGAAGAAGTCCTGTTTTAGGTCGAAACGCGTTGGCTGTACTGTTTTTCGAGTCACTTCAACTGGATTCTGTTTTTTACGATATATCAAAATGGAATAAAAGAAAGAAAAACTGAAGAATTTTGTGTCTGGATACAGACTCTCTTTATTAATTCAATTCTGTTGCATGGTGCACCTGTGCTTATGTTTTTGAAGCGTGACAGGCCCTCCGAGGTATGGAGACAGCCATGCGTGCAGAAGGGAGGGCAATCCATGCTGGTGTGAGTGCAGGCGGGGTCAGTGCATAGTGATGGCAATGAGTTTCGAAATTATTTACAAACTTAAAAAGTGATGGGTAAAGACAAACGGAATTTTGTAAGGCATGAAACTTGTAAAAACAATATGAGGTGGGGTAGTCTGGCTAAAGACAGAGACTAATAAGGGTCTGTTTGTGTATATTCTCAGACCCGGTGGTCTCTTTCGTTTGCAATGGACATTTGACATGACTGTTTGAATTAACATCTCAGGGGCAGATTTACGTTGAACTAACGCAGCGGGGTACAGCAAGTCATTTTGCTGCGCCGCGCTGCGTTAGTTTTGAAGCACAGGGATGCGACATATTTACAAGAATATGTCGCATCCTTGTGCTTCCCCCTGCGCTGGCGCACAAACTGCAGAAGGGGAACCTTCCTGCACAAAAACAATCACTACAACCATTTTCCTCTTTCAATGCGTGCTGCAGCACGCATTGAAAGAGGAAAAAACGAGGAGAAATGAAAACATTTCTCCTCGGTGCGCCTCGCTACGCCACCTCTAGGGTGGCGTAGCTTTCAGATGCATCTCCAGAGTTACGATTTCTCGTAATTCTGGAGATGTGTCTTGTCCCATGAGTGTTGCGTGGGAACACCCACAGCAACACCCATGGAACGCCCCTTCACCGCAAAGTGCTGCGTGTGAAGGGGCCGTATTTACAAGGAGAGGAAAAGTCACGCAGGGTGGCTTTTCCTCTCCTTGTAAATATGGAGCAGCCCCCTGCGCCACCAGTACGTCACGAAAAGTGATGGACTGGTGGCGCAGGGGGCTCGTATATCTGCCCCTCAGTTTTTAAAGCTAACAGTGGTACCCAGAAATGATGTGCAGCCCTCCAATAAAATATACTTACTTCATCGGGTGTCTGTTGTGGGAGAAACGGGGCACGAGAGACCGCTCGCTGTATGTTCATTGTCAGATATGAGTGTTTCACCCAGGCTTGGAATTTTCTTTGCATTCTGATGTTTGTTGTCATCAATCGTACCAAAATGCAAAAAAGAAAAAAAACAGACCAATGCGAGACACAGTGACTAAGTAGAAAACACTTTACCCCTTACCCATTAGAAGGGCACTACGGTAGGCCCCTTCCATTTCTGATTCTATGCAGATGTTTTAAGATCTTCTTAGAGTTTCTCGTTGCTCAAATGGGTGTAATTGCTGTTATTTATCTTTCAATCGTCTTCATTGCTTGATTTTGCTCGCGACAAAGTGTCACTCATAGTCGTAGAAATGTCACTCATAATTAAACTGAAATTATGAAAATGTCACACATAGCAATCTGAAACCTTGGCAGCTATGTGGAAGTGGTTATCCACTTTACGTTTTTAAAGCGCTTGGCACAAGAACCTGAGCCGCGCAGCCCGCAGACTCCTTTTGAAATGCACCGTGGCACGGGCGGGAAAGGCCCGCAGACCTTGTTTGCTGAACGATTAACAGATTAAGGGGTTGTGTCTGCTGTTTATCACACTTGTGCCTTGGCTACGGATCACAAGGCGCTAGGAGGAAGAAGGCCGTTGAGTGTTGCCACCGTTGGGCTATTTTTGGGTGTTTGTTGAGGGAAGAGGAGAAAGGGAGAAGACATTGTTATGAGTGTCTGAGCCACGGAGACTGCACAGTGGGGGCAGGGCGGGACTTCCTCGTTGCTGGTTGAACTAGAAATGGCTGACGTCTGTCATAAGAGCGGAATCAGTCTGCTGGAGTGGGTTCAGCCTCATGAAAGATGTGACCTTCCGCTGATGGGAGTCAGAGACTTGCTGCTGTAACACCCTGTGCCCAAGGGACTCGGGAGTAGCCCCGGGAAACTGTGGAGCGCCATGCGAAGAGGGCCGTCCCAGTGGCTGTGGCAAGGATCCGCAAGAGATTCTGGAGAGTTTCAAAGCTGTATTATTCCAGCCTTATTCAAAACATGCCTGAAAGGAGCTCCCCGAAGAACCTCTTTGTGTGAAGTTTAAAGCCTTGGAGGTTTTTTTTAAAGACCTTTATGAAGGATGTCATATCACCACAGCTTGTTGGGTGAGGAATACTGTCTGTAAGGCATTCTTGAAAAGCAGAGGGACGCTAAATGGAGGAATTCCAAGGTTAGGAAAAATCCTTTTGGAATGTTTTGGTTGAAAGCCTCAGGAATATTTTTTCCGTTTATTTTATTTTAAAAAATGAGTATTTATTTAGTTACAATAATAGCATAATACAAGTGATTCGGATAAGGGCACAATCTGGAAGGTATCGCGTTGTCAGCATGGGGGGGTGTCTATGAGGGAGACGAAGAAGTGTGAACAGCTGGCTGTGTGAGGCTGACAAGTCCTAATCATGCAGTGCCTCCCTACTGTGCTAGGTAGAAGTGAGTGACAACATATGCTGTACTCTCTGCTTTATGTGGTAGAACTGGAAATAGGGTGCAGTACTGCACGGCTGTGTGAGGGTAAAGTGCAATGAAAATGGATGCAGTGCCACCATTCTGTGTGAGCTAGAACTGGAAGTCGAAAAGATGCAGTGTGACTCAGTAGTGTGAGGTCGAAGTGCAATTAGGAGTGCAGTACCTTACTTCTGTATAAGATAGAAATGGAAATAGGGTGCAGTATGTCTCAAATGTTTGAGGTCGAGTGCAAGTAGAAGGGATGCCGTGCCACTCTTCTGTGTGTGGCACCAATGACGGAAAAAAGAATAGAGCATCATTGTGTTGTGTGTGCTGGAAGTGTAATTAGAAGGGATGCTCCGTTCGCTCGCTACATGCCGCTCATCCTGAACCTTTACGCCGCACCACTTTCAAATGTCACCAGCCGCCACTGCTCACAGGTAGGGTCTCTGAGCCGGGGCGGCAGGATGAGCTCCTGCCGTGCCATGCCTCTACACCTGCCCTTCCTGCGCTCTTTACTGTGCCCTTGTGATCCCACGCCCAGTGCGCTGACAGGGCCTGTTACCGCTGTAGGACTACTTGTGCTCTCTAGGCTGGCGCTGGTGTGCTCGCCAGACCCGGGGTGCCAGGCTCCTTGCCTGGAGTCATAGCTGCGGCAGCTGCTGGTTACTTTTAGACCCAGATATGGGATTACCGGGTCACATTGGCTCTGGTCGTGGTTTCTGTTTGAAGAACCGGAATAACCCACTTACTGGGTCTCGGCGGCGGGGGAACCGCCCAAGTCTTCCATACCCTTCATACGTAGTAAAAGGAGACACAGGAGCCTTCGTCTGCAGGAGGAACCCAGATTTATTCAAATAGCCCGGGCTATGGAACAGAGTCCCAAGCTCGTTAGAAACAAGACAGAGGAGGCTGCTGCTTTACTCCGCAGCTTACAAGCCTTTTATACTTTTTCATTCCAGTCTTTTGGCTGTTAGTCCATTGTTCAATCAGGGCAGTGTTTGCAGTTGATAACCAGGTCCAGACGATGTTTGTAGTTGGTGACCTGGTCAAGGCTTGGTACTAAAATCATTGTTCACTCAGCTTGATCAAAGCACGGTCATTCAAACCATTGTCCAATCACCCTGATCAAGGCCCAGCAGTCAGACCATTGTCCAGATAACCTGATCACGGTGTCAAGGATGTTTACCAGGCAGGGAGCAGGAGATGGAAAACAAATCATTTACACAGGGCGTGAGTGTCTCATGGCTTTCTGTCGAACTGCAAAGAACAGGGGGTTGGGTGTGCGACAGTTCCTGGGCAGAAATGCAGGCTGCAAGATGGTTTTGGTCGTGTCAGTTAGAATTTCCTCAGGCATCAGCAGAAACGACCAGGTGGGTCGTGTGGAAGTGTTTGACACGAAATGGTAATGAAAAACAATGGAGTCCCGGTACAAATGATGCCGATCAGAAGAACACTTTTCCTCAGACCCTCCTTTTGCCATTGAGTGGCAAATACTTTAAGAAATGTCAATGTTCATAAGGCCATCGGTTTCTTGTTGAAGCATCATCATCATATTGGTGTTGTGAATGTTGGAGGGTGGAGGCTTGATGGTCTGGACACACATTGTACAGAGCACTGGCAGGCACTGAAAGCACAAACAGCAGGAGACCAGGACAGTTACTCCCAAGGCAAGGAAGATGAGGACCCTCCACCCCCATTGGGAAAGGAGGCCCCAGATCCAGCCTGTGAGGGACCAGTTGCCTTCATCCAGATGAATTTCGGAAGAAAGGCGATGCAGGTGTTGGATGGCATTGTATACTGTAGGTGCGTTGTCTGGGATGTACACGCAGCAGCTGGAGCCGATCAATTTACACACACCACCACGATCAGCGTCTAGGACCATGCGGTTCTGAAGCGTTATAAGGCGGTCCGCTTGTAGCTCTGCAGTGATGTTGGAGAGGGCACCAGCTGTTACTGTGATGGTGGCTTCAAGGACCCTGGTCAGTCCTCGTACAGCCCGACTGTTTGCCATGGGGCCCCAGAATGGAAGGAAACCTTTAAAGAAGTCCCCGGTTTCCTAGCCTGCTGTATCCTCGGCTGATATGACGCCCCTACATGAGCGACGCAGAGCGCCCTTCATCAACAGGTGGTAACCCCCATGGGTAGAATACGTTGGTGGAAGGAGGAAGGCCAGATAGCAGGTACCAGACCAGTTACGGGGGAGCCAAGTGTAGGCGGCAGTGCCACAGATGAAATAGGTGTTGGGGGATGGCACCAGCTTCGGAGGAGATGTAGAGTTTAAAGATTTTGTGATATCACAAGTACTGGTACCAACTTTCTTAGTCCCTAGGCCATGGATGCAGACACGGCCTTGCATATTTACGACATTCACAGTGTCTTGTTCATCGGGCAGTATCCTTCTTGTGCGGAATCTGGAAAATGTTCGTCGAGTGGTTGAGTTGAATACTACCGTCTCACCGAGTTCATCTGGTGATAGTAGCGATGTGGATGAGCTGGTCGGGCAAAAAGGAGCATTGGCATGGCCAGATCTGTTCCGCCAGAAGTCATCCCGAAATGTTCCAAGGGCAGAATTGGCAGTACCATTGACAGTGTAGGCCTCCTGTATCAACATCCACCATGCAAGACAAGACCCAGAGATGGAAAAGGGGTAGGGAAAGAATGGGACAGGGTGTATCATGGAATGCGGCATCAGTCCGCAAACCCAGCAGTTGGAAGTGTTCATGATCAGCTGATGATGATGCAACATTTGGATGAAGGTGTTATTGAAGAATTCTGCACGGCGGGGTAATTAGTGGGCTGGTAGCGTGTAATACTGGTGCTCTGCAGGAGTCGGGATAGGGGTTGGTGAGGTAACAGGATGGTAGATTAGTAACAGCCAACCAAGGATAGACAGGATGAGGGAGACAAACAGCGTCACCACGGTGGCCATGAAGCATTTACTATGTCAGAGACTGACATATTGTTTCTGGATTCGAGTGTTTTGGACGGCAGCCATTGTGCTAAGCCAGGGACCTCTAGTGGCTGTCTGTGATTGGTGGTTGCTTCACTGGGCGCAGGTGCCAAGAGCCCTATGGCGTACCTTAGTCTGACACACCAGCACTACTCTCGGCCGGGGAGATCACAGCCCTACAGCCTATAGGCACTTGGCGAAGTCAAAGGGCAAGCTTTCCCTCGGGGCGTAAGTTATATCGGTCGGAAGTAGGGACAGTATGGTCGGGAAACAATTGTTCTTGATGTTCAGCAGAGTTAAGGGAGGGTTCCACCCTTCCTTTCAGTACGCTGTCACTCTCTGCTTCTGTAGATGTAAAATGCAGTCTGGCATCGCTGAATGGGACAAATGTCGGGACTGTTTCTGTTTCTGAGTCTCCTTGTCCTTCCCTCACCCACTGATCATAGGGGAGGGGCAGAGGCACACGCCTACAGTGGGACGAATGCACCCAATTCTTCCGACCTTCTACTTTCACGGTGGTGCGGGTGGCCAGCAACACCTGACGGGGCTGTGTCCAGCGGGGTTCGAGGCTCTTACTCCGTTGAAAATTCCTTACTAAGACCCAATCACCAGGTTGGATAACGTGCCCTGGGCCCTCGCTTTTGTCAGGTATGGCCTCATGCACCTGGTGATAAAGAGTACGAAAGGTATTAGTTAGACTGTACAGATAATCAGTTAATACAGGGTATTCAACATCAGACAGTTTCTTAGGCTGCGGGACACCCCATACATTGGCAGGCCTCCCGAACACAATCTCATGGGGGGATAGCCCTATCCTGGTGTGGGCTGTCGTTCTTGTAGACAATAGGGCCAAGGGCAGAGCATCAACCCAAGTGACACCTGTCTCGGCTACTATTTTGGCCATTTTAGTTTTTATTATGCCATTGTACACCTCCACTAGACCTGCTGAATGGGGGTGGTTAGCTGCATGAAATTTTTGTTTTATGCCCAATGCTGTACAGATATATTCCATAATTTGAGCCGTAAAGTGTGTCCCGTTGTCACTCCAGACCGAGCGGGGCAAACCGAATCGTGGGAGGTACTCTTTTAATAGCATTTTGGCGGTAGTGATAGCGGTGCAGTCTTTGACGGGGTAGGCCTCCACCCATCGGCTGAAGGTACAGACCACCACTAGGACATATTTCAAATTGTTACATCGGTCCATCTGGATGTAATCCATTTGGAGGACTTCAAAAGGGAAGGTAGGAGGAGAGAATCCTCCCTTAGGAGTAACTGTGCCTTTTCCTGGGTTATAGATTAGGCAAATCATGCAGGTTTTAACCAGCTTTTCAGCATATGCTGGTATCTTAGAGTTGTACCATGTAGGTTCCAACAGTTTGCATATCCCTTTTGCAGTAATGTGAGCAGGACCATGGGCCATCGTAACTACTGGTAGCACATGACTGTCAGGTAACATCCATTGTCTTTCCATAGTCGTGCGGACCCAGCAACCATCAATTCCCTCCTTTGCTAATTGCTCCTTCCACACCCTTAGTTCCTCAGGAGTAGTATGGGACTGAATATCGATCACACTCTGTACTGCGTTTTCAACCATGCCCTCGTCTGCCACCCACCTAGCGGGACCTCCTACATACATTCCTTCCCTTTTCCTAAGAGCTGTTTGCCTGGCCGTCTGGTCAGCCAGGGCATTGCCTTTCCCAACATCATCTGTCACTTTCTTATGGGCCTTACATTTTATGATGGCCACCTTTCTGGGGAGTGTCAGGGAGTCTAACAATCGGTGAATTAGGGGGCCATGTTGAATCTTGGTCCCATGGGAAGTAAGGAAATTCCTTTCTTTCCATAACCTCCTGAAGTTGTGGGCCACCCCGAAGGAATATTGGCTGTCAGTATAAATATTTACCGTCATCCCTTTGCTTAACTCACAGGCTCTAGTGAGGGCCACTAATTCTGCTGCTTGAGCAGAGCACTGCGGAATCTGAGCTGTTTCTACTACTTGCTCTAATGTCGTGAGGGCGTAGGCGGCTGAGGTGTTACCATCTGGCCCTCTGAGACATGATCCGTCCACATACAGTGTACCTTCTGGTTCTGCTATCGGGGTATCCTGTAAGTCAACCCGTCCCTTCGTCTCCTCCTCTGTCCTTAATATGCAGTCATGTGGGTCTAAGCGGGCAACCTGAGTATCCAGTGGGAGTAATGTGGCGGGGTTTAGTACAGTGCATCTCTTGATGTTAATGTGGCTGGAAAAGAGTGTCAGTTCATATCCTGTGAGTCGTGCGCTAGTGAGGTACTGTGTCTTGGTGTTATTAAGGAGGGTATCTACAGAATGGGGGGCCATCAGAGTCAGGGGGGAGTTCATGACGATCCCCGCACTCTGCCGGACCATGAGGGCGGCCGCAGCGGTCGCCCGTAGGCATCCTGGGAGAGCCCTTGCAACAGGATCTAAGGTGGCTGAAAAATAGGCACACGGCCGATGGTGACCTCCGAACATCTGGGTCAAGACAGCGCATGCACAGCCGTCTGTCTCATGTACAAAAAGAAAAAATTGCTTGCTATAATCAGGAGTACCGAGGACTGGAGCAGTACACAGAGCCCTCTTTAAATCTTGGAAGGCCTGCGCATGCTCTCTAGTCCATGGAAAGGAACTGTCTGATATGTCTTTAGTGGTGAGGGCAAGAAGAGGTTTGACCATGGCCGAAAAGTTGGAAATCCGCTGTCTACAGTATGAGGTTAGGCCTATGAAGGCTCGCACCTGCTTTTGTGTTCGTGGGGCCGTCATAGCATTGATAATGGCTACACGATCAGCGGTGAGCTGCCTTCCCTCCTTTGAGAGGAGATGACCTAAATAGGTCACCTTCTCTTGACAAAACTGAAGCTTTTTCAAAGAGACTTTGTGATTATGGAGGGCAAGGTGGCGTAACAAACAGAGAGTAGCTTCTTTACATGATGGGGCAGAATTTGCAGCAATGAGGAGGTCATCTACATATTGTAATAGTGTGGAGTTATCAGGGAGTTCCAAGGAATCTAGTTGACTTTTGAGGGCTTGACTATAGATACTGGGGCTCTCGGTGAAACCTTGAGGGGCGCGGCAGAATCTAAAGCTCCGCCCACCAAGGGAGAAACCAAAAAAATGTCTGCTGTCAGGATGTATAGGAATGCTGAAAAAAGCATTCTTCAGGTCTATGACAGAAAAGTGCGTTGCGTCAGAAGGGACCATCGTTAAGAGGGCTGTAATGTCGGGGACAACAGGATATTGGGACATTGTTATTTTGTTAAGGGCTCTCAGGTCAATCACGAATCTGTATATTTTAGGGGAGAGAGCATCTCCATTGGTCTTTTTAAGAATGGGAATAATGGGACTGTTACAGATATTGCCACGTGTTTCCTCCACTACGCCCTTGTCCATTAATTCAGATATTATTGTTAAAAGGGCCATTTCTCCTTCCGCGGGTAGTCGATACTGCCGGAGGCGGGGAGAAGTGCACCTGGCTGGATGCGTACCACATGAGGGGATATGTTGAGACACCCTACATCAGTGTCTGATGATGCCCAGAGGGAGGAAGGTAAAGACTGCAATTCTGGTGGGAGGGGACCAGACAGATACATATAGGAAGCTGCGGTGGGGGAAATTGTTAGGGATACACCTTGGGGACTACATGATATGGTCGCATACAGAGCTTTCAGTAAATCCATGCCTAACAAGTTTTCACTGCAACCTGTAGTAAGGACCAAGGGAGCGTCAACATGTGCAGGGCCAATATCGAGAGGGAGGGGTTCAGAGACAGGGCTCGTCACAGGTGTTCCTGCAAAACCCACGGAGACATTTATATTGCCAGAAAGGGGTGCCTCCGGGACTGACAGACGTGCAATAGAAGACCTGGTGGCCCCAGTATCCAAAAGAAAATCCTGATCGTTCCCCACAACTGACATTTGAACATACGGGCCCCTTTGATCCACTGGAATTTGCACTCTGGTAATACCCCTTTCCTGGCTGTCCTATGCTTGGTAGGACCCTATCTCATCAACTTCGTCATAATCATCATTGTAATAAGTGCGTGTTGCTTCGTACCCATCAAACCTATTGGCCGGGCGCGGCTGGACGGGAACGTGATCCCTGGGCCTACGCTCTTTATCCTGTGGATGGGGTGGGCCATGGTCCCTAGTCGGCCTTCCCTCCCTGGGAGCGCGAGGCCGAGTCTTCCCTGTTCGGATGTTTTCTGCTAACACGGGACACTCGTCTATCCAATGGCCGTACCCCTTACAATAAGCACACTGATCTGTTTGGAGGGCTCCCGTACGTTGAGGGCTGGAGGGGGTAGACTGGCGAGCCTTCGGAGGGTGTTGGGGCTGAGGTCTGAAATTTCCACGGGCATCGGGACCTCGGGGAGGGTAAGCCTGCTGCAGAAGTGCCTTAGTCTTAAGATCCCTAACCTTCTTACTTTCCTTGTCTCTATCTTCATTCTCCCTATTCTCATGATATTTTGTGCCATAGCCAAGATACCAGTCATAGTTTGGGCAGACCACGTACTTTCAACTTTCTTAAGCCTGGTGGAAATCTCAGGAAGCAAGTTGCTGACAAACTTATCGACAAACACTGGGCCAGAACCTGGGGTCCGGGGATCCAAACCACTATGTCCCTTGTATTCTGTCTCAAAACGGGTAAAGAAGTCAGCCACATTCTCATCTTTTCGCTGCCTACAGGCGATTATTTTATCCCAGTTAATGACAGTTTCCGGCAAAAGTGTTTTCATAAACGTTATTATTTTACCGGGTAAAGTCAGGATGGCAGCTTCTGGTTTAGTCCCTCCTACCCTTGCTTCTTCCATAGCTTCTAGGTCAGCCCATTTACCTCCCAACGCCACTTCATGATCAGTATGTCGAATCTTGTCCCAAATTTCAGTGGGGACAACCGTACCAAAAAGTAAATCCATATCCTCAAGAACGAGAGTACCTGCAGATATAATCTGACCTAATTCTCTGTAAAAGGCAGCCGGATTCTTCCGGGGATCTGGTAATTGTTCTTTTAACTGCATTACTTCTGACCTTTTCCAAGGAACATGAACCCAAAGCCTGCGCCAGTGTGCCTCAACAACCCCTCGGCCATTATTTTGGGCATCGGTAAGTGCGTTAACAAAGACAGGGGCCGCCTCTCTCATTGGCATAGCTGTTTCTAGAGGGGTGTTGGAAAAAGCGGTCGTATCACGGAAAGCCATTAAAGCAGATATAGCGCCAAACATCCCCTCTCCCTGAACATCGCCTCTTCTTATTTGTGACCTAAGGTCCATTAATCCAGTGGGTATCTGCATAAGCGTATTCTCGAATTTTTGCATGACCAGCGTACACATGTATTCAGCCCAGGTGGTCTGTTCCATAATTGTCCACTGGGAAAAGGTGGACCATATGTCTTTAAAGGCATAAATATTCCTGTTCTTTATCCAACATTCACACTGTTGCTTCTGTAGGTCATTTTCTCGAAGGGACGAAAAGCTGATTGCAGAGCGCAAGGAGGCCAGTCAGGGGGAATTCAACATTTTATATAAATCCTGCTTAACTGTAGACCACGGGGAAGTAGGAAAAGGGCGGGTAGGGGTAAAGCCGCAGGGATTGGGCGGATGGAGACTTGTTGTCATTCCCGCAGCGAGGACAGGGTTAGCGGGCGTGGTCGGTGTCATAGGAAAAATCGGGAGGGCTGGTGTGACAGGGAGAACAGTAGGAGGGGCAGTGGGGGCAGGAGTGGGCGGTGGCAGGGGGATATGTGGGGTGTGAGGCGTCAGGGCAGGGTACATTGGGGCATATGCAGGAGGGCTTTCTAGCATGGTATCAAGCAAGGAATCACCTTCTTCTCCCCCTTCCATATGGCCCTTTCTTTTCTCCTCACGAGCTGGATAACATTTTTGTACCCGGGCCCCATGCTCCCTATCGGCTATTTCTACCGATTTTGTCGTTTGATTTTGTAAATTTTCTCTGGCGTGGTCGGCCATTGACATACGTTCCTGTTTTCTTTCTTGAGCCTTCTGCTTTCTAGCTCTCTGCTCTATCTCTTTCCTCCAAAATCGGACAGATTCAAACATAGACGGGCGCGTTTTTCTTTTCATTATTTGTTCCTCTAAGTTGGCGAGAACTTGGGAATTAAAGGAGCCATAAAGTGGCCACTGTAATTCCGCGTTACTTTGTTTTGTATATTTTACCCAGAATGAGGAAAACATTATGGCAGAAGGGCCATGTTTAACATACATCGTATGGCCAGGGGTCCCTTCTGGAGGAAGCGGACAAGCCGCCTCCAGCCGGGAGTCCTGCGTACACATAAAACAACATCATTTCTTGAACTTACTACTGACTGGCATGCTTGTAAATAGATAACAGACACCGGCGGGTTTTAAAAATTCACCTCGCTTGCTTGAGTTTTGCAAAGGTCAATAACAGCAGAATCATACAGACTTGGTGGGTGATCAGTCCACCCTTACCTTACAGGGGTAGTTCTCTTCTGCAGACGTAGGGCTGTGTCCTGCTCCAGAAATTATTTGCTAGGGGACTCCAGCGAGGACGCGGTCATGTGGCCCAGACCGGGTGGGGAGGAACAGCGGGCGAGTCGTTCGGCTTACCGGATTGCAAGAATCCCTCGGGTAGGGCGCCTCCGTCGGAGTCTCTCCGTGCACCTCCTCACAACCACCGGGCCTGACCTTCGTACTAGTGGAGTCCCTGTTCGGGCGCCATTTGAAGAACCGGAATAACCCACTTACTGGGTCTCGGCGGCGGGGGAACCGCCCAAGTCTTCCATACCCTTCATACGTAGGAAAAGGAGACACAGGAGCCTTCGTCTGCAGGAGGAACCCAGATTTATTCAAATAGCCCGGGCTATGGAACAGAGTCCCAAGCTCGTTAGAAACAAGACAGAGGAGGCTGCTGCTTTACTCCGCAGCTTACAAGCCTTTTATACTTTTTCATTCCAGTCTTTTGGCTGTTAGTCCATTGTTCAATCAGGGCAGTGTTTGCAGTTGATAACCAGGTCCAGACGATGTTTGTAGTTGGTGACCTGGTCAAGGCTTGGTACTAAAATCATTGTTCACTCAGCTTGATCAAAGCACGGTCATTCAAACCATTGTCCAATCACCCTGATCAAGGCCCAGCAGTCAGACCATTGTCCAGATAACCTGATCACGGTGTCAAGGATGTTTACCAGGCAGAGAGCAGGAGATGGAAAACAAATCATTTACACAGGGCGTGAGTGTCTCATGGCTTTCTGTCGAACTGCAAAGAACAGGGGGTTGGGTGTGCGACAGTTCCTGGGCAGAAATGCAGGCTGCAAGATGGTTTTGGTCGTGTCAGTTAGAATTTCCTCAGGCATCAGCAGAAACGACCAGGTGGGTCGTGTGGAAGTGTTTGACACGAAATGGTAATGAAAAACAATGGAGTCCCGGTACAAATGATGCCGATCAGAAGAACACTTTTCCTCATGTTGGAGCAGGGCCCAGTGCTTGGGGAGGCCTTGCGGTAACCTCACCTCGCGCTCTGGCTTCATGCTGGTGAAATGGTTCTAAACTGGATGAATGGTGCCTGCCTTTTTTATAAGCGTCCTTTCAAAAGCAAACTCAAAGATATTGTGTGCACCTGTGTGCGTATGCGTATAATTAACATTATTTAGGTGCAGGTTAATTTGTGTTGGTTAACAACCATTGAGCTTCACAGTCAAACACCTCTTCCAAACTAAGGGGGATATTCTCAAGAACGTGTGATAATCATCGCAAAATTAGCTTAACGCAACTTTACACATCGCAGGACGTCGCGGGAAAATAACACTGTGTCAACGTAGTATTCCCAACCATGCGATAGTCTCACGATAACGTGCCAAATGACCGCGTTAAAATGAACGCGACGCCGAAACAATGCGAAACACGAACGCGAAAAATGGTGCGATGCCCCAAATCACGATACAAAAATCAGCGATAACCAGGGACAGGCCTGCAATTCACACGCATCTTGCGGGAAAATGCACTATAAAAGAACCGAAAAACACAAACAAAACAATTCAAACTGCGTAGCACCATGGATGCACCTGGACCGAGTTCAGAGGACAACGCAAACCCCACAAGCCCCACAGACGACCAGCAAGGAACCCCGGGGTCGGGGAAGGGCAAGGAGAAGAGGAAGAGGAAGACTGGGTTCAGTCCGCAGGAAAACAGGATCATCGTCACGGAGGTGATAGAACACTACCAACAACTGTTCGTCACCTCCACTGTGTCATCGGCAACACAAACGGAAATATGACAGTCGATCATGAACAACGTGAATGCAGTCGGAGTGTTGAGGAGGTCAATGGAGGAGGTCAAGAGGCGCTGGCATGATGTGAATAGCCAAACCAAGCAGAAACTCGCTGCCAACCGGAAGACAGCAACGGCGACTGGAGGTGGGAGTCCTGCGCCACTGGATGAGCTGCAGGAAATGGTGGCTACAGTCATCAGTGTGGAGACGGTGCAAGGAGTTGGGGGTCCGGACACAGCTCGATATGACCTGACCCAACAGCAACAGGGTGAGTAACTACCAGGGACTGGGGGGACGGAGGGAGATGGGCACAATGGCACACATGCACAATCATGCGCAGCACACTGCACACCCACAATGATTGTGGAACATGTCCCTGATACCCTTGGCACACTTCAGCACACATAGAAACACCAAGTAGGCCCCCGTCCACTATGTGCACAAAGGGGCCCCCCTCCCTATCACCAATCTCACAACCTACCCATGCACATGTGCTGAATCCAGCAAAGCAGCGGCTCTGTGAGCCACACCGACAATGCAAGTGACACTGCATGACTAATAGCATGGCTGCAGTCAAAATACATGACATAGTGCACGACACGACACTGAGGTGGCCCAGTGTGGATCACATCCTCAAAGGAGCAGGTCACACTCTGACACATCCACGTGCACATACAACCCCTGACGTCAACAACACATCTGCAGACAAACAATGCACAAGAGTACAAAAACCGTCCAAGAGCACAAATGACCCAAGTCGCCCACATCTCAGCACCTTAAAAGCACACAAGTCAAAGGCACACCGCCTCAAAGGGATAAGGGGCCGCTAAAGCAGAGCTGCAGGGGCGACTCTCCCACAATGCAGCACACACACATAGCAATCACAGCACATCAACATTGACGACAATGTGGTACAAAGTGCAACACTGTCACTACAGAACAGAGGACACAACTGCTGCCGCTTGTGCATAGAAACTGCTCAATCACATCTGGCATAGCAGGAAACAGTCAGATGATAATGTACGAGTACAACCTCACATCCGTCATGTAGTCGAAATGTCCACTGTCCCCCATCAAATAGCCAGCTCATCCAAAACAATCACAATGTACATTGTCATGCAGTCTGTATGTAAACATGTACAATGTGTCAACATACATGGAACACACTGTTAACCTGCATCTCCCATTCACATTGCAGAGGGACAATCAACACCTCCTGCAGAGCAGACCAGACATCTCTTCAGTGATGATGAGGAGGACCCCCTGGCCATCTGCTCCGACACCCTCCAACGGCTCGTGGACAGCCTCCGCACCCCACCTCCAGGAGCAAGGCAGCCCAGCTGCATCCAGGTGACCCCACCCCCTGCACAGCCCACACAGCAAGAAGCACCCACCACCACGGCTGGCTCCCAGCACCTCACGGAAAGACACATGGCATTCCAACGCCGTGTGTCAGACTGCCAGAGGGGGCTGGCTGAACAGGTGCGGGTGGGTTTCGACCTCATGGCAGCCGAACTTGATGCCATACGTGGGTGTGTGAGTCCCATCAGGGACCACTCACAGTCCCTAACGGACACCCACAGTCCGCTCCATGCCCTACAACAATCCTTGACTGACCTCGCTGGAGCCATTACTCGGATACAAGAACTGTCCAGTCAGACAGGCTCCAGCGACGACAGCACAGAGATGGCACAGATGCGGAGGACAATGGAGAACATGGAGCGGATGCAGGCAGGAAGGATGGCTGCCACGGCTGAACACCAGCGTGATGTAGCTGGGATCTTCCATGCCCTGCAGATCCTCATGTTGCCACTGCTGCCACTGAGCCTGTTCCAGATGACTGCTGCAGGAACTTCAACACAAACACCTCCGCCCCCTGATGTGCCAGTGGCATACAGTGATGCAGCCATACCACCTCCACCCCCTGATGTGTCAGTGGCACACAGTGATGCAGCCATAACACCACCACACACACCTGACACACCTGACACAGAAGACATATCAGAGGACTAAGATGTGGATGGCAATGACTCTGTGTGAGAAAGGAGGTTGTAGCATTCATCCCCCGCCATATGGCCTGTTCCTGCTTGGTTCAGCCCTCTGCATCATGCCCGGGAACAACACCTTCCACTGACCCCCGAAACACTCTGCGACATCCACCTGGACCCCGACATGGACTGCCATATCTGCTCTGGTTACCAATGACACAGCAATCCGGCTGCGGACTGAACTCTTCCTCTTCCGATTAAATTGTCATTCCCCAAAGGACTCTGGCTGGCCCTCCACTGGGCAACCATGTTATGTGGGGTTTGCATGGCCATGTACTGCTCCAGCTCCGACACTCCACAGGATGTGAATAAAACATTCCAAATCACACAGATGTGTCATGTCTATGTCCAATCAAGTATATAAGTATGGATGAATGTAGGGACATTGATTGCACAAAAAGGTACACCCTGGAAAATGACATCAATGCGCATGTTTGACCCTGACCCACATGGCCAATTACATGACTGTGAAGGCGTGAACTAGCTGTGGCCTCATTGCTTATGAACAACAATCTCGCAACCCCCCAACGTAGCCCCACGTCCATGTATTAAGTGGGGCTGTGTGTAAAAATGTCTAATCCGGTAGCAGGCCTAAAGTAGTGTCCCCCATCACATGTGACAACAGGACATCTCTTCGCATACCTACTCACACTCAACTGTGTGGACACAGCCTGGTTTGATGGAACACATTGATCCACATGGCAAGAAGTTGGACACCATAGTCACATTGCTGAAGACACGTAAGCGCACAGGTCTACCAGCAACTCTCCCAACCATAATGTCTGGCTCACAGAGGTGGAGCTGGCAACAGGGACTCACCCCTAAGTGAAATGCGTCAGTCAGTCCCTCCCTGTGTACGGACAATGCTCATTGAGGCACACGATTTGTCATTCTAATCAACACTCATCACAGTTGAACACTAGTGAAGTGGCGTAGACTTCATTAGCATGTGCGTGTCAGTACGGGCAAGACAAGGGCCACAACATGCAGACCATTGCTTCAGACACTAACAGGCAGCATAGGAACATGTAGAGGTGCAAGAAATGAGGAGGCAAAAATGAACACCAATCATTACGGATGGCAACGGTCTCAGCCCACCTTGCCTTGCTGGACGAGTCATGTGATGTTTGGCGTATGCTCATTGCCCCGTGTCAGGGGACACGACTCACAGCCCATTGGATCTGCATAGTGCTGTACCACCGGACTGCGCAGACAGTCTGCTCTGCTGACAGTGAGCAGGTGAAAGGGTCCAACAAGGTCACATGTAGTACTACATTGACATGTGTGTACTCTCCCTCCAGCAGTATGTCAGATTTAGGAACCTTGCCAAGCGACGCTGTGCAGCTCCGCCCATGGGAGTGCCTCACCTTGCACAGGTGTGTGTCAACACGCATAGGTGCACGCACATGCATTCTGAGTCCAGGCGAATGCAGCCATGTCCACTGTTGTGGTGGGATATGTGACCATTTCTCCAAGATGCAACAAGGTGTTGGGACCTGTGCTCTGGGTTACAAGCAGTTGTGGCTGCAGGGACGTAGTTACTCGTCCATGAATGCGAGCGCAGCTTCCTGGCCAATCAGTTCCAAGAATACGTCGTTGTCGGCTTCAACGAGCACGAGGGCGAGCCAATCCATTAACTGGTCCGGACAGATGTGCTCCGTCCATGCCGTTTCACCAATCCGCAACACAGCCCAATAGGGGAGCGCTTCGATGTGGTCACTGCACACGAGGACTTGTGCAATCTCCTATGCCCAACTGCCAGCACATACGCCAAATATCAAGGCTTCCCATGAACGGGTATCACGGTTACACTCCTGGTCGTGGGCCAACAGGGGGCGCACACACAAGTCATAATCCAGTTCAGCTACCGTTGTGTTGGATAGGCAGACATCCATGGGCCACTCGAATATGCATGATCGACAGTGGAACCAGGGCTGGACGCAGGTGACGTACGCAAGATGGCAGCTCAGACGGTAACTGATGCGCAACACTGCCAGTGGCAGTGCCCCAAACAAATGCAGCATACGTGCACGGTACAGTTCCACGTGACAGGGGTTGTGCATGTGCCCGGGATGTTCTGCCATTGCGTTGGTGGCTCTCGTAGAACCGGCACTCTTCTGACCTGCTGCAGTTATGTGGATGACATGCCACAGCTCGGAGCAATGAGCCATATGTGTGTGCAATGTTTGGACGTATGGGTTGTTGTGTACGTAAGTGTCAAGGGCATTCCATGCAAGAGTACCTCGAGCAAGGACTTCTGTGTGTGGGGTGTGGATATGTTGGTCTTTAATTTGCGCTTTGCGTAGTGTGGGAGTCTTCATCATCTGCTATGGTATCTCTCTCAGGGGGTGCCTGCTGCATGCAAGACCAAGGTCGGAGGTGCAGGTGTCCTTCCGCCTCATGCATTGAGACAAAGGAGCTTTCATCCCTAATGTTAGTCTGACTACTGCTTGCATTCTGGAAATGTGATGTGGCTTTCGCGCTGCAATTGAGGCTAATCCTTAGGCTTCTGGTGCACCAATAGCGATACACACACAACAGTTGGCATGCATGAGCCAAGAGCCCGAGCGGCCTTGCGCTCCTTGTACAATCCCTTCGTGCGCGGCCGCCCTCCGGGTGCATGCTAGATTGCAACATTGTCGATTGCGGGCCATGTGGCACAGACACTGCAACAGAGACACACGCATCAGTTGGTTTCCTGTCCAGCCCAGTAATGAACCACGCCCAGGGCCCAGGGATAATTGTTCACACCCCTACGCTGGCCTGGCGTATGCCGAGCCAGCCCACTCGGCTTACGTATAAAGGGGGGGGGCGACGACGCTACGTGTCCCAGTTCTTCCCCTCTGCCGGAGGTGGCATGGCTGCGTCCGCCTGGCATATCACGAGACTCAATCAGAAAGGGTCCATGACTTACGTTGCAAAGAGTTGGTGACACCGGAAACACTGCGGCCGGCACGGGCCTACCGCCACGGGACGGTGACTTTCGGTGCACTGAGGTAGGGGCACCTTAGGTGCTGAGTGGGTGTGCAGCCTGCGATGATGCGCCGTCCTGGCGGTCTGGACTGGTAAGGATTTGTTTGAGCCCTGCTGGACCGCAGTGTAGGCCTGAGCCAGCGGGCAGCGCGGGCCTACCGCCACGTGGCGTTGCCTTGCGGTTCACAGAGTTAGTGGCACCTATAGTGCTGAGCGGGTGTGCAGCCTGCGATGATGCTGTGTGCACTGATATGATCTCTGCCATTGCGAAATGAAGACCCAGAATCACGTGTGTGACCTAGTGGCCCGCGGGGCGGGGCTGCATGATGTGGAGGCTGCCAAGGTCGCGGACCCCGGGCTTGGAGCTTGCACCGGCACGTGGTGGGCCCTCTTGGAGACACGCTGGTGGCGGAAGGTGAGCAGTGAGGCCTGGGTGCGCTGGGCGGGCAAACACCGCTGGGCAGCGGGAGGGGCTGGGGTGCAGCAGCCTGTGTGTGCAGGGGCGGCCAAGCGATGATGGCGTGTGCAATGATTTGTACTCTGCCATTCATAAATCTGGACTCTGTTTCAGATTAGGGACCTGGTGGACTGTGGTGTATACCGGCACGTGCTTGGAGACACACCAGTGGCAGCAGGTGAGCAGTGGGGCCTGGGTCCACTGTGTCGGCACTCTCTCTCCCTCTCCCTCTCTTCTTTTCACTGTCTCTCTCTCTTCCTCTGTTACTCTCTCTCTCCTTCTCCCTCTCTTCCTTTTACTGTCTCTCTCTTCTTCTGTTACTCTCTCCTTCTCCCTCTCTTCCTTTGACTGTCTGTCTCTCTTCCTCTGTTACTCTCTCTCTCCTTCTCCCTCTCTTCCTTTGACTGTCTCTCTCTCTTCCTCTGTTACTCTCTCTCTCCTTCTCCCTCTCTCCCCCTTTCTCTCTCTCCCTCTCTTTCACTCTCTCTCTCTCTCTCCCTTTCTTTCTCTCTTTCTCTCTCTCTCTGTCCTTGGAGCGCATGACACACCTTCTTATCTTGTATTTTGTCTTGCAGGCTGTGTCCTACAGATTGTCAAGTGAAGACCCGCCATGACTCTTCCGAATAGTTGTTTTGATTTACATTTGAATAAAATAATTGTTTTTGAAATTCAAAGATGAATGATTCTCCTTTTTCTGACCACACATGAATGTTGATTGTTGTACTTGTGCGACATCAGGCGAATTGTTTTGTTCATGATTTCGTAAAGTTGATGTAAAATATCTTTGTCCGGGGTAGGGCCCTGGGGGGAGGGGGCTCCTAGGGGGAGGGGCGGTGGCTGTTGTGGCCCTCTTGGGTGTCCGGCTGCGTGATCAGTGGCTCCATGGCATCTGTTGTTCTTCTGGTGTGGCTGTGGGCTGGGCTCCCATTTCTGGTGCAGGTTATCGTCCGACTTAATACCAGGAAAGAGCAGGTGTTAATTCCCTGCTGCTAACGCGCCTTATCGCATGTTTTGTGATCTTATCGCCGATCTGGCTGGTCGTTGAGAATGTTGCGAAGTGGTGTTTTCGCGGCTTTTTGCACAGGAATGCCTACTCTGCATCTCATTAGCGTTAGTTGCCGGTGTCATACGTGGCGATGTTTTTTGCGGCTGCTATCGCAGGGAAACTGGCGGTATCGGCTGTTAGCACCAGCTTGTGAATGGGGCGATAACTCTATCGCCACTTTGGCTGCGATGAAGTGCTGCTAACTTGGCGATGAGTCCTTGAGAATATGCCCCTAAATATTGATCAACCCTTCACTAACCTTTCACTACCAGAGATACAGAGAAAAATATCACACTCAGAACCAAATGAAATGGTGCCAGGGCAAATAAAGTGCTACAGTAACAAAGGATGCCGTTTGTATAGAAAGCTAGATGGTAAACTTGCTGAGCTGTCGGGATAATTTGCGTAGAGAAGTCCACAGATGCTCGATAGGAGATATTACTAGAGCATGGACACTGACAATAAAACAAATGGTATGTGACCTTTAAAGACATAAAGTGCTGGTGTTGTGATGGTACCCTTTCGACTTTAGAGGAAAATATTAATTTAATCATGGTGTGATAAGAATAACCTCAGTCAGTCGCCTCGGGCAGAACAAAATTGCTCAAGGGCTTCATATATCATAGGTGTTAATACAAAATGATGGGGCCCCACTGTAGAATGTGGTGAGGGACCCTGAGCTTTCCATATTTTTCAGATATTTATAGGCCTCAGGCTGAATGGAGACCCCCCTTATGGATGTGGAGGCCCTGCAGGGGCCTGTTTTATGCCCCTGGCATATCTGTTTTCCTCAGTTCTGACTGTCCGTGCTGTAAAACTGAGGCTATGGAGCAAAGTATTTCCCCGTTAGAAAAACTGGTCTTTAAACGTTCTTATGCGAATAGGAGCCCTGAAGTTGCCGTAAGATGAGGAATCTATCCTTCCAGAAACGCAACCGCATAACTAAGAAAGTGGTCCCTAAGTGGGAAATTGAGTTTTACCGGGGAAAGAATGCTGAATAGATGTGGTTTGGATCTTTTGAGATAGGTGCCACCCTGCTCCTGTACATCCCTCTGTATGAGAGATTGACAACTTGAAGCTGCACGTGTCTTCAGAATGCCATACCCTTATGAAGAACCTCGGTCTCTATGTGGTCATGGGACTCCTTGGTGCCTGGCTATATCCTTTTAATGTACGGTAGGGGGTGCTTTTGCCGAATAAAACAGGATGACTGGCAACCCTGTGCTATTGTGCTTGGCTTAACCTAAGATCCAAAATGTTACCACAAAGGGGAATATAGCAAATAAACACTCTCAGACACTTTACACATGCCTGTTTCAGAGTGGAATACTCTGCTAAAACATTTCCCCATTGACTTAAGGCTGAAAAGGAATGATTACAAGTAAAATAAAGTGCCGCAATAATGCCGCACAATTTCCATTTTTGTGCCGCTAAATTTGCTAATCTATGCCGCAATATCCTGGGGGGTCTGATTCAGGGATTCAGGGCTGCTGTATGTGTTCTGTCGACCGGGTATCCTCACTAAAGTTCACCATCAAGGGAGCCTCTGGGAGCCATGGCCCCTCTCTGCTGTAGATCCCACAGGGCGGGGTTGGCCGGCCACACCACAGGGGGAGGGCGGTCTGACGCGAGGGCAGGGTGGCTCCCAACTGAAGTAATTACAAGCATTGGCATAGCCAATAGGTCTCGCCTTTGGGACCTTATAAGTGTTTAGCCATGCAACACTTGATGTTGTTGCACCAAGGATATTGTCCTGGATAACTAAACACTTATAAGGTCCCAAAGGCGAGACCTATTGGCTATGCCAATGCTTGTTTTGAGAATAGTTCCAGTCTGCTTTGCACTGGACACGCTTGAAGGACAGCTTGTGTCTGCTTTTCACGAGGCGAGCTTGGAGGGGTGCCTGCATAGCTGCCAAGGTTTTAGATTGCTATGTGTGACATTTTCATAATTACAGTAGGACTAGGAGTGACACTTTTTGGCGAGCAACATCAAGCAATAAAGACGAGGGAAACTTATAAATAAAAGCAATTACACCCATCTCAGCAATGAGAGTTACATCATATGCTACCTGCAGTATTATTCCAAAAGAAAATAAGTTCATCAAACAAATTAGCTGACCGAGCGGTCCGCCTCAGTCCAGCGCGCCGCCCACTACCTGCTGAGCCCTGTGGGCGGCAGTCACCATCAAACCAGCCGCAGCCTGTCCCTACAAGCTCTACTTCGTGACGTTAGGCATGCTAAGAAGTTACATTGACAGGCACCACAGTGGCTCTCACATTCACCCGACCCCAAAAGAGTTAGTGGATGCGACTACTAACATAGCCTAAAACTGTCAGTGAGCAGTTCCCCGCTGTAATGGGGCACGCAGGCGGCAGCTCAGAAGATGAGCAAGACTGTCACCGTGCATGCTGCTGAACTCACATTTTTATAGCATAATTAATAACACCGCCTCGCCATGTTAAGCAGCGGAAATAACACCGCGCTTTAAAGTGAAACTGTAGTACACCTTTACACACAGGTCACTAGTGTGGTTCATTGGAATATACCGATGCGCCGGTGACCATGGCAGACGTGTATGTAAGACAAAATTACACAAACATGAAGGTCACGTGGCGGGGGGGCTGCCCAACTGGGGATTATACCTGCTCACGTATACAATAACATCATACAAATATGCAAAGTGATCGCCGCTGATGGTGTCTGATCTAACGCCCTATTTCACTCTCTAAGCCATATTTATACATGCAGGATTCGAAATGTAGGCCTAGGAGATTAATACCGCAGCCTGCCAACCTGCTTTTTGACCCAGACATCTGAATTGCTAAACTGATAGCCAGAAATTGAAACCTGCTGGAAGCTGACCTCTGCCTGATCTCGGCTTCATGCAGACTTTACAGTATGGATGTGATTAGCTTTTAAATTGCCCGAAGTTTATTGCTTTTTTGCTCAGGCTGTTCTGTCACCTGTAAAAGATAGAACTGACTCACAGGGACTTGACTAGAAAATTGTTTGTGACGTGAAGCAGGCCTCCTCGCATAAAAATCTGCCATTGCTTTTTGTGACCATGATGGCGATGTCTTCGCACAAACACTTTCAGCGAAAGTTAAAGCACGTTTGGCGTTTCACGGCCTGCCAGACACACACAGCGTTTCCCTTGCGGGAGCGAGCAGGGGCACCATCTGTTTGCAAGTTAATTACAAACAGATGTCGCCAAAGCTCGCTCCCGCAAGGGAATCGCCAAACGTGCACGCGTTGCCATTGAAAGCAATGCAATGCGTGCACGTTTTTGGCCTAAAAAGCTAATCGATTCCAAGAGGTCTCCTCCTATGCTGCGCATGCGCAGGCGAGACCTAAAAAACGACCCCATTGTCATCACAGCATTTAATAATAGCCACAAGGTTAAGAAAATAATAAGAAAAACCTGGCACATCCTCAGCAGAATATAGTTGACAATCGAAAAACCGATCTTTGCACTCGAGCAAAACAAAAACCACTAAGTACATACAGTCACTCAGATGCAGTTTTTAATGCAAGAATAAAGATACCTCCATAACTGCTCCATATAACCGACTGCCAAAAAAGAGCACCAGAGGTGTGAGAACAGCACTGTTTTTTTTAAAGAATTCTCATACCATGAATAAACAATCACCCACAATTTACTAACTGTAACAGTAAGAATGTATTTATAGTACTCTCCAACCCCAGCTCCAACACCAACGACATCCCGCCGTCGCAAGCCCTGTGCGATTCCCTCGCCACCTTCTTCCACCGCAAGATCGCCGACATCCACGACAGCTTCAACACCCAGACAGCCCCTACTAAGATAGATACACCAGACCCGCCGCACACCATCGACCATGACCCCTTGCCCGCCTGGGCCAGCGTGAACATCGATGACACCATCAAGACCATGAGCACAATACACTCCGGCTCCCCGTCAGACCCTTTCCCGCACCACATCTTCAACAAAGCCAGCAGCTCCATCGCACCCCACCTGTGCAACGTTATCAATCTCTCCTTCGAGACCGCGACCTTCCCAGAGAGCTGGAAACACGCAGAGATCAACGCCCTACTCAAAAAACCCAAGGCGGACCCGAGAGACCTCAAGAACTTCCGGCCCATCTCCCTGCTTCCGTTCCCAGCCAAGGTCATCGAGAAGATCGTCAACAAACAGCTAACCCGATACCTCGAAGAAAACAGCATCCTGGACCCATCCCAATCAGGGTTCCGCAGCAACCACAGCACTGAGACTGCCCTCACGCCGCCACCGACGACATCAGGACCCTGCTGGACAACGGTGAGACCGCAGCCCTCATCCTGCTGGACCTCTCCGCCGCCTTTGACACTGTCTGCCACCGCACTCTACGCGCACGCCTCCACGATGCAGGGATCCAAGACAAGGCCCTGGAATGGACCACCTCCTTCCTCGACGGCAGAACCCAGAGAGTCCGCCTTCCACCTTTCCGATCCGAAGCCTCCGAGATCATCTGCGGCGTACCCCAGGGATCTTCCCTCAGCCCAACACTGTTCAACATCTACATGGCCCGCTCGCACGCATCGCCAGACAGCATGACCTCAACATAATCTCCTATGCCGACGACACTCAACTGATCCTCTCCCTCACCAAGGACCCCCTCGCCGCCAAATCCAATCTCCATGAAGGAATGAAGGCCGTCGCCGATTGGATGAAGATCAGCCGACTAAAGCTGAACACGGACAAGACAGAGGTCCTCATCCTCGGCTCCAACCCCTCAGCCTGGGACGACTCCTGGTGGCCAAGGACACTGGGAGCAGCCCCGACACCCACCGACCACGCACGCAACCTGGGAGTCATCCTCGACTCAACGCTCTCCATGGCCAAGCAAGTCAACGCAGTCTCCTCCTCCTGCTTCAACACCCTCCGCATGCTTCGCAAGATCTACAGGTGGATCCCGACAGATACAAGAAGAACAGTCACCCAGGCCCTCGTCAGTAGCAGACTTGACTATGGGAACGCCCTCTACGCGGGAGCCCCGGCCAAGCTCATCAAGCGACTGCAACGCATACAAAACGCCTCCGCACGCCTGATCCTCAACGTACCACGCCAGAGCCACATCACCCCCCACCTGAGGAACCTGCACTGGCTCCCCGTCGACAGGAGAATCTCCTTCAAACTCCTCATCCACGCACACAAGGCACTCCACAAGACTGGCCCAGCCTACCTCAACAAACGACTCTTCTTCTACGTCCCTAACCGCCAGCTCCGCTCCGCCGACCTCTCCCTCACCACCGACCCTCGCATTCGAAGAACAACCACCGGCGGCAGATCCTTCTCACACCTCGCCGCCAAGACCTGGAACACCTTTCCACTAAGCCTACGACAGACCCAAGACCTGCTGACCTTCAGGAGGCTACTCAAGACCTGGCTGTTCGACCAGTAGCAGCACCCCCCCCCTTTTTTCTCCCCAGCGCCTTGAGACCCTCGCGGGTAAGTAGTGCGCTCTACAAATTCTGTGATTGATTGATTGATAGTATGTAGTGGTGTGGCTATACAATCTAGCATATGTTGGTAAAACAAATGAACAAAGAAAAGGATACATTATAACTATTTTGCAGCATGATACGAATGCTTATGATTGAACACTTTATGAAAGAAAGTCATTCTGAATTATATCTCAAGTGGAGATTTTTTGAAGTAATGCAGCCAAGTGCGAGAGGGGGCAACATTGAAAAATATCTCCTGAGTAGACAAGCGAGGATGATTTTACAGCTTTGAACAGAACAAAAAGGTCTCTTTCAAATGTTGGAAGTATAGAGAAGCAACAGTTCTACAAAAATTCTATTTATACACCGAAGAGGAGACACTGAATCTGATGCCAAAAGTACATAAGAGAATTACAGCAGGTTACGTTATTAATTACGAGAGACTAGATTGCACGATAAAAAGAAGGATCTCATATAGCCCATTGAGGAAAAAACTTCTCTAACCTCAATGTGTCTTCCTCCCTGCAGGAGCGAAGCCCTTCTCGTGTCTTCACTTCAACTCAGCGTTCGCTGACAAATATAACTTAAATTTTGTAAACCTGCCTATTGTATACATGCCGGTTGGCGCTCGGCTGTTGAAAGCACCAAAGATGCAGATGCTGCTTCCCTGCTGCACTTCATCAATGCAGCTTAAGTTTCAGCTGTACTAGCGGCCCAAAAAAGAATATTAACGAGGATTAGAAAATAAAAATACTTGCAGGGAGATTAGAAAATAAAAAAGAGTTACAGGGAAATTATAAAATAAAAAGACTTACATGGAGGTCGGAGCTCAGTATCACGAGTGCTTACTGCGAAAATGATTAAAGCAGTGTCGGGAGGGGGGTGTTTAGCGTTACAAGTATCGAGGGGCGGGAGGTGGTGGTCGGGGGAGTGCACAGGGAGATTTAAAATGTACTAAAATACAAGCAGGGACATGTGCAAAGTGTTGGGGGGAGGGACGGAAGGCACTGGGGGATGAAGTGATTTACGTGGACAAGGAGTAAACCACACGAGAGGATGGGGGGGCTGGTTGTGTGTGAACGCGTTGCGATACAATGGATAACTCAAACAAAACATGCGCCCTACTCTATTCACTGTATCAGCAGAACCAACCACAAGTAACACGATATTATGTTCACAATAATTAACAAGCAATGGCCGCGTGTCCGTGAAACTGACACGGCCGCGCGGCCGCGAAAGTGAAAGTAATCGCGAGGGAAGCCATATGGCGCCTGATCGCGCGTGCACGCTCGCGTGAACGCAAGCTGATCGCCAGCAAACTGCTGTTTGCACTTCCAAAACCCGCTTACTAAAACTCTCGCCAGAGCAGCGCATGCGCTGGCTCAGGCGAGACCTAAAAAATCAGGCACCTCCAAAGTCAATGGGGACGTATTCCAATTACCAGGTCGAAAGGTCCCCATTCTCTGGCATCTGGCTAGGAAACCATGTTTCCTTCATGGCATGGACTTCCAACCATTCCTCCAAAAATCTAGAAGCCTCCACCCAAAGGAGGCCCCCTTCCAGTTCTAAAGCAAAGCTATACTCATTGGTGGGAGCCAGGATTCCCGTACACCTGAGATGGGAGAAACCCGACGAACCCCCACAGAGCTCGCTCAAAAAACCAATAAGCAGCAAGGCGTCCATATGGTATTGAAACAGTTGAGGGGTTCACCATGGTGGCAAGGTGTCCCAGAATTGCTGAGGCAGTCCTGGTTCATCATCATTACCTGGCAGACTTCGACAAACGTTTTTGGTCAAAGCCCTGGACTTTTCACGTTTTTGTGTTCCCAGCCCTGTTCATGCGATTCTTTGATTTCCGAAGTCTGACCACTGTGCCATACCCCTCCAAAATAGCAACAAAAGAGAACCAACTCATTAGAGATCCTAGCCACAAGCCAGGAATAGCAGGTCTGAATGCACTGAAAGAAAGCAGGATGTGGACCGAGGGAGAGTGGGGTGCCTGGGAGAGGGGGCATCCCCCATGTCTGCTGCAGCTCCAGGCAAGGACAGGAGGCCAGATGCGCTCCCCCCATATCATGCCTAGTGTCTAACAGACGCTCAAAGCCATGCATGTACCATCCAGTAAAAGCAGAAGGCCCCGACCTCAGACACCACAAGACGACATAAGCAGGGGTAAATGGGGGCCACGGAACAGTCTCCGACCCCCTCGGCTTCATGGCAAATAAGGTAATAGATCACACGAGACATAGGGAAGCGCCAAAAACCCAACAAAAGCAGCCCAAAGTTAGCCCAAAAAGAAGACTCTAGAGAAAGGGCGGGGTCGAGATATCTGATGCCACAAGCAGGGGTCTGAGACACACACACACACATGATCTCGGAGCACGTTGCAACGACCAACAACACTGAATAGCGACGCTTCCTGTCTTTGCACAGTCTTGCGCATATGTAGGCTGAAAGGCGCAACTCACACCGATAGAGCCTTCATGCACACAGGCGAGACAGGCTCTTGAAAATCTGGTGGCACCATGGAGCACATGCTAGAACACAAGGCGATCCATCCGTATGCTCCTGAGACCAGCCATAAATATTTTGCACCACTCCAAGCATCCAGTTAGGTATGAAGGAGGGGAGGGGGGAATCAGCGGCTCATAAAAGAGATCAACCTGTCTGATGACCAAAAATCACCCATAACTTTTGCCCAAAAAGATGCCCCGACAGGGGCCACCGTCTGGTGCCTCTCTAAAAATTGCAACCAATGGAGTCTGGAAAACACACCTCTAGGGAAAATACAGGGTCCCCATAAAAACCATTGATTACGGCGCACATGTAGTGTTTCTGAATTAACAAATGAACTGAGTGCTTATCCAAACAGGTTAACCACGGAGTCTACAACTGCACCACCACCCAGCTGCCATATCAAACACCACAGTACGGACAAGGAGTATACAAGCCAAGGGTGCCCCGCCCTCTCATACCTAGAGCTCAGAGACACTTCAGAAACGGAAGTACTGTACTGGGGTCTCCAGGTTTACAGCAACAACCATCATACACCTACACACCCCTGGGCTCCCTAGGTTCCAGACGAGTCCCTCCTACGACCCTACCTCACTGCACAGGCACAGATATGGGGCGTCTGAGTACAACCCTAACAGCGACCCCAATAGGAGTCCCCCTGGGGTGATGGATTAGCCAGGACCTAGAGCTTCACCTGCTATCCTGCCACCCACCCCACCACTCTCTGTGGCTTCCCTTCCCTCCAGTGCAGAAGCTGCATGCCCAGCTCTCCGTCACTGCTCTGACAGGTTCTCGGAGACCCCAAAAGTGGAGCCGAGAGTTTCTTTATGATCTAGCAACAGTGACCAACACGCTTTGTTACCCGCTGCTGCTACGTCATAGCCAATGTCAATGTTTTATTGTTTTCAGCCAAACTGGCCATGACAATTAAAATTCATTATACAACACAATTTTTCAAAAGCGTTCCCACAAGTAAAATACTACAATACAATTAATAATCCTTTAAAAACTGTGTCATTGCTTTAAAGTCGTCATGATTCCTGGGGGCGTGACGCGCACGCAGACAAGATGGCCGCATCTGCTTAAGCTCCAGAGAGCCTCCGTGAGGCCGTCCGGTTTTCCAGTGAACGGAGTCCTGGAAGGGCGGTTTCAACGATGGGTATCTGCAGCGGAAGGTAGCGAGGGCACTCAGGAGAATTTGCGGCGCATTTGGAGCGCTTTTGGTGCCTTTTCCAGCAGCATCTGTGTTCTCCTCAGGGTGGCGCCTAAGATGGCGGCGGCGCGAGGAACACGGGCGCATTAACCCTCACAACTTGGAGATTCCAGGGTACAGCGATTGATAAAGTAAGAGCGCTTCGCCTGAATCACATACCACGCTGCTGCTGAAGGATAATATATGCTCTGAGGCATTTGAAGTTAAAGTCCATTCAGATGAAGTTTCTTTTAAGCAGCGCTGAGAGGCTGTATGTGTAAACTGACAGTGGCTGCTTATGGGAAGTTCTGCTTGCCCTGAGGGGAACTCCAGGGGTCAAAAGAATGCGAATATTTGCAGCGTTGTTTCACCTGTAAATAAAGCGCTGTTCTTTTCCGAGGCGATATGTTTCTCCTGAGGGGCAACACATTTAATATGAAGGCTCCTTGAATGTGCGCTGATGTGCGATGTTGTTCTCTTCACCAGCTATGTGGAGCATTGTTTTAACACAGGATCATCAACAACCCTTTTGCGCTTAAAACCTGACTGGAAGTTCATAAGGTGTACTGCGATGATAACCTTGTCTACCAGTTTTGGAGTGGCAGAGGATTAATACCTACTCCTTAATGAGCTGATTTTGCTACGGTGATTTTCTGCAGCTGCACCTGTTCCTCTACCACTATCGCGGGTTGGACACTAGTCTCTCAGTGGCGCACACTTATTTAAGTGCTCTTTAACCACGAGGTAGAGGTTGCTATCTGTCTGGACAGTGACATTTTGTAGGGCACAGTTTATGTGTTTGGTCATTGTTCTTTGTCCTCTGAGGGACTTGTTCCGCCATATTTCCAGGTAACGCTCTGGTGGTCTGGAACAGGGAGTGGTTGGTAGTGCTGTTTTTCTTTTCACCTATATTTGTCTTTTCCAATGGCAGATAATATGGGCCTCCCTGTTAAAGATAAGGATGCAAAAGGTGCTCTTAAGAGATCTAAACAAACGTCTCCCCTGCCAGAGGTAACATCTAAAGCTTCTACTACTACTTTAGACACAATACTTCTACGTCTAAATACGGTTCATGATATTGCGCAGAGTACTAAAACAAATACAGATCTACTTCAGGTTGAAGTTGCGGCGATTAGAAGTGACTTCAAAAGTTTGTCATTACGTGTCTCAAATGCAGAATCTCGCATAAGCGCAGTTGAGGACACATCTCATCAGCAGACCAGGCAGGTACAGAATTTGGAGCGCTCTATGGCTTCTTTGCGGAGGGACCTTACAGAACAGGAAGATAGGAATCGTAGGAGTAACCTACGTATTTTTGGTCTACCAGAAGATGCGGAGAAAGGTGCTCCTTCAATGCTTGAGTTTCTGCTGGACTGGATCCCTACGGTTCTCCATATCTCTTTTCAGAAAGACTTTGAAATAGAACGGGCTCATAGAGTTCCCTCTTTTCGCCCTAAGTCCTCGCCGCATCCTAGGCCTATAGTGTTCAAGCCTTTACGACACCAACACTCAGAACTTATTTTGTCTCAGATGAGGAAGATCAGATCGATTACATGGGAAGGCCACAGGATTGCTATATCTCAGGATTTTGCTAGAGATACTGTCATCAGGAGAAAAGGTTTTTAAACCTTCGGCGGAGACTTTTGGACATGAACATTCCTTTTTCCTTCGCTGGTCCCTCACGATTCAGAATAACTGTTAAAGGTCGATCTCAAATTTTTTATGAACCATCAGAGTTAACAACTTTTTTGGATAATCAATCTGAATCGCGAATGGAATCTGACTCTCCCTCAGTCTCCTCTGGTTCTTGAAGGGATCATTGCTTTGATGGCTGGACTCTAGTATTTTCTGTGCCTATTTTTCCTCTTACAGGTTTTGAGGCTTCTTTTTCCTGTGGGAAGTTGGAGGTTCCCTTACTTCATCCACGGTTATGGGCCCTTCAAGTTTATCTTTATCTTGTGTATTAACCTTTCCTTGCAGGTTCATCTTTCCGCTTATAACTTATAACGATATCTTTTTTGAGGGAAGGTTGATGTCAAATAAGATTAGGCCCTTCTCTTAGTGTTCTTTATTCAGGATATATTAATTGCCTTTTGTAGGTGTGTTCCATTAACTCCTTTTCCTTTGCAGGTTTTTAAATGAAGCAGTTATAGTAATTTCTATTTCCTCATTTCATTGTGTACTGATAGCTGATGTGACGCTCTTACAGTTCTCATTATCTAGCTTCATAGTGTAATTTATTTCCTAGGTTTGGCTGAGGATTACTAGGTGGCTGCTTATCTAAACATTAACTGTTTTTAGGTGATATGTTTATTGTGACAGCTGGATGCCCTTGTAGAATCCTTTTTTCCGCAGGCGTTAAGAGTGTATCTATTTAACTCTTTCTTAGATATGTATTTTATAGTATTTGTATGACACGTAAAATGTGACTCGTTATTCAGGTTTTTATCAAATGGTAATGTTGCGAGTATACTCATTAATTCTTTCTAGTCGTCTTCCCCTTTTTATCAATCATAAGGGTGTTCACTCATATCCTGGATTAATTTCTTATTGTAGGAATAATATAGTACATGTTAGCTAATTTGTAATTTGTCTGATGTTTATTTACACAAACATTGTGTAACCTATAATAATGAATGGATTATGTTATATACTGTTTATACCCTATCCCTTCTATGGCTAGTGGTAAACAATGGCCTCTTTGGCTGCTATTTCATGTTCCCCCCATATATGGTTCTGGTCTCTTATAGACTTCCCCTGGTGGGGTTATTCTTTTTATTTTTGCAGTTTGTGTTTTTCTCCTCACCTTTTCTTTCTCTCTTCCATTTCTGTTTTTTCTTCCTACGGACTTCAGCCTTACTCTCTTACTTTTATGTGTATAAGTTTTCTTCCCGTGTCGTCCATCTCATGCAATATACATCCCTTAGTGTTTTTCATTTACTGACTTTTCTTATCTTTACTGATCTCCCTTATTCATGGCTGGCTTAAATGTGATGTCACTTAATGTGCGTGGTTTGAACCACCCAGTAAAGAGATAAAAAAAATTGGATTACTGCAAAGGCCTTTCTACTGATATTGTATTATTGCAAGAAACTAAGATAGCGTATAAGGAGGCTTTATTCTTGCGTAAGCAATGGGTTTCTGATGTGTCGTGCTCAGAGGCTTTTGGGAAGAGGAACGGGGTGGTTACTCTTATTTCTAAAAATTCGGGATTGTCCATTGTTTCGGCTGAACATGATCTTGAAGGTAGGTGGCTGCTTACGCAATTGTCTAATGGGTCATCTGATCTCTATATTATGAATATATATGCTCCCAATAGTGATGACCCTTCTTTCTGGCGAACAATAACCAAGAAGCTTTCCGAAATACCTATTAGTGATAAAGTGATTGTCGGGGGAGATTTCAATCTGCCAATGGATCCTATCTTGGATAGATATTCTGCATTCCGATTCCGTCCTCCCAGGGCGCACAAACAAATGCTTAACATGTGTTCTTCCCAAAGACTCATTGATGTGTGGAGAATGCATAATCCCACTGGCAGTGACTTTACCTTTTTCTCTTCTCCTCACTCTAGCTTCTCTCGCATTGATTATCTCTTGGTTCAAGCAAATATGTTGAAACATACTACAAATGTGATAATCCACCCTATAGTTGTCTCTGATCATGCCGCAGTCTCTTTCACTCTTCTTAATCTCACAGATAGTCGCGGACCGCGTACTTGGCGTCTCAATACAGAAATCTTACAGGACGACAAAGAGGTTGAGTTGCTTGATGCAGCTATACATAATTTTTTCCGAGAGAATGAATCATCCGTGACATCTCCTGTAGTATTATGGGATGCTTTCAAATGTACCCTTAGAGGCAACATTATTCAAACTATGGCACGAAGAAACAGTATTATTAAAAAAGAGCTTCTCTCGATTACAGACAACATTAAACAAAAAGAATCATTGTATAGAGGTTCTAAAGATAAAGTGATACTGCAAGAAATCAAAAATCTTAAATATAAGTATAATTCTATCTTGACCAAGAGGGCACACATTGGGGTACAATTAAAAAAATCAAAACGCTTGTTACTAAAAAACCGAGCTGGTAAAGTTCTGGCAGCTACTTTAAAATATCAGGACACAAGTGTTCGATCAACTCAGATTACCTGTATCACAGACACTGCGGGAACGCGGAAATTCTTGACTAAAGATATTTTGGAGGTATTTCGTGACTTTTACTCTAATTTATACACCCCTGAACACCAATCTTCTTTAGCGCAGTGCCAACAATTTCTGACTTCTATTCCTACTAGTACCATTGCCGACACGGATATTGTTTCTCTAAGCAAACCGATTGAGTCCGAGGAAATTGTTCAAGCCATTAAGGCAACTAGATCAGGGAAAGCGCCAGGACCGGATGGTTTTTCTATTGAGTTTTAAAAAAAATTTAGTTCTTCTCTAGTACCACGTCTGCAACAGGTTTTTGATGCCTTTGTTTCTTCTGGGAAGGTTTCGGGTTCGGCAACGGAGGCTACTATAGTGGTTATTCCCAAAGAAGGTAAGGATCATTCGGACCCCAAGAATTTCCGCCCAATCTCTTTGCTAAACATGGAAGCAAAAATTTTTGCAAAAATTTTGGCAAAACGATTAGAGTCTCATATTCCTACTCTCATTCATCCCTCCCAGACGGGTTTTGTCAAGGGAAGATTAGCTAGGGATAATATCCGTACTTTCTGCCATATCTTAGAGAAAGCTAAGAGTTCTAGTTCGCCGGCGGCAGCTATTGCGCTTGACGCCGAGAAAGCTTTCGATAAGGTCTCGTGGCCTTTTCTTCAGGCTGTACTTCAATCCCATAACCTGGGGGATGTGTTCATTGGAATGGTTATGTCCTTATATACTCAACCTAAGGCTAATATTAGAATTAATGGAATTACCTCACCCTTCTTTGATCTAGGCCAGGGCACTCGACAAGGTTGTCCATTGTCACCACTTCTTTTTTTATTGTCTATTGATCCGTTACTTCGCCTACTTAATCTTAATCAGGACATTCGGGGGTTTCAATTTGGTTCACAGCGCATTAAAACAGCTGCGTATGCGGATGATGTTCTTATCTTCTCTGAAGATATAGAAAGAGCAATTCCTGCTATTTCCACTATTATCAAACAATTTTCTCTTGTCTCAGGATATACTTTAAATAGAGACAAAACCGAAATGTTTCCTCTTAATCGGCTGTGCTTTTCTTCTCACATGGGAGATGCAGGATTTAAATGGCAGTCTGAGCGGCTTAAATATTTGGGAATTTGGTTTTCTGCGAATTTATCGGATACTATCTCTTACAATGAATCTCAGGTACTGGATAAAGTTAAAAAATTATTGGAGGCTTGGTCGCCTAAGTTCATCTCATGGTGGGGACGGCTCCAGTCATTAAAAATGATGATAACTCCTATTGTCAATTTTGTGTCATCCATGCTCCCTGTAAATCTCTCCTCTTCCTTTTTTCATGAGATAGATGTGATCACTTCTAAATTTCTCTGGAGCGACAAACATGCAAGGATTGCATACAAGCAATTAAGGAAATCTTATGATATGGGTGGTTGTAATTTCCCAGATTGGAGTTTATATCAGTCGGCGTTTTTAGCCTCTCAGGGGGCCTTATGGTTTCCTTCTGATAATAGACACATTCCACCATGGTTATGTATTGAACAACATTGGTGCTCTCCCTTACCCACCTCAGCTTTGATGACTGCGTCTACATTGACTTTTCCTTTCTCTGGGCGTATCATAACAGACACGATTTTAACATTGAAAAAGATTGATAAGAGAGTTTCTTTACACATTCAAAATTCTAGGTGGTCTTCTTTGTGGCACAATCCCAAGATTAAGATTCAGTTGGACGCGGAGACAAGGTCATATTGGGCCAACAAAGGTGTTGCATTGGTCAAGCATCTTTATAATGCTAACAATGATCCTTTGCCTTTCTCCTCGTTGGCCTCAGCTTATTGTCTTAATTCTATTGATTTCTACTCATTTCTTAAAATTAAAGTAGCTTTGTCCAAGAGTACCTTTCATCCAGATTCGCACATGGTCTCTCTCCTACAGCTTTGGGGTAAGGTAGGACATATGGCTTCTAGGATATATAAATTTTTGTTCACTTCTCCGTCATCATCCTCTACGGTCACACAGCTCAAATGGATGCAACATTTTGACGCTGATGTAGTCAAACATATTACATCGGATACTTGGAAAACTATTGGGAAACTTTCCCTACGGAATAAAGTTGCTCCTTCTTTGATTCAATCAAAGTTTTTTACTATCAACCTTCTACATTGGACCCCAGCTCGTCTATATACACTCAAACTTAAAGATGATGATCTTTGCTGGAATTGTAAAAGTGCTGCTGGTACTCCTCAACATATGTTTTTGAGTGCTCCCTTCTCCATGCGTTCTGGGAACTCATCCATAAGCATTTATTATTAATTTTTTATATTCAATTTGAGCTTTCCTTTCCTTTAGTCTTGTTGGGTCCTTGGGCAGCTCCATCTCCACTTCCTTTAGATGAGTTAGATTTTCAACTCTTGGATTTACTGGTATCCATAGCTGTTAAAATTATTTTGTCAGAATGGAAATCATTTAATGCCTTATCGTATCATACATGGTGGGCATGGGTATCATTTCTCCGTGGTGCTCACACTTCGGTGGAGGAGAAACATTATACTCCCTCCATTTCCTCTGGTGTCTGGAGATCGCTTGATAAATATATCCATTTAGCCTCTCAGGGCCTAATCGCTCAGTACCCCTGTTCTACCGCTGGTTGATTTTCCCTCTTTATTTTACTAAGGCTGGAGTCCCTTTCTCTCTTTCTTTCTTTCTCTCCTCTTCTCTCTTTCTTTCTTTCTCTCTCCCTTTCTCTCTCTTTTTCCATCAGTCTCTTTTCCTCTTTTCCTTTTTCCGTTAACGTTCTCTTTCTTTATTTTCTTTTGTGTGTTCGTCCCTTGCTAGTTAATGTAATACAAATGAATTCACATGAATAGGTTCTTATATTCCTGCTGGTTTTAGATTTTACCCACTATTTATCATATTGCTCATATTTATGTGTTTGTTAACTATTTATTGGTCAAGATGACTTTTATGTATTACATGCTGTAGTACCTTAATTATTTATACTCTCTCTCTTAAATTAATAAAAATTGTTGAACAAAAAAAAAAAAAAGTCGTCATGATTCCTGTGCTAAGAATTTATCACCTGTTTCTCACACTGAGAAAGTCAAAATTAGATATTAAGTATCTGCCGCTCTTTCCTTGATACAATGTAAAGCAGTAGCTTTTAGAGGGAAGCTTCCTTAACGCTAAGCCAATTGTTTTATCAATGCGCGTGCTTTCAACAATAGTACCTGTGGCATTGCTCGCTATACTTGGCAATCAAGCTCACAAATAAATAAATGATGCATAAGTGCTTGCGTGCTAGTCTCATCTGATGCGACTCCATTAGACATTGCCCAGACTTGCCTATCAATGTTCGATTGTGAGTGTGTGCGTCTGCTCTTTGTTTCCATGCTGCATGGATGTAGGATGGAACAACCACTACGATAGCTCTATTATCAGTTCTCATGCAGAAGAATGGCAGGCCAAGGCTGGCCCTGGGTACAAGGGTACCACTGAACAGTGAAAAAGTGCCTGGCTGCCTGACCAAGCGAGGATCAAAAAGTGTAGTATGATTTATGCCTTGGTATTGTTTCTATTTTTTGAAAATGCTAATAAACACATTTAAACATAAAAAGTGACAGCCAGCCCGGCTTTACTAATTTGATAATTACTATTAGTGCATGTTTATGATGCAGGAAATTGGGTGTGCGAAGCCCCAAAGTCCTAAGTACCCAGCAGCCCGTGCCACCTTCAGTCCAGAGTCAGATTCTACACTCAAGGAGGAATATCCGATAACCTGCGTTGGCCAGAGGTATGCTTCTCTGTACAGGCATGTATGTTCCAGAACAGCCTTTTGGCACCAGTAAGGATAATGTGCAACCATCTCAAACTCTAGAGATCAGTAAACACCAGGCCTAAAACTCACCAGATGCAGACTACAAGAGGTAACGGACCGGATAGGCAGCATAAGAGACTGACTCTCACTGGTGCATTCACTTTCATGTTATGTTAAGTTATGTTATGTAATGTTATGGCTTGTATAGTGCACTAATCACCCGAGAGGGTATTCAGGTGCTTGGGCATACGTGCTGCTACAAGCCAGCTGCGACACGATTGGTTCACACCTCCAACACCACACTGCTCTTAGTCAACACCAGAAGCAACCTCTCTAACAACCATGCTTAACAAACTGAGTAGCTACTTACCCTACAACCCAACAAGCGCTTTGGGCTCGTGAGGGGTATGAAGCACTACACAAATGCTATAATACAAGCTCTCAAAGGAGAGGTTTCAAGTTTTTTAATGTGCTACAAACCGAGTTAAATATTGTGTTCTCTTTCGGAGTCACCTTGTATACTGTTGTAATTTCCTGAGTGAAAGATGTTACCCTATTCATTTTTGTGTCACCTCACGATAATGCTATAGCGCCTTGCTGTTTCTAACCATCTTCCAGAGTGCTGGGGGGGCGGGGCAAGCTGTCTTCAGGATTCCTTTAGCTCAACCCTTTCTTTCCCGTTCACAAAATCCTGCTGAAATTTTGTTTTAATAAACGGATGTTGACAACGTGTTCCTCTTAAAAAAAAAAAAACATAGAAGGCGAGGAATGTTCTTCCACACTGACAAACCTCCGCAAGTGCATGATGAACATCGCCGACTGGATGAGAACCAACTGCCTACAATGCAACACAGACAAGACAGAAGTGCTGATCTTCAGAAACTCCTCCTCTTGGAACAACACATGGTGCCCTCCCCCCAAACTAGGGCCCCCACCTACTCCGACCAACCACGCCCACAACCTCGCCATCATCCTGGACAGCAAGCTGACCATGAAAGAACAGATCAACGCAGTTGCTTCCGCCTGCTTCCACACTCTTGCATGCTGCACAAGATTTTCAAGTGGCTCCCCATCGACACCAGATGCACGTCACGTCGACTGCGGCAACGCACTCTACACAGGAATCACCAGGCACCTCCTCAAGAGACTGCAGACCATACAGAACTCAGCAGCCAGACTCATCCTCGACCTCCCCAAGCAGACCCACATCATCCCCCACCTCAAGAAGCCCACTGGCTCCCTAGCCAGAAGAGATGTCAGTTCAAGATGCCGATCAATGCCTTCAAAGCCCTCCACAACCTAGGACCAGCACACAACAACAACTGCCTGAATTTCCACCATCCCTCCAGAGACCTGTGCTCCCCCTCACCCTCCCTCAGCCACACCCCGGGCGTCTGCCGCAGCAACAGTGAAGGACACTCCTTCTCCCACCTCGCCGCGAAGCCCTGGAACAACCTCCCACTTCACCTACAGACCTCATCCTCCCTGCTGGAATTCAGGAAAGGACTCAAGACCTGGTTATTTGAATGAGCCCCGGTGGCAATACTCTCAGCGCCTGGATACCCTCGCGGGTGAATAGCTGCGCTTTGCAAATTGAATTGGATTGATTTTGATTGGGTTTTAGTTTGTGTCTGGAAATCTGAAATACCAGGCTTCAATTGGGTACCCATGATGCACTGGGATACAATTGCATTCTGGTGCTGCTCTTCTTAGATCTGTCTTGACAGCACAGCAGAGCTGCCTGTGTACCTATTGTTACAATGTCTTTAAAATATATTCGCAGATTGGGCTTTCGCTCTGCCCCTCATGTTATTGGTTGTTTGTTGTATCATTCCGTCTCCTAGGAAGGACTTTAATTTCAATGCATGAGGCACTATTTTACATCTGAAAAGCACACTCAGTCACCACACTATTTGTCACATTCAGTTGTTTATCCTGTACATGTATCCTCGGCAGAATGTAATTCCTTTTAGCCACTTTTCCCCCTACGTTGTCAAAGCCTATAGGTCTGGCTTTACTGTGATGCACAGTGTTTGCAAATGCCGCTTTTACACAAGTTCGCACATTAAAGCCAGGCCTAATAGCTTTGACAAGGCTGGTCTTGTGAAGGGACTTTTAGTGTCAGAGGGGAGGTATTGGAAAAGAGGCAGAGAACAGAGTAGTGTGAAAGGTCAGTCGCGTTTGAGTAGCCAGTGCCTCTCTTACTGATCAGTGGTCAGGGTTAGAATACCCTTTCCACTCCAGAGAGCGCTGAGAAGGCCGCCACTCACCTTCACCTTCACCGCTGACTTTGAGTTCAAAGACAAGGGCTCTCTACAGACCCCAAATGAGGTCACCATGAATGAAGAATAAATGAGGAAGTGTTTCCAAATACTATGAAACAAGGTGGGGAGGGGGATTTCTGTCATAGCCCCAAAGAGTATACATGGCAAGCAGGGGTCAGCCGTGCTGTATGCAGTGATCCATCTTAGCATGACTGCACTTCCAACTGCCCAGTGCCGCTGGCACACAACACACGACGGACGGAAAAAGAGATGGCCACCCTCGTCAACCTTCCATTGGAATGGGTGCCCCTCATCATTCCTTTGGAATGGGTGCACCTCAGCCTTCCGTTGGAACGAGTATACATTAGCCTTCCATTTATGAATAGGTATGCCTCAGCCTTCCGTTGGAAAGGATGCACCTCAGCCTTCCATTAGAATGGGTGCACCTCATCTTTTCTTTGGAATGGGTACACCTCAGCCTTCCATTGGAATGAGTACACATTAGCCTTCCATTTATGAATAGGTATGCCTCAGCCTTCCGTTAGAAAGGATGCACCTCAGCCTTCCGTTGGAACGAGTATACATTAGCCTTCCATTTATGAATAGGTATGCCTCAGCCTTCCGTTAGAAAGGATGCACCTCAGCCTTCCGTTGGAACGAGTATACATTAGCCTTCCATTTATGAATAGGTACGCCTCAGCCTTCCGTTAGAAAGGATGCACCTCAGCCTTCCGTTGGAACGAGTATACATTAGCCTTCCATTTATGAATATGTATGCCTCAGCCTTCCATTGGAAAGGATGCACCTCAGCCTTCCATTAGAATGGGTGCACCTCATCTTTTCTTTGGAATGGGTACACCTCAGCCTTCCGTTGGAACTAGTATACATTAGCCTTCCATTTATGAATATGTATGCCTCAGCCTTCCATTGGAAAGGATGCACCTCAGCCTTCCATTAGAATGGGTGCACCTCATCTTTCCTTTGGAATGGGTGCACCTCAGCCTTCCGTTGGAACGAGTATACATTAGCCTTCCATTTATGAATAGGTATGCCTCAGCCTTCCGTTGGAAAGGATGCACCTCAGCCTTCCGTTGGAATGAGTACACATTAGCCTTCCACTTATGAATAGGTATGCCTCAGCCTTCCGTTGGAAAGGATGCACCTCAGCCTTCCATTGGAATGGGTGCACCTAATCTTTTCTTTGGAATGGGTACACCTCAGCCTTCCGTTGGAACGAGTATACATTAGCCTTCCATTTATGAATAGGTGTGCCTCAGCCTTCCGTTGGAAAGGATGCACCTCAGCCTTCCGTTGGAATGAGTACACATTAGCCTTCCATTTATGAATAGGTATGCCTCAGCCTTCCGTTGGAAAGGATGCACCTCAGCCTTCCATTGGAATAGGTGCGCCTCAGCCTTCTGTTGGAAAGGATGCACCTCAGCCTTCCATTAGAATGGGTGCACCTCATCTTTTCTTTGGAATGGGTGCACCTCAGCCTTCCGTTGGAACGAGTATACATTAGCCTTCCATTTATGAATAGGTATGCCTCAGCCTTCCGTTGGAAAGGATGCACCTCAGCCTTCCGTTGGAATGAGTACACATTAGCCTTCCATTTATGAATAGGTATGCCTCAGCCTTCCGTTGGAAAGGATGCACCTCAGCCTTCCATTGGAATAGGTGCGCCTCAGCCTTCTGTTGGAAAGGATGCACCTCAGCCTTCCATTACAATGGGTGCACCTCATCTTTTCTTTGGAATGGGTACACCTCAGCCTTCCGTTGGAATGAGTATACATTAGCCTTCCATTTATGAATATGTATGCCTCAGCCTTCTGTTAGAAAGGATGCACCTCAGCCTTCCATTGGAATGGGTGCACCTCATCTTTTCTTTGGAATGGGTGCACCTCAGCCTTCCGTTGGAACGAGTATACATTAGCCTTCCATTTATGAATAGGTATGCCTCAGCGTTCTGTTGGAAAGGATGCACCTCAGCCTTCCATTAGAATGGGTGCATCTCATCTTTTCTTTGGAATGGGTACACCTCAGCCTTCCATTGGAATGAGTACACATTAGCCTTCCATTTATGAATAGGTATGCCTCAGCCTTCTGTTAGAAAGGATGCACCTCAGCCTTCCGTTGGAACGAGTATACATTAGCCTTCCATTTATGAATAGGTATGCCTCAGCTTTCCATTGGAAAGGATGCACCTCAGCCTTCCGTTGGAATGAGTACACATTAGCCTTCCATTTATGAATATGTATGCCTCAGCCTTCCGTTGGAAAGGATGCACCTCAGCCTTCCATTGGAATAGGTGCGCCTCAGCCTTCTGTTGGAATGGGTGTGCCTCATCATTCCATTGGATTGGGTATGCCTCAGACTTCCTTTGGAATGGGTACACCTCAGCCTTCCGTTGGAATGAGTACACATTAGCCTTCCATATATGAATATGTATGCCTCAGCCTTCCATTGGAAAGGATGCACCTCAGCCTTCCATTACAATGGGTGCACCTCATCTTTTCTTTGGAATGGGTGCACCTCAGCCTTCAATTGGAACGAGTATACATTAGCCTTCCATTTATGAATATGTATGCCTCAGCCTTCCGTTAGAAAGGATGCACCTCAGCCTTCCATTGGAATGGGTGCACCTCATCTTTTCTTTGGAATGGGTACACCTCAGCCTTCCGTTGGAATGAGTACACATTAGCCTTCCATACCTGAATATGTATGCCTCAGCCTTCCATTGGAAAGGATGCACCTCAGCCTTCCATTGGAATGGGTGCACCTCATCTTTTCTTTGGAATGGGTGCACCTCAGCCTTCAATTGGAACGAGTATACATTAGCCTTCCATATCTGAATATGTATGCCTCAGCCTTCCATTGGAAAGGATGCACCTCAGCCTTCCATTAGAATGGGTGCACCTCATCATTCCTTTGGAATGGGTGCCCCACATCATTCCTTTGGAATGGGTGCACCTCAGCCTTCCATTGAAACGAGTACACATTAGCCTTCCATATATGAATAGGTATGCCTCGGCCTTCCGTTAGAAAGGATGCACCTCAGCCTTCCGTTGGAATGGGTGCACCTCAACTTTTCTTTGAAATGGTTACACCTCAGCCTTCCATTGGAATAGGTGCACCTCAGCCTTCTGTTGGAATGGGTGTGCCTCATCATTCCATTGGATTGGGTATGCCTCAGACTTCCATTGGAATGGGTACGCCTAAGCCTTCCGATGGAATGGGTATGCTTCAGCCTTCCGTTGAAATGGATATGCCTCAGCCATCCGTTGGAATGGGTACACCTCAGCCTTCCATGTATGAATAGGTATTTCTCATGCCTCAATTGGAATGGGTACACTTCAGTCTTGTGTCAGAAAGGTTATGCCTCTGCCTTCCATTGGAATGGGAACACCTTAGCCGTCCCTTGGAATGGTTGCACCTCACCTTTCAGTTCAAATGGGTATGCCTCAACCTTCCGCTGGAATAGGTATACCTTAGCCTTCCATTAAAATGGGTCCGTCTCAGCCTTCTATTGAAATGGTTATGCCTCAACCTTCCATTGGAATGGGTGTGCCTAGGCCTTCTATCGAAATGGGTATGCCTCAGCCTTCCATTGGAATAGGTTCTCCTCAGCCTCCCATTGGAATGGGTGAGCCTCAGCCTTCCGTTGGAAAGGGTGTGCCTCAGCATTCTATCGAAATGGGTATGCCTGAGATTTCCATTGAAATGGGTATACCTCAGCCATCCTTTGGAAAGGGTGTGCCTTAGCATTCCATTGGAATGGGTACACCTCAACCTTCGGTTGCAATGGGTACACCTCAGCCTTGCGATGGAATGGATATGCCTCAGCCTTCAGTTGGAATGGGTATGCCTCAACCTTCTGTTGGAATGGGTACGCCTCAGCCTTCCATTGGAATGGATACACCTCAGACTTCGGTTGGAATGGCTATGCTTCAGCCTTCCATTGGAAGGGTGTGCCTCAGCATTCCGTTGAAATGGGTATGCCTCAGTTTTCCATTAGAATGGGTACACCTCAGCCTTCCATTGAAATGAGTGTGACTCAGCGTTCCGTTAGAATGGGTACACCTCAGCCTTCCATTGGAAAGGGTATGCCTCAACCTTCCATTGGAATGGGTACGCCTCAGCCTTCCGTTGGAATGGATACGCCTCAACCTTCCGTTGGAATGGCTATGCTTCAGCCTTCCGTTGGAATGGGTATGCTTCAGCCTTCCATTGGAATGGGTACGCCTCAGGCTTCTATTGGAATGTGTATGCATTAACCTTCTGTTGGAATGGGTATGCATCAGCCTTCCATTGGAATGGGTGTTCCTCAGCGTTCCATTGGAATGGTTACACCTCAGCCTTCCATTGGAATTGTTATGCTTCAGCCTTCCGTTGGAATGGGTGTGCCTCAGAGTTCCATTGGAATGGGTATGCCTCAGCCGCCCATTGGAATGGGTATGCCACAGCCTTCCATTGGAATGGGTGTACCGCAGCGTTCCATTGGAATGGGTGTGCCTTAACCCTCTGTTGGAATGTGTACGCCTCAGCCTTCCGTTGGAATGGCTATGCTTCAGTTTTCCATTGGAATGGGTATGTCTCAACATTCCGTTGGAATGGGTACGCCTCATCTTTCCTTTGGAATGCTATTTTGATTACTCTTTTCAAAAGCATTGGTTCTAATGCATCCTACACAGACTCTACACCAAGTGCTGAAAGCTCTGCACAAGGTCACACATAAAACACTAGTACGTGCATGAGTCCGGGCCATACCGGAGGTCAAAGTGGGCGTTCCCATCCTTTTGTTTTTAAACCCGAGCACTGAAGCCATTCTTGGCCACTGACTTCATGTTTCCAAACAGCACAATCACTGAGACAAGTTTGAGAGATGATTGGTCGTAGTTTTATTAGAGCAAACAATTCAGGTGACTCCTGAAGGCAGTTATTCATTTTAACAAAAATATTATGATGAAGCAAAATGTATTAATAATAATCATCGCCTTCCGTTCAGGCCACTTGCTGTGAGTGTCTTTGTCTGTAGTATCTTTTGGTACCAACCCTACAGATTTAAGCTTGACAGTCAGGTTGTCGCAGCTCGCCAGCCAGGCCAGGGCTGTGAGTGCCTTGTCTGCTCGGGAGGTAACGGCAACTAGATGCTTCTTTTCCTGCTGGGAAGTAACAGATTGTTCTTTACCACTGCTCTATGTATGTATGTATGTAAGTATGTATGTATGTATGTAGGTATGCATACATGTATGTATGTATATATGTATGTATGTATGTATGTGTGTTTGTATGCATGTATGTATGTATGTATGTATGTATGTGTGTTTGTATGTATGTATGCATGTATGTATGTATGTATGTATGTATATGGTATATCCATAGCACAAACCTAGCCAAAAGGCAGCAGAGAAATGCACAGGTTCAAAGGTGAGCATAAAGTCAACAACTAATAGGAGAGGAAGGCGGGTTATGGACACTATGCATTGTGATATAGTGTTCTTGAAAGAGGCGCCACTTCAACTTGTTCCTAAATTGGAGCAACGTTGAGGTGGCCCTTATGGGTATGAGGATGTTGTTCCAGATGCTGGGTGCTTAGATGGAAGAGGCCTGCTGTCTTGTCTTTTTTCTATTTACACTTCTTAATCTTCAGTCTAATGGTGTCCTGGCTGCGCGTGTGTCGAGAACCACCACAGATGGTGGGCTTGTTTACAATATAAGCGGGCTGCTTATTTTAATGGCTTTGTAAATGACATAGTTAGTTTTGAGGATAGGGCCAATGGAGTCCCATCAAGATGGGGGTGATGTGATCATATTTGATCAGGCCCTGAATAAGAGGAGCTACAGTATGTAGGATGCCCCTAAGTGGTGCCAATGTGGAGTCTGGGAGACCATGGAGTAGGGCATTACCACCATCCAGATGCAAGAGTACAAGGACTTGAACAGAAATTCTTTTTTTGATATATTATATTTTATTGATTTTGTTATACAACAACAACAGTAAAAAATAAACATTTATCACAATACCTGCACGTCCCAACCCCCTCCCGCAATGACCCAGGTGAGTATAGTACCAACCCATCCATCCCAGTAGGGTTAAGTCTCATCAATTCTGATTACCCGTTCCGAGCGGCCTAGTGCCTTCAAACCATCCCTGTTGGACCTCGGCTTAGTTCAGATGCCCTCCATTCCTTCATCATTCCAGGTTTTCCTTCCCATTATGTCAGTGTCTCTAATCTTCTGTGGACCTCCCATCCCATATTTTCCCAAACATCTTGGGACATCCTCTACCCTGGTATACAAGTTTTTATTTAGCTTGTCATATATTAAATTCCCTCATCCAGTCCTGTATTTGTGCTCTCCCAATTTCCCACAATTTCTCTTTTAGCTACTAGAAAACCCATGCTGATAAGGAGTTTCTGTATATTGTTATTTCTGAGAACCTCCAGATTCTCAACAGCACTAAGGTTGCCTGTCCATCTAGCCGTGTGCCACTGCTTCCTCTAGGATGTTCCGTATCCCCTCCCAGTATCATTGAAGTTTCGGGCAATCTCATAACGTGTGTATGAATGAGCTCTGCTGACCACAGGCGCGTAGGCACTTATTGTCTCCCGCCCTGCCTATTTTGTGTAGTTGCACTCTGGTATAGTATACCCTATGTAGTATTTTACTTTGGATTAGGAAAAAATGTGCCTGGATCGCTACTTCTCGTGGGAATTGCAGTGCATCTCTCTAGTCATCATCATCCAGTTCCCCTATATCTGTCTGCCAGTGTGACTGTAATTTGTCCAGTTCTCCCTGTGTGTTTCTCATCAATGTACCGCACGTTAGGGAAATTTCCTTTGTGGTCATATGTCCATCCAGCAACCATCTTTGCAGAAGGCAATCATCGTTGGTTTCCTCTCTCAGTGGGATCCTTGCATGCAGTGCCATGTCATATTCCTGCCTAAGGTGGTCAAAGGCGTACTGTCCCGTTCAAATCCCATGCGTCCTCTAGTGTGCAGAGGCCTATCAAATCCCACTTTCCGAAACCTGGCAGTGTAGTCACTGGGCCCAGTTTGGTACCCACCCATACAGGGGTCTTTAGTATCAATCTTTTTTCCCATCCCATTTCTTTCGGTTGTCTACGCCAGACAGAAATCACTGTTGCCGTTGCTGGCGGTGCATCTGTCGCAAGCTTACCACCACAGAGGAGGTAACCTTTCCCACCCATTGCTACTCGATCTAATCTAAATGCAGGTCATCCAGTGGTGTATATGCTCAATCATTCATAATACTGACGTGAGCCACCTCACAGTACTTTCGAACATTCGGTAGAGCTACACCCCCATCTATACCGAGTGTTGGAGTGTTGGCAGTGCTATTCGTGGTGGGCCGTCTATCCACAGCATAGACCTTAGTAACCTATTGAGCATCCGGAAAGAGGTATTTGGTATTGCATATGGTTTGTTTTGTAGTATGTGATTATATCTTACCTTGTAGGTTACACTGGCCCAAGGCCCTAAATCAGAGGTCTTCAATCTGTGGGGCGCGACCCCCACGGGGGTCGTGTAGTCATGGGAAGGGGGTCGCGCATTCCCGGGCCTCACTTCTGCCTGGACTCTGGGAAAAAAAAGTCCCCAGACAGTTCATTGTGAAATTAAAATACTAAAAGCTGCAATGCCATTCAGGGAGGGTTTTCTTGTGATGTGAAACCGGAGCTGATCAGACAGCTAAACAAGGTTTCCTTCCAGGATGCCTGCTTGCCTGAAAAGAATAGAAATATGTGCTACGAGTTAATCTGAAAACGTAAAGGGCAATTTGCAGCTGTAAAGAATGCTTGGGAGCCTGCACTGGCTTTCATTGATCAAATGACTGAAAGCTTTGGGATGAGCTGTGAAGTGCGCGCTTCTTATTGTAAATATATTTACATAGCGATTACTATCCTGGAGGAGGTGTTGAAGGCCAGTAAGGAGCAAGAAAAACAAGCATTTGCAATGCAATAGGTTTCGCAATTACGCGAGTTTAAGCTATTGGCATTGTAAATAACAATGCCTTTTATTTATGTTTTGGTTTTTAAAACTTAAATTAAAGGCATTGTCATTTACAATCCAATAGCTTAAACTCGCTTAAATGCGAGACCTATTGCATTGCAAATCTATTGTAAATCATTGTGGCCCGTTTATTCTCAAGCACATTTCTGTCAAGGGATTTTCCTCGAGTATATTACTTACCAACTGTAGCAGTTATTCGAGTTTGAAATACCTCATAATTAAAATAAATAAAAGTACTCCCAGTATTTCTGAAATCTGGGTGGGCGGCCAGAGCTTTGGGTGTTTTGAAGTCTGCTGTCTAGGTTTAGGGAAGAGATGCGTGGTGTCTTGCATGTCCTCCAGTGCGTCACCCATCTGCTCTGCTCAACGTGGAGCATAGCGTCGTGTCAGACGTCACACATGGGGCGGAGCACTACCATATGTGTCAGTAGCAGGGATGCCTGGCAGTGAAGTTGTGCTCAGAGCTAGTGCAACACTAAGGCCAGGGCCACTGGAATTATGTGATTATACGGCTGCAGCGATTTTCATATAATTCTACTTTTGCCACATAATCCATCATCATCTGCAGATTTTAACATAAAATAGTTTCGAGCTCAAACGGTTCAAAAGTTATTAAAAACAAAGCAACAGGTGTTGCTGCGCAGTGGAAGATCCTTTGTAAAGGTTGACTGGTCATAATTCTGTAACTTATGGCTGTGTTTAGGTGTTAAAGTGGTACTAATGAGTTGCAACTAATGCCCAGACCGTGTTAACAAGTTTAGAAATGTTGAAATAATGAAGTGATACTTTCCCAAAATGTGCTGCATAATTTGCCTTTGCTTGCCACATAATTTATCCAACCCTGCTGCATAATTTGGGCCTCCCCTGCTGCATAATTCCAGTGGCCCTGACTAAGGCCACTGAAAATAGCTGCCTTACGGCCTGCATAAACAAATGACCCCAAAAGGGGGCCATATAACAATAGTGTCCTCAAAAGCCCTAGTTAGGGAAAAATGAGCACTCAAACGGGAAAATGTAATTTTGCGTAGGGCTCCGCAGATCTGTGCACCGAGGCGGTTTGTGCTGCTCTCGGTAAGGCAGCATTTATAGTCTGCATAAGTCATAAATACGAGGCCTGCTGCCTAAAATATGAGGCAGATTAAGGGACCATGAGCTACCGCTACAACACTGAATCAGTGAACACTTTTTACAAAACAAGCAAACCTTCAAAAGTTACAGTCAATCATCTGCCACATAAGCTGCTGATTTTAACAAAAAAAATGTGTTTATAGCTCAACCGGTTCACTAGTTACTAAAAATCAGCGATACGTGTTGCTGCGCACTAAGGGCCCTTGGCAGAGCGGGACTGGTCACCGTTTTGTTGCTTATTGCTATATTTGGGTGTTAAACTTGTATTTATAAGGTGCAATCATAGATTGACCGTCTCTCTGGAGAAAAACAAGCACACTCATCACTTGAGTTCAGAAAGGTGTTATCATCCAAATAAGTTTTGCCAAAATAGGTTTTATTTGTGAAAAAGTACCATTGTGAATTTTTGGGTAATTCTTTTTGAACTGTGAAATAAGCCTCTGATACCAATCCACAGTCACCCACAAACTTTTGGTTTGCTAAACACTGTTTAATATTGTTTCCCCACCATAAAATTGATTTGCTGTGGGAATTGGGGACGTTTATGGTTGTCGAGGATGAGGAGTACCAGGTTCCAGAAATATTTGTCAGGAGGGGGTCCTTACGCCTACAAAATTTTGACAGGGGGTCTCGGCATCAAAAAGTTTGAAGACCTCTGCCCTAAATGGACTTAACAGGCAATACCCTTGTCGGTGTCCACCATGAGCTGGGTACGCCTGGTCGATGGAAAGCCCTGAAGAGTTAATTGAAGTAGGGGTTGGCAGGCAGTGATGTAACTTCCTGTGCAGATAGATGATGGGAAATTCAATGCTGTCACTTCCTTTCCAGATGGATGATCAGAAATTAGGTCCTCTTGCTTGGCTTCTTCATTTAAAGACAGTTTTGGCTGGAAACTAGTGATGTCACTTTCTGTGCAGATGGATGATGGGAAATGCAGTGATGTCACGCCCTGTGCAGATGGTACCCACTGGCTAAATCCTTCACTTTCCTCTTGTCCCCCCATGGGTGGATATAGAAGCAGATCTAGTTTGTCCACTTTCCATCACCAATTTGCTCAATCAAAAATCTATTAGGGTAACTGACTCCTACCTGATCTTAAAAGATACTGTCATGGCTATTAGGTCGCTTGATAAATGGTTTCAAAATAAATTAGGAAAGTCGAAGATGGCGTCTGTCTGGTTTAATCCAAATATTAAAATTGACTTCAATTGCTTGAATCTCTTGTAAAAGGGCTAGGTCCCTTGACATCCCCTCTTTCCTTTGCTATGATCATTGAGAAATTCATGATCCAGCCCTCACAGTTGGATAACTTCTGGAAAATGAAGGTAGTCATTAGAAAACTAGGTCCCATTTACCTCTCTTCCTGTGTTTAATTTCAAATGGATGAATGGAAATTACAAATGGTGCCTCTAACAATATCCGCTCTCCTTCACAATCGTCTTGGGAGCGTAATTTGGGATTCTTTACCTCACTATCAAATGTCACCTCTAATCTCACCATGTACATTTTGGACAATCTATAGAGCCCTTTGGACTCCTTTGAAATGACACAAGGTGGGTTTGGCTGAGTCTAATCTCTCTTGGCATTGTAATGACTCAGGGGCCAATTCCGTTGCGGTTAGGAAGGCCTCCTAACGGCATTTGCTCCGTCCGAATTGGATCGGGAACGTGTCTTTCCGACCGAGGGCCCGATTCCAATGCGGTTAGAAAGGCCTCCTAACGGCATTTGCTCCGTCGGAATTGGATCGAGAACGTGTCTTTCCGACCGACTCGGAGAGGTTTTCGACTGACCAAGTACGATGCGAGTTAGGCGTTAGGAATATCCCAATCCGAACCCAACGGCCTTCGGAGGCCCCGCAGTCGTGGGGAAGTCTCCGCCCTAGTGGCGGAGGCCCGCAGTCGTGGGGGAGTCTCCAAACTCATGATGGAGGCCCCGCAGTCATGGGGGAGTCTCTGCACTCATGGCAGAGGCCCCGCAGTCGTGGGGGATTCTCTGCACTCATGGCAGAGGCCCCGCAGTCGTGGGGGAGTCTCCGCACTCGTGGAGGAGGCCCAGCAGTCGTGGGGGAGTCTCTGCACTCATGGCAGAGGCTCCGCAGTCGTGGGGGTGACTCCGCACTTGTGACGGAGGCCCTGCAGTCGTGGGGGAGTCTCCGCACTCGTGAAGGAGGCCCAGCAGTCGTGGGGGAGTCTTCATACTCATGGTGGAGGACCCACTGTCGTGGGGGAGTCTCTGCACCCGTGGTGGTGGCCCCACAGTCGTGGGGAAGTCTCCGCACTCAGGCAGAATCTGTGCAATGAGAATTCTCATTGTGGAGATGTTTCCCCCTTTCTCACTGCAGGGCCTCCGCCAAGAGTGAGGTGCTCTCCCACGACTGCTGGGCCTCCTCCATGAGTGTGTAGACTCCCCCACGACTGCAGGGCCTCTGCCATGAGTGCGGAGACTCCCCCATGACTGCAGGGCCTCCGCCACAAGTGCAGAGACTCCCCCACGACTGCGGGGCCTCTGCCATGAGTGCAGAGACTCCCCTACAACTGCGGGGCCTCCGCCACGAGGGCGGAGACTCCCCCACGACTGCAGGGCCTCCGCCACGAGTGCAGAGACTCCCCCACGTCTGCGGGGCCTTCGCCACGAGTGCAGAGACTCCCCCACATCTGCGGGGCCTCCACCACGAGTGTGGAGACTCCCCCACGATTGCGGGGCCTCTGCCACGAGGGCGGAGACTCCCCCACGACTGCAGGGCCTCCGCCACGAGTGCAGAGACTCCCCCACATCTGCGAGGCCTCCGCCACGAGTGCAGAGACTCCCCCACGACTGCGGGCCTCCGCCACGAGTGTGGAGACTCCCCCACGACTGCGGGGCCTCCGCCACGAGTGTAGAGACTCCCCTACGACTGCGGGCCTCCGCCATGAGTGCAGAACTACCCTACGACTGCGCGGCCTCTGCCACAAGTGCAGAGACTCCCCCACGACTGCGGGGCCTCTGCCACGAGTGCGGAGACATCCCCACGGCTGGGGGGCCTCCGCCACGAGTGTAGAGACTCCCCTACGACTGCGGGGCCTTCGCCACAAGTGTAGAGATTCCCCTACGACTGCGGGCCTCCGCCACGAGTGCAGAGACTCCCCCACGACTGCCACGAGTGCGGTGACTCCCCCACGACTGCGGGGCCTCCGCCACGAGTGTAGAGACTCCCCTACGACTGCGGGGCCTCTGCCACAAGTGCAGAGACTCCCCCACGACTGCGGGGCCTCCGCCACGAGTGTAGAGTCTCCCCTATGACTGCAGGGCCTCCGCCACGAGTGGAGAGACTCCCCTACGACTGCAGGGCCTTCGCCACGAGTGTAGAGACTCCCCTACGACTGTGGGCCTCCACCACGAGTGCGGAGACTCCCCCACGACTGCGGGGCCTCCGCCACGAGTGCGGAGACCCCTACGACTGCGGGGCCTTCGCCACGAGTGTAGAGACTCCCCTACAACTGCGGGGCCTCTGCCACGAATGCGGAGACTTCCAAACAGCTGCGGGGCCTCTGCCACGAGTGTAGAGACTCCCCTGCGACTGCTGGGCCTCCAGACTTCCCCACATCTGCGGGGCCTCCGCCACGAGTGTAGAGTCTTCCCTACGACTGCGGGACTTCCGACACGAGTGAGGAAACTCTGCCAGGACTGCGGGGCCTCAGCCACGAGTGCAGAGACTCCCCCAGGACTGCGGGGCCTCCGCCACGAGTGCAGAGACTCCCCCACGACTGCGGGGCCTCCGCCATGAGTGCAGAGACTCCCCCACGACTGCGGACCTCTGCCACAAGTGCGGAGACTCCCCCACGACTGCGGGGGCTCCGCCACGAGTGCGGAGACTCCCCTACAACTGCGGGGCATTCGCCACGAGTGTAGAGACTCCCCCTATGACTGCGCACCTCCGCCATGAGTGCAGAGACTCCCCTACAACTGCGGGGCCTCCGCCACGAGTGCGGAGACTCCCCTACGACTGCGGGCCTCCGCCATGAGTGCAGAGACTCCCCTACGACTGCAGGGCTTCCGCCACAAGTGCAGAGACTCCCCCACGACTGCGGGGCCTCTGCCACGAGTGAGGAGACCTCCCCACGACTGCGGGGCCTCCGCCACGAGGGTAGAGACTCCCCTACGACTGCGGGCCTCTGCCACGAGTGCCGAGACTCCCCCACGACTGCGGGACCTCCGCCACGAGTGTAAAGACCCCCTTATGACTGCGGGGCCTCTGCCACGAGTGAGGAGACCTCCCCACGACTGCGGGGCCTCCGCCACGAGTGTAGAGACTCCCCTACGACTGCGGGCCTCTGCCACGAGTGCCGAGACTCCCCCACGACTGCGGGACCTCCGCCACGAGTGTAAAGACCCCCCTATGACTGCGGGCCTCCGCCACGAGTGCGGAGACTCCCTCACGACTGCGGGGCTCCGCCACGAGTGCGGAGACTCCCCTACGACTGCGGGGCCTTCGCCACGAGTGTAGAGACTCCCCTATGACTGCGGGGCCTTCGCCACGAGTGCGGAGACTTCCCTACGACTGTGGGGCCTCCGACATGAGTGCAGAGACGCCCCCATGACTGCGGGGCCTCTGCCACGAGTGCAGAGACACCCCCATGACTTCGGGACCTCTGCCACGAGTGCAGAGACACCCCCATGACTGCGGGCCTCCGTCACGAGTGCAGAGATGCTCCCATGACTGCGGGGCCTCTGCTACGAGTGCAGAGACGCCCCATGACTGCAGGGCCTCTGCCACGAGTGCAGAGATGCTCCCATGACTGCGGGGCCTCTGCCACGAGTGCAGAGATGCCCCCGTGGCTGCGGGGCCTCCGCTACGAATGCAGAGACGCCCCCATGACTGCGGGGCCTCTGCCACGAGTGCAGAGACACCCCCATGACTGCAGGGCCTCCGCCACGAGTGCAGAGGTGCTCCCATGACTGCGGGGCCTCCGCCACGAGTGCAGAGACGCCCCCATGACTGCGTGGCCTCCGCCACGAGTGCAGAGATGCCCCCATGACTGCAGGGCCTCCGCCACGAGTGCAGACTCCACACGACTGCGAGGCCTCCGCCACAAGTGCAGAGACTACCCCAAGACTGCGGGCCTCCGTCACAACTGCGGGGCCTCCGCCACGAGTGCGGAGACTCCCCCATGACTGCGGGGCCTCCGCCACAAGTGCAGAGGTGCTCCCATGACTGCGGGGCCTCCGCCACGAGTGCAGAGACGCCCCCATGACTGCGTGGCCTCCGCCACGAGTGCAGAGACGCCCCCATGACTGCAGGGCCTCCGCCACGAGTGCAGACTCCACACGACTGCGAGGCCTCCGCCACAAGTGCAGAGACTACCCCAAGACTGCGGGGCCTCCGTCACAACTGCGGGACCTCCGCCACGAGTGCGGAGACTCTCCCATGACTGCGGGGCCTCCGCCACGAGTGAGGAAACTCCGCCAGGACTCGGGCCTCTGCCACGAGTGGGCAAACTCCCCCACGACTGCGGGGCCTCCGCCATGAGTGCAGAGACTCCCCCACGACTGCGGGCCTCTGCCACGAGTGCGGAGACTCCCCTACAACTGCGGGGCGTTCGCCACGAGTGCGGAGACTCCCCTACGACTGCGGGGCCTTCGCCACAAGTGCGGAGACACCCCCACGACTGCGGGCCTCCGCCATGAATGCAGAGACTCCCCTACGACTGCAGGGCCTCCGCCATGAGTGTAGAGATGCTCCCATGACTGCGGGGCCTCCGCCACGAGGGCGGAGACTCTCCCACGACTGCGGGCCGCCGCCACGAGGGTGGAGACTCTCCCACAACTGCGCGAGTGCGCAGGCCCTTCGTGGCTCAGGCCCTGTATGCGATTGGGGCTTCAGAGCAGAATTGAATGCATGGTTGTTATGACATATGCTATTGCGACTCTATTTGTGTCTCTGTTGGAGCGGCCTCTTTGCAGGACGGTGCCCATCAGCCACACATTGTAAGTGTTCTGCAGCCTGAAGGAATACGTGTATCCTTTGCATGCTAGGACACCATTTGTTGCAAAGTTATTTCAAGGGTACTCCCTTTTTAGGTCGAGCCTCGAGTAGCGCGCAAGCGCTGCTTAGAGGCGAAGACTTAATGTAAGCGGTTTCAAAAGCAGTCCAACAAACGCTCGTGCGTCGTGGCTGGCCTTTTTGAGATGGGTACGCGCGGCAAACATGTGTTTCCAATTATCGTGCCCAGACGCGGGCGCGATAAGTGGAAACACATGTCTGCCGCGCGTACTCATCCAAAGGCCAGCCACGACGCACGAGCGTCTGGTCAGCTGAGCGTCTCGTCAGCTGAGCAGGCTGCCGCGCTCGCTCGCCCCCGCTCCTCTGTGGTGCGCGCGCACCACTCGCGGGCTTGTTTTTAGGTCTCGCCTGAGCCATCGCCACCAACTCCTCGATCACTTTCAGTTTCGCGGCCGTGTCACTTTAACGGCCGCGCGGCCAATGCTTGTTTACCAGGCATTTCAGCCTGGCACACGTGTCATTTGTTTAATGCAAATTCAATTTACAGTAGAAGAAAAATTCGAAACAAAACTCGAGGCATATGCGCGCTGTGCGGGCTCCGGAACGGGGCCGGGGCTCGGGAGGTTCAACTTCTTCTCGGCAGTGTTTGTTTACACTCGCGCACCAGCCAGGAGCTCCTGGGCAGAGGCGCGCGAGCCGACTGAGCGCGCTTGGGGAAAATCTCATCTGACACACGATTATAGCTCCATATGTTTGGCCTGACATCGCGGGCTGCTGCACTGACATATTTACAACCCAAGCATTATCACTGACCAGATATTTTTAGCGAGTTTGAAAGAGGAAGATATAACATGTGCGTCACGCTGTTTTCCCTGCTCTGTGTGTTAAAAGGGAAAGGCTTGTTGAAAGCGAGAGTTCAGAGTCCAAACACAACACCTCAGGCCTACTAAGGAATGCCACGTAATTACACTCTAACCTAACAGTGTAAAGGCAACAATGCTGGTCGGAACTGGTGCTTGCTGACCAATCACAGGGCAGACCTTGCTTGCGTCCAATAGCACGCTTCTGCTGTATGGTCATCAAAAGGCTGCACTTTTTAAAAGCTCTTAAAGCAAGTGCAATGCTTATTTTAATGACAAGTGTTCGTGGGAGCTCCTCAAGGGCAAACCAAAACACGTAATAGAACTTTGCAATAATTTACACCCACGCTATGAGCTCAACCTCATCTGGTTAACATTCGTAGGGAACAAATAAAGAATGTATATTAATCTCGCGCCCTTCCTCCGTTGCAATTACGGAGGGTTAGGATGGGGCACCAGTGTGCAGAGAAGCTGGCAGCTGTGGGTCATGACAGACTCTCGAAATGAGAAAATGCAGATTCCTTTCAGAAACTATGAAAGTTGAGAGCCTGGCAAGAGAAGATAAGACAGTGATCGCTTGTTTCTCAAGATCTGTAAGCAGTAATCAGTTCCCTTTGTCATGACGGTCTCTTCACTTGTTGGATAACTTCGGTGTAAGCACGATTCTCTCAGTGGCTGGCCCACGCTGAGCTTGTTTTGAGTATGTACTTTGAAGAACTGCACATCTGCACATTTTTCCCTACCTTCCCCTCCAACCTGAAAACTTGCAAAAATAAAGGTGTAACAAAAAAAACCTCCTGTTGGTCTGCTGTAAACATACACATTAGATGGATAAGAGAGAATAAGGGGGATGGTTTGCATCGCGAGGTAGACACGTCAGAGAGACACAGACCGAAGCTCAGGTTGTCTATGTCGTCACTCAGAACCCCAAGGTGAACAATTGTTCTGTTATGAATTTCATGTTCTGCATAGCCCCGCCCCCAGATCATCTTGCCCTGCAGTTCTGTTATTAACGTTTAGCCACCTTTAATTTTAGATTATGCACAGCCCCTCCAGATCACCTGCCCCTGCTTTCAAAATCCATCCAGGGGCAGATAAGTGATGGGAATCCACGCATAGCATGTCCTTCCCTGAAACCAAAATATGCCTAGCCTCCTGCCACGAACTTCCGTCACCCTCTATATTTACCCTTACACGACCCAAACTTAAAACAAGCATTGGCATAGCCAATAGGTCTCACCTTTGGGACCTTATAAGTGTTTAACCATGCAACAGTTAATGTTGTTGCACCAAGGATATTGTGCTGCATAACTAAATACTTATAAGGTCCCAAAAGCGAGACCTATTGGCTATGCCAATGCTTGTTTAGCAGCTGTTTGGGGTTCGTGGTTTCCTGCATTGCTGCAGCTCAGCCATATCGTATGAGGACTGCTCGATGCGCGGTGCTGAACGCAACCATTTTATTTTGATTTAGAATAGTGCAGATTCCTGACAGAGTAATTGAGGAGCAGTGATACTGCCCCTGATTACAACTCACTCATGCACTCTCAGGAGGAGTGAAAGATGCTTTAGGAATCAAACCTCAGATTTGGCAATCCCACATCCTGAAAGAGGTGCATTAACCCAGTAAAGTCAGTATTCTGAGACCTGTATGCGTGCGGTCTCAAACAAGCATATGTTGCAACGTCCTGTTGACCAGACTGAAAACGTACTCTGGTCAACAGTCAGGCAGAAGCGTCTTTCTGAAGATGGAATTAGAAATATGACATTTTATTTTTACGTAGCTCTCCCCTGCGTGTGATTTTCTATTTATTCACCCCCCCCCCCCCCCTTTGCACTTGACAAAGCGCTGGACTTAGCTTGGCTGTATAATTGGAATAGGACACTTTGCCACGCACACTTTTACTCCGCGTGCCATTACCCCGCAGTTTTTACACCGCAAAATCTTTTACAACGCAGGGCTTTACAACGCAATCCATTACAACGCATTCCCTATTACATCGCAATTTACTAATCTAACTCCACGGGGGTGTTACTTTGGGGAATGCGTTGTAATAGTTTGCGGTGTAAAGCCCTGCGTTGTAAAAGATTTTGCGGTGTAAAAAATGCTGGGTAATGGCACGCGGAGTAAGGCATGCGGGGTAAAGGATGTTTCCCGTATAATTAGCTATAACTTGGCCTTCAAGTACTGGAAATCAACGTTTTCTCAACCTATACAGGACTGACTCGAAAATCTGTTGTTGCTGTACAATTATGAACAACTTATCTATAATATCTAATCTATAATAAAACTACTGAAATAAACTATATAGAATGGTTCGGGGGTGAACTCTGTCCCTTGGGTGCTTAGATCCTTGCTCCAGAGGGGGGGGTACGTGTGTGGATTTGCTGTTCCTCCCCCCCCCTCCTTCTCTGCTTAGCTCTCAGGGAGCTTCACTTTTGTGAATTTAGTTACAATGCTTCAGTGCTCATTATCAGGACACAATAAGAGTTTTATTATACATGGTTACAATCACAGATGAGGACAGATTTGAATAGTGTGCAATGCAATGTAACCCTTTTATTCTGATGACTTATATTGTAAAGGTCACCGACGCTATTTAAAAATAAAACATAAAAATAGAACAGCGGATGCTGTATTCGCCCTGCCTCCCTCTCCACCCCTCAATCCACATTCGAAAAAGCCACAAAAGAGGCAGAACACGGGGTCATTGGTATTTATTTCACTGTTTTCAACTTCCCGCCATTGCAAAGCGCTTCAGCGCCTCGTCCAGGGTAGTAGGTGCTATAAAAATGCAATTAAAATACAATACGGTTATTTGTTTGAGATTGTGAGTCTGGAAGCCTCCAAGCAGCCAATGAAAAATAGAAACTGAAAAGCTCTCTCCTGGTGAAAGGCACAATTGTAAATGGATTTTATGCAGCGGCTCATTGCACAAGCATCTTGTCTCAGACATTGCGTCTCAATGCTGTTAATGGGTCTCTTTTCTTCTTCCTCCCTGTGGTGTGTGTGGAGGTGGGGGGGGGGGGGGGAGGAGGGAGAGCTGCTCTAAATGAACACTTCAGAGGTAGAGGGTGACAATCCTGTCACGGCCACGCCCACCTGGGACCTTGGCACCAACCTGAGGACGCACATCTTGGGGTCACATGATACACCCTCGAGCCCAATCTTCCTCCTTCCATTGACTGGCGCCTCGTCAGGGGTAGTAAGCGCTTGTTAATTACAATTTACATTTACACCTTCTCACCCAATCACAAGATGGATTTCATCAGCTGACATCTGAAAGTCCAGCGGAACTGCTGAATGACGCCTGGCCAAAGGAGGCGGGGCTAGACAGGGGGGAGCCTTGAGCGATGGGGCTGGGGGGCTCTGGGAGGGATGGCCAGCGAGCAGGGAGCACTAGCCACGGTGACTACCTCGGCCTGCCAAGAGAGCTGAGGCCCCACCGGCTCTATCCATGCCTCTAACTACGGCCTTCTGCAATAGATCTGCCCGAAACCAAAACATATCAACTCTGTAATACCAAATACTGGGTGCTGTGACAAGGTTAGGGGGGCACACCAGAAGGGCAGCACATTTTGTGCAGTTTATTTTATATAGCACAAACGTGGGCATCAGAGCACTTTGTATGGGCACCAGTTACATTACATAAGGACACATTCATGTTTTTTAGGCACAGGGAGACTAAATGGTTTGCTCAGAATCACAGGATGTTGAGCAGACGCTGGGACTTGAAATTGGTTCCCCAGTTCCAAAGTCTGCCGCTCTGGCCATAATAAGGCCACATCCTCTCTCCGGTGAACATTGATGTTAAATGTATAGAAATCTGTGGGGTTTTCGATGCCAGGCTCATTTATGACGTTCTATCTTTAAAGTAATCATATGGGATGTATGTTATACCTGTCGCACGCCTAATGCGTGCACGCCATCTCTGCCTAATGTTCCTTAACCTATTACGCTGTTTAAAATGGCTCTCACGCCCCCACTGCACGCGCCACAGGTTCCACTCTCTCTGAGTGATTTGCAGATTTCAACAGAACATATTTGTTTCCATCTCAAACGGATCAATAGTCGCTCAAACAGACGTCCCACACACTGCAGCGCAGTGGGCAACACTTCGCAAAGGCTAACTAGTCGCCTTCAGGTGTTTAGGTCTCGCCTAGGCAGCGCATGCGCTGTCTCGTTGAGACATGCAGTATATGCTTTAGTGAGGGAGACTCCGCCTCCATTTTCCTATTTGGTTTTGAGTGTGTCTTTCAAAATGTACTACTTGCTATTGGCTTATAGTGTTCCAAGTCCCTCCTTTTTTCCTGTTGTGCACGCCTATGGCTATTGGCCCCTTTACTTGTATTAGTCCACTTTTTTTTGGTCTGTTGTTTTGGGGGAGATCTCTTTTTTTAATGTGCCATGCTTTTTGACAGAGTTGAAATGTTTCAGCCCGAGTGTGTTTCCCGGCATCTTTTTTACTTCGAGGCAAGCGCTGATATTGACAGACTTTGTGTGTTTCCCGTACTTCGAAATTGACAGACTTTGTGTGTTTCCCGTACTTTGAGGCAAACGCGCACGTATAATTTTTTTTTCTTTTTAATTTAAAGTATTTGATAATAATTGCGTCCGTTTATTTGTAATTTAAAGTATTTGCTAATAATTGCATATGTTCAACAAGGCTCGAACACTGGTCCCCAGCTCCCGAGTCGGCAGCTCTCACCGCTGAACCATAACCTCTCCCTCCGAGAGCAGCATTCATTTTACATGCTTGTTTGTCGTGTTATTCATGGGTGAATTTGCGCTCCTTTTTTGTGTTGCGCGCTGCTGACGTGGTGTAAACTATGATCTGTGACTCAAAAATGTAATTACTAAGACTCCACACATGGTATTAAAAAAGTACTTTCCTGTGCATACTTTACAACAAAAAAAAACTTGGTGACCCATTCGTTTGTCAAATCGGTAAATCAGACCGACTACATTCCAATATGGCCGCCTTGCTCGTCTCTCTTTCATGCTCCACATTGAGCCTCTTCTAGAACACCCAGAGTACTTCAGTTGGTGACCCGTGCAGGAGGAGAGCATGGCGGCAATCACGGGGGTCCTGGGACATGAGATTCAGCTTTGGACATCGATCCTACAAAGACAGAGCAGAGGTCAGTGAAAAGGCATCACAGCAGGCAGGCGCAGCCCCGTCATTTACATAATTCTTGCAACACGCATTTCATCTTCTGGACTGTCCAAACTGTGAGGGACGTTTAGCTGTTGTGACAATTTGCGATAGAAAACTTTATCTTAGGTTTGGATACATAATCAGCTTGCGATGTTCATACATTGGACTTCTTTATAAACTCAAGGGATTTAACTAGGGAGCTATCCCTAAACGTAGCTGTTGTGGCAGGGGTTATCGAGCTAATTGCACTACTGCAGTCTGCTTCGATTCACATTTGCGAATTGATAACTTCAAACGTTTGCTGTATCATAATGTTACCACATAACTCTAGTCTATATCACCGTGGACTCGGCCCTCCAGTCCTGGAGTTTTAGTTAATATAATCATGTATTTTCAGTATTCTTGTAGTGGTTGGCCTTTATTGACCATTCGCACCTGAAAAACAGGAGAAGAGCAGTTTAGGACTAGAGCACTGCGTTAATGGTGATATGCTATCATCTAGTAATCGTACTCAAGCCACCTGCGCATTTTTGACTACTGTTGAGGCAAAGGAAGCTCCTCAACATCTAGTGGAAAATGTGATCCATGTAAACAAAGGCGTGGCTTAAAAACACTTCGGCTTAAAATCTGTGCTTAGCATAGTGTGCAGCACGACTGGTATTTTTTGCTGCTTCTGTCATTGCATCCAGATATATAATATAAGTAACATTACACCTGCAACAAGCCAGGACTTTTGGCTTTGCCAGTGGTTGTTAATTGCATAGGACTACAACGGCTTAGTTGTATAGAATATTGAAAATGCTCGGTTCTGCAATGATGAGACTGTGAAAGAACTATAGTCTCTTTGGAGTTACATCACAGGCAGTGAAGCGTGGTACTGCTGCAGAGTTAAGATTTTTTTTCTCCGAGGGTGATGGCGAAAATGAGAGCCCAATAGGGAACGGCTTTAGCACCTGCTTTTTAGAACTGTCGGTGCTGAGCACAGGCAGGACCCTGCCCACTTAAAGCCCTGGAGCCAGGTTCACCCGATTTTTGCTGGGTCTCGTCCCCAGCCACAGGCGCAAACCCATAGAAACTAGGTGACGTGGTTGGTCCTGATTACCTATGGAAAGACCAGGCTCCTTCAGACTCCTGGGAGGCACATAGCTCACTTATTTGTTAATTATCCTAGACGATGCAAACTAATATTACTCCACAGAAATAGCTGTCCGCATCCTATTATGAGTGGGTCTTATTTTTCGGTGAAAGAATATAGACAGACTGTTACTCTCACACACATATAATATACATTGTCATATACAAATCACACATTCTTGCCTATCCACTTATTTGCCACTGCAAAACAGCTCATGTTTGATGTGATGCAAGAGCCTACATTAAAAAATAGATGTATTAATAAATATTCATTTATACATTCCATGCAGTAGTCCTTAATAGAATGCAACGATTGATTTAACAAGGTAGGCACACTTGTGTTACCATTCCGTATTCATGGATGTCATCAAATTAATATTAGTGGTGATGTTAACACGTTCACATGGTAATTCATCAGGAGACTCTCCATCTGCTTTTAGCATGTGTGTCCTTCGGTAGTGACCTCAGATCCAGGTAGGATGGCAAAGCTCCTCATTTAAATAGGGCGAGTGAATCTTGACGCTGTGCCCATCGCAATTAAAGGGACCTTTCTGATAATAGTGGGCTAACAGCGAGATGTTGCTATTTTGCACAGAGATACGGCCAATCAGTAGTTCTTTTTACCAGTAGAAGATCTAGTGTTGTTCCTGCTTGATCTGTAGTGTGTTCAAAGCATGCAAAATTTTATTGGTGTTCCTATTCGTGTTGAAGCTTCCATATTGCAGCACCCAGGATAATCTGCTGCATGGCTAAATACTTATTTTTTTTAGTGGTTCGTTTTTGCATGCAGGCTGCCTTCTAGCTAAAAGGGCTCTGACACAATACATTCTCTGGCTCTGCCTTGACTTCAAATGCCACAAAGCTTTGAGCCAGCTGCGCAGACGGAAACATCTGCACAGTGTGCTCTCTGCTTTTTAGGCAACATGGAGTGTGGAGCCGAGTAGCAGAGTGACGTGAAAGTAAGCGAGACAATGCGAGGGAAGATAGGGAGCAGAAGAACAGACAAGTGATGCAGAGCTTGACAACTGTTTGCCCATTGCCACACCAACACAGTCACAAGCTCTCCCATCTGGGAACATCATTTCTTAGAAGAACAACTGACAAGAATTCCAGGTGCTCTGCCCCGAATGAAAGAAGTACATTGAGCTCACATTGTGCACACTTTTACGCAAGTCCATTTTCTATGTTAACGGCTAAAGCCGGATGAGCAGTCTGGTGTTTCCTCTGCTCTCCGTCCGGGGTAACCTATTTATTTGGCTCCTCTCCCCACCCTAGGCACCAGAGCCAGCCCTCCTCACCATGGAGGAGCTTCAAATGTTCTGGCTCGGTAAAGTGGGGAACGGGGTCCCCAAGGAGACCCCTGCTGCTGTTTTCCTGGCCCAGCAGAAGAGCATGATGGCAGGAATCAACAACAACAAGGGCTTCAGTATACTGGAGAGATGCCTAACTCCTTGACTGTCCATCTTCACACCCTTCCTCCATATCTTAAAATCCTAAGATTCCTTCGCATTCCAAAACTAATAAACCTTCCGTGTACTACCTACTAGTCCCTTCTCACCTATATCCACTGACCGCACATCTTGCCCCTCCCCTTTCAAATAACCTCCTGACCCACTGGTCCACCCTGACCACTGATTCTTACAATCCACTCACCTGCTCCCACATTCCAGAACTCCTCCGCTAATATACCCATGCTGCAACCCCTCCTTGTCTTTCATTTCAACCTCTCTCTACCCAAGAACACACCTGCCCACCGGCATATAATGCAGTGTTTCTTTCACAGATTATTTATTTCTTCTGCTTCCTTTACAAGTTCTTTCCAAGTTGTCAGAGGGTGTCTTCCAGAACCGCAATGCCACTACATATGCCTCCCACAAAATCTGACCCAAGCCAGCATGCCACAAACTCAGCAAAAGACATTGCAATTTACAATGCCAATAGCTCAAACTCAAGCAAATGCGAGACCAATTTGCATTGCAAATGCTTGTTTTGTTGTTGCGTTCAAGCCTTCGACTAATGAGGGGCAACTTTGTTCCAGACACTATTAATGTCCCCAGTTGACAAACTTGGGAAGGGAATTTTTCTCCAGTATGTAAAAATATCCTGCCTATTTTTTTTGTATCTTTAGTCATAGTATTTAAACAAACAAACACTCTTACCACAGTGCAGCGACAAGTTACGGGTCTGGATAAATCATTATGTGTAATATAAAGTGAGACACCCCAGTTAATGTTCACTCGTTCATGCTACACATCGTTCATTCCTGCGCAGTTTCCACATATTTCCTGGAGCTCGTCTTCCCGTCTCTTCTCTTTGGTCCTCCGTTTTAAAAGACCTGGTATGTTTTCAGATTTCAGGAACTATATGCAGGGCCACTGGAATTATGCAGCAGAAGAGGACCAAATTATTGCGGCAGGGTTGACTAAATTATGTGGCACGAAAAGGCAAATTATGCGGCATAATGCACCACATTTTGTGATTATAATTCTTCATTATTTTGTCATTTGTACGCCTGGTAACAGTGTCTGAGAAAACAGTTCACCTTAATTACTACCAACCTTAATTACTACCAATTTAGCACCCAAATACAGCAATAAGCAACAGAAAGGTGACCAGCCACCCTCTGCGAAAAGCCTTATGGAACCCGAGTCGCCATGTTATGTAACTTTTGACTGTTTGAGCTAGAAACAAAATTTTTGTTTGTGAAAATCTGCAGATTATGCAGCAGATGATGGATTATGTGGCAAATGCGGTAAATCCATAATTATGTGGAAATCGCCGCAGCCACAGAATCGCATAATTCCTGTGACCCTGACTATGTTTCCATGGGTGAAGGCCTTCTCATGCACAGTGACGCTGCAGTGATCAATCATTTCCAATGACGGCCTGATGCCTTCCCTGGGGTGCCAGGCCCGTGATCGCGTGTGTTCCCTGGAGTGCATCACCCGCAGGGCTCCAGGGTACTGTTTTCTGTGTTACCCCCTTCTGTTCCTACATCTCACCTGCAGTCCGGGGTAGACTAGGGTGTATTTTTGTCGTCCCAGACTCTGCCCATGTGAAGTTCACGTTGCTTCCATCTGGCAGGGCTGCTTCTGATTGAGGTCAGACATAGTTGCTGCTGAGTCATCATTCCGCTGAAGTCTATTTTGGTCGAAGAGTTTCAGGCAGAACTCCTTTGTAACTGCTGAAGATTTCATGTTTGATGGATTCCCTGAAACTGTGGGTTCTGCTATTGCAGCCATATTTACTTATTTCAACATTTATTTACTTACATATTAATTTGAATAAAGTTCAAACTACCTAGAAAGCGTGCGCACACACACATACACACACGCACGCACGCACGCGCGCACGCACCGAGTCCGACACACACAACACACACACAGTTATTTCAAGAGGCCACCAGAGTACAAACTAACCGCAAACAAACTACTTCTCTTTTTTATGCAAGGCGTCTTTTGTCACACACTGCCCCCTAGCGAGACACTTGCATTACACTCGTTGAATTTACAATGCTGTTCTGCAAGGTGCGACTATAGGCCTCGAAGGTGGAAACATGAGTAAAACTAAAATAAAAGCACAGTTCTAATATTGTTTGTCACAATGTGTGGACACGCAGGCTTGGTTTCTTCAAAGACAGACAGTGTGTGTCATATACAACTAGTTCACCCTGTGAACTAAAGGGGGCAGTGTTCAGAAGGGCGTTTCTGTGCGTCCATGCAGGTCAAACATATTCTGCCCTCCACTGTTGCATAATTGGCCCACCACTGTTGCATAATTAGCCCTCCACTGTTGCACAATTGGCCCCCCAATGCTGGATAATTGTACCTTCACTGTTGCATAATTGGCCCCCCAATGCTGGATAATTGTACCTTCACTGTTGCATAATTGGCCCTCCACTGCTGGATAATTGTACCTTCACTGTTGCATAATTGGCCCTCCAATGCTGGATAATTAGCCCTCCACTGCTGCATAATTGTCCCTCCACTGATGCATAATTGGCCCTCCAATGCTGCATGATTGGCCCTTCACTGTTGCATAATTCGCCCTCCACTGTTGCATAATTGGCCCTCCAATGCTGGATAATTGTACCTTCACTGTTGCATAATTCGCCCTCCACTGTTGCATAATTGGCCCTCCACTACTGCATAATGGGACCTCCACGGCTGCATAATTGGCCTTCCACTGTTGCATAATTGGCCCTCCACTGCTGCATAATTGTACCTTTACTGTTGCATAATTGGCCCTCCAATGCTGGATAATTAGCCCTCCACTGCTGCATAATTGTCCCCCCACTGTTGCATAATTGGCCCTCCAATGCTGCATGATTGGCCCTTCACTATTGCATTATTGTACCTTCACTGTTGCATAATTCGCCCTCCACTGTTGCATAATTGGCCTTCCACTGTTGCATAATTAGCCGTCCACTCCACTGTTGCATTATTGGCCCTTCACTGTTGCATAATTGGCCCTCCACTGCTGGATAATTAGCCCTCCACTGCTGCATAATTGTCCCCCCACTGTTGCATAATTGGCACACCACTGTTGCATAATTGGCCCGCCACTACTGCATAATGGGACCTCCACTGCTGCATAATTGGCCCACCACTGTTGCATAATTGGCCTTTTACTGTTGCATAATTAGCCGTCCACTCCACTGTTGCATAATTGGCCCTCCACTGCTGGATAATTAGCCCTCCACTGCTGCATAATTGTCCCCCCACTTTTGCACAATTGGCCCTCCAATGCTGGATAATTGTACCTTCACTGTTGCATAATTGGCCCTCCAATGCTGGATAATTGTACCTTCACTGTTGCATAATTGGCCCTCCAATGCTGGATAATTAGCCCTCCACTGCTGGATAATTGTACCTTCACTGTTGCATAATTGGCCCTCCAATGCTGGATAATTAGCCCTCCACTGCTGCATAATTGTCCCCCCACTGTTGCATGATTGGCCCTTCACTATTGCATTATCGTACCTTCACTGTTGCATAATTCGCCCTCCACTGTTGCATAATTGGCCCTCCACTACTGCATAATGGGACCTCCACTGCTGCATAATTGGCCTTCCACTGTTGCATAATTGGCCCTCCACTGCTGCACAATTGTACCTTCACTGTTGCATAATTGGCCCTCCAATGCTGGATAATTAGCCCTCCACTGCTGCATAAGTGTTCCCCCACTGTTGCATAATTGGCCCTCCAATGCTGCACGATTGGCCCTTCACTATTGCATTATTGTACCTTCACTGTTGCATAATTGGCCCTCCACTGTTGCATAATTGGCCCTCCACTACTGCATAATTGGCCTTCCACTGCTGCATAATTGGCCTTCCACTGCTGCATAATTGGCCTTCCACTGTTGCATAATTAGCCGTCCACTCTACTGTTGCATTATTGGCCCTTCACCGTTGCATAATTGGCCCTCCACTGCTGGATAATTAGCCCTCCACTGCTGCATAATTGGCCCCCACTGTTGCATAATTAGCCCCCCACTGTTGCATAATTGGCCCGCCACTCCTGCATAAATTGACCTCCACTGCTGCATAATTGGCCCACCACTGTTGCATAATTGGCCTTCCACTGTTGCATAATTAGCCGTCCACTCCACTGTTGCATTATTGGCCCTCCACTGTTGCATAATTGGCCCTCCACTGCTGGATAATTAGCCCTCCACTGCTGCATAATTGTCCCCCCACTGTTGCATAATTGGCCCTCCATGCTGCATGATTGGCCCTTCACTATTACATTATTGTACCTTCACTGTTGCATAATTGGCCCTCCACTGTTGCATAATTGGCCCTCCACTACTGCATAATGGGACCTCCGCTGCTGCATAATTGGCCTTCCACTGCTGCATAATTGGCCTTCCACTGTTGCATAATTAGCTGTCCACTCCACTGTTGCATTATTGGCCTTTCACTGTTGCATAATTGGCCCGCCACTGTTGCATAATTGGCCCACCACTACTGCATAATGGGACCTCCACTGCTGCATAATTGGCCCACCACTGTTGCAGAATTGGCCTTCCACTGTTGCATAATTAGCCGTCCACTCCACTGTTGCATTATTGGCCCTCCACTGTTGCATAATGGGACCTCCACTGCTGCATAATTGGCCCACCACTGTTGCATAATTGGCCTTCCACTGTTGCATAATTAGCCGTCCACTCCACTGTTGCATTATTGGCCCTCCACTGTTGCATAATGGGACCTCCACTGCTGCATAATTGGCCTTCCACTGCTGCATAATTGGCCTTCCACTGTTGCATAATTAGCCAACCACTCCACTGTTGCATTATTGGCCCTTCACTGTTGCATAATTGGCCCTCCACTGCTGGATAATTAGCCCTCCACTGCTGCATAATTGTCCCCCCACTGTTGCATAATTGGCCCACCACTGTTGCATAATTGGCCCACCACTGCTGCATAATTGTCCCCCCACTGTTGCATAATTGGCCCACCACTGTTGCATAATTAGCCCTCCACTGCTGCATAATTGTCCCTCCACTGTTGCATAATTGGCCCTCCAATGCTGCATGATTGGCCCTTCACTATTGCATTATTGTACCTTCACTGTTGCATAATTCGCCCTCCACTGTTGCATAATTCGCCCTCCATTGTTGCATAATTGGCCCTCCACTTTTGCATAATTGTCCCTCCACTGTTGCATAATTGGCTCTTTACTGCTGCATAATCTCCGTGGTCCCATGTCCAGAACAATGTCATGTTGTGCGGCCTCATAGCAGCGCTCAGCAGCACCCTTTCCCCATCTTCTGATATTTCTGGGTTTCCAGTTAGCCTCCACACAGGTGTGCTCTGAGGCACTTCCCTGTGCACACCGCTCCTGGTTGCATATAGGTCTTTCGCTGCCTGGTGCCTCGCGCCTGGGAGGTCTGGGAGAGCTCAGCCAGGTCTAATATGGGACAGGAAACAGAGAGTCTGTTTTTGGCTCCTTGTGTAATGCTATCAATCGGGGGCTGAGGAGGAGGCATGTTGGGGGATGCTCACAGACCTACAACAGGAAGTTGTACAGTCCACCACTTACCACGTCATGCCAGGTGCTTGGCCCAGCATCCCGAGGGAGGAGGCAGCGCCGATGCCATACTGACGGAACCCAGAGCAGGCCTCATGTGGCTCTGTGCATCTCTTGATCCACTGAACCCATCCTCGCCCGAAGCCTTACTCTCTGCAGGGTTGTAAGTCATCCAGACCCACCGGATGCAAAGCCATGAGAAATGCACACGCGCTGTCAAGAAAGCAGAAACGTTTGGGGCTGGAGGACGGTTAGGAAGATTTTAAAAGGCTTCTAAGGCCTTAGATGTTGGGTTGGTCACAAGCTCAGGCGATAACAAGCCTGAGGCCACAGGCCTCCGCTCCGCAGTCATCAAAACCTCGATATCTGGGGTTTTAGAAAGACTTCTAAGCACCTAGATGTTGGGCTGACCTTAACCTCACGTGGTCACAAGGCCCAGCTCCACGGATGGCTGCTACCACAATCCACAAAGCCTCAATATTTCATTTTTTTATAAAGGCTTCTAAAGCCTTCGATGGTGGTTGGCGTCTACAAGGTCACACAGTCACAAGGCCTAGCTCCTACAATCAACAAAACTTGATATTTGGTGTTTTCGAAAGATTTTGAAGATTTTTGATGGTGGTTGGGCTGGCTCGAAGCTCCAGTGGTACCAGGGCCCAGCTCCACTGGTCGCCGGTGCCTCTAATGGCTAGACCTGTAGGCCTGATTTCGATGGACAGGTTACTCCGTCACAACGGTGACAGATATTCCGTCCGCCAAAATATAAGCCCTATAGGATATAATGGGAATTATATTGCAGTGGAAGAGATATCCGTCACCGTTGTGACGGAGTAACCCATCCACCAAGATCTAAATCAGGCCCTTAGTCTTGTCTGAGCTAAGCTTCAACCAACAAGGCACCATCCAGGCCAGACCCCCACCTGGCAAGTCTGGAATGTAGGTGAACAGCACCCAGGATGGAGTCCAACAAAGAGACGGCCTGGGTGTTGTGGGTGTACATATAAAAAAGGACGCCAAAGGAAAGGTGCAAGCTGGGTCGAGGCTCTGCGTAGACATTAGGCAAGTTAGACAGCTCGGAGAGCTGGTCTCTCCTACCAGGACCACAAAGAACCAGAGTGCGATTAGTAAGAGATTCTGGTTCTCCCTACTTTCATCCAGCTGGTATAGCCGGGCTCCTTGGCCCTTGGTGACATTATTTGCAAAAACAGAGGTTGAAGCGAGCAGAAACTTACCGGAAGGCTGCATGCAGTGCTTAATTTGTAAAAGAGTGTCAGGGCCCAAAGTTTTACTATGAAGCCCACGACTAGAGCTATCGAAGGTCGGGATGCACAAAGCCAGGGCTGCATACTCTTGAATCCACCTCATGCCTCTTAAATCCAACACCAGACCGGGGCTTTAAGTGGGCCGGGTCCCTCCGGGTCTCAGACCCAGTTATAATTATAAACGGACATTAAAACTGGTCCTTAACAGGCCGTATATTAAGATCCTTAACCTTAATGGCAAAAATATGAACTGATTTTTCAGCAATAAAGGTAAAAAACATTAAGGTGGTCCATGTGAGTGAATCTGTTCCTGTTTATAGTTCACTAATTTTACTTATTCTTGTATTTTCTAGGAGTTCTAGCTATTTCCAGGATGTCGGGCTCCTGTATTTTTCAGGTAACCTATTACCCTAGTGTAGTGCACACTTTGAACTGAGTCTCCTCCAGGTGTTTATAACTTGGGCTACCGGTTTGATGGTATTTATATTTTGAACACTTCTACCTGTATTTATCCATATTTATTTTTTGGCCATTTTATTAGTATTTATCCAGATTTATTTTGTGGTTTGTGAATAAATGGAGTCTAAAATGGTACATTTCCAGATTTATTTAACTGATAAACAGGCACTCATACTTTGATGCCTGTCACGTTTTAGCAAATTCAGCAGCTAAATATAGCCAAACATTAAACGCAGGGGTAAATATTAGCAATTTACAACAAATATATTGCAACAAATACCTGCATTTAGAGATATCATAACTTGTTTTTAACTCCCCATGCTGTCTATCTGCTCATCTGTTGTCTTGGAATTCACGGCAGACAGCATGGAAAGTCTCTCACCAGAAGCACAATTTTCAGTATTTTTCCGCTTTAAAAAATAAATATAGACAGGAAACACTTTGTTTTCTCTCTGTATATATCTGCAAAAAACTGTAAAAACTGACAACTGTGAGCCTTATTTATACACACCTCGATTGACATCTCAAGGGGCGAGGCTGAAGGCCGTTTCTCACTGTGCCTGTCAGCGGGTTAAAAAGGTGAATAGTGGCCATCCAATCCTTGGCCTCTCCATAGAGTGCACAGATCAGTGCTCACATATTACAGTTGAAATTGTAATTCTGTGCAAATGTGTATGAAAGAGGGACACAGTTGTCAAAATATTAAGAAGGCAAAAGTAAAAGAAAATGTAGTGTGTACAGGTGAGTGGGAATCACAGAAATTTAGTTTACATGTTTAAGCCACACCCTTAACTACACAGGCCACTCCGCTTTTAGAGATCCACTTAAAGCCCTGTGCACACGCACCCTGCCCCTTTTTCCGTCTAACTGACACGTTCTTTTTCATCTCCTACTTTCTCTCTTTTGTCACAGTTTTTCGGGCCCCTCTTCCTCCTTCTTTCTCAGCGTCGAAGTCTGAGGAGGAAAAATAAGTGCCGGTCCCCAAAAAGAAGTGCCGGTGGGCCCCACCTACAAACACAGGCTACTTCTACTCCCATTCTTACTGTTAAATAGTTCCAGGGCGTTTTTTACATTTATTTTCACTGTTCGACAGGGACGTAGCTTGGTCAGTAAGATTTGGGGCGGGGGGGCTGGGTAAGTGTCCGATTGTCCAACAATCACGTTGGCTTATCATGTTAAAATACATTACACGACGAGCAGGGTGCATGCAAGGGGCTTAAGGGGCAGTGGAAAGCAGTACTTAATTTATAAAAAAAATAAGTGCCAGGGCCCTTGCCAGGAGGCCACTGCAGCTTGCACCTCACAATGCCCCTGCCATGCTGCCAATGACAGAATCAGCACAAATACTAACCATCACATGACTACAAACGTGACACTTCTGACTATTTCAGGCTCCCAAGCTATAAGAACGGCTTGGGTAGCAGGTAATACTAGTCATTTTTTATGTATATTGAATTAATAATTAACTTTTGTTTTGGTCATCTCTAAATTAGCCAGACATTGCCACCTTATTAGACATAATACAAGGGATTATAATTACATAACAGTTACATTTCCCTTTTATTAACCCCCTTTTATCCCTACCAACTAGGAGCAGGAATAAAACAATAGCTCACTAGTTAGGTAATTTTTTAAAACATCACTTACACCACTCCCCCTACACTGCACGACACATAGCCTCACAAGGTAAGTGCTCCTACGTAAATCCGCAAGTCGCAGCACGCCCCAATCAGTAGATGTTTGGGATGGCCCCAATGATGAAGCATGTCACCTAGGGGCAACCCTGGGTGAGTGAGGGGACACAAGAAAAGAAATTTTTCTTTTCTACCAGTAGAGGTGGCCTTCACCCCAATTGGTGAACCCGCCCTTGTTTCTTGGCTAGGTTCTTTTGATCCGTCACCTACGGATTCTTTTTGATGTATTCTGATCACACAGGAGGGTGAACCTAGCCCAATCCTCCTCCTCCCCTTTTTCTGATTGAATTTTGAGAGACGCCTCACCATGCCCGACTGAAAGCAGCTGTGCCCAACTATTTACCAGAAAATACATTTCTTAGGGGGGTGTAACACCCCAAACACCCCCACTGAAGTTACACACCTGGCCGTTCCGATGCTTCTCTCTTTTCAGTTAAAGTATCTTTTTATTTTACAAACGTATTTGGTCGAATTTAATTATTCCATGTTCTTGGGGTCCTGAAGATATGTAACTGTAATGTGTCTCAGCAAAGAGAATAAAACAACAACATATGTGGCTGACCTACTTTTGTGGCCCGCCCCCAGCTCTCGTTTACATACCTCCAAAGTCACGTGTTCTTCCTGCCCTGCCCACCAAGGCAGGCTGTGGCATGCAACCTAAGGGAAGAACCTAGGGTGGCACCAAATAGCAGTGGCATGCCACCTTTTCATTGTAATGAGAGTACTCCAAATACAAAATCCTTCCACCTTTCCCAGCCCCCCCCAGTGCCCCCCTCCGCCGCCCCCCAGCCCACGGTGCACACTCGCCGCCGGTCACTATACCATTCTACAGCATCTTATGGAAAGCAATGTATGGGACGGAACCCCAAAGAATGCATTGGGAATGCTATGGAGGGCACATGCACCCTCACAATACACCCAGACCCCTCCTGGGAGCATTCAGCACCCCAATGCAGAAACATGGCCGTGGGCAGGCAGGAAGCGCTGCACGGGGGATACTCAGGGGCAGATTTACAAGCCCCTTGCAACACTTTTACGCCGCCGTTGCATCACATTTGTGACGCAGTGGCATCGTAAACAATGCGCCACGTTGCGACACATTTACACGTGACGCATCTAGGGAGATGCGTCACGTTGTAAAGCCCTGCGTCACATTATACCTGTGTCAGGTATAATGTATGTAGGGTGGGCGTTCCCACGCAAGAAAGCCTCGTAAAAGTGACGCAGTGAAATCTACAAGATTTCACTGAGTCACTTTTACGACACCACTGCGTTAAAACCTTACGCCTGCTTGAAGCAGGCGTAAGGAGTGACGCAACACAATAAGTATAGGCCGCCCCTGAGCATTGCTGGAGTTGCGTCGCGCTTGCGACACAACTCCAGCAATGCGTTACCTTTACGCTGACAGATGCGTCACGCACCTGTCAACCCTTGCGCCACGGTGCGCCGCATTGTAAATGCGACGCATCCATGGTGGCGCAAGGGTTTTTGTGCCTGACGCAAATTAACTGACGCATCTCTGCTGATATGCAGAGATGCGTCAGTTCTTGTAAATCTGCCCCTCAGTATTTTGGGAAAAGTACTCAGCACTGTCTGTGACGCACTGACTACCATGTGCAGGCACACACCACCTTATAGAAAATCGACTGAGCGCTTCTGGAAGCATACAGCACCAGTCCAGTGCTTAATTTGTAAAAAAAAAAAAAAAAAAGTGCCAGGGCCTTCGTTAGGAGGCCCCTGCAGATTGCACCACACATTGCCCCCCTCCAGCACCGCCATTGACAGTACCAGCACAACTAACCATCCCACTCCTACAAGTGTGTCAATTCAGATTAAAAATTACAAATACCTGCCGCCCAAGCTATTCGTATAGCTTTGTGAGGCAGATATTAGTAATTTTAATGTATATTGAACTATTAAGTAACTGTTGTTGTGCTCATCACAAAATTAGACAAAGATCGCCACCATGTGGCAGACTGCCATAAGTGCCGGTGTTGACAAGAAAGTGCCGATGCCGAGCACCGGAATCCACAGGCTCATAAAAAGCACTGATCACCACCCAATTAGGTCCTCCTGCTGGGAGCTCGCTCAGCCCCCCTCCCTCCCCCCCCCCCCACACACACACACACACTGGAAAGTGTTGCAGGCACGAGCTTCATGGTGAACTGTTCACCCCCTTCTGAGATCAGACCTCATCTCAGGCAGAAGAGGAACTGAAGAGTGAGTTAAGTGAAGGGGGACACCTGGAGTGTAAGCCTGACATTACCACCTCTCCTGGTTTTGAACCCGTTTTCACAAAATATATCGACTTCCCACCAACCTGTCAATAACTTTCACTGTTCAATGACAGTTTGACCTGTCCGTGAAATATTCAGAGATACTCTTAAAAGCATGCCTGGTTAGATTTGACAAGTGGAAAGCTTTGTTGAGGATTTTTTTAGGTGTAAGCATAGGATTCTGGGAGTCAAGGAGCCTTTCTGGGATGGTAGCTGTTGCTAGTAGGCACTGTGAGTAGGGGGTGATCTGTAGGTAACCCTAGCTGAGGTTATTACTGGTGGAAGCGGAGGTGTATGTGAGGAGTGAACGGTGAGTGTGAGGAGTGTGCGGTGAGTGTGAGGAGTGAGTGGTGTACGTGAGCGGTGTACGTGAGGAGTGAGCGGAGGATGTGAGGACTGAGCAGATGGTGATGGTGTATGTAAGGAGTGAGTGGATGGTGGAGGTGTATGAGAGGAGTGAGCGGGGTATGTGAGGAGTAAGCGGATGGTGGAGGTGTATGTGAGGAGTGAGCGGATGGTGGAGGTGTATGTGAGGAGTGAGCAGAGTATGTGAGGAGTTAGCGGATGATGGGGTGTATGTGAGGAGTGAGAGGATGGTAGGGGTGTACATGAGGAGGGAGCAGATGATTGGGTGCATGTGAGGAGTGAGCGGAATATGTGATCAGTGAGCAGATGATGGGGGTGTATGTCAGGAGCGAGTGGTGTATGTGAAAAGTGAGAGGATGGTGGAGTGTATGTGAGGAGTGAGCTGATGATGGGGGTGTATGTGAGGACTGAGTGGTGTCTGTGAGGAGTGAGTGGATGGTGGAGGTGTGAGGAGTGAGCGGATGGTGGAGGTGTACGTGAGGAATGAATGGATGGTGGCGGTGTATGTGAGGAGTGAGCGGATGGTGGATGTGTATGTGAGTAGTGCGCAGATGATGGGGGTGTATGTGAGGAGTGAGCCGATGATGGTGGCGTTTGTGAGGAGTGAGCGGTGTATGTGAGGAGTGAGAGGATGGTGGGGTGTATGTGAGGAGTGAGTGGATGATAGGGTATATGTGAGGAGTGAGCGTGAGTGGATGATGGAGGTGTATGTGAGGAATGAGTGGTGTATGTGAGGATGGTGGGGTGTATGTGAGGAGTGAGTGGATGATGGGGTATATGTGAGGAGTAAGCGTTAGCGTATGATGGAGGTATATGTGAGGAGTGAGCGGTGTATGTGAGGAGTGAGCTGAAGATGGGGTGTATGTGAAGGAGTGAGTGGTGTATGTGAGGAGTGAGCGGTGTACGTGAGGAGTGAGAGCTGTACATGAGTGAGCCGAGTATGTGAGGAGTGTGCAGATGGTGAAGGTGTATGTAAGGAGTGAGCGGTGTATGTGAGAAGTGAGAGGATGGTGGGGTGTATGCGAGGAGTGAGCAGAGGATGGGGTATATGTGAGGAGTGAGCGGATGATGTGGTGTATGTGAAGGAGTGAGTGGTGTATGTGAAGGAGTGAGTGGTGTATGTGAGGAGTGAGTGGTGTATGTGAGGAGTGAGCGGTCTATTGAGGAGTGAGCGGATGGTGGAGGTGTGAGGAATGAGCGGATCATGGGGTGTATATGAGGAGTGAGCGGATGATGGGGGTGTATATGAGGAGTGAGCGGATGGTGGATGTGTGAGGAATGAGCGGATGATGGGGTGTATCTGAGGAGTGAGCAGATGATGGAGGTGTGAGGAGTGAGCGGATGATGGGGTGTATGTGAGGAGTGAGCGGATGATGGAGGTGTATGTGAGGAGTGAGCGGATGATGGGGGTTATGTGAGGAGTGAGCGGTGTATGTGAGGAGTGATAGGATGATGGAGGTGTATGTGATCAGTGAGCGGATGGTGGAAGTATATGTGAGGAGTAAGCGCAGGGCCGGACTGGCCGTAGCGGGCCCCGTGCGTTTTCCCCGGTGGGCCGCAAGGGTGGGGGGCCGTTTTTGTTACCGGGGGTCGGCAATATCAGCCCCCTGTAACAAAATCGGCCAAAACCGGCCCTCGCAAACAGCTCTGCTGCACCCCCCTCCCTCCAGGGGGGGGCCGGCCGAGCAGTTTGCCAGGGCCGGTTTCGGTTTCCAGTCCGGCCCTGAGTGAGCGGATGATGGAGGTGTACGTAAGGAGTTAGCGGATGGTGGAGGTGTATGTTATGTTATGTTAAAAATATTTATAGAGCGCACTAACACCAGGCGGTTTCATGGCGCTAAGAGCGGGGGGGGACAGTAGTATGATGACAGAAGCTTTACTCATATGCCTGAGAGAACAGGAGGGTCTTAAGAAGTGTTCTAAATTGGGCATAAGAGGTTACTAACCTCAGTCCAGTGGGAAGAGAGTTCCAGAATTGAGGGGCCAGAAAAGAGAATCCACGACCACCGTGTTTCTTGCGTTTAAAGGTGGGGGTGGTGAGCAGATTCAGATGGGAGGAGCGAAGTTCGCGAGAGGGGGCATAGCGATGGATCCTAGATGAAATGAATGCTGGGCCATGGCCGGCAAGGGCTTTAAAGATGGTGCAGCCCAATTTAAATGCACAGCGTTTAGCCACAGGAAGCCAATGGAGGCTCTTCATCAGGGGGCGGACATGTTGATGTCTAGGTTGATGAAAAATGAGCCTGGCTGCTTGATTTTGTACCAATTGCAAACGGTGGAGTTGGTATGCCGGAATACCGACATAGAGCGAGTTGGCATAATCAACACGAGAGATGACCAAGGCCAGAATGACTAAGGTCAAGGCCTCGGTGGTCAGAAATCTACAGATCTTCTGAATTCTGCGTAGATGGAAAAAGCAGGTAGATACCACTGCACTAATCTGAGATTGCATAGACAAGTCGTTGCTGATTATGACCCCTAGACTTTTTACAGATTTTACTGGGCAAGGCGGACTACCTAGGAGAGGAGGCCAGAAATTAGAATTCCAAGGGTTGGCGATACCTCCAGTCAGGATCAGCTCAGTTTTATCAGGGTTAAGTTTTAATTGGTTAGCATTCATCCATTCGCTAATATGGCTCATGGTGGACTGTAAATTGGATACTGAGGTGTTGGAAGAGTCAATTTCGAACACCAGCTGGAGGTCGTCTGCATAGTTGAAAGTTACAACTGTACTTTTGCGTAAGGACCAGATCAAAGGTAGCATGTACAGATTAAACAAGAGAGGCGAGAGGGAGGAACCCTGGGGGACCCCACAAGACAGCCTATCTTTTTGGCTGAGAAGTTGGCGAGATGGACTGCCTGAGATCGGTTGTGTAGGAAAGAGGAGATCCACTTCAGAGCCAGGCCCTGGATGCCAGCATTACTGACACGATCGATCAGGAGGTCATGATCGACCGTGTCAAAAGCGGCTGACAAATCCAGAAGTACCAGGGCCTGGGTGATGTTTTTATCAGCCCCTCTCCTAAGCTCGTCCATAACTGCTAGGATAACTGACTCCATGGAGTGTGCTGGTCTAAAACCTGCCTGATGGGGATCGAGGAACTGAGAATGCTCAATAAATGAGCTCAGACAGTTTGCTACATGGGCCTCTAAGATCTTACTAAGATAGGGGAGTAAAGAAATTGGGCGAAGGTTGCTCAGGACCAGGGGGTCAGCGTTGGGTTTCTTCAGGATAGGGACAATTTCAGCATGTTTAAAAGTGTCTGGAACAGTGCCTTGATTAAGAGAATTATTAAGGAGTGAGAGGGGCGGGTCTGGGCAGGTAAAGAAAGCCTCTTGTAGGATGTGAGGGGGGCAGCAGTCAGTAGGGGAGCCTGATCCAATTTTTTTTAGTAGGACAAGAAACTCTTCCCTAGAGATCGGGGGGATTTGATCCAACACAAAGGGATTTTTGCATGTGATAGGGGAGGCGGTTGAGAGTGTGGGAGAAGGAATACTGCTTTTAATGGTGGCAATTTTCTCGATGAAATACGAGTTCAGGGAGTCACATAGTGATTGTGAGGGGACAGGTTTAACTATCACTCTATCAGGTTGTGTAAGCTCGTCGACTATAGAGAAAATATCCTTGGTCTTATTAGCTGAGGGAGTCACATAGTGATTGTGAGGGGACAGGTTTAACTATCACTCTATCAGGTTGTGTAAGCTCGTCGACTATAGAGAAAATAGCCTTGGTCTTAGTAGCTGAGTTCATAATTTTAGAGGAGATGTAAGTTGCCTTGGTCTGGAGGATAGAGTTTTTATAGTTTTTTAGCAGGGTAGCATAGCTGGCTTTTTTTTCAGGGGCATAATCTCGTCTCCAGCTGCGCTCGGCTTGCCTAAGGGCCAATTTTTTTTTTTCAAAATCGTCAGAGAACCAGCGTTGAGCATCATGAGGGCGTTTAAGTTTGGTTCTCTTAAAAGGAGCAACGCTATCACGCTGTATGTGAGGAGTGAGAGGTGTATGTGAGGAGTGAGTGGTGTATGTGAGGAGAGGATGGTGGAGGTGTATGTGAGGAGTGAGCGAATGATGGGGAGTATGTGAGGAGTGAGCGGATGGTGGAGGTGTATGTGAGGAGTGAGCGGTGAGCGGTGTATATGAGGAGTGAGCGGATGGTGGAGGTGTATGTGATCAGTGAGCAGATGGGGGAGGTGTATGTGAGGAATGAGCGGATGATGGGGTGTATGTGAGGAGTGAGCGCTTGATGGAGGTGTACGTGAGGAGTGAGGGGATGGTGGAGGTGTATGTGAGGAGCAAGTGGTGTATGTGAGGAGAGGATGGTGGAGGTGTATGCGGAGAGTGAGCAGATGGTGAAGGTGTATGTGAGAAGTGAGCTGGGCATGTGAGGAGTGAGAGGAGGGTGGAGTTGTATGTGAGGAGTGAGAGAATGGTGGATGTGTATGTGATGAATGAGCGAGTGATGGGGTGTATGTGAGGAGTGAGCAGATGATGGGGGTGTATGTGAGGAATGGCGGATGGTGGAGGTGTATGTGACGAGTGAGCGGATGATGGGTTGTATGTGAAGAGTGAGTGGATGGTGGAGGTGTCTGTGAGGAGTGAGCGGATGATGGAGGTGTGAGGAGTGAGAGGATGGTGGCAGTGTATATGAGGAGTGAGCAGATGATTGGGGTGTATGTGAGGAGTGAGCAGATGATGGGAGTGTATGTAAGGGGTGAGCGAATGATGAAGGTGTTTGTGAGGAGTGAGCGGATGTTGGGGGTTATGTGAGGAGTGAGCGGTGTATATGAGGAGTGAGCGGATGATTGGAGTTATGCGAGGAGTGAGTGGTGTAAGTGAGTGAGTGGATGGTGGAAGTGTTTGATGAGTGAGCGGATGGTGGAGGTGTATGTGAGGAGTGAGTGGTGTATGTGAGGAATGAGAGGATGGTGGTGGTGGTGCAAGTGAAGAGTGAGCGGATAGTGGTGGTGTATGTGAGGAGTGAGCGGATGATGGAGGTGTATGTGAGGAGTGAGTGGTGTATGTGAGGAATGAGAGGATGGTGGAGGTGGAGGTGTAAGTGAAGAGTGAGCGGATAGTGGCGGTGTATGTGAGGAGTGAGCGGATGATGGAGGTGTATGTGAGGAGTGAGTGGTGTATGTGAGGAATGAGAGGATGGTAGAGGTGTAAGTGAAGAGTGAGCGGATAGTGGCGGTGTATGTGAGGAGTGAGCGGATGATGGAGTTGTATGTGAGGACTGAGTGGTGTATGTGAGGAATGAGAGGATGGTGGAGGTGTAAGTGAAGAGTGAGCAGATAGTGGCGGTGTATGTGAGTGAGCAGATGATGGATGTTCTGTAACCGGATGATAGAGACTGAGAGTGAGTCGGCCCAAGGCCAAGGGATTCTTTACAAGGCCTTAGATGAGATTTATTGAGGTGTGTGCTGAGTTTGTAGGAAGATGTGAGGTATACACGGAGGATGGAGGTTGATATGTTTAAGTGGAGGAAATAGGTGGATGTGGTGTGAGTGGAGGTGTCATAAGGTTTCTGCACATACACAGAGCTATGCACAGGAAAATGGGACCCCGGAATACAGTGGTTTGCCACCATATACCGTAGCACCCAAAAACCCCAACCCAACTAGCTTAGCATCCCATTAGCACCCAAGTACTAATGTTTGGACAACCCAGAACACGGTATCTTTATCTCAGGACTCACTGACGCAAGAACACTCTTTCGCCACTCACTCGTACTTGTCCACAAGGTGCGTAGTAAGAGACACTGGATAGGTTAAAATGTTTATTCCAACTTACGTGCTCTAATGTACAGTACACGTGTCAGTACTAATAGCATAATGCATATGACTAATATAAGCAGCATGGTTACAATTCCATAGAATACAAACGGGGAAAGCATCTCAGAGCTCAGTGGATAAACGTTTAAATAACATTACCACCCTCCCCTTGCAGTAAGATAGTTTATTATAGTAATAGAAGACCTCTGGGCTTTGACTAGCGAACCCCCATACCTCAGTCTCTAGATGCAGAATTACATCAGCAGGACATCATAGCTCTTCTCACTGAAAGGGATTTTTCCAAGTGTGTTAAGCGCTAGTAAACCACAGTATTAAAAGCATATCAAGTTCTTCATGGCAATTGCACATAATGTTATGTCTGGGTGCGCGAGACTGGCCATATCAGGAAGAACCGAAATACATTGTTATGCGACCTTGTACATGTTTGTGCAGACTGAGCCCAACAAGGTGAACAACAGTAAATGCAGACAGTGCAAAAGAACTTGGCACGAGCAAAGGGCGAGGAAGGCCCGGCTCAGTGTAACGTGCACAAAGAAAAGCAGCATGGCAGCCAGGCCTAGGCCAACATAACAAGGCAGGTAACAATCCACAAGACACCCTCCCCTGGACAGTCCGGCGGCCAGGACAGAGGCCTATCAGAGGAAAAACACAGCCGTTGGAGCACAGGGAGCGCCCAAACGGCGAAGGGCAGGTCACTCCATGAAAGTGTAAGTGCAGAAAAACGCCATACCCTCCAAGAGTCCATCATTGGAATCGTCAAAAAACATAGATGCCATCCAATCCATGAGATCAAAAGAGCAGGAATGCTCCTCAGCAAAGGGAGCATCCAGAAGCAATGCGGGACAGCTTGCGTGATAATTGAAACGGCTTCGTTGTAGGAGATCCTGGGCAGCCGCCCAGATATCCCATTGCGCCAAAATCCCCAGTGCAGCCGCACGCGCCATACAGCCAGCGACGGAACAGTCCTGCTCATGGGCCTCTAAGGGACCCATCAACTGAACAAAATCCGGAACAGACAATGACGAATTGGAGAGGCAATAATCCAGAGTCCAGGTGAAAGGACAGCGGACACAAGTCATCACAGGTTGCACGCAAGTGAAATACGCAAAGCGAAATGAAAGAGTATATGACACACTCAGTGTCGCCAATGGCAAGACACCAAAACCGGCCAAAAGGCGCTCACGGAGCAGCTGGAGGCGTTCTGGATCGAGCAGGTCCCATCGGGGAGCAGCCATTGCGCAGAAAGCAAATTAAGAGCAAGACACCAGCTGCTAAAGCGAGGATCAATGGGAAACCGCCAAAGACACTGGAAAAAATAGAATGTATGAAAGCCGGGATGACACCAAAAATAGTTTGGAAGGAGGACACCAAGCCCGACCCCACGACCTTAAAAAAGTGTACTAGGCCTTCAGTGTTAGATGCGTTAAAAATACGATGTATTAACTCCCCAAAATGTTGGGGGAGATTAGTGTTTAAAAGGGCCTGTATTTCACTGTGGGTACTCGCCACCTGGAGAATGAATGTCTCCCGGGCGGACGTGAGCATAACTTCCTCGTTTAATAATAGTGCCTTTATTCTGCTCAGTCTATTGAAATCTGCTTCCATGGTAGGGATGGAAGGCCAAATAGAGATATCAACCTTGCCATGAGGGGGAGGAAAAAGCACATTTTTGCAGCAGACAACCCTGTGCGAAACTGTTACTATGTAAGGAATGCCAGCCTGCATGCCACAACAGTTATCGTTATTTAAAAGTAAATAACTACCATTGGAAAGGAGAGTGAAAGTAGGTGAAATAACAGGAGCAGGAATACCTTTCAGCACACAAGCAAGATTAGGAGAGGAAACGCTACATGAGCCATGCAAATTAATGTGTTTACAAATAAGCGAATGACCTATAGTCGAGTCGCAGTACTCCCCGTGAGAAAGACTTCCTTGCCGTCCCGAAGGCATTTATACATGAAAGGCAAGGACCAGAGTTCATGCAGGAAAGCACTGCCCAATGGCCGGTAACGGCCCACAGGAAAATGTTTCATGCACGAGTCAAATTCAAACAAGGAAAAAGGTAAAACGATAACCCCATGAACTAGCCATACAGCAGAATCGAGTTCTGCAACAGAGAACGGCAAAGGATCCACCTTTTCGATATGTAATAGAGTGTAAGTTGCATCTTTCATGGACATAAATTGCTGTTTATCAGTTAAGTTAAAAGGTAGAAATAAGGCAGAGGTGTTCAAGAAATGCCAAGGCACTTTACCTAACTTAAGTGTTTGTAAAGTCCATGCAAACTGCATAACTGAGCGCAATTGATTCTGACCATGATATAACACAGAAACATCATCTTGTACAATATCAACAACAGAGGACACAATATTCTCTAAAGTGTAAATGCGAGAAGACAGGGTATTAATACTATTGTCAACAACAGCAAGCACCTTTTCCATATTTGCCTGATCTATTTCCCGAAGACGGGAAGCAGCTTCCATTTGTGATAGCTTCCAGAGTTCATTATACGTTTCATAAATGAATCTCTTAGGTCGGGGACCACGAGGTCCCAAAACAAAGTCGGACAGATCAATATTGCCTGTAAGGAGGGACAAATGTTGTTTAACAGAATCAAGGGACGAATGTTGCAGCCATTGTTTGCATAATTTACCAACAGAGTATGTAGTGACAGTACGGGCTTCAGTAAACCTCGGATCAGGCCTATTCTGTGTGTAGCTAGCACCAGTATCATGAAAACGCATTTGACATGCATTAGATGATATAGGCCATACTAACCAGGGTGACTGAACCAGCTCAGAAACATTAAACGAATTATTTTGTAACATTGCCTGCAGGGACACGAGGGACATATTGAATCGTGAGCTTACATTTGGAAAACTCGACAGGGATGGTATTGATGGCGTATTCAATTGTTTAGTGGTTGCTAAGCCCCAACATGTAGTCTGATAGATGGAAGCATTTAGGAACATAATTTGGGTAGGGATGAGGCAAGCACGATGCAACGCCTCGGTTCCCTGTACCTGCCATGGCTTGGAGCCCCAAATAGATTTTAAATCCACTGTATTATCCCAGTACTCATAACCACCCACAGCTAGGGCACTCAGAAAGGAACCTGAATAAAGCAATTTGGTGTGTGTCAACATAATTTTCTGAGTTGATGTGTTATTAAGTCTAAAATAATAGGATGCAGGGTTCGACCGATTAAAATCAGTAAAATAATTAAACTTATTTCGAAGAGTTTGAGAGCTACCTGGCAAGGGGTTTGGACAATGTTCCCATTGGGTAAAGTTAACAGAACTACGCAGGGCACTGGGCTTATGGAGAAAATGATTACCCCAATGTTGGTAACAATACAAATCGGCATAATTAGCAGAATTCATATATAAATCTTCAGCATTAAAAGATGCATAATATTTTAAATCGGCAAACAATGCTTCAACGGCATGCACATCCCAATCATCAGAATGAATATTATTTTGTACTACATCACCCATTGAAACACGAAGGACATTAGGTACATTAATAATTTCCGTCGGACCATGGATTTGATAGTTCACTGCATCCCATACGATGCCATCAGCAACTGGGAAGGCTGAAATGTTCACAAATGTATGGTCACGCTTCATGATGTGAGACGAGGAATGAGGAGCCAAAGTTCCAGAAACATAGTCTACAGCAGAGCGTTCAGGTAAATAGTGACCATTGATTAGTAGAAAAAACACTGTGACAAAGCCAATGGACATGAACAAAAATATCAAGAAAAGTACCAACCAGATGTATGTCCAGGGGGAATCAAAAAATTGTCTCTAAACCAGGATATAAAAATACTGAACTTGGATGGAACTTTTGAAGATGTGGAATCCGAATCAAAGGAATAACGAGTCGGGCTTAGTGGCGTTGTTGGTTGATGTGCCACCGATTCTGATGCAGGATAAGTATACTCGTCCTCGTCGATATTGGTGGAGAGTTGGGGATCAATCGTAGTTTCAGGCAAATCAACCATCTCAATTACAGCATCAGCGATCGTTCGTGCAGATGGACTATGAACATATGTCCGATAAATGGCAGGACAAGAGACCGCTGGTGTGACACTATTCAGGATCGGCCAGGCGCTGTAGCTTGACATTTTCAACTGAGATGTATCTGTTCTCTTTGCGACCAGGAAGCGGTGGTAAAATGACTGTACGTGTTCCCTTCAGGCCAAGAACTGGAACCGGTGCACGAAAAGAGGGGCCAAATTCTTTTTTGTTTTCAACCTTCTCTCGAACCAGTTCTCCAACTTTCGGAAGCCAGCCGGCTACCGGAATCTGCAACGCAGGATCTGTGGCTGAAGGTAAATGTGTAGTTGCAAGTTTGTCTCGGGCTTCTTGTAAGTCCTGTAACATAGCAGAATGGTTATCTACATCAAACTTGGCGGATTGCGCCGCGATGTCTGGACCCTCAAGGTCAGGCACAAACATTCGTATGCCAAAGAGCATTTCGTATGGGGTCCGCCCACCCAGAGGTCTTCTAGGGAGATTATTAAGTGCACGCTGAACGGTATACAAATGGGCCAGCCAGTTCCTGCCAGTACCTATAACCCTAGCTGTTAAGGATTGCTTTAAGTCACGGTTCATTCGTTCAACGATAGAGTTGCCCTCAGGCCTATACGGAGACGAAAATTTCACCCGCACCCCAAGCGAAGCCATTGCATCCTTGTAAGCCCTAGAGGCAAACGCTGGACCTTGGTCCGAATGGAAGGTGCCGCATGCGAAAATTCCCACAAAGACACGCAAATCCCTGATTACATTTCGGGCGTCAGCACTCCGTTGTGGCCAGACCCAGAGAAACCGTGTGCACGAGTCCACTGCCACCAAGATGTATTTATAGGCAGTGTCTGATGAGAATGGACCGCAGTGATCCAAGTAAACACACCCAAAGGGTCTGTTAGCAATGCAGAGCGGTGTTTGTGGTGGACGTGTTACCGTGGAAGGCTTAATCTGTTGACAAACGTCGCAAGAAAGCACAAAAGCACGGGTGTCTTTATATAACCCACGCCACCAATAACGCTGCTGCAAGATGGAAACCGTAGCTGACACACCTGCATGAGCAGAAGCCATGCCTTCGTGTGCAGCTGATATCAAGGCACTCCTGCGGTCCGCGTTGGGGATCAGCCGATCTCCAACGTCAGGTATAGTTACATAAGGAACCTGATCGGGACTTAATGTGTAAGAATACTTGGAAGGGAAACCTGTAGGGTAATTATTACCTTCCTTGGTTGCAGCAATAGCTGCTAATATAACAGGGTCTATTTTAGACATGGACCTGGTAACCGCTGCTACTGAACACGTGACTACTGCTGAACGGGCAGCTTCATCTGCCAGATCGTTACCAATAGCGTGTGCGCCCACCCGCTGATGGCCTAAGGTGTGAACCACCTGTGTGAGGGGCAGACGTTGTTGCAATTCTGCCACTCGAACCCAAAGCATTTTATGCTTAATTGTGCTCCCTTTTGCGTCCTTGTAGTCGTTTTTCGACCAGAAAAACAGATTGTCATTGTAAGATTGTACACAGTAAAAAGAATCACATACAATAAGAGTGGTCTCATCCTGAGAAGCGAACTCAAGCGCAAGCAGCAATGCATGCAGCTCGGCCAATTGTGCGGTACTATCTCCAAGTGTGCGAGTGTGCACTACAGAGGATTTGAACTTTCCATTTACAAAGGAACCCGCAACAATAGCACATGCAGCTGAATAAGCGTGCTTGGACCCAGTGGCCGGTTGCGCCGAACCATCGGTGTAGATCACACATTTGTAATCCTCAAGCGGTAGTAAAAACAAAGGAGGAGGATGAACGAATTCATACTGCAAAAACTCCTGAGTCTGAAGAGAAGAATCAAAAACAAAAGTGACGTCCGAAGACGTCAAAGATGTAGCCCATTGTATCCAACGGGGATGCATTGCTTTTGAGTTCGGTACACTTGCCTTTGTTACTGCCTCCAGGGCAGGACAGGGTGTTACCACCAGAATCCGCTTACCCTGTGCCAGTGCGCGTTCTTTTAGAATCGCCATTTGCACTGCAGTCAGAACTTTTTCAACAGACGTAAAGCGCAATTCAGCGGAAGTGTACAGATGTGACTTGTATGCGATAGGTACTGTATCACCTTCATTAAAGGTTAAATAGGTGAATCCCACCGCCCCCGGAATTATTCTAATCACCAGGTTTGTGTGGTTATCACGAGTCAAAAGATATTTAGACTCCAAAAGGTCTGTCTGCAAAGACTGCAGAATTGAGGTATGCTCAGGCAGCCAGCAAGACCTTGAATAAGTAGGTTGTATCAAAGCATACAAAGGCTTGATACGCTGGGCATATTCGGGAATGTAAGTACGCCCGAAATTCAGGAAACCCAGCAAAGACTGAAGTTTCTTCAGTGTATTTGGGGGCACAAATGTGCACATTTTTCCAAGAAATGGGGGCTAAGCCCTTACCTTCGTTATTGAGCTCATAGCCCAAGAACAGAACGGTAAATTCAGCAATGTGTGACTTAGCAAAGTTAAATTTGTAACCCTGCTCCGCAAATTCAAGAATAATGCGGTCCACACGAGACAAATGCTGATATAACTCGTCGTCTGTCAGATAGATGTCATCTACATACGAACATGCGTCTTGATCAATGTCATTTAACAAAGAAACAACACGGGCGGCGAATATACCCGGACTATTTTTGTAGCCCATGGGTAAACGCCGGAACTGGAATAATTTACCACCGGATGTGAATGCGGTCCATTGACCACTCTCCGGGGCTAGGTTGTGCGTGTAGAAACCGTTTGAAAGGTCAAGTGTCGTTTTGTATTTTTTACGAACAAGACTGTCTACAAGCGCAGAACTGTGTGTATTTTGCACCGCAAAGTTCCGACAATGAGTATTTAAATGCCGGTAATCCAAAACTAAGCGGTACGATCCATCGGGTTTAGAAACCACGAAAAGGGGATTGTTCATAGGTGATACGCATGGTTCAATTACTCCCTGATATTCCAACTGTGTCAGAATTTCGGAGACGGGGCCTTTTGCCTGCCGTTTGATGGGATATTGGGGTTGTGGCTGCGGTAGTGACCGCAAAGGTATTGCATGAGGAGGTGATTCTTCATCCCATCCCACATGGTTGCGGTATAACGCTGGTGCCAGGTACACAGCCCACTCAGCTGCAAGTGCTTCAGCTTTGTCTTTTGGGACATGCCTTGAAAAGCTTGGAAGGATTACCTCCTCTCCTTTATGTGCAGCTAAAATGAATGGGGGTGGCCAATCCACCTCTGCTAACAAAATGTCATATGAAGAGGTTAGATTTTCCCCAAAAATCCCTTTTATTTCACGCGGTATGTCACCTTCAATTTGTATGACTAGATTATATAGTCTGTCAGGGGGTGCCACTCTCGTGTCAGCTGTCTCTACAGTAACGAATGTTTCAGTTGCTGTCGCCTCCATATGAGGACGTAGCGCCTCCCGCACTATGGTAACTTCCGCGGCGCTGTCTAGGAGGGTCACTGCCCACGTCCAATTCTGGAGTCTCGTTCTCACGGTCTGAGGCATATTTCGCTGTAACAGCGGCAACTTTTTTCTTCTGAAATTGCGGTCGAGGAAGATGAAAGTCTTCTGCTTTCCCTCTGACTTGTTGTCGAGGTTGGTCTCGCTCCTGGGGAGCCTCTCGGCCCCTTCCTCTATCTTGCCGTCCTCCTCCACCAGCCTGTGACGACGTCTGGGCCTGTGAAGAACGAGGAGAACGCGTATCAGAGCTCTGAAACCTTTCTGGTGATTTAATCCTTGACCTATCACGTAAATCATAAGTACGTTCAGAAGAAACCGAAACTGGGGAAGCGCCTCTCGACCCCGGCTTCTTTTGTTGCTTACCCTGTTTTTTCTGTCTCCAACTCTTTTTAGTGAAGACTGGTTTATCATCTTTCTCAGATGCACTTTTTGTTTGTATAACTTGTGTTTGCGATTGAGTTTGCATTTTTACAAAAGGCTTGTTGCCTAGGCTATTTCTTCCAATTGTTTTATAAGCCCGGGCTATTATTTTCGGTAATTCGCGAGGCCTGTCCAACTCTGGGACCAAAGCCAAAGCATTCGCTACTTGAAAGTTCATAGCATCGCCCTTGACATTTCCAAGGATCAGCTCAGCTACTACATCAAACACTCCCACTAGTCTCATCCCTAATTCCACAGCCGCTTCAGGGCCATGTTCATCCTGTACTTTTTTAATTACAGAGGGTAGAACCGTCATGGAAGGAGTTCCAAAACATTTTGAATAAACTGCTGCGAATACCTTACCCCAGTTTTCACATGATGTCAAATCGGGGATTATGTCTTTTGGCAAACTTATCGTGAGGATGCGATGTTTATCTACTGGGGATGTATGTGGAAACACTGCTTCTATCTGATCGAACTTTTCTGCAAGCCAGTAAGGATAGTCGTCCTTATTTTGTGGACGTTTGCCCATCACAGAATTTACCATGACAGGACTTATAGTCACTCCAGCTGCAATAGCTGGTTGGCCTGCGACTACAGGAGCAGCTCCATGGAGGCTACCTGTAACGTATGTCACCAAGGCTCGATGCACTCGCACCAATTCGGTATGCATAGTGCGCAGTTCCGCAAGCGGTAATGCCAGATAATTTGGATGCGGGGTATACCCAGCCAATACAGGCCAAGTGGCCCCCTGAATTGACAAGGGGCCTAAACGAACTGCGGTAGTTGGTTGTGGTAGGGCGCCATTAAACCAAACACGGTGCTGCCAAGCCGTGAGAGGCACTTCAAGAGCAGTATAGGGTCGATAGGCAGCAGGAACAGCGGTGGGCTTATATTCATGAAACAGCTTATCACCTGCATCCACCGCTTCAAAAGTGATCCAAGTGTAAAACACTTCAAAGTGATAAGCCGGATCGGCTTGAACCACAAAGACCAACTCGACCCCTGTATCGGGCACTCCATACACAGCTAAGTGGTCTCGGAGTGCTCCTCGACTATGTGCAGCTATCGCCACACCAGCCATTACTAAATAATTATATTCGACAACCTAACAGGGAGCACAAAAATGGGTCTGTTAACTAACCTTTTTTAATAATATCAAGCTTGAAAGAACCTATAAAACATTCAATATAGGAGGTATCACCGTCACATACGCCTCCGGAAGCGTACGCGAGGGGTTTGTGGACAAGCACAAGTACTACTCAAGCGTCTCGCAGATAAGCAGCCCCACGTTGGTCGCGCCATGTCATAAGGTTTCTGCACATACACAGAGCTATGCACAGGAAAATGGGACCCCGGAATACAGTGGTTTGCCACCATATACCGTAGCACCCAAAAACCCCAACCCAACTAGCTTAGCATCCCATTAGCACCCAAGTACTAATGTTTGGACAACCCAGAACACGGTATCTTTATCTCAGGACTCACTGACGCAAGAACACTCTTTCGCCACTCACTCGTACTTGTCCACAAGGTGCGTAGTAAGAGACACTGGATAGGTTAAAATGTTTATTCCAACTTACGTGCTCTAATGTACAGTACACGTGTCAGTACTAATAGCATAATGCATATGACTAATATAAGCAGCATGGTTACAATTCCATAGAATACAAACGGGGAAAGCATCTCAGAGCTCAGTGGATAAACGTTTAAATAACATTACCACCCTCCCCTTGCAGTAAGATAGTTTATTATAGTAATAGAAGACCTCTGGGCTTTGACTAGCGAACCCCCATACCTCAGTCTCTAGATGCAGAATTACATCAGCAGGACATCATAGCTCTTCTCACTGAAAGGGATTTTTCCAAGTGTGTTAAGCGCTAGTAAACCACAGTATTAAAAGCATATCAAATTCTTCATGGCAATTGCACATAATGTTATGTCTGGGTGCGCGAGACTGGCCATATCAGGAAGAACCGAAATACATTGTTATGCGACCTTGTACATGTTTGTGCAGACTGAGCCCAACAAGGTGAACAACAGTAAATGCAGACAGTGCAAAAGAACTTGGCACGAGCAAAGGGCGAGGAAGGCCCGGCTCAGTGTAACGTGCACAAAGAAAAGCAGCATGGCAGCCAGGCCTAGGCCAACATAACAAGGCAGGTAACAATCCACAAGACAGAGGATTGAGGTGGATGTGGTGTGAGTGGAGGATGGAGGTGAATGTGAGGTGTATATGGAGGATGCAGGTGTATACTGCAGTGAAAGTGGACCATGGAGGTTGATGCTTGGTGTAAGCAGAGAACGGAGGTAAGCAAACAGTGTTTGTGAGTGGAAGAAGGAGGCGGATACCAGAGACTTCAAGTCTCACTCAATATGAGTGAGTCTACCACATTTGGGTGGAGCTGTCACTCACAGCAGCCTAAATGTCAAATCTGGAGATGAGGGTGAAAACCTGAACTTTAATAGCTGCTTTATGATTTCTTCAGCGCTGACCTCCTGGGATGCGTGCATTTATCAGACCAAGACCAATCCGGGCTCGCCCAGCTGCTTTTGGATGAGCATAAAACAAGGCTCTGGGGGGGGGGGGGGAGACAGTTTGGTAGTTCAAACTTGTCAGCAGGGCATTATAGCAGCGCTTAATCCGAACAACACAGCCTTAAACATTCTTTTTGTATGCAAAGAGGACAAATTTAGTCAGCCGGATGGCTGACTAAATTTGTCCTCCTTGCATACAAAAGGTTTAGGGGCTTAGGCGATCCACTGGGCAGTTCGGCAATACCACCTATTATGCAGTAATGCGCCCCACCCAGCCCATCTCTCATGCCCTGTACCAGCACCTTATAAGCCCCACCCCCATGGAAGCGATGCCGAAAGCTGTCAATTGTGTGCTTACTTATTGCTCTAAAGTGTGTCTTTGAGAAGGTGCTGGACATAACATATTTGCAGCTTTTTGCAATGTGGTGCTCAATAAGGTTAAAGTTACTTATATTTAAGGAACAATTAGCTGCTACTCTTAAACACCAGTACTTTACCAAAGTCAACAGACGTAATCAATTTGCTGCCAGTACTTGAAGGCACTTGTCTGATCATTCTATATTCATGTATTTACTATATTTTATCTGGCTCTTTTATTTTGTCCTAGTATTGTGCTTTCTTTTATAAATTTGAGCAGCTTTTATCAGTATTGCACATTGTCAAGGGTTTCATTAACCATATACAATAAAGATTTCTTATCTTCTGCTGTACATGAGCTCCAGAAACATCAAAAAGCAGCCCTGCTCCAGTGGAAGCCCTGCTCCAGGCCTCACCAGTTGATAGGAAGCCTTGCCCTTCACATCAGATTGCTGCTCATCAACTTCTGCAACTTCCATCTACTTTAAGGTGTGGTATTATTGTATTCAATTTACCTGTAGCTTGCTGTCGTTTCATTTGAAGTCACTTTTTATTTTATCATTGGTGTCAAAGGTTGTATGACATCACTACCTGTGACGTCATACAAATGGTAATTAGTTCTCTCTGCTGTCCTAATAAGTCTCCAAACGTGAAAGCTCTGTGATACTGAGGAGCAGGCGGGGGTGGCGGGGCAGGGGGTTATTTGAGTGTGAAGGCAGCATGGGAGGGGCTGAGGCCCAGGGTAGGTGGCACGCCCCCTCCCACCCGCCAGCCCTGTGAGAGACTGCGTAGTTACGGAGCGCGCTTTGTGTACATTTCCTTGTGTCGTGGGTGAAGCTCGTCCGTGACGTCACGCCTTGTTTGACACGGTTCCCGCTCGCTAGGGCACTGCCCCGCCCACGGGTATGAAAGCTCCTCGCGCTGCGACAGCACAGCAGCGGCAGTTGGAAGTGGCGGCAGGAGACAGACGTGGGCAGCGCGCGCTCAGACTCTGACGGAAGCACCCGGGAAGCGGCTCGGCCACGAGGACAGGCTACGTCTCGCGCTCCGGACTCGGCGCCTCGCGAACACTCGTGCCCTCGCGCCTCCAGTCGCCAGCGGGCGCGCGGTTCACGAGCACCGGTGAGTGACGGAGGAGGTGGGGCGCGGGCTGAGGGGCGCCCAACACCACATGTCAGAGAGAACCAGTGGGGGCGGCACCATGCTGCCCAGGATCACACCTGGTGTGCCCGAGGAGTTGGGATGAGTTATGGGTAATCCTGCCCAGGATCACACCTGGTGTCGCCCATGACCCGATGGGGTGGTAGACCATACTGCTAAGGATCACACCTTGTCCCGTCGAGGCCAGCCTGTCCGAGATCACACGGTGTCCGCGAGAAGCCGGGGGTGCTAGAGAGAGGCCGGTGGGTAGTGCGTATTTCTGACCAAGCGATAAAGGCGTTGGGACTCCAGCAGCGAAATGTGGGTACTGCCTTAGATCACACCGTGTGCCAGAGAGGCGCTGGGACTCCAGCAGCGAGATGTGGGTCAGTGGGTACTGCGTTGGATCACACCGTGTGCCAGAGAGGCGCTGGGACTCCAGCAGGGAGTTAAGGCATGGAGTACTGCCATGGATCACAGTGTGTCAGGGAGGCGCTGGGACTCCAGCAGAGAGGTGATGCAAGCCTACTGCGTTGGATCACACCGTGTGCCAGGGAGGCGCTGGGACTCCAGCGGGGGAGGGGGGGTGGGGTCAATGGATTTTGCCTTAGCTCACACCGTGTGCCAGGGAGGCGCTGGGACTCCAGCGGGGGGATGTGGGTCAATGGATACAGCCGTAGCTCGCACCGTGTGCCAGGGAGATGTGGGTCAATGGATACTGCCTTAGATCACACTGTGTGCCAGGGAGGCGCTGGGACTCCAGCGGGGGAGGGGGTGGGGGTCAATGGATACTGCCTTAGCTCGCACCGTGTGCCAGGGTGATGTGAGTCAATGGATACTGCCTTAGATCACACTGTGTGCCAGGGAGGCGCAGGGACTCCAGCGGGGGAGGGGGTGGGGGTCAATGGATACTGCCTTAGCTCGCACCGTGTGCCAGGGTGATGTGGGTCAATGGATACTGCCTTAGATCACACTGTGTGCCAGGGAGGCGCTGGGACTCCGGCAAGGAGATGTGGGTCAATGGATACTGCCTTAGATCACACCGTGTGCGAGGGAGGCGCTGGGGCTCCAGCAAGGAGACGTGGGTCAATGGATACAGGTGGCGGGGCGAATGACGAGGGTTACATTTGGAGTCTGCCACGATCCCCTTTGGAGGATCATTTTGCACAAGATCACATTATGGAAGGATGCTGTGCTGTGAACACCGCTGAACCGGTGAAGTCTGATTGGAACTGGCAGCAGTAGTGCCAGCAGGACCTAAAGGTGTTAATTGAGGGAGCAGCGACCCTACGAGCGGGCAGTAGTGCAAGCAGAGGGCTGGAAGAGTCTGAGCAGGCGCTCCTGGTGAGATGAGTTGAGGGAGTGGACACTACGTGTAAGACTGGTGCACTAGGCTTGCAGCCACCTGTGTGCTGTAGGGGTTCTCCGTGACAGTGGGGCGTATGCCCACTAGCAGTCCCGCCACCGGCCCCTCCTGTGACTACACAGCCTAGGTGTCGTAGGGTGAGTGGCGCACTACTGTAACAGCTTGGCACCACTGACAGTGTGCTGAGGCCTTGTGGATGGTGAGGCACTCTGTACCACTGCTTGCACTAATGCGGTGGTCTCACATCCCTGGTGAGGTGTAGTCTGGCACCGTGGGGGGGGGGGTGGTGTTGTGCAGTGTGGCACTGCTTCCTCTGCTGGGGTGGCCTTGTAAACACTGCGGTGTCTCTCTAATGGATAGTGTGGTACTTTGTACCACTGGTTGCTCTATTGTGGTGACCTCACGTCCCCGGGTGTTGTAAGGAGCTCTTGAGTATTCTGGCACCACGACAACACTTCACGGATGTTGTGTAGTCTGGCTCCGTAGGAGGGTAGTGTGTACATGGCACCCCTCCCCCGGTGGTGTGCAGTCTGACTCCCTGAGAGGGGGGAGCGTAGTGTGTGAGTTTTGCCCTGGCACCATGGCTTCTCTCCCCTAATGTTGAAGAGGGTATTGTGTACATGGCATCCCTCCCCTGCTGGTGTGTATGTAGTGTGTGAGTTTTGCCCTGGCACCATGGCTTCTCTCCCCTAATGTTGAAGAGGGTGGTGTGTACATGGCATCCCTCCCCTGCTGGTGTGTATGTAGTGTGTGAGTTTTGCCCTGGCACCATGGCTTCTCTCCCCTAATGTTGAAGAGGGTGGTGTGTACATGGCATCCCTCCCCTGCTGGTGTGTATGTAGTGTGTGAGTTTCTGCCCTGGCACCATGGCTTCTCTCCCTAATGTTGAAGAGGGTGGTGTGTACATGGCATCCCTCCCTGCTGGTGTGTATGTAGTGTGTGAGTTTTGCCCTGGCACCATGGCTTCTCTCCCTAATGTTGAAGAGGGTGGTGTGTACATGGCATCCCTCCCCTGCTGGTGTGTATGTAGTGTGTGAGTTTTGCCCTGGCACCATGGCTTCTCTCCCCTAATGTTGAAGAGGGTGGTGTGTACATGGCATCCCTCCCCTGCTGGTGTGTATGTAGTGTGTGAGTTTCGCCCTGGCACCATGGCTTCTCTCCCCTAATGTTGAAGAGGGTGGTGTGTACATGGCATCCCTCCCCTGCTGGTGTGTATGTAGTGTGTGAGTTTGCCCTGGCACCATGGCATCTCTCCCCGGGTGTTGCATCACCCTCTCTGGTAGTAAAAGCCAGCTCTACCCTGCTGTAACTCGCCGGCCTCTTGCATCAGCTGAAGTCTCTACTTCCGGTTGGGCTTCCTGCTGGGGGCCCCGCCCTGGTGTCCCGCCTCCGCCCCCACCACTATTGTTAGCAACACTCCGCCGCCAAAATACCACACTCCCAACAACCAGCGCCGAGAGGAAGGTGTCGGTGGCCCGGTGCGCTATACAAGCACCAAACATACCATTTCAGTTCCATATCTCCACGGCGTCAGCTGCCAGCGCCGAGAGGAGGCTGCCGGTGGCATGGTGCGCTATACAAGTACCAAACATACCTTATCAGTTCCATATCTTCACGGCGCCGAGAGGAGGCTGCCGGTGGCACGGTGCGCTATACAAGTACCAAACATACCTTATCAGTTCCATATCTAAACGGCGCCAGCTGCCAGCGCCGAGAGGAGGCTGCCGGTGGCATGGTGCGCTATACAAGTACCAAACATACCTTATCAGTTCCATATCTTCACGGCGCCGAGAGGAGGCTGCCGGTGGCACGGTGCGCTATACAAGTACCAAACATACCTTATCAGTTCCATATCTAAACGGCGCCAGCTGCCAGCGCCGAGAGGAGGCTGCCGCCTGCCGGTGGCACGGTGCGCTATACAAGTACCAAACATACCTTATTAGTTCCATATTTTCACAGCGCCTAGAGGCGCGTGTCGGGAGCACTGGGCGCTATATAGGTACCAAACACACTCATTCAGTACCATATCAGTGCCAAGAGGCGGCTGTCGTTGACGCTGGGCGCTATATGGGTGCCAGATACACCAACTTGTACCATATCTGTGTATGGCGCCAGCTGCACTACAACAACATTCCAGTGTCAAACCCAGCGCCAAGAGACGGCTGCCGGTGACTCTAGGCGCTGTATAGCATTCTATTATATAGCGCGTGCTTCGAGAGATACTGAGGGCTATATGCATATTCGTTCTTTGCCCGCTTGCTTGCAGAGCAGTAGCGTCACGTAAACGTAGGCGCTCCTGTACAAGAGAGGATGCACTGCTTGTGCAGCACTAACGCAGCGACACCTCAGATGCACGTTAGTGTCCGTAAATGCACACGTCTGTGCGCACACCACAAAACACGCTATTTGCACAGCACTTTCACCACAACAAAACGAATAGTACTGGTAATTGGAGAAAAGGCGCTGTAGGCTGTTCCGGCGCCAAATGTTATTCTGCACAATGGTCAACCTGGGTTACCGTTCATTTAGCGCCAAGAAGCCTTTAGTGGCCTTAGGGCCCCTACCCCAGCAGCACAGCTTACCCTTGCTCAACCAACCATTTTTACTGTTCCAGTTTGGGCCAGAGGCTATTAGTGACAGTCCGTTTTACCCCCGCAGTAACCCTCTGCACTAGGCCGTTTGTTGGTCGGTTTCTGTTAGTGCCGAGAAGCCGCCATGTCAGTCCAGCGCTAAAGAAAGCCCTCATGACCGCAGATCTTGGAGGGTAGTTTAGTTTTGGGGTGGGTGCGCCTATCCTCTCTGCTCCTAGGCACGTGCATTAACCCATGGGTGTTCTGCCCAAGTTCCCAGCCCCTGAGGGCACTGAAGGGCAGGAAGAGCCCTCACTACCCTCGGGTCTCACTCAGACTCTCAGCCCCTGGGGGCAGTGAGGGACAGGAAAGCTTTACTGCCTTGCACTGTCTCGCTCGTGCTTCCAGTCCCTGAGGGCAATGAGGGGTAGGAAGAGACCTCACTGCCCTGGGGTCTCATTCGGGCTCTCGCCCCTGAGGGCAGTGAGGAGCAGAAAATCCTGACTGCCCTGCAGAGTCCCACTCATGCTCTCCACCCCCGAAGGCAGTGAGGGGCAGGAAAGCCTCACTGCCCTGCAGTGTCTCTCATGCTCACAGCACATCGTCTGCTTCCTGTTCATTAATCTTTATCACATCAGATGTCTTTTCCTTCCCGGGTGGGAGAAGGGGGGGCGTCTAGATTTCATTATTGGATCGAGGGAGGCATTGGGAAACTGCAAGTTGGTTTGTGCGAGAGCTGTGGAAATATGCGGGCGTTGGTGCCGGGGCTCAGCCTTTCACCATTAATGAGTCGATGAAAGGAGTGCTAGTTGCGCCTCTTTTCTGTGCTTGGGTTTTTCAGTCTCTAAGCACTATGTAATCCGCGTTGTTCCCCAGTAGTCCGCGTGTGGATGGCGTTCTCCTATGGCCTGTTGGTTCACGTCGGTGGGTGTTACATATAGAGGGTGGGGCGCGTATCTACACATTCACTCGGGGTAGCGGGGTAACCTGAACATGCTGCGGTTGACCAGGAGGTTGGGAGTGGGCACCAGTTGAGGACCCTGGACGTGCGGACTGGCAGGGAGGAATGCCGAGGGTGGTATAGCTTGGCTAAGGGGCAGTCTGCAGGAGGGTACCCTGGCATGCTGAGGGTGACATAGGCTTGCTAAGGGGCAGTCTGCAGGAGGGTAGCCTGGCATGCTGAGGGTGACATAGGCTGGCTAAGGGACAGTCTGCAGGAGGGTACCCTGGCATGCTGAGGGTGACATAGGCTTGCTAAGGGGCAGTCTGCAGGAGGGTAGCCTGGCATGCTGAGGGTGACATAGGCTGGCTAAGGGACAGTCTGCAGGAGGGTACACAGGCATGCTGAGGGTGGCATAGCCTTGCTATGGGCAGTCTGCAGTAGGGTACCCTGGCATGCTAAGGGTGGTGCAGCGTGCCTAAGGGGCAGTCTGCAGTAGGGTCCCGTGGCATGCTCAGGGTGGCATAGCCTGGCTGAGGGATATCTGAAGGAGGGTACCCTGGCATGCTGAGGGTGGCGCAGCGTGCCTTAGAGGCAGTCTGCAGGAGGGTACCTTGGCATGCTGAGGGTGGCATAGCCTGGCAGAGGTGCAGTCTCCGTCAGTGTACCCTGGGCACGGGATGCAGCCAGCAGACGCTGTAGTTGTTGTCTCCCCTGGCTGTGTGTCTAGTTTGAGGCTGGTTTGTTTGCACTCCTGCAGGTTACACGCTGTGTTGCTGCCAGGGTGGTTTGTGCACCCTCGGCCACCTACAGGGTGGAGTGAAGGCGGATCCAACCAGCGGCCCTGATTTAGCTGCACGTGCAGGATATATGGTGGCTGGTGAGGGGCTGCCCCACTGTATGGGTCGCACCTCTGTCCTGTTTTTTCACTGTTGGCCAGGTTCAGGCGCGGGGGCCCCGTGTGTGTGTTTGAGTGGAAGGGGGGGTGACATGCACTCTGCGCCACTCATTGTAATTGTATTTATATAGTGCTTACTACCCCTGACGAGGCGTCGAAGCACTTTTCGGCAAGTAGCACGCTACTCCTGAACCCAAAAAGGATTAGTGGAGGATTAGTATAGGGAAATATGAGTTATATTGAGCGGTGGAAATAGGAGTCTGTTGATTGGGTTGAATAGGATAATGGAGGGGTAGAGGAAGGAAGAGTCCAGATAGGGTTATTTTGGGGATCATAGCAGTAGAAGAAGGTTTGAGATGAGTCAGAGAATTGAGGTACAGGATAAAAAAGCGCTTTGACGCCTCGTCAGGGGTAGTAAGCGCTATATAAATGCAATTATAATACAATATATTGAGAGAGGTAGTGCATTGGAGCGAGTCAAATTTGTTTTTTCTTATTCTACAGTAGGAGTAAATTAATAAATATATAGATACATAACGACATAGAAAGGATATAGGTGTATAAGATAATATATATTGAGGTTTAAAGTTGTATAGTATAGACTCCGACTCGCAAGTGTTGCTGTACTTGTAGCCAATGTGTGTCATTTTATAACCTTTATCTTTTCCTCAACATTTTAATTGTGAAGCACTTGTAGGTAAAATACTTATGATAATATTTACATATTGTGATAGATAAATGAAAGAGACTCATAAGCATCTAATCAAATGACGTATATAGAAAACTATGACGTGACCCATAAACTAGAAACATATATATATATAACCATAAGTAATATAAACATTTGTAAAGCAGACCTAAAGAATATCTAAATATTTTATAAACCATAATTATTATACATATTTGTACAACGAAAGACACATATCTAGATACAATACATATAATCAAATTATAAACGTTTACTCGCACATGGATATGCTATACATTAGTGTTTGAGTATGGTGGTTGTATGGGAAAGAGCCAACTCATGAGTAGTCTTCTGAAGATAAGATATTTATCCGCAGATCATATGTTTGGGGGTCATGAATCGCTTAGGTTGGCTGCTTGAAATGAGACAGATGTACCACTCATGCTGTTTTCTTGTATGGGGAGGTTGGGGTGAGGTGCCAATCTGGAGCGGAGGTTCCTTTGTTGATTGTATTTGGGGGATTTATTCCTAATGAAAGCAGCCATGTTCCATGCGTTTCTTTGGGGTGATACAAAGCAGCTTGAAGGTGGATCTTCTGGCAACCCGCAACCAATGTTTTCAGATACTTTGCTGACTATTCTTGAGACCTGTGTGTGTTTTGTGGTTTCAATCCCCTTAGCAGCAGCACAAGGTCGGTGTCTGTGTTAAGTTGTGTCGTGCGCACCCTTAGGAGACGGGCCCTTTGTGTTGTGCGCAGGGTCCAGCTAAGAACAGGCAGACAGCACGCGGTAGCGTGGGTTACACATTCACTTTGGGATCTGAGGGGTTGGCGTTTGTCCAGAATCACACGAACTGTTGACTGACATCCAGGAGACGCTGGGAGCAGCAGTGTGTTCCTCTGGTGAACTGCCCGTGTATCACCGCGGGAGCTTGTCCCAGACTCGCCTTGTGTGTACACAACACGGTCCCACTGTAGCTCAGTGGGTTTCTGTACTGCCCCACTCTTACACCTGGCCTGGCTAGTGCTCGCTTTGACTGTTCTCTCCTCGTGAGTGAGTGAGGGGACCCTCACTTCTGTCTCCCTCCTTCGTGTCCACTCAAGTGCCCGGGCTCCTCCATATGCCCCCTGGCTGGCTCACGGGTGTACCTTACATGCGCTTCTGCCCCCCCTCTGGTCTGTAGTATTCTAGTGCCTCCATATGCCCCCTGGGTGCCTCAAGGGTGAATCTTACGCGCTTCTGCCCCGCCCACCCGACCTGTAGTCTTCTAGCGCCTCAATATGCCCCCAGGTACTTCTAGGGTGTACCTTGCTTGACCTTCTGCCACTTCTGACCTGTAGTATTCTAGCGCCTCCATATGCCCCTGGGGTGCCTTAAGGGGGTACCTTGCATGCGCTTCTGCCCCGTAGTATTCTAGCGCCTCAATATGCCCCCGTGCTGCCTAAAGGGTGTACCTTGCATGCGCTTGTGGCCTGTAGTATTCTAGCGCCTCCATATATATGCCCGTGGGGTGCCTCTATGGTGATCCTTGCATGCGCTTCTGCCTCCTCTGGCCTGTAGTATTCTAGTGCCTCCATCTGCCACCTCTGACCTGTATCATTCTAGCGCCCCCACATGCGCTTCTGCCCCCCTCCCCCCACCTGTAGTCTTCTAGCGCCTCCACATGCCCCTGGGATGCCTCAAGGGTGTTCCTTGCATGCCCTTCTGCCACCTCTGACCTGTAGTACTCTAGCGCCTCCACATGCGCTTCTCTCCGCCTCCCGGTCTGTAGTATTCTAGCGCCTACATATGCCCCCTGGGTGCCTCAAGGGTGTTCTTGCATTCACGTCTGCCCCCCTATGACCTGTAGTCTCTAGTGCCTACACATGAGCTTCTGCCCCCCTCTGACCTGTAGTACTCTAGAGCCTACACATGCGCTTCTGCCCCCCTCTGACCTGTAGTACTCTAGCGCCTACATATGCCTACTGGGTGCCTCAAGGGTGTACCTTGCATGCACGTCTGCCACCCTCTAACCTGTAGTATTCTAGAGCCTCAAGGGTGTACCTTGCATGCACGTCTGCCCCCCTCTGACCTGTAGTACTCTAGCGCCTACATATGAGCTTCTGCCCCCCTCTGACCTGTAGTACTCTAGCGCCTACATATGCGCTTCTGCCCCCTCTGACCTGTAGTACTCTAGAGCCTACACATGAGCTTCTGCCCCCCTCTGACCTGTAGTACTCTAGAGCCTACACATGCGCTTCTGCCCCCCTCTGACCTGTAGTACTCTAGCGCCTACATATGCCTACTGGGTGCCTCAAGGGTGTCCTTGCATGCACGTCTGCCACCCTCTGACCTGTAGTATTCTAGCGCCTCAAGGGTGTCCTTGCATGCACGTCTGCCACCCTCTGACCTGTAGTATTCTAGCGCCTCAAGGGTGTACCTTGCATGCACGTCTGCCACCCTCTGACCTGTAGTATTCTAGCGCCTCAAGGGTGTCCTTGCATGCACGTCTGCCACCCTCTGACCTGTAGTATTCTAGCGCCTCAAGGGTGTACCTTGCATGCACGTCTGCCACCCTCTGACCTGTAGTATTCTAGCGCCTCAAGGGTGTACCTTGCATGCACGTCTGCCACATCTGAGCTCCTGACACAATCCTCACTATCCAACTCAAAAAATCTCTTTCTTGGGGATCTTAACCTCCATTGGAACGATTCCGATGATCCCACTATCTCCCTCCTCACCAATCTGCTTGAGATCAATGAACTCAAACAACTATGCCTGTCCCCGACACTCACCAAAGGAGCCATCCTTGACGCCATTCTTTCTAACGAAGATCTGGCCTCCGTGACCAATATCGTCCCCATTGACTGGTCTGACCATCACCTTATACTGTTCACCATTGCTACCAATGCAAATCTCCCCACCTCCAAAATTAACAGACCAAAGAAACTGACCAGAAATCTAAAACATATCCCCCCGGGTGCTCTCGAGTCTAAACTCCAAGCTCAACTTCTTCTCATTCCCCCCTCACAAAATGCTAATGAGCTCACTGAACACTTTAACAATACTGTCACTGGTATTCTTGACCAATTAGCCCCGCCGAAACTCAAAAACCAAAGAATGACCCCCTCAAACTCTTGGTTTAATACCGAGCTTAACAACGAAAGACGGTCACTCAGACTGTCGGAAAGAACCTGGAGACACCATCCCTCTCCCTCCCATCTTGCACTCCTCAGACACGCTAGATCCACGTACAAAAAACACATCTTCAAGGAAAAGGCATCCTTCTTCCGCACTCAACTTGACCGTGCCAAAAACAGACCTAGAGAACTCTTCAAAATCATTCGTAACCAAACTTCCCCTGCACCTCCAAATCTGATCGCCTCCTCAGCCAGATGTGAAGAAATTTCCCACTTCTTCTCGGAAAAAATAGCCAAAATTGATCAATCCTTCCGTTCCACACAGCTCCCCTCCAACTCACAATGCAAACCCGTCCTCACCTCAAATGCCTACTCCACATCCCCTCGACCAGCTGACCCTGCTACCTCTCCTGAAACCAACTACCCTTACTCACAATTAAAGAACAATGCCTCCTTGCTCAACTTCCTCCCCGTGACTGAGCTAGAAGTCCTTAAAATAATTGATAATTGTGAGAAGTTGGCCTGGCATATGCTGTCCACTAATTATAGTGGGCACCTTGCACCAGTCCAAACAACCCCTTATTGGAGATAGGTTAAAGACAACCTTATTGAAAGCTATCCTAGTGGTAGCTATGGAGAGCAGCCTTCAGGCTAAGTCTTGAAGGAATGTAAAGCAGCTTGTTTTACCAGTCTATAATCTCTTGAGTGACCAAATGAAAGAGCACCACACCAGGTATATATTCAAAATATATGTATTTATTGCTAAACACACCCCTCTAGTCTCTTTATGAGGCTAGAGTTCGAAGTACATAAGTTATAAGTTATTAAATCACAGTAATAGCACAAATACACGTTTGGGCCCTAGGGGCGTACCAAACCATATACCAATAAAGTGGTATGCGAACCACGACTGAACTAGACACTAGGCCTAGAGCCTCTAGAAGTGCTTGGACCACAAGGAACCACCCAAGGTAGTGACACAGGGGACCTACGGGAGACGCGTGCAGTGTAAATACACAACCGCGATACGCCGTTGACTTCTATGGAGAAAGTCGGGATCGGGAAAATAGAGAAAAGGGACACTTAAAAGATGACTAGGACAAAACCCTTTGAGATCTAGGACTTTGAAGAGTCTCTACCCACGGGAGCACCGGAGTACTCGTGTTACCTCATCCAGGGAAGCCGGGTGCATAGGTGCCTCTCGGGGTCGGGTTTCGTCGTCGATTCGAATGGCGATCTGCTGCAAAGTGCTGCTGGCGGCCAAGAGGAAAGTGTCCGGGTGGATCCAAGAGTGGATCGGAGTTCTGAAGAACCTGAAAGCAGAGGGGACAGAGTCTGGGTCACTAGCCAGTGACCAGGAAGGCGATGGACAGATGCCCACCGATGTCGAGTGCTTCAGGTGCGTTGATGGTCGTCTTGACTCTTCAGCCAGGAGGCGTTGTCGGCGACCAGGAGCAGGATTCGGGCTGGTACACGATGTCTGTCGAGTGCTGAGGTGTCGGCGACCGGATTGGACCCAACAAGCCTTGGCAACGGCAAGTCTCGGTGAAGATGTAGATCGTCGATGGTGCAGACCAGCAAGGTCTGTGGAACTCACCCAGCGAGGGTAAGTGAGGGCAGGCCTGGAGCAACCAGGATGCCAAGTAAGAAAAGGATTGGCCTTCGTTAAGGGCTACTAGCCAACGGGGTAGCGACCGCGAAGGAGCCTCGTGACGCCGCACGTGGATCTGGCTTACAGGACACTCGTGGAGTGGGGGCCAGTGATCTTCGGTGCTGGAGGCTAGGGCTACTCGGAGCCCAAAGCACGACTTCTTGGGAGACCCAGAAGAGGATGCACTTGCAAATGTGCTCGGTGTCCAGGGGTCACGGTCTCAAGTCACCCACGATAGCCACGGGCCTCAGCTTTGCTGGGGACTCAGGGTAGCCTCGGGGAAGTCTGAGAATCCACCTCTGGTGATGCGATGACTTCGGCGTCCGACGGGAGCTTCAGAAATGCGAACCGGACAGATGCTTCTTTGGTGCCTGCCAAGCAGGGGAGTCACTCCTTGACCCCAAGGGAGATTCTTCAGTCCTCTAATCTTGTCGTAGAGCGTCGAAGGTCCAGGATTCAGTTTCAGAGTTTCGTCCAGGTATAATCTAAAGTCCTAAGGACTGGGTTCCTACCTTTATTCTAAAAATAGGGATTGGACTACTCTGTGGCCCCACCTATGGGTGGGTCAGGGCAGAGGGGTGGCTACACCCCTTTCCCTTTGTCCAGTTCGCGCCAAAGCAGGGGCTGCAAGCCCCTGATCCGGTTTGAACTGGGGTATGCACATGGACACCAAATGTGCCCCCAGTGCAGGACTTCAAAGCACCCGAAAGTGCTCCCGCCCAGCCCCAATACACATTATCCTGTCTGGGGAGGTGGTCACACCTCCCTGGGACAGGAAACCTATTGTCCAGGCCTCCCCTGCCGGAGTTTCGTCCAGCAGCAGGAGGCCAGACTCGTGTCTGTGGCAGCAGCATCCATTTTGTGATGCCAGGGCTCTGGAAAGAAGTTACCGGACTAGTCAGGGTTAACATGTCTTTCCCTCTAGAAGGGTGGAATGCTACCCCCGCCGCCAGGATTGGCGGGGGTAGTATTCCAAGATGTTTGACACCAAACACGACATGTTTAGGTGCAGCCATTCCAAAGTTAGCATTTTACCGCGAGGATATAATGCGCTTAAGAGTATATGGTCAGGCTGCACTACAAACAGCATCAGAGAGGGTCTCCGAACGCTGCAGAGGGGCCCTGCTCATGCAGGGGCACCCTCTCACATAGGAACCACGCACTCTGCCTTTAGGATTGATAAGGCCTGCCTTAGGAGTGACTTATAGGTTTATATGTGTGTATGTATTTCGTGATATAGGTAACCTATATCACAGAAAGGGGTGCATGCACCACCTTACCCAGGCTGCAGTAGCAGACCTGTGGTGTCAGTTTGGATGGCCTTCCAGGGGTGGCATAATACATGCTGCAGCCCCTGGCAGGCCTCTGAGGTACCTATGCCCTTGGTACATAGTATACCATATACTAGGGACTTATAAGGGCACTCCAGATCCCAATCAGTGATGTGCCTAAGGCACATGGAAACCATTTTAGAGAGGAAGCAGCTAGGCTGGGGTTCTGATTAGCAGGGCCCCAGCCAGACTAATGTCGAAAAACAGTGAAGCATCAGCAAAAAGTGGGGGTACCCATGTGAAGCAGATCCTACTCTCCTACAATAATCTTAAACCGTCCTCCCACACAAAAGACCCCTTACCCTCTAACCTTGTCCCTGCCCTTAAGCACATCATCACCCCATACTGGACCACAATCATCAACACCTCTCTCTCCACTGGCTGTGTCCCTACCTCCCTTCAACTTGGACAAATCTCTCCCATAATCAAAAACCCCAATGCTGACCCCAATGACCTAAACAATCTCCGCCCCATCACTAACCTCCCCCTTCTCTCAAAGGTCCTTGAAAAATGTGTCCTACTACAACTAGACAAACACATCGAAAACTTCAACCTACTTGATCCCTTACAATCAGGCTTCAGGAAAGGCTGCAGCACCGAAACGCAATGCTCAATGTCGTCGATGACATCCACCACTCATTTGACAATGGCGAGACTTGCCTTCTTATCCTCCTTGATCTCTCCGCAGCGTTCGATACAGTCAACCATTCAGCCCTACTTAATGTGCTTAGGACCCGTTTCGGCCTCAATGATACTGCCTACAAATGGTTCGTCTCCTACCTACAACACCGAACTCAGCAAATCAAAATTCAAAACTATCTTTCCAAACCCACTCCTGTCTCCCTTGGAGTCCCCCAAGGGTCTATTCTCTCTCCCTCCCTCTTTAACCTCTTTATGGAACCCCTCACCCTCATTCTTAAACAAGCAGGCATCAATTACCACCTCTACGCCGATGACACCCAAATCTATTACAAGATTAAAACTCATGCCGACATCTTACACCTGAACAACACCCTCACCAAGATCCAAACCTGGTTCCACTCCAATCATCTCAAACTTAACCCTAATAAAACTGAAATCATTCTCTTCTCCCCTAAAAACAACCCTCTCCCCGTTCAATCATGAATCTCTGACCTTAACGCACTCAACTGCTCACTCACCCTGTCCAACTCCGTCAAATCTCTTGGTATTTCTATTGACAACACCCTGACCCTTAACGTCCACATCAAAAACTCGGCTAAAGGAGCCCTCTTCACTCTCCGTCACCTCAAGAAAATCAAACCCTTTATACCCACTGATGATTTTAAACTTGTAGTTCAGTCATTTGTTCTTTCACGCATCGATTATGGTAACGCCATCCTCAACGGAATCCCCAAGGTCCACCTTGCTCCAATCAAAGCAGTGCTCAACCTTGCAGCCAGGCTCATTACAGACTGCAAACGCTTCGAACACATATCCCCGGCTCTCAAATCTCTTAAATGGCTCCCTATTGAAGGCAGATCTGCATATAAAACTGCCTGCATCACTCATAAAGTCCTCCACCAAAACACTCCACAGTACCTCTCCAAGAAACTCCTCATTGCGGGCACCACTCGACCCCTGAGAAGCACCAACTCCCTCCTCCTTATACCACCACTGCATAAAAAGAAAGCCACACAATCACGCTCCTTCTCTGGTAATGCCCCTATCATCTGGAATGCCCTCCCAAAAACCTGCGCTGCAACCCTCCTATTTCAGCTTAAAAAAGACCTCAAAATCCACCTCCTCAATTATTATTGGGGATCCTAACCTGTGACCTGCACTCGATCTCCAATTCCACCATGTTATATTAGTCCAGTAATACTTGTCCATTTCATGAACATCATCGACCTAATTACTTGATATGTATAGCTCCTGCCCCTGTTTATCTATTTGATTCGTTTATCTATTTGTTTGATTTGTTTATCTATTTGATTTGTATAATCCACATATTGTTGTCATTATCTTTTATCTACTTATACGCCATGTTTGACTCAATTATTATTGGGGGTCCTAACCTGTGACCTGCACCTGATCTCCAATCACCATGTTTACATTTTGTCCAGTATTATCTGTCCATTTTGCGAACATCATATACCTAGTTACTTGAAGTGTATAGCTCTTGCACCTGTATATTTACTTTGTTGTGTATATTTCATACGTTGTTTCATTATCTTTTTATCTATTTACATGCCATGTTTGCTTTATATTATCTTCCCATGTAAAGCGTTCTGATACCTCTGGGTCTAGCCAGCGCTATATAAAACTTTTAAAATAAAAAAAATAAAAAAATAAAAAACCCTCTGACCTGTAGTATTCTAGCGCCTCAAGGGTGTACCTTGCATGCACGTCTGCCACCCTCTGACCTGTAGTATTCTAGCGCCTCAAGGGTGTCCTTGCATGCACGTCTGCCACCCTCTGACCTGTAGTATTCTAGCGCCTCAAGGGTGTACCTTGCATGCACGTCTGCCACCCTCTGACCTGTAGTATTCTAGCGCCTCAAGGGTGTCCTTGCATGCACGTCTGCCACCCTCTGACCTGTAGTATTCTAGCGCACTCAAGGGTGTACCTTGCATGCACGTCTGCCACCCTCTGACCTGTAGTATTCTAGCGCCTCAAGGGTGTCCTTGCATGCACGTCTGCCACCCTCTGACCTGTAGTATTCTAGCGCCTCAAGGGTGTACCTTGCATGCACGTCTGCCACCCTCTGACCTGTAGTATTCTAGCGCCTCAATGGTTTCCTTGCATGCATGTCTGCCACCCTCTGACCTGTAGTATTCTAGCGCCTCACGGGTGTACCTTGCATGCACGTCTGCCACCCTCTGACCTGTAGTATTCTAGCGCCTCAAGGGTGTCCTTGCATGCACGTCTGCCACCCTCTGACCTGTAGTATTCTAGCGCCTCAAGGGTGTACCTTGCATGCACGTCTGCCACCCTCTGACCTGTAGTATTCTAGCGCCTCAAGGGTGTACCTTGCATGCACGTCTGCCACCCTCTGACCTGTAGTATTCTAGCGCCTCAAGGGTGTACCTTGCATGCACGTCTGCCACCCTCTGACCTGTAGTATTCTAGCGCCTCAAGGGTGTACCTTGCATGCACGTCTGCCACCCTCTGACCTGTAGTATTCTAGCGCCTCAAGGGTGTCCTTGCATGCACGTCTGCCACCCTCTGACCTGTAGTATTCTAGCGCCTCAAGGGTGTACCTTGCATGCACGTCTGCCACCCTCTGACCTGTAGTATTCTAGCGCCTCAAGGGTGTACCTTGCATGCACGTCTGCCACCCTCTGACCTGTAGTATTCTAGCGCCTCAAGGGTGTCCTTGCATGCACGTCTGCCACCCTCTGACCTGTAGTATTCTAGCGCCTCAAGGGTGTACCTTGCATGCACGTCTGCCACCCTCTGACCTGTAGTATTCTAGCGCCTCAAGGGTGTCCTTGCATGCACGTCTGCCACCCTCTGACCTGTAGTATTCTAGCGCCTCAAGGGTGTCCTTGCATGCACGTCTGCCACCCTCTGACCTGTAGTATTCTAGCGCCTCAAGGGTGTCCTTGCATGCACGTCTGCCACCCTCTGACCTGTAGTATTCTAGCGCCTCAAGGGTGTACCTTGCATGCACGTCTGCCACCCTCTGACCTGTAGTATTCTAGCGCCTCAAGGGTGTCCTTGCATGCACGTCTGCCACCCTCTGACCTGTAGTATTCTAGCGCCTCAAGGGTGTACCTTGCATGCACGTCTGCCACCCTCTGACCTGTAGTATTCTAGCGCCTCAAGGGTGTCCTTGCATGCACGTCTGCCACCCTCTGACCTGTAGTATTCTAGCGCCTCAAGGGTGTACCTTGCATGCACGTCTGCCACCCTCTGACCTGTAGTATTCTAGCGCCTCAAGGGTGTCCTTGCATGCACGTCTGCCACCCTCTGACCTGTAGTATTCTAGCGCCTCAAGGGTGTACCTTGCATGCACGTCTGCCACCCTCTGACCTGTAGTATTCTAGCGCCTCAATGGTTTCCTTGCATGCATGTCTGCCACCCTCTGACCTGTAGTATTCTAGCGCCTCACGGGTGTACCTTGCATGCACGTCTGCCACCCTCTGACCTGTAGTATTCTAGCGCCTCAAGGGTGTCCTTGCATGCACGTCTGCCACCCTCTGACCTGTAGTATTCTAGCGCCTCAAGGGTGTACCTTGCATGCACGTCTGCCACCCTCTGACCTGTAGTATTCTAGCGCCTCAAGGGTGTACCTTGCATGCACGTCTGCCACCCTCTGACCTGTAGTATTCTAGCGCCTCAAGGGTGTACCTTGCATGCACGTCTGCCACCCTCTGACCTGTAGTATTCTAGCGCCTCACGGGTGTACCTTGCATGCACGTCTGCCACCCTCTGACCTGTAGTATTCTAGCGCCTCAAGGGTGTCCTTGCATGCACGTCTGCCACCCTCTGACCTGTAGTATTCTAGCGCCTCAAGGGTGTACCTTGCATGCACGTCTGCCACCCTCTGACCTGTAGTATTCTAGCGCCTCAAGGGTGTACCTTGCATGCACGTCTGCCACCCTCTGACCTGTAGTATTCTAGCGCCTCAAGGGTGTACCTTGCATGCACGTCTGCCACCCTCTGACCTGTAGTATTCTAGCGCCTCAAGTGTGTCCTTGCATGCACGTCTGCGACCCTCTGACCTAAAGGATTCTAGCGCCTCAAGGGTGTACCTTGCATGCACGTCAGCCACCCTCTGACCTGTAGTATTCTAGCGCCTCAAGGGTGTCCTTGCATGCACGTCTGCCACCCTCTGACCTGTAGTATTCTAGCGCCTCAAGGGTGTACCTTGCATGCACGTCTGCCACCCTCTGACCTGTAGTATTCTAGCGCCTCAAGGGTGTCCTTGCATGCACGTCTGCCACCCTCTGACCTGTAGTATTCTAGCGCCTCAAGGGTGTACCTTGCATGCACGTCTGCCACCCTCTGACCTGTAGTATTCTAGCGCCTCAAGGGTGTACCTTGCATGCACGTCTGCCACCCTCTGACCTGTAGTATTCTAGCGCCTCAAGGGTGTACCTTGCATGCACGTCTGCCACCCTCTGACCTGTAGTATTCTAGCGCCTCAATGGTTTCCTTGCATGCATGTCTGCCACCCTCTGACCTGTAGTATTCTAGCGCCTCAAGGGTGTACCTTGCATGCACGTCTGCCATCCTCTGACCTGCAGTATTCTAGCGCCTCAAGGGTGTCCTTGCATGCACGTCTGCCACCCTCTGACCTGTAGTATTCTAGCGCCTCAAGGGTGTACCTTGCATGCACGTCTGCCACCTTCTGACCTGTAGTATTCTAGCGCCTCAATGGTGTCCTTGCATGCACGTATGCCACCCTCTGACCTGTAGTATTCTAGCGCCTCAAGGGTGTACCTTGCATGCACGTCTGCCACCCTCTGACCTGTAGTATTCTAGCGCCTCAAGGGTGTCCTTGTATGCACGTCTGCCACCCTCTGACCTGTAGTATTCTAGCGCCTCAAGGGTGTACCTTGCATCCACGTCTGCCACCCTCTGACCTGTAGTATTCTAGCGCCTCAAGGGTGTACCTTGCATGCACGTCTGCCACCCTCTGACCTGTAGTATTCTAGCGCCTCAAGGGTGTACCTTGCATGCACGTCTGCCGCCCTCTGACCTGTAGTATTCTAGCGCCTCAAGGGTGTCCTTGCATGCACGTCTGCCACCCTCTGACCTGTAGTATTCTAGCGCCTACATATGCGCTTCTGCCCCCTCTGACCTGTAGTACTCTAGCGCCTACATATGTGCTTCTGCCCCCCCCTCTGACCTGTAGTACTCTAGCGCCTACATATGCCTACTGGGTGCCTCAAGGGTGTACCTTGCATGCACGTCTGCCACCCTCTGACCTGTAGTATTCTAGCGCCTCAAGGGTGTCCTTGCATGCACGTCTGCCACCCTCTGACCTGAGGTATTCTAGCGCCTCCAGGGTGTCCTTGCATGCACGTCTGCCACCCTCTGACCTGTAGTATTCTAGCGCCTCAAGGGTGTACCTTGCATGCACGTCTGCCACCCTCTGACCTGTAGTATTCTAGTGCCTCAAGGGTGTCCTTGTATGCACGTCTGCGACCCTCTGACCTGTAGTATTCTAGCGCCTCAAGGGTGTACCTTGCATGCACGTCTGCCACCCTCTGACCTGTAGTATTCTAGCGCCTCAAGGGTGTCCTTGCATGCACGTCTGCCACCCTCTGACCTGTAGTATTCTAGCGCCTCAAGGTTGTACCTTGCACGCCCCTCTGTGCCGGAGGAGAGGGCGCACATTGGCACCGTGCGCCCCGCACTGTGCCCGCCAGGCCTCCGATTATTTTCGGCCCCGCGAGGCATGGGACAGGGGCAGATCTGCGGGAGGGTCGCTCATCGCCGGCTTGCACTGTCCATTGGTCGGACTGCGGAGGGTCCCAGTGCAGACGGCGCTGGCAGTGCACTGGAAGGTCTGCAGCAGCCTGTACATCGGCAGGGTGGCTGCTGGCACTGCAGACGGCGCTGGCAGTGCACTGGAAGGGCTGCAGCCTGTACATTGGCCGGGTGGCAGTGGGCCCCGCTGCAGACGGCGGTGGCAGTGCACTGGAAGGGCTGCAGCCTGTACATTGGCCGGGTGGCAGTGGGCCCCGCTGCAGACGGCGGTGGCAGTGCACTGGAAGGGCTGCAGCCTGTACATTGGCCGGGTGGCAGTGGGCCCCAGTGCAGACGGCGGTGGCAGTGCACTGGAAGGGCTGCAGCCTGTACATTGGCATGGTGGTAGTGGGCCCCGCTGCAGACTGAGCTGGCAGTGCACTGGAAGGGCTGCAGCCTGTTCATTGGCCGGGTGGCAGTGGGCCCCAGTGCAGACGGCGGTGGCAGTGCACTGGAAGGGCTGCAGCCTTTACATTGGTCGGGTGGCAGTGGGCCCCGCTGCAGACGGCGGTGGCAGTGCACTGGAAGGGCTGCAGCCTGTACATTGGCCGGGTGGCAGTGGACCCCGCTGCAGACGGCGGTGGCAGTGCACTGGAAGGGCTGCAGCCTGTACATTGGCCGGGTGGCAGTGGGCCCCAGTGCAGACGGCGGTGGCAGTGCACTGGAAGGGCTGCAGCCTGAACATTGGCCGGGTGGCAGTGGGCCCCAGTGCAGACGGCGGTGGCAGTGCACTGGAAGGGCTGCAGCCTGTACATTGGCCGGGTGGCAGTGGGCCCCAGTGCAGTGGCAGTGCACTGGAAGGGCTGCAGCCTGTACATTGCCCTGGTGGCAGTGGGCCCCGCTGCAGACGGCGGTGGCAGTGCACTGGAAGGGCTGCAGCCTGTACATTGATGCACTGAACTGCTGCTCGTTAGAGGACTCGTTCCCCTGTCCACGGAGGCGGATGTCTTCCGAGCTCTCTCTCTCAACACAAAAGATTAAAAGTTTCGGGTTGTCTTGAAGGGCAGATTCTGTGGGTGATGTGTCAATGAGGCGTGAGGTTGGAGTGTGCCTCGGAGGCAGGCGGAGGCCTCACCCCATCACCAAATGGGGGCCGGGGAGACTTGTGTGGCCCCTGTGGCAAGTCGGGGGCACCGGGCATCTCGTCAGGTCTGTTGGCGCTGTCCTGGGCAGTGCCCCCTGGCGGAGGGACGGGAGGTTGTGCTCTCTGCTGGACCAGGCGCCACACCCTCGCGTAATTACCTAATACAATTAGCAATTTCATTCGGAGTTTTTAAGTTCTGGAGTGAACCTAACATGGCTAATTTCTCTCTGGAGACTCTAAGGCGGGGGTGGCGGGGCCATGCCCGGCCGTGCCACCTGCCTGCTGTGCCCTGGGAGGTCTGTGGTCCAGGCCTCCACTGGTTGGGCGGAGGGGTCATGCCCTGTGAGCTCTGTGGTCCAGGCCTCCATTGGTTGGGCGGAGGGGTCATGCCCTGCCGTGCCCTGTGAGGTCTGCGGTCCAGGCCTGCACTGGTTGGGCGGAGGGGTCATGCCCTGCCGTGCCAGCTGCCTGCTGTGCTTTTGTGGTCAAGGCCTGCACTGGTTGGGTCATGCCCTGCCACCTGCCTGCTGTAGTTATGTTATGTTAGCGTGATTTCTAAAGCGCACGAATACCCGAAGGTGTCTTGGCGCTGGACCTTGATATAGCCTTGACAAAGAAAAGAAAAGAGTTTAAGATGAAGTTAATTAAACAACCAAGTTTTCAGATTTTTTCTGAAGGAGGTGAGGGAATTGGCCGCTCTTGTACTTGCTGGAAGAGTGTTTCAGAGTTTGGCTGTACAGTAGCTTATGCTTCGACCTCCCCAGTTCACCGTTCGAATTCTTGGTACCAGCATCAACCTGGCATTAGTAGACCTTAGACATCTACCAGGAAGGTACCAGGAAAAGACATTTTTTAGTGATGCTGGTCCAGTATTGTTCAGTGCCTTATAGGCCAGGCAAAGTACTTTAAACTTAATGCGTTGTGCCACTGGTAACCAATGAAGTTTCCGAATGGCTTCCGAGATGGATTGATATTTTGGTAAATTTAGCAAGAGCCTAGCAGCGGCATTCTGTACCATTTGTAATTCTTTCAGGTGTTGTTTCTGTAACCCAGGGTAGAGGCCGTTACAGTAATCTAATTTTGATAACACTAACATTGTTACCACCGTCCTCCTAAGATTTAGGGGAATGTAAGGTGTTATCTTCTTCAATTTTCTTATCAAGTAGAATGCAGCTGAGACTGTGGCATTGGTTTGCTGGGAATATGTAAGTTTGTTGTCAATCAACACCCCAAGGTTTTTAGCCTTTTCTACGGGCTTTGGAAGTTCTCCGATTTCCGCCGGCCACCATACGTCGTCCCACATAGGTTGGAGATTGCCAAAAATAACCACCTCGGTTTTATCCGAGTTTAGTTTGAGGCAGTGCCTTCCCATCCAATGACTAATTTCCTCATACAATTCTGAAATTGTGTGGCAGGCGAGACTCGGTTTTTATGCACCTCTACCACAATCTGAGTGTCATCGGCATATGATGTCAAATCAAAGCCGAAATGTTGAACCAAGGGAGCCAGTTCAGACACATAAATGTTGAACAAAGATGGGCTCAAAGATGAACCTTGAGGAACCCCGCACGGGAGTACGTACGGAGCAGCTTGAAACTGATCTAAGGTCACAGTTTGTTTCCTATTTTTCAGAAATTATGCTATTAAAGATAGGGCTAGATTCTTTACCCCTAATTTTTCCAAACGCTGGAGCAGTGTATCATGGTGCACAGTATCGAAGGCAGCTGACAAATCGAGGAGAATCAGAACAGCCACACCCCCTTGGTCCATTGCTGCCCTGATCTCCTCGGTGGCCTTGATAAGTGCTGTTTCTGTGCTGTGGCCTGGTCGGAAACCAAATTGAGAGGGGTCAAGTAATTCCTTTTCATGAATGAACTGTGTTAGTTGATTGTTCATTATTTTCTCAACTATTTTTGCCGGGAAAGGTAGCCTAGCAATTGGACGATAGTTGCTTGTAATGGTTATATCCAGGTTTGTTTTCTTTATCAAAGGAAGAATGGCTGCATCTTTCCAGATGGCCGGGAATGTGCCTGATAAAAACATATTATTACAAATGTTTGTCAATATAGGACTCACCTCCTTTGCTATGCTTTTTAGTACTACAGGGGGGCAGGGATCTAACGGAGAGCCTGATTTTGTTTCCTGAATAAGTTTTTCCACAAGCTCACTCGGCACCTGCGAAAACCTAAAAACACCATTCTCTTCTATCTTGGTGGTAGGTGAAACTTTGTTTGATGTATTGGGAATAGCGGAGAAATTATTATATATATCATAGACTTTATTCCTGAAAGCGGTTGCTATGTTGTCACAAAGGAGTTGACTACTCCCTGAAGTTGTTTTATTTGATATAGCCATTAGCTTTTCTACCACCCCAAATAATTCTTTAGTTGAGTTTTTGGCTTGCTCAATTTGTCGAGTGAAGAAAGTCCTTTTTCCGTAATCAAAAGAGATTTATAGTTTGCTAATGCGCATTTGTAGCTGTTTTTATCATCTCCCTCGTATTTTGTTCTCCAGCGCCTTTCTAATCGGCGACAATTTTGTTTCTCTTGTCGCAGAGCTTCAGTAAACCATGGGGCTGATGGTTGAGTGCGATTCCCGGAATTTTTCCCGGTTGGTACTGTAGTCTTGAAGGCGTCATTAAGCCATTTTGTATAATCCGTTGCAGCCTGATCCACCTGTGTGCTCACAGTCGGCCGTGTCTGCTCCAGTTGGAATTCCAACGTGCTTTTATCTATCTTGTTCCATGCTTTATATGTGCTTTGCTGTATTTTACCAGCCTTAGCTTCCGGAACAGTTTGAACTGGGTAGTCGAATGTGATTAAAAAATGGTCTGACCAGACGAGAGGGTAGATTTCCTTCACTATTAATCCTGGTACTGAGGAAAATACCCCGTCGAGTGTATGGCCTGCCTCATGAGTGGGTTTATGTACTATCTGAGTTAACCCCAGCATACTTAGAGTTTCTATTAGAGTAGTTGTGTCCTTGTCCGACTTCATCTCAAGGTGTAAATTAAAATCACCCAAGATGGTAAATGTCTTTGTAGTGAGGCATGGTTCTAGTAGTGAATCTAAATTTGCAGTAAAGCTAGATCTTGAGCCGGGGGGCGGTATACCAACATGCCCTTGAAGGTGTTTTTTGGATTCAATTCTAATTGAAAATTAAGCCCTTCATAATGAGGGTCAGATGCTGGAGAAAATGTACCTTTAAAGTGATCACGATATATTACCGCTGGCCCTCCACCTCTCTTAATGGGTCTGTCTAATCTAAATAAGACAAATCCTTGTGGAACTGTGTTAGACCTGTCAGCCCTAGGGTGGTCTTACCCTGTTTTTTTCCCTTTCTGCGCCTCATTTTTGCCACCATATTTTTACTGGACCTAGGTCTCCGGGCGCCTTGCCACTGCTGGTCAGTGCTGAGGTGCAGGTGCTCTCTCACCAAAGATGGCTGCCACAGGCCCCTGCTACTGCAGAGGGCCTTCCACACATACACACTAGTCGCCAGAGTCAGGCTGGGACAAGGGATACAGTAGCCATCCCGTCCCCGCCTCTGGGCCCCATAGCTAGGTAGGTGGAAGGTTCCAGAACCTTCCGGGCTGTGGGAGGAGTTACACTTTGCCGCCTTTGGGAGGGTCACCTGACCTAGGGGTATAAGAGGCTTGGAGGGAAAACCTGGAGTTAGTTAGGTTGAGGCACCGCTGAACCTGGGAGAACCTGCGCTGGAGTACAGACTTTAGGGCCTAGGGGGAGACCTACACTACTGCCGCTGACAGGGTCAAGGCCCTGCTGCCGTAAGATAGATGAGGAACGCCCACCACCCACTGATCTTGCCCAGTGTGAGGGGACCCAGGGAACCATCTCCAGCGTGCCAGGAGGCACATCAACCCCTCCAAGAATCACCAACTCACAACCCCCCCTGTTCAGGGGACGCTGACCGCGTCACAGGTCGCGCCCCCGAAAAGGCCGCGACGGGATTGGCCCGCCAAAGCCAATCGCCGGAGAAGAGGGCGTCGCCTGGCAACCACCAGAAGCCGCGACGTGATTGGCCCAGCAGAGCCGAACATCGACGTCAGAGGGGCTCCACTGTCATCGGGAGCCCCCGGAGGAAGAGAAGGTCGCGACGCGATTGGCTCAGCCGGAGCCAATCGGGAGGACGTCCCCGGGGCTCCACTGCCAACGGGAGCCCCGCGAAGAATCGCCGCCGCGCCCGGATTGGGCGCCGTGAAGAGCCCGCCTCCGCCCAGCACGCCGGGAGGTAAGGAAGGACCTCCTCACCTCTCGGGACGCCGGAGCCGACTGGCAGGACCGCCGGCTCCCGCACCGAGTCCTCACTCTCTCCCTGGACTCCACGGGGGCCGGAGGAGGGGCATACCGGCCCCCCAACGAAGGGGGAAACAACGCGAGAGGCTCCATAGCCTCGAGAAAGCCAACCAGCACCGGCCGGAGGGCCGCAAGACTCGCGCCGGGCCCCGCCCCCACCACAGAGGGCCGGGCCAGAGAGGAGTCCGCCGTAAGGCCCCGCAGCCAGCCACAACACCGCAGGTGAGCCCAGGAGGCCCCTAGGGCTCTAGGTTAAGCCCCTGGGGGCCGGGGGCCACCCTTGAGGAGGGATCACGGAGGGAGGGGGCCTTTAATGACTTTGGGATTACAGGCCAGGCACATCCTATGACCCTAGCCTCCCGGGGAGATAAAGAAGTTCCCCCTTTTGGTAGCCCCCAGCTGCTGGACATGTTGAGGGGTTCCCTGTAGGATTCCCTCCCGCCTAGTGTATCATAGGCTGTATAGAGTACCTAGGCCTACTGTATATATGTTGATGTATAAACCGTGTTGCGCCTGTTCTAGGCCCTAGTTGGTAAAGAGCACCCGAATGAGCAGTGGTGCTGTGATTTTAATGCGGCCTTTTAGTGGCCAGAATTGTGAAGGGTCTTTTTAAATGAACGCGCACTAGTTACCCGAATGTATAATTTGAATAATTGAATGCCATCTTGATCAATATAAAGGAACCTGATTGTTACTTATACAAGCCTGGTGTGGTGTCCGGTTATTGCGTCGCATTTCTGAGTTAATGTGAGAGTGTGCTGCACAACTGCCTTACACATTGCCTTCGCGTGCCTTTCCCCGCTTTGCGCCATGCTACCATAACGGTCTCGGTAACCCCGTTTCCAACATTGGTGTTCAGCGGTGGGATAAGGACTGGTATTTGTGCAGCACCCTACAGTGACTCAGTGTGCGCCGCAATTGGACACCTAGGAAAATAATAAGTAGGAGGAATTCTATTGTAAATTGCCAGTTGTATTAGTCCTGTGTTAGACCTGCTGCCTTCCATTTAGGACCCCTTCCTTAAGTTGTCTGGGACCCCACCTAGGAGGATGGAGTTTGAGCTAGCCGACCTAGAGAGGTACACGGTGAACCAGCTCAAGGAGTTCTGCCTAGAGAGGGGGTGGCCGTCAAGCGAGGTGCCAGGAAGGAGGTACTTCAGAAGGCTTTGAGGGCATGGGTCATGGCCCACCCGGAGGGAAGAGGGGAGGAGGAGGAGCAGAGGGAGACAGACGACCCAGGAGAACTGAGCCTACTGAACATTGACGTCAGCGAGAATGTGTTGCCAGGAAGACGTTCCAGGGCAGGCAGTAGTGCGTCAGGGGGAGTGTGTCACCAGAGGAATTCGAGGACAGAAGGCAGCAAAGGCAATTGACATTAGAATTGGCTAAGATGGAAAGGGAGCGAGAACAGGGAAGGCTAGCCATGGAGGAAAGAAGGCTTGTACATGAGCTTAGCCTGAAAGAACTGGAGCTCCGAGCCTTGCAAATGGAAATGGAAGGCAAAGGAAATGGTGGCAGCGTACCTACTGGGGTTCCACAGGAGCCCAAATTTTACCTACCCAGGGAGGTGATGGCCAGCTTTAGTGTGGGTGATGACATAGACAAGTGGTTGACGGCGTACGAGGTAGCTTTGGTGGCCCATAGAGTTCCTGAGAGCTACTGGGGAGGAGGACTTTATAGATACATACCTCCACTAGTCAGGGACACACTGCTAACCTTAGAAAAGGGGATCGAACCAACTACCCTATCATGAGGGAGGCCCTGCTCAGGAAGTTTGGCCTCACCCCTGAGAAGTACCGCCAAAAGTTTCGCAACAGCCACAAGCTCACCACACAAAACTGGGTAGATTTTTATGATTATGCCCGGAAGGCATTAGAGGGTTGGGTGCGTGGCAGCGAGGTTGACAATTACACTGGGCTGTACGACCTATTTTTGAGAGAGCACCTCCTCGAGAAATGTTTTCCGGAGCTGCGCCAGTACTTGGTGGACCGCAGGCTGACCAACCCAAGGGAGCTTGCAGAGGAGGCAGACACGTGGGTCAGCACTAGGGTGTCCCACAAGGGAGCCGGGGCGGATCCCCCGAAGGGTGGACAGGTGTTCCCCCAGAAGAAAGAGGGGGGAGATAAAAAGAGGGAGTTCTTTAAAGGTCCCCAAAATAGACCGCCTGGGAGAGGGGTAGGTTTCCCATCCCAATCTGGATACCAGAAACCCACTTACCCTGACAGGAGTCAGCAGCCCAGAACTGTCCGGTGCTACGAGTGCGGGGAGGTTGGACACTACAAGGGGGATGCCCAGTGTCGCAAGAGAGCCCCAGCCCCCACAGGAGGTAAGACCCCCGGGTGGCCAGTGTAGCGCTTGGGGAGGAGTTGTCCCTAGGTAGGGGAGGTGAGTGGACAGGCTTGACCTTAGTTTCCCTGGGGGATAGGGAGATCATCCCAAGGGTGCAGGTACCCGAGAACACTGCCAAGTATCGGCAGAGGGTCCTGGTGAACGGGGAGGAGGTGGAGGCTCTGAGGGACACAGGTGCCAGTATGACAATGGTGAAACGTCAGCTGGTGTCCCCAGAGCAGGTGATTCCTGAGGAGTTCCACCCGGTTGTGATGGCTGATAATAGCCTGGGTCATTACCCCGTGGCCCAAGTTCCCTTTGAGTGGGGAGGAGTGTCAGGTCTGATGAAGGTTGCGGTGAGCCCTGCCATGCCAGTTGACTGTCTGCTGGGCAACGATTTAGAACATACTGCCTGGAGAGAGGTAGAGTTCAATGCCCATGCTGAGATGTTGGGGTTACCAGGATGGACTTGCGTTATCACGCGGTCCATGGCTGCCCGACCAGGAACTCAGCCCGGGTTGGAGCCTGAAAGAAGGGCCCAGCCCACTGCTGGACGAGGAGATGTCCGGGAGGAAACACCCGGTGAGATGGATGGGGAGCCCGCGGAGGTGACCCCGGAGTCCGCTGAGGTGGTTGGTTTTCCCGTGGGGGACCTGCCGACCCCTGCAGAGTGGCAGGTGGAAGGAGGGCCTACCCGGGAAGAATTTTGCCGGGCACAGAGGGAGTGCCCTACGCTTGTTGGCATACGGCAACAGGCCGACGCCCAAGCAGCTGGAACAGAGACTGGTAATTACCATGTCTACTGGGAGGATGGTCTCCTCTACAGTGAGCCTAAGGCTCCGGTGCATGGGTCCTCAAGGGCCGTGGTGGTCCCCCAATGCCACCGAGCCTTTCTGCTAGAGTTGGCGCATGAGATACCACTAGCAGGACACCTGGGCCAGGACAAGACGTTTGCGCGCTTGGTCCCACATTTTTACTGGCCCAGGATGCGCGTCACTTCTGACACTTATTGCAAGACCTGCACCACTTGCCAAGCAAGCGGCAAGACAGGGACTAAGGTGAAGGTCCCTCTAGAACCTCTCCCAGTGGTCGATACCCCTTTTGAGCGAGTGGGGATTGACATTGTCGGGCCGTTGGATCCGCCGACTTCAGCTGGGCATAGGTTCATTTTGGTGCTAGTAGACCACGCCACCCGGTACCCAGAGGCAATCCCTCTGAGGACCATCACAGCACCGGTGGTGGCGCGGGCCCTCATGGGGATTTTTACCCGAGTGGGATTCCCCAAGGTCGTGGTGTCAGATAGGGGCACGAATTTCATGTCGGCCTACATGCAGGCCATGTGGAAGGAGTGTGGAGTGACTCTACCGGTTCTCCACTCCTTACCACCCCCAGACGAACGGGCTCGTGGAGCGCTTCAACAAAACCTTGAAGGGGATGATCAGGAGCCTACCCGAGGACTTGAGAAGAAAGTGGGACGTCCTCTTACCCTGTCTGCTCTTCTCCTACCGAGAGGTGCCGCAGAAGGGGTCGGTTTCAGCCCCTTTGAGCTGCTCTATGGCCACCCCGTTCGGGGGCCCCTCAGTCTTGTCAAAGAGGGGTGGGAGAAGTCTTCCTCGAAGCTTCCCCGTGATGTGGTCAGCTATATGCTGGCGTTCCGCAGCCAAGTGGCCAAGCTGTGGAAGGAGGCCTCGGACAACTTAGAGGCAAGTCAGGCCGTCATGAAGCAATGGTATGACCGGAACGCGCGGACGGTAGAGTTAGACGCTGGACAGAAGGTGTGGGTCATGGAGCCAGGAGAGCTTAGTGCCCTCCAGGACCGATGGACTGGGCCGTTTGAGATCTTAGAACGAAAAGGCCAGACCACGTATGTCGTCGACATGAAGACCCCCGTCAACCCCACCGGGTGCTCCACGTCAACCGCCTGAAGCCACACCAGGAGCGTTCCGAGCTCACTCTCTTGATGATAACGGATGGGAGTGAGGAGGAAGAGAGTGAGCCTCTGCCAGACCTTCTGGCGGTCCACGAGAAGGATGGTTCGGTAGAGGGAGTAGTCCTCGCCCCATCCTTGACCCCAGAGCAACAGAGGGACTGCCGCCAGGTTTTGGGGCAGTACGCCTCGTTGTTTTCCCTCACGCCTGGAATCACGCACCTGTGTACCCATGATGTGGACACAGGGGACAGTCCGCCAGTGAAGAACAAGTCTTACCGGCTGTCCGATAAGGTCAAGGCTAGTATCCAGAGTGAGGTGGTAAAGATGCTAGAACTGGGGGTGATTGAGCCTTCCAGTAGCCCTTGGGCTAGTCCGGTAGTGTTGGTGCCGAAAGCGGCCCCCGGGCACCACACCAGAACTTCGGTTCTGTGTGGATTATCGTGGACTCAATTCGGTCACCAAGACCGACGCTCACCCGATCCCTCGGGCGGATGAGCTCATTGACCGGCTGGGAGCAGCCCGGTATTTGAGTACCATTGATTTAACATCAGGATATTGGCAGATCGCCATGGCGGAAGGAGCAAGGGAGAAGACTGCGTTCTCCACCCCCGAGGGCCACTTTCAATTCCAGGTGATGCCCTTCGGGTTGAAAAATGCTCCCGCCACTTTCCAGCGGTTGGTGAACCAGGTGCTGTCTGGCCTAGAGGCCTTCTCTGCTGCCTACCTGGATGACATAGCTGTCTTCAGTAGCAGCTGGGAGGACCATCTGCAGCATCTCCAGGAGGTGCTGCAGGCTTTGCAAAGGGCTGGTCTAACCATCAAGGCCAGCAAGTGCCAGATTGGACAGGGATCTGTCGTGTACCTGGGACATCTGGTGGGCGGAGGTAAGGTGCAACCCCTCCAAGCCAAGATTGAGACCATCATGGCCTGGGAGCCCCCAAGACCCAAACAGAGGTCCGAGCTTTTCTCGGCCTCACGGGATACTACCGCCGGTTCGTCAAGGGATATGGAACCATCGTGGGCCCATTGACGGAATTGACTTCCAAGAAACAGCCACGCAGAGTAATCTGGACGGCTGCCTGCCAAGATGCCTTTGAGACTCTTAAACGTGCCATGTGCACCGCACCGGTGCTCCGGACCCCGACTTCGGCCGGGAATTTATCGTGCAGACAGACGCTTCTGAGCATGGCATAGGAGCTGTGCTCTCGCAGCTGAATGACGATGGCCAAGACCAGCCAGTGGCCTTTATCTCCCGACGACTACTCCCCGGGAACAGCGGTGGAGTACCATCGAGCGGGAAGCCTTTGCTGTGGTTTGGGCGGTGAAGAAGTTGAGGCCATACCTTTTTGGTTGTCACTTCTTGGTCCAGACCGACCACAGACCCCTTCGCTGGCTCATGCAGATGAGAGGCGAAAATCCCAAATTGTTGAGATGGTCCATTTCCCTCCAGGGGATGGACTTTCGGGTGGAACATCGACCCGGTGTAGACCACGCCAACGCTGACGGTCTCTCCCGGTTTTTCCGCCTTAGTGAAGAGAACTCCCTAGAGGTTGGGAAGCTCTCCCTCTTTCGGCTGGGGGGACGTGTGTTAGACCTGTCAGCCCTAGGGTGGTCTTACCCTGTTTTTTTCCCTTTCTGCGCCTCATTTTTGCCACCATATTTTTACTGGACCTAGGTCTCCGGGCGCCTTGCCACTGCTGGTCAGTGCTGAGGTGCAGGTGCTCTCTCACCAAAGATGGCTGCCACAGGCCCCTGCTACTGCAGAGGGCCTTCCACACATACACACTAGTCGCCAGAGTCAGGCTGGGACAAGGGATACAGTAGCCATCCCGTCCCCGCCTCTGGGCCCCATAGCTAGGTAGGTGGAAGGTTCCAGAACCTTCCGGGCTGTGGGAGGAGTTACACTTTGCCGCCTTTGGGAGGGTCACCTGACCTAGGGGTATAAGAGGCTTGGAGGGAAAACCTGGAGTTAGTTAGGTTGAGGCACCGCTGAACCTGGGAGAACCTGCGCTGGAGTACAGACTTTAGGGCCTAGGGGGAGACCTACACTACTGCCGCTGACAGGGTCAAGGCCCTGCTGCCGTAAGATAGATGAGGAACGCCCACCACCCACTGATCTTGCCCAGTGTGAGGGGACCCAGGGAACCATCTCCAGCGTGCCAGGAGGCACATCAACCCCTCCAAGAATCACCAACTCACAACCCCCCCTGTTCATAAAGAGACTTTGCTGAATCCATGACCTGCAGGACCTAAAGTGAAAACCATTGAGAGGGGATCAGGAGGCGAAGCGCTGCGTCCTAAGCGCTAGGCCTTCACCCCCTACCTACCTATACAGACAGCTGGACTGTCCTCCAAGAACCACTCTTACACAGCCTGTGCCTAAGGCTGTCAGCGCGCCAGCGCTGCAACCCCAAGTGAGGAGAGAACTTGACCCCCCCTCGGTCACTGACCTGGTGACCGGATCACCGCCGCGGCCGCCGCCGCTTGAAGAAGGGAACTGAGGCCGGGAGATCTCTCCCTATTCATAGTAGTGGTGAGGGCGCCGTCCGCGCCCTCACCGAAATCACCACAAGTCACCGCCGGGCCCGAGACCCCTGCCGCTGCCAGCGCGGCCAAGAATACCGCCGCCGCAGCCCCGTGGGCCGCGTGAAGTGAACTGAGGCCTGCTGCGGCCTCCCGGCCCGTGGACGCTGTCGCCGAGGGCCGGGGACGCTGACCGCGTCACAGGTCGCGCCCCGAAAGGCCGCGACGGGATTGGCCCGCCAAAGCCAATCGCCGGAGAAGAGGGCGTCGCCTGGCAACCACCAGAAGCCGCGACGTGATTGGCCCAGCAGAGCCGAACATCGACGTCAGAGGGGCTCCACTGTCATCGGGAGCCCCCGGAGGAAGAGAAGGTCGCGACGCGATTGGCTCAGCCGGAGCCAATCGGGAGGACGTCCCCGGGGCTCCACTGCCAACGGGAGCCCCGCGAAGAATCGCCGCCGCGCCCGGATTGGGCGCCGTGAAGAGCCCGCCTCCGCCCAGCACGCCGGGAGGTAAGGAAGGACCTCCTCACCTCTCGGGACGCCGGAGCCGACTGGCAGGACCGCCGGCTCCCGCACCGAGTCCTCACTCTCTCCCTGGACTCCACGGGGGCCGGAGGAGGGGCATACCGGCCCCCCAACGAAGGGGAAACAACGCGAGAGGCTCCATAGCCTCGAGAAAGCCAACCAGCACCGGCCGGAGGGCCGCAAGACTCGCGCCGGGCCCCGCCCCCACCACAGAGGGCCGGGCCAGAGAGGAGTCCGCCGTAAGGCCCCGCAGCCAGCCACAACACCGCAGGTGAGCCCAGGAGGCCCCTAGGGCTCTAGGTTAAGCCCCTGGGGCCGGGGGCCACCCTTGAGGAGGGATCACGGAGGGAGGGGGCCTTTAATGACTTTGGGATTACAGGCCAGGCACATCCTATGACCCTAGCCTCCCCGGGGAGATAAAGAAGTTCCCCCTTTTTGGTAGCCCCCAGCTGCTGGACATGTTGAGGGGTTCCCTGTAGGATTCCCTCCCGCCTAGTGTATCATAGGCTGTATAGAGTACCTAGGCCTACTGTATATATGTTGATGTATAAACCGTGTTGCGCCTGTTCTAGGCCCTAGTTGGTAAAGAGCACCCGAATGAGCAGTGGTGCTGTGATTTTAATGCGGCCTTTTAGTGGCCAGAATTGTGAAGGGTCTTTTTAAATGAACGCGCACTAGTTACCCGAATGTATAATTTGAATAATTGAATGCCATCTTGATCAATATAAAGGAACCTGATTGTTACTTATACAAGCCTGGTGTGGTGTCCGGTTATTGCGTCGCATTTCTGAGTTAATGTGAGAGTGTGCTGCACAACTGCCTTACACATTGCCTTCGCGTGCCTTTCCCCGCTTTGCGCCATGCTACCATAACGGTCTCGGTAACCCCGTTTCCAACAAACTGCAACTACAAAATCTGGGTCTGATGCTGGGTCTGCCCATGTTTCTGTAAGAAATAGCACCTCCAGTTTTTGTGGCAAAATGATATCTGCTATTTCATATTTATGTTTACCAAGTGACCTTACATTAATCAGGCCACAATGTATTTCAGCACATGTTTTAGGACTTAGCTGCTTTGTTTTTGAGTTAAATTTTAAAATCTGGCAACTTTTAATCATTTGTTGACTTGGAAGTAGAAAGCCACATACACATTTGAACTGAATAGGGTAGCTTACAGTGTCTAAAATGCATCTTTTACATCCTGGACTGGTGTCTTATTTATTTAGTCCATAGAGGTCTTTACTTGTGTATTGTATTAAGACTGAAATAGCTGGACCAGGGTTTATGGCACTTGGCACGGGCCAGGCGCAGACGGGCTTGCCTTAGGCACGCCCGCTGCGCGCGTCCGCTGCGCGTTCGCTTCATGGAGTTTTTCAAATATCGTGGTGTCGGTAAACTAGACCGCGCACCAGCGGAAGTGGTAATAATGGCCTAACCGGAAGTGTGTGAAAAATTACCCCGCCCTCCGCACAAACGGCACTCAGCCGTGACGGACCAGGGCGTAATTGATAGAAGATGCGAAAGCAGAGTGCAGTTGGCAGCAATTGTTAAAAGGCAGCAGGTATTTGGCACAAAGAAAACATCATTAAAATTTTTAAAATATTGTTTTAAAACCCACAAGATAAAAACAACACTAGAGTGCAAGTACTACACTAAAGTGCGAGTGCTTAAGTCCTAAGAGATCTCAGCGATTAATAGCAACAAAATAAAGCATTAGCAACAAGAGAACAGTCAGCAAGGCCTGCACTGGTTGGGTCATGCCCTGCCGTGCCACCTGCCTGCCGTGCTCTGTGAGGTCTGCGGTCTAGGCCTGCACTGGTTGGACGGAGGGGTCATGCCCATCTGTGCCCTGTGAGGTCTGCAGTCCAGACCTGCACTGGTTGGGCGGAGGGGTCATGCCCTGCTGTGCCCTGTGAGGTCTGCGGTCCAAGCCTCCACTGGTTGGGCGGAGGGGTCATGCCCCGCCGTGCCCTGTGAGGTCTGCGGTCCAGGCCTGCACTGGTTGGGAGGGGTCATGCCCATCTGTGCCCTGTGAGGTCTGCAGTCCAGACCTGCACTGGTTGGACGGAGGGGTCATGCCCATCTGTGCCCTGTGAGGTCTGCAGTCCAGACCTGCACTGGTTGGGCGGAGGGGTCATGCCCTGCTGTGCCCTGTGAGGTCTGCGGTCCAGGCCTGCACTAGTTGGGCGGAGGGGTCATGCCCAGCTGTGCCTTGTGAGGTCTACGGTCCAGGCCTGCACTGGTTGGACGGAGGGGTCATGCCCTGCCGTGCCCTTTGAGGTCTGCGGTCCAGGCCTGCACTGGTTGGGAGGGGTCATGCCCTGCTGTGCCCTGTGAGGTCTGCGGTCCAGGCCTCCACTGGTTGGGCGGAGGGGTCATGCCCTGCTGTGCCCTGTGAGGTCTGCGGTCCAGGCCTGCACTGGTTGGGAGGGGTCATGCCCATCTGTGCCCTGTGAGGTCTGCAGTCCAGACCTGCACTGGTTGGACGGAGGGGTCATGCCCATCTGTGCCCTGTGAGGTCTGCAGTCCAGACCTGCACTGGTTGGGTGGAAGGGTCATGCCCTGCTGTGCCCTGTGAGGTCTGCGGTCCAGGCCTCCACTGGTTGGGCGGAGGGGTCATGCCCCGCCGTGCCCTGTGAGGTCTGCGGTCCAGGCCTGCACTGGTTGGGAGGGGTCATGCCCCGCCGTGCCCTGTGAGGTCTGTGGTCCAGGCCTCCACTGGTTGGGCGGAGGGGTCATGCCCTGCTGTGCACTGTGAGGTCTGCGGTCCAGGCCTGCACTGGTTGGAAGGGGTCATGCCCTGTGAGGTCTGCGGTCCAGGCCTGCACTGGTTGGGAGGGGTCATGCACTGCCGTGCCCTGTGAGGTCTGCTGTCCAGGCCTGCACTGGTTGGACGGAGGGGTCATGCCCCGCCGTGCCCTGTGAGGTCTGCGGTCCAGGCCTGCACTAGTTGGGCGGAGGGGTCATGCCCTGCTGTGCCCTGTGAGGTCTGTGCTCCAGGCCTGCACTGGTTGGGAGGGGTCATGCCCTGCCGTGCCCTGTGAGGTCTGTGGTCCAGGCCTGCACTGGTTGGGAGGGGTCATGCCCTGCTGTGCCCTGTGAGGTCTGTGCTTAAGGCCTGCACTCGTTGGACGACGGTGTCTCTTGCCCCGGGTTTCGCCTCAGACCCTGTAACTGAAGCACACTGCCCTGTTGAGGGCGCACTAACCTGGGGTCACGCCAAGGGGCGTGGATTATGGGTGGCGTTTGGGATGTTACACCCCCCTAACAAATGTATTCTCTGATAAAGAGTTGGGTTTAGTTTCCGGTCGTGGGGTCCCCTTTACTCCTGGGGTGTAGTCCCCTGTCGTGGGGGTCCCCTTCACTCCTGGGGTGTACTCCTCTGTCGTGGGGTCCCCTTCACTCCTGGGGTGTACTCCCCTGTCGTGGGGTCCCCTCCACTCCTGGGGTGTAGCCCCTGGCGCCCCTCCACACAGACAGCAGCATCCTTCCATGCCCCCCTGGCTCTCGGTGACTGGTGCCTGTCACTGGTACCCACTGAAGGCTGACGCCTCGATGGGTCGCGCCCCCTCCTGGCGGTGATGGCGGGGGGGGGGGGCTCACCCCCCTCGCTTGTCAGTCAGTGCTGAGGACGGAGTGACATGCTGGGGCCTCCAGGGGCGCCTCGCTCGGCAGCATCCCGTTTCCTTGGAGATTATTAATATGTCCAGGCTGAGCATCGGCGCGGGGATGCTGCAGATGTGATAACAGCCTCTTCTGGATGGGGGGGGGGGGGCCGGGGGAGAGCCCCCCTCAGACTGCGATAACGGCCTGAACGGGAAATTGTCTAAATGCTTTTTCAGGAAGCGTTCTGCAGAATAATAAATTGAGCGCCTCAAAGCACTATTCAATAAAGGCGGGACACGTTTATCAGGCTCTCTATCTGCTTGAGATTGAACCGTGACTCCAGCGGTTCTCCTGAGGTGAGGGCACTCAACCACTCATGCCAGGACCCCTGGCACGCGCCCCTCCAGGTCACTCCCTGTGGTCCATCATTTGCCCCACTTGCTGTCCACTTCAGGCTAAAGAGACTGGATACTGCCCGGTGCCCCTCACCAGACATGACTAAGCGGGATGAAAAAAGTGGGGGGTCTCTAAAATGGGGGGTGGCCTAAGTGATTAGGGTGTGGCTTAAAGCTAGCCAAGTGTCTGTGATTTCTATGGTGTGCCACCTGACCAGTGGTTTGGTGCCCCCTGCACTTTCTGTTATTGCAGCCAGCTTTGCCAATGCTTGTTAGCTGTTTAAGAGAAATGAGTAAGGGCAATATTTGTTTTAAATAATATTGAAAATGTTTTATTTCTGAAAGTATGAGACTGAATAAACAGCACTGAGCCTGTGGAAGGTGCAGTCTCTCAATCACTCACGTTATGGTCACTTTGTTAGACATGTTCGCCATTTTCTCTCCACATCTCCTCCGTGTTGGCCCCATCGCTCCCCTCTTCAGCACCCTCTTGTCAGTGTCTCCTACACATTGCTGTATCTCCTTCGCTTCACCACCCCTAGACACACAAGGTACAAGCGCTGCATTTTCTAATATGGCCAGGTACAGCCTATACCCCCTCGCTCCTCCTCTAATGATACCCAGATAACCACATGGACTACCAATAGAAGTTTTTGGAGTAGGGGGTCGTAAACCCCCGGCCGTATTTATTAAACAATTTTAATAAAACATTTTATCAACATTTTATACACAAAATACGCAGAATAAAATTGCATTCCATTGTTACAATGATATGTACAGATGTCAGATGGCTAACCTTAACATAAATCTAATACAAAGGTATTCCTATCTTAATCTAGCATACCACAGCAATTACTTCTGCGCATTCCCCTTTGAGCCCACGGCAAGGTCACGTCTGGGTTCAGATCCTCCCCCAATTAAGCCCCACGCCCTCGTACCGGAGTGCGCATGCGCGGGGGGCCCAGTCACCGTGAGGGTACTTACCCCTCCCAGTCACCCCCATACGCCCTGTATATTATCTCCAAGGGGCCCATTGCACCCGTGTGCCCGTGCGGGGTGGCCAACCAGCCTACTGGAAAGCGTCACTCCCCATCCCCCGCACCCCTCCAGCCTACCGGCTGTAACCGCCCCTGGAGTACCATGAGAGACCACTTGTCCCTCCCATTGGGCGACCCCATTCCAGAATGGCGCCGCCCCCTAAGGACCTTAAGTTACTGCTCCCCAATCATGACCCTACCGCCGACCAAGGAAACGCCAAATACGACAATTATATCCTTACCAAGAAAATCATAAAGCTGTCAAAGAAAACGGTACAATAAATAAGCAAATTACCACACAATTTTACTAAAACATCTCTATTTTAACCAATTACCCCTACGATGCCAGAACAATTTGCTTTAGGGGATGGTGGGTGGGCAAATTAAGGGCAGCCTCCTAGCGAGGCTGGTGCGTAGTCCGGCTGGGAAGCGGCGAAAGAGATCCAGCTCGCCGCTCCCGAGCCTTATCAGGGGTCTCCTGATGACGTCACCAGCGCGCGCCCGGAAGCGCGTTTCGCTTCCGGGGCACGCTCCCTCCGCCAATCATTCTGTGAGGCGGGCCCACCGCGCTCTCATGGCGCGATGGGCCCGCCCCCCAGTGCGGGCAGCATCGGGGCCGGCTTGACCGCCATACCTTTGGCGTGGCCGAGTCCGGCCCCGCCTCTCTATATGGCCAGGTACAGCCTATACCCCCTCGCTCCTCCTCTAATGATACCCAGATAACCACATGGACTACCAATAGAAGTTTTTGGAGTAGGGGGTCGTAAACCCCCGGCCGTATTTATTAAACAATTTTAATAAAACATTTTATCAACATTTTATACACAAAATACGCAGAATAAAATTGCATTCCATTGTTACAATGATATGTACAGATGTCAGATGGCTAACCTTAACATAAATCTAATACAAAGGTATTCCTATCTTAATCTAGCATACCACAGCAATTACTTCTGCGCATTCCCCTTGAGCCCACGGCAAGGTCACGTCTGGGTTCAGATCCTCCCCCACTTAAGCCCCACGCCCTCGTACCGGAGTGCGCATGCGCGGGGGGCCCAGTCACCGTGAGGGTACTTACCCCTCCCGGTCACCCCCATACGCCCTGTATATTATCTCCAAGGGGCCCATTGCACCCGTGTGCCCGTGCGGGGTGGCCAACCAGCCTACTGGAAAGCGTCACTCCCCATCCCCCGCACCCCTCCAGCCTACCGGCTGTAACCGCCCCTGGAGTACCATGAGAGACCACATGTCCCTCCCATTGGGCGACCCCAATCCAGAATGGCGCCGCCCCCTAAGGACCTTAAGTTACTGCTCCCCAATCATGACCTTACCGCCACAGGCCAGATGGTTGACCGACTGTCTGGCCCCCCCCCAATCGCTCTCAGAAAAGGTCAAAGCCTAGCTCTAAACCCCTCCATCCAAGCCAACAAGCTCCCCATGAAAATCCTATTACCCAATTGAGATAAATGGACGCCGTCTTGTAGGAAGCACGACTCCCCTCGTATGCACCCATGGGAAATCGTCTGTAAATGTGGTGACCTGAATAATCTCTCCAATTTAGTGTTGATCCTCCGAACTGAGTTATTTAATGCCTTCACTGATTTGCCCCCCCGCCATTGCATCCTTGGGACCATGTGTGACCAAACTATGGTGCACCCTGGGCAAGTCCGAGCCAACCATCCCACTTCCGTCAGTACAGTCTCCACTAAACCCCTCCTGCCCAAGTGCACCAAATCATTCCCACCCATGTGTAGGATAATGGCGCTGGGTAGAACCCCCTTGTTTTTTAATAAATCTGACACCAGGTCCCTGAGTTGTGTGAGGAGGAGACCCCCTCTCCCATGAAAAGACACAGTAAGGCCTGCCAGTTCAGTTTTTGACTCACATTTTTCTGCAAGAAAAAAGGCATGCAACCGTTTTACGTAAGAATGGCCGATGATCCACACCACTTGCTGTCTTCGCTGGCGGGCGTGACCCTGTCCCAGCGCCGACTGCTGTTGCCGCTGTGTCGCCATCAGTTTCCCTCCTGCGTGACAGGTCCGAGAAACTGCAAATCAACCAAAAGGAGAAAGACATCAGAACCCAAGCTCCCGCACTCATAACAAATGCATACGCACATAGCGCTTGTAACAATTGGATGACCATCTACCAATCCTCTGGACCTCCCCCTGGCAGACCCCTAGCCGTCGCCTCAGTTGCAGCTCCTATTCTGAATGAATGCGTTCCAAAGCTCCTTGGTTCCAAACCTGCTTTCGACACCGCCATGTCCAAGACTCTTTTGAATTGGAATTTTGTGAGCGGGGTGCCATCTGCATGCATCAATAAAGGGCCACCTGCCCCATTGGCCCTACTGCCCAAAAATTCCTCCAAGTTAGCAATAGGGCAACAAGGATTTGAGGGTGCACGGTGTAGTACAACTCCTTCTCCCCGGGAAAACTGGTCCGTCTTTGACTTCTTGATAGATATCAGCACAGAATCCCCTTGTACTTTAACCCGATCAAATTGTAGGCCACCCTGCACGTCCCGCTTGTTGCTGGACACCAGTTCACTGATCCTAAATGCCCCATAAAATGCCAACGAAAATGCCGCACGGAATAACAACACTTCAGCCGTGGAGCTGCAAACTAAGCCGAGAGACCCAAGCAAAGCTGTTAACAACTCCATCCCTATAGGCCGCCTAGTGTCCGGCACTGATCCCTGTATGCGCTGCCACCCCTTCAAAGCCTTCCTGACTGTGAAATTGTTTGCGGGATCCCTTAACCCTCTCGCTTGCGCAAAAAGGAAATTGCTGCCATATGTCGTCTGGCAGCCGCCACTGAACGCCCCTCCCTCTGCAAAAAGGCTAGGTAGGTCAGGATCCTCCCCGCATCATGCCAATGTTCCTCCCACTCCCTTCCCAAAAAGGTACAGTAAGCCCAAAACGCCCCTTCGTATGCCTTTCTAGTCCTTGGAGCTAGACTAGCTGACACGAGGTCCGGTAATTGGGGGCACCAATCTGCCAAAGAGATTCTGGGAAGACCGTCGGGCGCACTGCCGCCTCTGGGAGATGTGTCCTGAACACCTGCATCTTGAAGCGAGAGAGGGCGTCAGCAGCATGATTCAATATTCCGGGCACATGCTTAGCCCTAAATTGCAAATTCAATCGCATGCATAACAGTACAATCTCTTTCACTAGGCGCAATATCCATTTGCAATGTGCAGTTTGCTGATTAATGCATTTGACCACAGACATATTGTCAGACCAGAAAATGACCGAGCGGTCGCGTAGTTGCCCCGGCCAAACAGCCAAAGCCACCCAAATGGGGAATAATTCCAGGAAACCAATATTTTTTGTGAGGCCACTTAGCCTCCACCATGTCGGCCACCGTTGAGCCACCCACTCAGTGCCCAGTATGGCGCCAAATCCCTCACTGCCAGCAGAGTCCGTCATTAGTCCCAACTCTGGGGAGGCAATGAGTGGACCGGGCCACACCAACCTGCCATTGAAGTCCCTCAGAAATGCCAACCAAATGCGCATGTCCTGACGTACCTCAGCAGATAGCCTGGTGTGATGGCGTTGTTCCTGAAGTCCGGACATAGCCTGCGCAATAGAGCGTGAGAATGGTCGCGCCATGGGCATTACGCGCAAAGCAAAATTCAACTGCCCCACTGTCTGCTGCAACTGATGTAATGTGACCTTTTCCTTCTCCAAGCATTGTTGCAGGCCTAACTCAAACTTTCTAATTTTTTCTTTGGGTAACCTGAAACATCCCTGTATGGAGTCCAATTCTATCCCCAGGAATTCAATGCTAGTGGATGGCCCTACTGTCTTCCCTGGTGCTAATGGTACCCCAAAAGTCTGCATGAGCGTGCAAAATTCACGCAGCGCCCATCCACACTCCGGGGAACCAGGGAGCCCAGAACCAAGAAATCATCAAGGTAATGTAGGACATGCGCGTGCCCAGTAACCTGCCCAAAAAACCCATTCCAGAAAAGAGCTGAATTTCTCAAAATAAGAACATGAGACAGAGCAACCCATGGGCACACACATATCCATGTAATACTTTTCCTGAAACTGGAAACCCAACAAATGAAAATCCGCCGGATGGACTGGCAATAAGCGAAATGCAGACTCAATATCTGTTTTAGCCATCAGCGCACCAGGGCCCAGGACCCGGAGCATTTCCACCGCTTGGTCAAAAGATGCATATTTTACCCTGCACAACTCTTCACTAATAGCGTCATTCACTGACAACCCCTTAGGTGCTGATAAATTGTGAATCAGCCTGAACTCTCCCGCTTCTTTCTTTGGCACCACCCCTAGCGGAGAGCAAACAAAATTCTTTACCGGGATGGTGTCATATGGGCCTGCTATTCTACCCAGCCGTAGCTCCTTGTCAATCTTATTGGCTGCCACCCGTGGGTTAGCTCGTCCTGAAACCTGATTCTTACAGACCGACTTACCAACATAATCTGGGGCGGGTATCCTAAAGCCACAGGTAAAGCCTTCCAACAGCATCTGGGCAGATGAGGGACATGGGTACTTATTCAGCCAGGGGGTCAAAACCGATATCTTAACAGGGGAACGTGACTGGATAGCTGGCGCACCCTCAGTCCTGTTTCTTTCTCCCTGCCTCTTTTCCTTTCTTGGAACATCTGGACTCAGGGTGTGATGTGTTGGCGCAGAAGGAACACGCGTGCCTGAATTTACACGTTCCAGGGGCCTGTTACATGTCCGCCTATTGAAATCCCAGCACGCTCCCTTCTTCCCGCTCCCCCGCCACTCCTGTAAGTGGAGGGGGAATTCTGCCGAAAGGGCTGAGCAGGCTGACTTCTTACTCCCTCCTGCCCTACTCCGCCAACATGGTCAATCCAAGATATCAAGTCCACTTGATCCCAGGCCAGTGCAGGATCAGAAGATCTTGCTCTCCTGAAACTTTTATCATAATCCTTCCATCCATTACCCCCGTATTTATCGTGCGCCATAGTGATCCTATTCTGATAACATGCCATCGCTGCCTGCATATTGGGAGATTGCTCCGCCATCACGGCCATATACACGGAAAAACCCCTAATCCAATTAATGAGGGACTCTTCCAACCTATATTTCTGCAGTTCGTTAGCCCATTCCCGAGGAAGCATCCACTCCTTATTTTTCTTAGCTTCTTCCCGCTCAGCTTCATCAAGTAACAAAGAAAACATGTTCACATAACTCCCTTTCCATATTTTTTCTTTTGTTTCTGTTGTCACATGTCTGGCCAAGTTCTCCCTGGCAGTGCGGGCCTCACCCACCCCCAACAACGGCAGAGTCACTTGCTTACCTGGTGTCTTGCACCCCGCCGGCTCCTGGACCTTCTCCTTAGATGTATCGCCCACCGGGCAGGGCCCCGGTAGGTCCTTGTTGCCCTCGCTTGGGGTTGAGTTGCCCTTTGGAGCGGGGGGACTGGTAACACCTGCCCCTTACCCGGGGCATCCCCCGGCGTACCATTAAACTGGGACATGATTTGCCTCGCCTTTTCCATTAAATCTTCCCCTTCTACCGTGGCTCCCGCTGCCGGTGACCAGTTAGCCACCTTCCCCAACCAAGGGAGCAGAGCTGCTAGATTGGAAATTAAGTCCTGTGGTACCGAACTGCCCCCGGGGGTAACCGGGGCCCCGGGCACCCCCTAGTGGGTCTACTGGGACCAATGCTGGCTGTGGTGCTGGGGCATTAATTGGCAGTGGTGGAATGAGAGCGGGCACCGGCAGGGCTGGCGCAGGCACAGGTGGTATGGCGTCCGGTACGGGAGGGATGAGCGACGGCACAGGCATAGGAGAGGGGATCGGGCGTTGTCCTGGTCTCTCGTGCACCCCTCCCCGCCCTTCTTGGCTCTATTTCTCTTTGGGAGGGGTGGAAAAGCCTCCCTAGGTGCCACATGCTTGCGTCTAGGTCTCTCCCCTGGCGCCTCCTCCCCATCTACCCTCTCCTTTAATTCAGCTAAGGCCTGCCCCATCTCATCCATCTGCTTCATCCTATTCTCCATTGCCACCATTTTTTCCATCATGCCTTGCAAAAGGCCTTCCATACGTGACTGTGTGTCCCCCCGCTTAGATTTATTTGCCATCTTAGATCTCCCCGATCACAATACGCCTGTTACCAATGTGCACCCCGAGTGAGTCAAATCCTGGCGCACTCCCCCACACAGACTGGGCTGGGACGTGTCCCGAGCCCTTACCTGATAGCGTTGGAGGTACACGACCGGCCGTAAGCACCCAGGCAACCAGAGCCACTCCACACCAGCTATTCTAGTGGGTCAGGTGAGTTGACTCAAACCCGCGTGGCTCCCAGAAGCTCTGAAAATGCAGGCCTGTCCGTGCCCTCTTCCTTGATCCTGCTGCTGTTGTCCTCCGCATATGTCCGCTTGCCCGCTGTCCACCGTCGTGAATCAGCCCACTGCTTGGACACAAAGAACAGATCACATAATGCCAAACAACCGCTTTTATTAGCAGTATTCACATTCACCCTCAATTAAGACAGAATCCCCCACCCCTCAGCTGTCCAGACCAGCTTAAGGTTTTAATATTGCCGGGGCGTGAGTGGAAAACAGAACCCTGCAAGGCTAGCCTAACCCGTTTGCCAGCACTTTTCTCTTGCCCCTGCAGCCCCGTGCTGGAAATCACCCACAACCATATAGGTTAAAACTCGGCACCTTCCGAGCACGAGATTGCGCTTAAACTTCCCAGTAGACGGAGAAAAAAGCGGCGGACCGCAGTCCCGAATCACTGCCCACCCAAGCGAGACGCCATCCGCTCCCCTTCCCGCCCCCCTTCCTTATTTTAAAAGGCTCGATTACCCACCAAGTGCGTGCAGCACCGAGCCTTGAAAGGACTGCAGGAAAGGACAGGGAGATAACGTAAGCCGCTCAGGAGCACACAACTTCCATCCAGTGGGGAAGCCGAGATTCAAACTTAAGCACCGTAGACAGTAGCCCCCGATCTGCTCCGTGAAGCGATCTGCCTTTCTTGCAGACTCGCGGGGCCCTCACTACCCGTTACCGTACTTTCAGGCCAAGCGCGACGGTCCGATGCGACCCGGCGCCGACTTCCTGCACCCGCCCTCGATCTCGACGCTGCGCTGTCCTCCTGTTCCAGTAACCTCGACGTGGCGCCGCCGTCCTGTTCCCCGCAGTCTTGGTCCGACGACGTGCACCTGGAAACAAAGAAAATACCACAACAAATTAAGGGCAGCCTCCTAGCGAGGCTGGTGCGTAGTCCGGCTGGGAAGCGGCGAAAAAACTGCTCTGAGCACTCTGCAGAGAGGCCAGGGATTGGATGGGCACGTTATTTGAACACCTTTCTGACCCAGTGACAGGTGATGTGAGAGTAACATTGCCTTCAGCTTCGACTCCAGAGCTCTCAATCGATGACGACAGAAACATCTGGACGCGACTCAGTTCAAAGTGTGCCCGTGCAAGGGTAATTAGTATACTGAACGTCACATACACCGAAACACAACGAAAAAGCCAACAATCGCGGGGAATGCAAGATAGAGCAAAGCGTGAAATATAAACAGAAACTAAACCGCTGACGTGGTTCAACCTAACGTTTTTACATTCACACTTGAGAAATCCATGGGTATTTTTGCCGAAACTTACCGACATGAATATAGGGCCCAATACGGACTCGTTTCAATATTCGTTTTTAATTACTAGCGGGCCTGAGACCCGGAGGAACCCGGGCCACTACAAGCCCTGCCCATGGTCCACTCCCGATGGATGCCTCAGGTCACACCAGTGGTCCATCGTTTGCCCCGCTCACTGCCATTGCCGATGCGTGGTCTCTGCAAGTGCTGAAATGGCATTTGCCATCTAGCTCGCCCTACCATGGCACGGGATCACCTCTAAAACACCGCGTGCATGTTCGGGCTGTGGCCACGTGGCTGGACTTTGTAGAGCTTAATTTGTCCAGGAGCTTTCTTGTCTAAAGGCCCTTCTCCTGTTACCAAAGGTCACGCCTTATCCTCCTCAGTGGCCAGGACCATGAACCCTGGCAGCTCTGCATGGCGTGCTTTGCCAGCTCAGATATTCGCATGCCCTCTATTGGCTGCGTTTTATTTCCGGTGCCAGCAGTCGGCTGTGCCGGGGTTCTGGGAGTGGCAGTGACGTCGAGGCCGGGGACGCGCAATGTAGACGTCTGAGCTTGTAACACGGAAGGAACCCGCACCACAACATGTGACGTTACTTAGGGTGAAGAGCCGAGGACGGAAAAAAGAGATTCTGAGAATTTGCGTCTGTGGAGCCATTTCCTGAATTTCGGAGCCCTGTCGGCGGCCACACATCACCCTTGGAGCGATGGCTACAAGCCTCCCTCAGCGGCCACCAACCAGCCGTGTGGAGGAATGCCTGTGTGTCCTTCCAGGTGACATCTTTCTTGGATTCATGTGGCCACTTCACTGTCGGTGATCGCAGCCCTAGGTGTGGGTGCCCGGCAGTGCCCCGGCCTCAGAAGGCTGTACTGTGTCCACCCTGTCAATGCTCGCCCAGGTGCGGTTGGCAAGCTCCTTGGAGTCTGCCTGCAGATCAGCGGTGGCCCCTGCTGGGTGCATGGCCGCTGGTCGTGCTGCGGTAGCCTCACCTGTGCCGGGAGATCAGGGGTGGCCTCTGCTTGGTGCGCGTCCAATGGTTGTGCTGTGGTAGCCTCGGCTCTGCGGTAGCCTCACCTGTGCCGGGAGATCGGCGGTGGCCCCTGCTGGGTGCATGGCCGCTGGTCGTGCTGTGGTAGCCTCACCTGTGCCGGCAGATCAGCGGTGGCCCCTGCTGGGTGCATGGCCGCTGGTCGTGCTGTGGTAACCTCGGCTCTGCCGGCAGATCGGCGTGGGCCTCGGCTGGGTGCATGGCCGCTGGTCGTGCTGTGGTAGCCTCACCTGTGCCGGGAGATCGGCGGTGGCCCCTGCTGGGTGCATGGCCGCTGGTCGTGCTGTGGTAGCCTCACCTGTGCCGGGAGATCGGCGGTGGCCCCTGCTGGGTGCATGGCCGCTGGTCGTGCTGTGGTAGCCTCACCTGTGCCGGCAGATCAGCGGTGGCCCCTGCTGGGTGCATGGCCGCTGGTCGTGCTGTGGTAGCCTCGGCTCTGCCGGCAGATCGGCATGGGCCTCGGCTGGGTGCATGGCCGCTGGTCACGCTGTGGTAGCCTCACCTGTGCCAGGAGATCAGAGGTGGCCTCTGCTTGGTACGTGGCCAATGGTCGTGCTGTGGTAGCCTCGGCTCTGCCGGCAGATCGGCGTGGGCCTCTGCTGGGTGCATGGCCGCTGGTCGTGCTGTGGTAGCCTCGGCTCTGCCGGCAGATCGGCGCTGGCCTCTGCTGGGTGCATGGCCGCTGGTCGTGCTGCGGTAGCCTCACCTGTGCCGGGAGATCAGAGGTGGCCTCTGCTTGGTACGTGGCCAATGGTCGTGCTGTGGTAGCCTCGGCTCTGCCGGCAGATCGGCGTGGGCCTCTGCTGGGTGCATGGCCACTGGTCGTGCTGTGGTAGCCTCGGCTCTGCCGGCAGATCGGCGCTGGCCTCTGCTGGGTGCATGGCCGCTGGTCGTGCTGCGGTAGCCTCACCTGTGCCGGGAGATCAGAGGTGGCCTCTGCTTGGTACGTGGCCAATGGTCGTGCTGTGGTAGCCTCGGCTCTGCCGGCAGATCGGCGTGGGCCTCTGCTGGGTGCATGGCCGCTGGTCGTGCTGTGGTAGCCTCGGCTCTGCCGGCAGATCGGCGTGGGCCTCGGCTGGGTGCATGGCCGCTGGTCACGCTGTGGTAGCCTCACCTGTGCCAGGAGATCAGAGGTGGCCTCTGCTTGGTACGTGGCCAATGGTCGTGCTGTGGTAGCCTCGGCTCTGCCGGCAGATCGGCGTGGGCCTCTGCTGGGTGCATGGCCGCTGGTCGTGCTGTGGTAGCCTCGGCTCTGCCGGCAGATCGGCGCTGGCCTCTGCTGGGTGCATGGCCGCTGGTCGTGCTGCGGTAGCCTCACCTGTGCCGGGAGATCGGCGGTGGCCTCTGCTGGGTACATGGCCGCTGGTCGTGCTGTGGTAGCCTCGGCTCTGCGGTAGCCTCACCTGTGCCGGGAGATCAGAGGTGGCCTCTGCTTGGTACGTGGCCAATGGTCGTGCTGTGGTAGCCTCGGCTCTGCCGGCAGATCAGAGGTGGCCTCTGCTTGGTACATGGCCGCTGGTCGTGCTGTGGTAGCCTCGGCTCTGCGGTAGCCTCACCTGTGCCGGGAGATCAGGAGGTGGCCTCTGCTTGGTACGTGGCCAATGGTCGTGCTGTGGTAGCCTCGGCTCTGCCGGCAGATCAGAGGTGGCCTCTGCTTGGTACATGGCCGCTGGTCGTGCTGTGGTAGCCTCGGCTCTGCGGTAGCCTCACCTGTGCCGGGAGATCAGAGGTGGCCTCTGCTTGGTACGTGGCCAATGGTCGTGCTGTGGTAGCCTCGGCTCTGCCGGCAGAACGCCGTGGCCCCTGCTACAGCCCAGCCATTCTTATATCTTTGGGGCCCGGAATAGTCTGAATTGTCACACTTGTAGGAGTGTGATGGTCAGTAGTTGTGTTGGTGTTGTCATTGGCAGCGCTGGCAGGGGCAGTGGGTGATACAAGCTACAGTGGCCTCCTGACAAGGACCCTGGCATATTTCTTTTTTTCTTAACAAATTAAGCACTGCACTCCCCGTGCAAGTAGCTTCATGTTGAACCTCTCCGGCCGCGGCTTGGCACCCCAGCACCAAATACGACCTCCAGCCCAGGCTGCAGCGGGTGTTGGCATCTTCACTGGCATCTCCTGCCCTCTGCTCCCCAGACCCACCTGTGTGACTCGAGCACCCAGGACCAGTTTAGAAAATAAATCTGTATGTCTTCTCCCCCTCCCGCCGGGCAGCTTGACTGCTCCTGCCTTTACGATAGACGCGGGAGCAGGCCAGGGTGTGCTTTAAGTCTCTGCTACTGAGAGGAATCAAATTAGGAATCATACATTCGGATTAAAGAGCTTGCAGTGAGGTTCTCCCTGCTTTCTGGGCGCTGATGCTGGCTCCAGGGCTGAGTGGACTCTGCCCCCTGCTGGCGCTGCCCCTGTCTGGACCCCTTACAGTGCCCTCCACCACCCCATTGTGCTAGAACTTGCGCGGGCCTACCCCTCCCTGCACACTCCGGTGAGCAGGCAGTGCCCTGAGCCCTTGTGCCGGTGCATAGGCGCCCAACAGCTCCCCAGTTGCACATTTACGGTTGGGAGTGTGAAGGCGCGTTCAGGGGCTGCTCTTCGGTGTCTCCTGTGGGTGGGCAGATGCTGTGCCAAGCACGGTGCCAGGAGGCTCGGGCAGCAGCTGGCCTGTCACCAAGGCGCCGGCTCCCTCGCTCCTGTATGTGCCCTCTAGCGGCTGGCACACCTGGCAAGATGGCGAGGCTGTGCCCAGGACAGCTGGCGGGCGGTGGTGGCATCAGCCTGCAGTAGCAGAGCCGCTGCGAGGGCAGCCGGGCCCTTTCTATCCATAATGTCATAATAAGATTTCTTGCGGGGACTTTATTTCCCCGTCATTAATTAGCTAATTAAGAGGTGGTGGCGCGTTACCGTGAACTACATCTCTGATTGGTCCTAAGCGGGCGTCTTACAGTGACCATATGTTCATCATTGCTCGGCCTGGCTTCTTGTGCCAGACCCACCCCGTGCCCTCGCTGGGTGGGTGCAAGCAGTGTCCCTTGCAGGGGTGTCTCTTCCTGCCTCATGGTGATGTCTCCCCTCCTATTAATACGGCTCCGCGCCTGGTTCTGTAACAGCTCCCTACAGGCCCCTGTCACCAACCACAGATCCGGCTCCCTACAGGCCCCTGTCACCAACCACAGATCCGGCTCCCTACAGGCCCGTCACCAACCACAGAGCCGGCTCCCTACAGGCCCCTGTCACCAACCACAGATCCGGCTCCCTACAGGCCGTGGCAAGAACCACAGATCCGGCTCCCTACAGGCCCCTGTCACCAACCACAGATCCGGCTCCCTACAGGCCCCTGTCACCAACCACAGATCCGGCTCCCTACAGGCCGTGGCAAGAACCACAGATCCGGCTCCCTACAGGCCCCTGTCACCAACCACAGATCCGGCTCCCTACAGGCCGTGGGAAGAACCACAGATCCGGCTCCCTACAGGCCCCTGTCACCAACCACAGATCCGGCTCCCTACAGGCCGTGGCAAGAACCACAGATCCTGCTCCCTACAGGCCGTGGCAAGAACCACAGATCCGGCTCCCTACAGGCCCCTGTCACCAACCACAGATCCGGCTCCCTATAGGCCCCTGTCACCAACCACAGATCCCACTCCCTACAGGCCCGTCACCAACCACAGATCCGGCTCCCTACAGGCCGCTGTCACCAACCACAGACCCGGCTCCCTACAGGCCGCTGTCACCAACTACAGATCCGACTCCCTACAGGCCCCTGTCACCAACCACAGATCCGGCTCCCTACAGGCCGTGGTATTAACCACTCGTCCTGCTCCGCTCTCTTGTGGCATCTCACCTGGGTACAGGAGATGTCTCCGCTCTCTTGTGGCATCTCACCTGGGTACAGGAGATGCCTCCGCTCTCTTGTGGCTTCTCAGCGGGTACCTGAGAGGCCTCCACTCTCTTGTGTCCTCTCAGCGGGTACTAGAGAGGCCTCAGACATGGACTGGCACAAGCCTGGCAGGAGAGTGGACTGGTAGAAGGTGGACTTCCACTAATATAGTAGATGGGTGGGCTGGCTGGCACAAGGCTGGCAGTGGGTGGACTGGCACAGGACTGGAAGTGGGGTGGACTGGCATAAGGCTGGCAGAGGGTGGACTGCAACAAGGCTGGCAAGAGGTGGACTGGCACAAACCTGGCGGGAGGGTGGACCGGCACAAGCCTAGCAGGGGGTGGTCTGCCACAAGGCTTGCAAGAGGGTGGAATGCATTAAGGCTGGCAGGAGAGTGAGCTGGCACAGGGCTGGCGGTGGTGGACTGGCACAAGCCTGGCAGGAGTGTGGCTGGCAGGGGGTGGACTGGCACAAGGCTGGCAGGAGGGAGGTCTGGCACAAGGCTGGCAGGAGAATGGGCTGGTACAAAGCTGGCAGGGGGTGGACTGGCGCAGGGATGGCAGGGGGTGGATTGGCGCAGAGCTGGCAGGGGGGTGGGTTGGCACAAGGCTGCCACGGGGTGGACTGGCACAAGGCTGGCAGGAGGTTGGACTGGCACAAGACTGGCAGGAGGTTGGATTGGCACAGGGCTGGCAGGAGGATGGAATGGCACAGGGCTGGCAGGCGGCTGTCACTGAAGAGTAGCAAGCATACCCTTTGGGTTGTCCACAAGTGAGTGAGCGCCTGGGCCCGCGGCGTGGTCTGTGTCCGCTGATGGATGGACTGTGACATTCCATTTCCAGGTCCATTAAAACCCCGCCAGGATCCCCACAGACGGCTGCCGGGGCCGACAGCCCATTTGTATCCGAGCCCTGGCATCGATCGGGGTGTCAGCAGGCACCCCGGCTCTGATGAAAGGACGGGAGCCTGGCGGCTCCAGAATCCTTCCCCTCGTGTTCGAGGCCACTCTGTCCTTCCCGGGGTGAGGGTGGCCTGGGGAGAGGGCCTCCTTTACAGTGGGCGGTCGGGGGGTAGCGCCCAGAGGTGTGGCTTGTAGTACGGAAGCGCCCACAGATTCCTTACAAGCCAATCTAGAGGTGTTTGTAACGCGCTCTTTGCAGATTTCTATCTGTTTCGAAGCGCTGCCGAGTTGTCAGGCTGGTTCAGAACTGAGCCCAGAACTGCTGTAAGGACTGCCCCCCCTCCCCCGCCCCTCCTCTATAGCCAAGGTTGCACGGTCCTGTGCCCACACCGCGTCTTACTCCTGCGCCTTTCTGTCTATCCAAGATTTCACCAGGGCACAAGTCCTATAAAAAGAAGTGGGGGGACTGACCAAGTAAGGCAATATGCAAATGACGTCACGACGTAGCGCTATAAAAGAAATAAAATAGTGCTTTTTAAATTATTTGTGTAAATACTGGGACAGACTAACCCATCTGACAGCCTTACAGTGTCCGCATTTATATACAGGGACAGAACAAAGGCAAACGCATGCCTCTCTAAGTACCTGTGAAGAGAAGGCAAGCTGTGCGCCTTTGTTTCCCTTTGTGGCATTTACATTTAAATGTGAGGTTCCAGGCGGCCCCCAGTCAGCATATACAAACAAAAGGAGGCCGGATGGCCCCTTAACGTTGGCCCAGCTGGAGGTGAAAAAAGGCTCCCTCGCTGCCTGCACCTTGCTGCTGAGAATGGAAAGCAGGCAACGTGCAGGCGCTGTTGAACGTGTCCCGGTGTCTGAAAATTACACCGGGACATGTTCAGCATATTTCTGTGGGGCCCAACTTCTTGGCAGGGGGACGGCGTCCACCCTGTGAAAAGAGTGGGGGGACGCCGTGTACCTCCTGCGTGTACCCTCGACTCAAGCCCTGCTGCCCACACCTCCCACTGTCTATCCAAGGTTTTACTGCCCACACCCCCACTGTCTATCCAAGGAAGGTTTACTGTCCATCATGTACCCCCCACTGTCTGTCCAAGTTGTTACTGCCCATCGTGTACCCCTTCCGTCTATCCAAAGTGTTACTGCCCATCACGTACCCTCCTGTCTATCCAAGGTTTTACTGCCCACACCCCCACTGTCTATCCAAGGTTTTACTGCCCATACCCCCACTGCCTATCCAAGGTTTTACTGCCCATGCCCCCACTGTCTGTCCAAGGTTTTACTGCCCATACCCCCACTGTCTATCCAAGGAACGTTTACTGTCCATCATGTACCCCCCACTCTCTGTCCAAGGTCTTACTGCCCATACCCCCATTGTCTATCCAAGGTTTTACTGCCCATACCCCCCACTGTCTGTCCAAGGTTTTACTGCCCATACCCCCTACTGTCTATCCAAGGAAGGTTTACTGTCCATCATGTACCCCCCACTGTCTGTCCAAGGTCTTACTGCCCATACCCCCATTGTCTATCCAAGGTTTTACTGCCCATACACCCCACTGTCTGTCCAAGGTTTTACTGCCCTTCGTGTACCCCTCCTGTCTATCCAAGGTTTTACTGCCCATCACGTACCCTCCTGTCTATCCAAGCTTGCACTGCCCATCACGTACACTCCTGTGTATCCAAGCTTGCACTGCCCATCACGTACACTCCTGTCTATCCTAGCTTGCACTGCCCATCACGTACACTCCTGTCTATCCAAGGTATCTGAAAGAGACACGTTAGTGACAGATTCCTTACCTTAGAATATCCCCAGGCGTCAGGCTGGATCCGGAAAGTTTTTGCGTAGTACCCTTGCGCGTCGGTAGGCGGCGTCGTGCGGCTCCGCGTCCGTCATCGGCGTCGTGATCGCCGGGATGACGTCGCGGGCAGTACTTAGACGCCGCCCCTGCGCGCTGACGTCAGTTCTTCTTTTTCCACGCCAGTAAGCGCCGATCCGGGAAGAGCAGTGCCCTAGTCAATTTTTGACTACATTTTTGGTGAATTTTTTCACTGTTTCTTTTTGAGTCTTCTCGACTCCTAGGTGTCGGTAGGGATGCCCGGCTTCAAGCCATGCGGTGCCTGTGGTCGAATGATGTCGATCACAGACCCGCACTTAGAGTGTCTCTACTGTCTCGGCCGAGACCACGACACAAAGTCGTGCCCTAACTGCCAGAAACTTCACCCGAAGGCTTTGCGAGAGCGGTCTCGAAAGCTCCTGGAGGTCCGGCAGTCGGCTCCGCGCCGCACCAAGCCCCGGTCCCGTGAGAGGTCGAGGGGCCGGTCGCGGAGCCCCCGCCGGTCGTCGGAGTCCAAGTCTTCGCGCTCCTCGGGTAAGTCGAAGCACAAGAAGTCTAAGAAGCACCATCGCTCTAAGACTTCGCCGGTCTCGCGACTCGGCTGAGGCCCCTGTCGGCACCTTCCCCGCGGCTCCGGATGTGCCTGTGGCGCCGCCCCCACATTACCCGTCCTTCCCGGGTTCGGGGGCGACTCCGGCCGAGATACAGGAATTCCTGTCGGCCATGGCCCGCCTCTTCGGGCCTCAAGGTCCCTCCAGTGCGCCTTCGGGCCCTGATGGGGTTGCTCCGGCGTCGCCGACGACTCCGGTCCCGGCATCGCCTGTCCCGCCAGCCTCGATCCCGGCCCCGGCCTCAATCCCGGCTCCGGTGGTACCGCAACCCCGATCGACGCCGGTTGACCTAACCACGCCGGCGCCGATCTCCCCGGTGCCGTTCCCGACGCCGCCCACGTGGCTACCGCCGTGGCGGTTCGGGCAACCAGCGTGCGGGTCAGGCCACCGCCCCGTCCGCGGCCTCCAAGCCCTCCTAGTCCCTCCTTTCAGGTGCACAGCACACCAGTAGGGGGCAGGGTCCGCCATCACCTTCACCACTGGCGTGCCATCACCTCGGACAGGTGGGTCTTGGACATTGTCCGAAGGGGCTACTCCCTCCCCTTCAAGACCACCCCCCCAGCCATGCCACCTCAATTCCACCGCATGTCGGGATCACTTGGTGCTTCTGCAGAAGGAAGTCATGGCCCTCTTGGCCAAGAGGGCCATCGAGCATGTTCCGACCCCAGAAGTAGGACGTGGTTGCTACTCCCACTACTTTCTGGTGCCCAAAAGGACAAGGAGGACATGCGTCCTATCTTGGACCTCCGGAACGTCAATCGCTTCCTCCGGAAGGAGAAGTTCAAGATGCTCACCCTAGCTCAGGTCTTGACTGCCCTCGACCCTGGAGACTGGTTGGTAGCGTTGGACTTGCAGGACGCTTATTTTCACATCCCCGTCCTGCCGGCCCACCGGCGTTACCTTCGGTTCACGGTAGGCCTCGAGCATTTTCAGTTCACCGTGCTCCCCTTTGGCCTTACAAGTGCCCCTCGGGTGTTCACAAAAGTGATGGCGGTGGTCGCAGCTCATCTGCGCCGGGCAGGGGTTCCAGTCTTCCCCTACCTCGACGACTGGCTGCTGAAGGCGGGCTCGTCCCAGGCAGTCGTCTCCCACCTCCAGACTACGGCCGAACTCCTGCACTCGCTGGGGTTCTCCATCAATGTGCCGAAGTCGCATCTGATTCCTTCTCCACAGCTCCTTTTCATCGGAGCAGTTCTGGACACGACGCAGTTTCGGGCCTATCCTCCCGAACGGCGAGTCCGGGACATTCAGGCTATGATTCCGATCTTTCAGCCTTTATCCTGGGTTTCGGTACGGATGACCCTGAGGCTGCTGGGCCTCTTGGCCTCCTGCATCCTGCTGGTCGATCATGCCAGATGGCATATGCGGGCTCTGCAGTGGGACCTGAAGTTCCAGTGGGCGCAGCACCAGGGCAACCTGTCCGATCACGTTCAGATCTCGGAGGGGACTGCAATATAGTTGCAGTGGTGGCTCTCGAACCGGCAATGGGTCATGGGCAGATCACTCTCCCTTCCCCAGCCAGAGCACACAGTTGTGACGGACGCGTCCCTTCTGGGATGGGGCGGTCACATGGGAGAGGCGGAGATCAGAGGCCTCTGGTCTCCGGCGGAGTCCCGGCTCCATATCAACCTTCTGGAGCTCCGGGCGATCCGACTTGCACTCAAGGCATTCCTTCCCTCTGTCAAAGGGAAGGTAGTGCAGGTGTTCACAGACAACACCACCGCCATGTGGTACTGCAACAAGCAAGGCGGGGTGGGGTCGTGGACCCTATGTCAGGAGGCTCTGCGCCTCTGGACATGGCTGGAACATCAGGGCATTTTCCTGATGGTTCAACACCTGGCAGGTTCCCTGAACGCCAGGGCGGACGAACTCAGCCGCAGGTGCATGATGGATCACGAATGGCGTCTTCACTCGGAAGTGGCGCAAGGACTCTTTCTACAGTGGGTAGAGCCTTGGTTAGATCTATTCGCCACCGTAGAGAACGCGCAATGTCATCAGTTCTGCGCGTTGGAATTTCCAAGCCAGCACTCGCTCGGCGACGCTTTTCGTCGCGAGTGGAGTTGCGGTCTGTTGTACGCTTTTCCGCCTATACCACTTCTACCCAGAGTGTTGAAGAAGATTCGGCGCGACCGGGCCCAAGTCATCCTTGTGGCTCCGGACTGGGCTCGAAGAGTTTGGTATCCCGAGCTACTCAGTATGAGCGTCGATCCCCCGATCCGTCTGCCTCTTCGGGAGGATCTTCTGTCGCAGCAGCAGGGGACGGTCCTCCACCCGAACCTGTCCAGCCTCCACCTGCTTGCGTGGAGATTGAGCGGCGGCAGTTGATTCCTTTCGACTTGCCTCCCGAAGTTTGTGATGTGATTCTGGCAGCCAGGCGTCCCTCCACTAAGGTGGTATACGCCTGCAGGTGGAACAAGTTTGTGGCATGGTGCACAGCAAAGGCTGTGAATCCCCTTTCTGCCCCTCTTTCTGAGGTTCTTCTGTTCCTTCTTTCCCTGGCCCAACAGGGTTCTGCCCTGGGTACCATCAAGGGCTATCTTTGTGCCATATCGGCCTTCCTCAGGCTTCCTGATCAGCCCTCCCTTTTCAAGTCCCCTGTTGTTAACAGGTTTCTAAAAGGCATTACACACCTCTTCCCTCCTGTTCTGTTTGTGATGCCTCAGTGGGACTTGAACTTGGTTCTTACCTTTCTTATGTGCGCTCCCTTTGAGCCTCTACATAACTGTCCTCTTCGTCTTCTAACTCTGAAGACAGCCTTTCTGGTGGCCATCACCTCCGCTCGGCGGGTGAGTGAGCTCCAGGTTCTATCATGCAAACCTCCCTTTCTGTCTGTCCATCCAGACAAGGTTGTTCTTAGGACGCGTCCGTCCTTCTTGCCAAAGGTGGTTACTGCCTTCCACATTGGGCAGACCATCACTTTGCCCACCTTCTTTCCGCCTCCGCATCCTTCCAGAGAGGAAGAGAGGCTCCACCGTCTGGACCCAAAACGTGCGCTTTCCTTTTATATCAACCGCACACAACACTTCCGGGTGGATGACCAGCTCTTTGTTGGCTACGTGGGCGCCAAAAAGGTCGGGCGGTGCACAAGAGAACCATCTCCCGCTGGGTAACCTTGTGTATCAAAGCCTGCTATTCTTTGGCTAAGAAGGAGCCTCCTGTTTGGCTGCGTGCCCATTCCACCAGGGCAACGGCTGCTACCACGGCTTTAGGCTGCGGTGTTCCGCTGCAGGATATCTGTCAGGCAGCTACGTGGGCCTCGCTGCACACATTTACAAAGCATTACTGCCTTGACAGTCAGGTCCGGAGGGACGGCTTCTTTGGCCGTTCTGTCCTCCGGGACTTCCTTGTCTGATCTTTGTTCGCAGACCCACCACCGGGGTTGGTATTGCTGGGGTATCTATTCTAAGGTAAGGAATCTGTCACTAACGTGTCTCTTTCAGATGCACAAGTTACTAACTTGTGTAACGATATATCTGTAAGAGACAGTAGTTAGTGACAGATTCCTTACCGCCCCACCCATCCTCCCCGTTCTGCGAACTGATTTCTAGGGTTAAGGACATCCCTTTCAGGGCCCTAGTATTTTTCAGACACCTATGTCAGCTTCTTGCATGGCTCTGCGTTCCTGGCGCGGAAAGTCGTGTACAGAACTGACGTCAGCGCGCAGGGGCGGCGTCTAAGTATTGCCCGCGACGTCATCCCGGCGATCACGACGACGGACGCGGAGCCACACAACGCCGACGCGCAAGGGTACTGCTACGCAAAAACTTTCCGGATCCAGCCTGACGCCTGGGGATATTCTAAGGTAAGGAATCTGTCACTAACTACTGTCTCTTACAGATATATCGTTACACAAGTTAGTAACTTGTGCTTTACTGCCCATCACGTACCCTCCTGTCTATCCAAGGTTTTACTGCCCATCACGTACCCTCCTGTCTATCCAAGCTTGCACTGCCCATCACGTACCCTCATGTCTATCCAAGGTGTTACTACTGCCCATCACGTACCCTCCTGATTATCCAAGCTTGCACTGCCCATCACGTACCCTCCTGTCTATCCAAGCATGCACTGCCATCACGTACCCTCCTGTCTATCCAAGGTTTTACTGCCCATCACGAACACTCCTGTCTATCCAAGCTTGCACTGCCCATCATGTACCCTCCTGTCTATCCAAGCTTGCACTGCCCATCACGTACCCTCCTGTCTATCCAAGCTTGCACTGCCCATCACGTACCCTCCTGTCTATCCGAGGTTTTACTGCCCATCACGTACCCTCCTGTCTATCCGAGGTTTTACTGCCCATCACGTACCCTCCTGTCTATCCAAGCTTGCACTGCCCATCACGTACCCTCCTGATTATCCAAGCTTGCACTGCCCATCACGTACCCTCCTGTCTATCCAAGCTTGCACTGCCCATCTCGTACAGTCTTGTCTATCCAAGCTTGCACTGCCCATCACGTACCCTCCTGTCTATCCAAGCTTGCACTGCCCATCACGTACACTCCTGTCTATCCAAGCTTGCACTGCCCATCACGTACCCTACTGTCTATCCAAGCTTGCAATGCCCATCACGTACACTCCTGTCTATCCAAGGTTTTACTGCCCATCACATACCCTCCTGTCTATCCAAGGTTTTACTGCCCATCACGTACCCTCTTGTCTATCCAAGCTTGCACTGCCCATCACGTACCCTCCTGTCTATCCAAGGTGTTACTACTGCCCATCATGTACCCTCCTGATTATCCAAGCTTGCACTGCCCATCACGTACCCTCCTGTCTATCCAAGCTTGCACTGCCCATCTCGTACACTCCTGTCTATCCAAGCTTGCACTGCCCATCACGTACCCTCCTGTCTATCCAACCTTGCACTGCCCATCACGTACACTCCTGTCTATCCAAGCTTGCACTGCCCATCACGTACACTCCTGTCTATCCAAGCTTGCACTGCCCATCACGTACACTCCTGTCTATCCAAGCTTCCACTGCTCATCACGTACACTCCTGTCTATCCAAGCTTGGACTGCCCATCACGTACACTCCTGTCTATCCAAGCTTGCACTGCCCATCACGTACCCTCCTGTCTATCCAATCTTGCACTGCCCATCACGTACCCTCCTGTCTATCCAAGCTTGCACTGCCCATCACGTACCCTCCTGTCTATCCAAGCTTGCACTGCCCATCACGTACCCTCCTGTCTATCCAAGCTTGCACTTCCCATCACATACACTCCTGTCTATCCAAGCTTGCACTGCCCATCATTTACCCTTCCTGTCTATCCAAGGTGTTACTACTGCCCATCACGTACACTCCTGTCTATCCAAGGTTTTACTGCCCATCACATACCCTCCTGTCTTTCCAAGGTTTTACTGGCCATCACGTACCCTCTTGTCTATCCAAGCTTGCACTGCCCATCACGTACCCTCCTGTCTATCCAAGGTGTTACTACTGCCCATCATGTACCCTCCTGATTATCCAAGCTTGCACTGCCCATCACGTACCCTCCTGTCTATCCAAGCTTGCACTGCCCATCTCGTACACTCCTGTCTATCCAAGCTTGCACTGCCCATCACGTACCCTCCTGTCTATCCAAGCTTCCACTGCTCATCACGTACACTCCTGTCTATCCAAGCTTGGACTGCCCATCACGTACACTCCTGTCTATCCAAGCTTGCACTGCCCATCACGTACACTCCTGTCTATCCAAGCTTGCACTGCCCATCACGTACCCTCCTGTCTATCCAAGCTTGCACTGCCCATCACGTACACTCCTGTCTATCCAAGCTTGCACTGCCCATCACGTACACTCCTGTCTATCCAAGCTTCCACTGCTCATCACGTACACTCCTGTCTATCCAAGCTTGGACTGCCCATCACGTACACTCCTGTCTATCCAAGCTTGCACTGCCCATCACATACACTCCTGTCTATCCAAGCTTGCACTGCCCCAGTTCCATACTGTCTTCACCCCATATTTTCATATCAATGCTGCGATGAATTAGCCCTGCTTGGAGTGGAAGTCTCTTTCCTGTGGGAACTCTCTCCATGCTGTCTGTGAAATGGTGGCATGCAGTTAAGGTTCTCTTGTTCGTCGCACCTGGTGGTTCCATTGCGCCTACAACTTCTGCTTAAGTTCTATATCCATAGAGTCCATGGCAGCCACATCTTCTGTTTTGGGTCTGTGTCTGGTGTCCACACCTTCTGTCTGTGTAAGAAATTGGGTTATTATTTGTGTGAGTCCTGTGCAAGTAATAAGTCATCAATTGTCTTTTTATTGGAAACCAAGTACCTCCTTGTAGCACTTGACTCTCTCAGAGCAATCCAAGGCCTACTCAGGGGAGGTAGTGTGAGCTAGCAATCACAGTTCACTGACGCAACAACACTCAATACATTATTGTCAAGTCAGTGGTTTTTCTTTTATAAAGGAAGGAACAATACATTTATTATGCAAACACTGCTAAATACTAAACATGAAATTCAGATATTTACATTCAGGTTGATGGAAGTACCTTTGGTGACACCCTCATATTACATTTCACTCTAGTGGGTCCTGAACCCCAGAATCACGCCTCGCCCCCCCCCCAACCTATACAAGATGCAACATCACAATATAATTTACCACATGTGAAACTCATCCATAGTAAAGGTCCCAAAACTGGGTAGTCAAACGCAAAAAGATCTGGTGGGCTAAATGGACGTAACTCACGTGTTGCACTCTGTGTCCATGGCATCCTCACCTTCTATTGTGGGTCTGTGTCCATGGCATCCTCACCTTCTATTGTGGGTCTGTGTCCATGGCATCCTCACCTTCTATTGTGGGTCTGTGTCCATGGCATCCTCACCTTCTATTGTGGGTCTGTGTCCATGGCATCCTCACTTTCTATTGTGGGTCTATGTCCATGGCATCCTCACCTTCTATTGTGGATCTATGTCCATGGCATCCTCACCTTCTATTGTGGGTCTATGTCCATGGCATCCTCACCTTCTATTGTGGGTCTATGTCCGGCACCTGCACCTCCTGCTTTGGTTCTATATACATGGTGTCTATAGCGCTGACATTTTCTGTAATAGGTTTGTGTCCGGCACCTACACCTTCTCTTTTGGGTCTGTCAGACATCTACATCTTCTAGTTTGGGTCTGTGTTGGTGCCTACACCTTCAGGTTTGGGTTCTGTATCCATGGTGGCCATGGTGCTTGCACCTTCTGTTTGCGTTGTATATCCATGGTGGCCATGGTGCCTACACCTTCTGTTTGGGTTCTGTCTTGAAACGTAACCCTGGCTAACGGTCTCTCTTCTCTTCCTTGCAGGTGAAGTCACAAGAACATGGCCAAGATGCTGGCGGGAGCCCTGTCCAACTTTGGGAACAAGCTGATCCGCAGGCGAGTGGTGGACCTAAACAGCAAGGAGACCCGCTTCGCCCGATGCCTGTCCACCTTGGACCTCATCGCTCTGGGTGTGGGCAGCACCCTGGGGGCCGGAGTCTATGTTCTGGCTGGTGAAGTAGCCAAGGAGAAGGCCGGGCCCTCCATCGTGCTGTGTTTCCTGATCGCCGCCCTGTCCTCGGTGCTGGCCGGACTCTGCTATGCTGAGTTCGGTGCAAGAGTCCCCAAGACCGGGTCAGCCTACCTCTACAGCTACGTGACCGTAGGCGAGATCTGGGCCTTCACCACGGGCTGGAACCTCCTACTGTCCTATGTTCTTGGTAAGGGAGCCACCTGCTAGCACAGAGGGTGCAGGTGAGGGGAAGGATCGTTTGTTGTAGCCAGCCTTTACACTGGTTAATTGTTTTATCCCAGTGAGTGTTGCTTGGAGCTGGTGACTAGCAGGTTTGGATAGGCCCGACACACCTGTGTGACTCACAGCCACACGACGCCAAGCACAGTGGTGCTGCCCTGCGTGATGGCACAGGAAAGCATTCCAACAAGGGCAATGCCCATTTTACATTGGCAGAATGCCACTTTGTCGCATTCTTGCACGCACTGTTCATGGTGACCGCGTGCGCCTCCAATGTTTTTATACCATCCTTGAGTTAAGGGATTACGGGCCTGGTTTGGATCTTGGCGAATGGGATACTCCGTCACAAGTGGAAGGAATTGTCACAAACGTGACGGATATCCCGTCCACCTTATTACAAGTTCCATAGGATATAATGGAATTGTAATTTGGCTGGTGGGATATCCATCACGTTTGTGACGTTGTAACCCTGTCCGCCTAACTCGTAATCAGGCTCTATGTTATGGTTACTGTTGACCATGACCTACCATACACCAGTCCACCCCTACGGCCTCCAAAGTCAGACTATTGTACCTGCCCGTGTGGTGGGCAGGTACATCCTCGTCTAAACTAGAGAAAGTATTTTAGGAGACTTGTTGTCTCATAATTTGAGACAACTGCCCATTTCATTACATGGCGTGTATTTTCCATAGTATTTCACGGAGGTGCGGTTTCGCTCACCTGTAACTGCAACATGTTCTGTAAAATTACTTGGAGATTCTTGGCGTCTGTCCACTTGGCTTCACCCTCTTGTCTTATGTAACTTAAACAGGTACTGCCAGCGTCGCCCGCGCCTGGAGTTCTACCTTCGATAACCTCATAGGGAACCAGATCTCGACATTCTTCAGAGAGCGTGTGAACATCAAGGTGGAGCATGTCCTGGCCGAGTACCCGGATGTCTTTGCACTGTTGATTGTCCTCTTGCTGACAGGTGAGATGCCATAGGTTAATTAAACCTGTTCGATGCATGGCAACTTGGCAAAGCGTGATTTAACTTTTAGGCACCCATTATCTTGCAGGTAGATGTCTTCGTCTAATAAAAATTTTTGCAGTTTCAACCACTCCCTTTTTTTGGGGTTATTATTAGGGTCGCTAGAAATATGCGATTGAGCGACTGCGGCGTTTCTCGCATAATTATACATTTGTTGCATGTGCCTCATAATCCACCATCTGCTGCATAATCTGCAGATTTTAACCAAAAATTGTTTCCAGCTCAAACAATTCAAAAGTTACTAAAAGCGCAGCGACACGTGTTACAGCACAGGGGCTGGCCCTATGCAAAGGGTGACTGGCTACCTTTCTCTTGTTTATTGCTATATTTCGGTGCTCAACTGGTACTAATGGAGTGCAACCAATGTCCAGTCACTGTTAACAAGTATAAAAATGACAAAATAATGAGGTAATACTATCATACTAGTTGCTGCTTTACGCAGCATAATTTGTCTTTTCTTGCAGCATAATTTACTCAACCCTTCCTCATAATTTGGCCCTCCCCTGCCTCATAATTCTATTGGCCCTGGTAGTATATGACCATATGCGATGACTGGGGGGAAAGACCAGTCACTTTCTTTGTGTTCTGTGTAGCTTTACTGCTACAACTTGTCATTTCCCCAGATATTTTTTGAGAGCTTGAGTTTCCAGTCCATGCCATTTTAGTCGAATCTTTAAAACTACAGTTTGGAGTCTTCAGTACGGCTGAATTGTACTCAGTTGTAACTGAAGAATTTTCTTGTAGAAACCATATCCGAGAATTTTCTCCTTACAAACCCCACCTTTGCTGTTTTCTTGCAATTTAAACTAAAGTGTTGTAAAGTTTGTGCGGCTTTGAAGGGTTTCGAGAGAAGACTTTGGCAGCCCCAGTCCACAGCTCGACCCTAACCTCTCCTTGTCCCTGGCCCTGCAGGCCTCTTGTCCTTTGGTGTGAGCGAGTCTGCGCTGGTGAACAAGATCTTCACTTCGGTGAACCTGCTGGTTCTGGGCTTCATCATCATCGCCGGATTCGTGAAGGGCGACACCAAGAACTGGAGCCTGAGCGAGGACGACTACAGGAATGACTCGTACACCTATAACAGCACCAGGTAGGAGGGGTATAGGGGCTCTCCTGCTCCCACTCCACGCTTTACACTAGGGGGCAAGTGGTACATGCGTGACGCAGGGCTCCCATTTTGATTTATGAAGCCACTCAAAACCACCCTTTGAGTGGCCTCATAAATCATGAGTAAGGCGACACAGCGCAAATCGCTGCGTTGCCTTACTCTGCCCCCAGGAGGCGTTCCATGGGCGTTGCAGTGGGTTTTTCCATGCAACACCCATGGAATTTGACCCTGCCCAGATTTACAAAGTGATGTAAACCTGGGGTAGCACCAAATCTGCACGCCTCCTGAGGTGAGGCGTAGCGAGGAGAAATACGTTAATTTCTCCCCGTTTTTTCCTCTTTCCATGTACTTTGCATTCTGCAGCACACATGAGTGAAAACGCCTCGTAGGATTGTTTTGTGCAGGAAGTTGCTCCTTCCTGCACAAAAAGAATCCTGCCTGCAACAGAGGCACCATGGTGCAAGGGTGCCTACGTTGGCGCTAGGCTCCTGAAACGGCTCTATTGCAGGGAGAAAGGACATGCTCCATATCGCTTAAATACGGTGCATTCCTGCACTTTCACTTTGGCTAACTTGCAGCGTTGCCTTATGCCAAAATGCAATAAATGAGGCCCTAGGTATCTGCTCCGCGTGTTTGGGCTCATCTTGTCTGTCTTTAAGGTTCAATACTTGTTTTTGTGTACATTCTTCTAGTTATCACACTCCTTTCCCATTTCACTATTTCTCTCCCTTCCTTCTCCCCCTCGTACACCCCACACACCATTGAGTACTGATGCCTTCTGCTGCTTACTTTCCTCCCTTTTCACACAATAGGGACTGACTTCCTTTCACACCCACTGTCCCAGTCCAAGTTGCTTCGTGCCTATACCTTCCACGGCTCATGGCAGTGACTGGAGCTTCCTCCAGTCGGCATTGAACCCCTCTATCTATTCACCGTCCTTCGCCACCCCACTGCACCCTCCTGCTAGTCTCATCCCTTTGAGCCTGCACCCTACTCCACTCGCCTAGTCTTACCCACCCCACTCTTGGTCTCAAGGCCTATTCCTTTCTCCATTCCATGCGTCACTTCCACCATGAATTCCTGTCCTACCCCAGCCCTGACCTAGAGGAGACTGGTCTAAATCTGGTTCCACACTGAGTAATTCCATTTCTTTTTTTCCAGCATTGGCCAGTTCGGGTCTGGTGGCTTTTCTCCATTTGGATTCAGTGGTATCGTCTCTGGCGCTGCCACCTGCTTCTACGCCTTTGTGGGCTTTGACTGTATCGCAACTACAGGTAACCTGGCTGCCGCTGCCACACATTCCTTCCTTGGAGATGACCATTTCTAAACGATACTCAGTACAGTTGAACTGGATTAGTCACCAGCGTTCTCTAATACTTGTTTGACGCACTCCTTCAACTGTGCTCCAGTCCTGCTAAACTGCACAAGTTGTGTGAAGCACCATGGCTCTGGCACAACAGTTGTGAAACGTGTGGTGAGGAGGGTACTATGAAGCTGTTCTTTGTTTAAATGAATTTTTGATTAATGTTAATTCAGGTGGGAAGAAGTATGACTGACGTCCATGTGTAGACGTACTTTGGAGACAGGCAGATGGTCTGACCACTAATGTGGCGGTGAAGTCGTCTCGCCGCTGTAGATGCAGCGACTGCTGACAAGGTTCTCACATCTGGTCTCTGGGCTGGAGCTAGCTCCTACCTTTACCGCCACTTTCGGATGTATGAATGAAAGATTTCTCTGTCAGCCATGACCACATTTGATTGTCCACATCCCAGTCCACTGATCTCCATCTTTTGACACCTGCAAAGGGACATTTTCCTATGTTGGTTGTATTACACAGGACTATTGGTGCATTACATGGGACCGGTCAGAGGCCACTGCTTAGGTCGTCAGTGTTTACTGCTTGTGCTTGAATGTGGTTGGTCTTCGTTTCACTTCAAACACTGAGGTATGATCTCTTATCCCTTCAGAATCTGTCCTTCAGAGTCGATGTACCTTTAGCATAGGTGCGGTGATAAACATTGTACGTGATATTAAGCGGTATCAGTTAGAGCGTTGATGGAGCGCTCTCATAGCTTGCTGTCATTCATTCTTCTAGGTCCCAGATGTGGGCAGGAGGTCCCTACTGGAAAGATCCCATTAGATCGAAAGCCCTCAGTCGCTTGGTAAATCCACTGAGGTCCTTCAAATCTGTGGACCTGAAGCCCTAGAATTGAGCTCCATAATCTCACCCTTGAGCACTGTAAGTCCTATCTTAGCCCTCCTCAGGACACAAACTCTACATGCTCAGTACCTCTGGTGGTTGTGTCACCAGACAACATGTATGTAGGGTTTGGTACTGATAACTCAACCCTACTTCGAAGCCCGCAGTAAACCCTACTGGGTGGCTGGAAAAGGATACAAGATCAGCTGCCTAAGATGGGATTTATCTAATTTTTCAAATCCTCCACCACATTACGTGTCACGCCACATTTACCATCGTATTACGTATAACACATATTTACAATTCTAGGCACAGGGATATTGTGGTTCTTGTACAACTACACCCTTTTCAATCAAGTGCTGGGGCCGGGATAAAAACCCGCTCTTCGGGTCGGCAGCTTTCCTCGTGACCGCATCTCCTGTGCTTTTATGCCTCATGGAAATTGTCTGAATTATTTAACTAAATATAAAATGTACCATTCACGAATGCTAGATCCGAGGGACCAGGGCTTCACGACGCAGCACCCTCCAGTGGCTAGGACAAAGTAGCTGTGGTTACTTCACTGCTGTTCCTAAATTGTGAAACGTGTTGTACTGACTTCTCGTGCTTACTTCGGGGCACTTCAAGGTCCTTGATGTCAGACATGAGCCTTGCCGACTATGGCTGTACGATTAGTGTATGCGTAGTCCCTGACTTTGTAAGCATGTATGCGTGTGTGTGTTGTCGAGGGCATATGCCTCATTGTGAAGCGTAGCATGGTCATCCATTGTGGATGCAGAGGGTGTGGGCAGTTTACTCACCTTCAGTCTGTTGCTCTTTACCAGGTGAAGAAGCCAAGAACCCTCAGCGCTCCATCCCATTGGGCATCATCGTCTCTCTCCTCATCTGCTTCGTGGCTTACTTCGGCGTCTCCGCTTCGCTCACCCTCATGATGCCCTACTACCTGCTCAACAGGGACAGCCCTCTCCCGGAGGCCTTTCAATACATAAACTGGGATCCTGCCCGCTACGCCGTTGCCATTGGGTCCCTCTGCGCACTCTCCACTAGGTAAGAGCAGAAAGGCGCAGGGACTTATCTGAGCGTTGAGGGTCGGTTCTGGAGAGGGTGTAGTGAGGAAATCCAGACCAATTCACGGTCACAGACCTGCCTCGAGCAAGGTACCTGCATGGTTTCAGTTGTCTGCACTTGGCTCTTCCATTGAGACTTTTACTTGGCTGCACCCCACATATCCTAAGAAAGAGGCTGCTTGGCGGAAACCATCAGTATTCTGAGGCTGTTTTGGGGTGGATGGGCTGGCGGGATCCAGTGTTTACCATTAGGGTTTTTGTTTCTAGCTCGACAGGCTACATTTGATTCAATGTCTCAAGATCGGCTAAACTGCAGCAGCACGGAACAGAATCTGTTCAAGAGCATCTGACTCTTGTCGTTTCATCTAAGCTTCCATCCACTCTTTCTCTAGATGAGGTTCAGGAGTGATTGTCTCCTGGAAGAGTGAAGCAGACCATACCCCCTGTTTCTCTCACGGTTTCTCTTGGCACGTCTGATTGTGCCAGTTCAAACCGAGCTCTGTGCACCCAACATCGAAAGAACGCAAAGGCAGGGGCGCAGAGCCTCGTATCCTCTGCAGAAAAGGGTACCCAAGTAATGTGGGGGACTAGATTCAAAAACCTGGACAGAGACGACTCTGGCCATATTAAAGTAGGAACCTGTGAATGACCAACCAAGCGCTTCCTAGCTTGAGCAAATCCTTTTCTTCAGGGTGGTGTGTAGTTGCTGTTCTTTGTGATTCACCGGGTTCAGGTGTATGTGTAATAAGCCTGCGGTTTGTGTGTAATAGAATGTGCTCACTTTGCACCTCTGTGGGCTCTGAGAGTAGAAAGCGCCAGGACTCAGTCATTCACCCCCAGAGCAGGTCAAGCACACCGGCTGGTTGTGTTTTAGAGGTTACTTTATGTCCAGCACTCTGACACGTTTCGAACACACATCAACGTGCTAGGTCCTGGGGCAGGTAAAATGTTGGGTAGTACAGTCACCAGCCCTCTCGTTCATGCACGCCTTGTCAGGAAGGGTATTGAGAGTAAGAAAAGTGCAAATTACATTGTGGTGGTGGATTCCTGCTGCATCCTGCACACCCATGACAGCAGTAGGCTGCGCTTAACTTGACTTCCCCTGACAGTTGGCTGCTTCTGAATTTATCTTAATCCTAAAATGGCACCAGTTTCCACCCTTTCGTAGAAGTTTTAATATCAGTGCATTTTAAGATGGGGACGGCAGCCTGTGTCTGTGGTGTAAAGAGTTGGCTTCTGTAGGATATAGGGCAGCGTGCAGGTGAATTGAAGCATTTGCTCTACTTGCGACCTCTGAGGGGCTCACTTAGTTTCTTGTCTCAATCAGTCTTCTGGGCGCCATGTTCCCGATGCCGCGTGTGATCTACGCCATGGCTGAGGATGGGCTTCTCTTCAAGTTTCTTGCCAGCATTAACAAGAGGACCAAGACCCCCTTGGTTGCCACCTTTGTGTCGGGCATCATTTCTGGTAAGGATTTAAAGGGCTGTACCATTTGGTACCTGGAATGGAATAGCTGCTACTGTAGGTCTGTCCAATGTGTGATCAAAAGCAGGATTAGGGATGGGGACGTCACCGGAGCATTGCAGCCATGGGGGGCCGCCTCTGAAGTCAAAGGCACTTGAACAGTTCAATCGCTCAGGTGTGCCTGCTCTGAACCTCCTCTTGTCCATGCTATCACACATCGCAGGTCCCGGGTACACAGCAAGGGCGGCCTCCAGTGCCTGTAAAGCTGTAAAGCTAAATAGAACATTGAAGCATCCAACTCCACCACCCACCAGATCCATAAACTCAATTCCCGTCCCACCACCCACCAGTTCCATAACCCCCACCACCCACCAGTTCCATAACCTCAATTCCCGTACCACCACCCACATAACCTCAATACATCCCCATCTCACTGCCTATCATTTCCATAACCACTAAACATTCCCTCCCACCACCCACCAATTCCAGAACCTCTACACATCCCAATCTCACCCCCCACCAATTCCAGAACCTCTACACGTTACCTCTCACCCCCACCGAGTCCAGATCCTCTATACATTCCCTCTCACCACCCACCAATTCTAGATACTTTATACCAGGTGTCTCCAACCAGTCGATCATGAGCTACCAGTAGCGCACAGCCTTCATTTTCACTGATCAGAAGTAGCTCTCACTACAGAAAAGGTTGGAGACCCCTGCTCTATACATTCCCTCTCACCACCCACCAATCCAGAACCTCTATACATTCCGTCACCACCCATCAGTTCCATAACCTCTATATGGATCATCAGTTTCATAATCTTTCTACGTTCCTGTCTCACCGGCCATGAATTCCATAACTTCTATACCAGGGTTCTCCAATGGAGGGCCGGATCCGTGCCAGATTTTTATGATAACTACATTTATCTAGATGTGGATATGTTAAAAATCTGGCATGGATCCGGCCCTTCAGGACTGACATTGGAGAACCCTGCTGTATACATTCCCGTCTCAGCACCCACTAACTCCATAAACTCTGTTATCGTCCCACTGCTCAGCCATATGCCACTTTCTGGTAATTGCTCAAGTACTCTGTGACTGATACGATGTTCTTTGTGTTTTGTTGAATTGCTTTTGCTGCTGCATGAAATTTCTGCTGAAGATTGCTTTGCTGTCTGTGTTCATGGAGCTGTGCATGAGGTCATGGCCTGCGCGTCTACTAGAGTCGCTCTGTTACACTCTTGCGTCTCTTTGCTGGAGTCCCTTTATTATCCACCACCTGGCCTTGTAATACTACCCCAGCATCTCATACTGTTGGGTTGTTTGATTGTGTTTACACCTACTCTGGATGGGTGGGTGGGTAGGTGGGTCGGTGGGTGGAAGAATGGCAGGCACCAGGCTGCGAGTGGCCAGCCCCAGAACCTTCCATTCTAAATCTGGTGCTCTGCATGTCGCAGTTGTAGCTCAAATGGTCCCACTCAACCCATCTCTTGTTTCCAGCGCTCATGGCTTTCTTATTCGAACTGAAGGACCTCGTCGACTTGATGTCCATCGGCACCCTGCTGGCGTACTCCCTGGTGGCGGTGTGTGTTCTGATTCTCAGGTGCGTACTGTTCTCTAGTGATTACATTTGATGAAGGATTGGGTGCGGTGAGGTGGGCTTCTTCTCCAGACTTCTTAAAGGTTCTCGTCTGGCGAGTCTTCTAGGAATGTACTAGGAGTACGGCGGTAGCCATCGCAGGCGAGCGGAATTAGGGTGGCCATTCTCTCGGTCACAAAGCTAGGGTTGGACCTGCAGGCTGCTGGTTCCATAGTGCGGATGGATCCTTGGGGTTCACCTCTGTGGTGGTGTCGCCACAGCCAGGCCAGGCACGTGCTCCAGCAGATGGAAGGGTCTGGTCTTCACATACCAACCATGGCCCCAGGCCGCAATTCTTTTTAGCCACCATAAACGCGCTTCGTGGAACTACTCCATGCATTCAACCCCTGGTACCTAAAGGAGGCCCAGTAGAGTAAAAAGTTTGGGGTTCCTAGTGTTTAGAGGGGACATGGCCTGACAAAGACCCAAAGCCCTTTTTGGGGTGCTCCAGAGACCGATTTCCATATGGGTGGTGCTCTTCTTGATAGTATAAACAATCTAGGAAGACTGAAATAGTAGGCAAAGGGAACAGCCAGTGGTTTACTGTTTTCAGGTAGATGAACCTCTCCCAGTTATGCAGTCTCAGTGGTCCTGCTCTTCGGTACTTAGAAAGTTGACTACGGCTTTCCGTTGTGGCTGCACAGCTGACACGGACTTTACAAATCCTACACTTATGGGTCTTTGCGGTCGCAAAAGCATCGTCCGCAAGGGCATGATCCATGCCAGATTTTCACAGTTGCCATTGACTATGGTAAAGCGATCCCTTTACTCTTTCTATAAATGTGTTTTGTGTAGCTATCCATAAATGTTTTTGTCTAGATATCCTGGAACAGACATTGATCCAGCCCTCGGCCTATCGTTGGGCACTGGTATTAAATCCACTATTGCCAAGGGTTGTTCCCCCAGACCGCCCTGTATCCCCACTGTGCCAGAGCCCTGGTGCTTTAAGGAGCTGTCTATCTATGCAGTGTTTGTTGGAAGTCTAGACACCCCAGGGATCAGTCCAAGGCACTGCACTGACAGAAGCCTCTGAATGCGAGTCTTGTGAAGGGCATGATGATGAATGCCCTTTCCACCCTTTGGCATCCACTCTCGGCTGATACCGGTGACGCCTTTCTATCCCTGAAGTACCTTCTTGCTTCTGTGCTCATCCTTCAGGGCAGAGGTACCCTGTCTGCTGATTTCTTTACTCCTTGTTGGACAAAGGGCACTATAGAGTCTCCCAGGGTTATATAAGCCCCCATTCCATTTTTTGGGTAGAATAAGCCCATTGCTAACTGCTCAGGGCTGCTCGGTTACATCCCTGGGTGCATTTTCAGTCTGCACCCCGTCGCCCCCTGCTGGTGAGGTCAGATGCAGGCGTTGGCTTGGTCCCTGCAGACCACTGACCTTCCATCTCCCTCCAGTCCAGCTTGAATATCAGTTCATTAACCTCCATCCTTTGCCCTCGTCTTTCCCTCTTAATGAGAGCAGCTCTGCCTCATTCGAGATCCGGTTCTGCTAATCAGTGATTTATTCATTCGGTGGGGGTGGACTGAAGGGCGTATGAGGGCTTGGAACTCACCCCCTCTCTTGAAAGACTCGCCTTCATGTTCATTGTGGACACACGTGTGCATTGCACGGCTGTCATGCGCTGTGCAGCTCTGGTGTGTGGTACGAGTTTCACCAGAACTCTTTGTAAGCTGTGCTATCCCCCAGCAGTGCTGGCCCCACAGGGTACAGCTTGAGCAGGCAGCACCTACAGGCACCTCCTACAGGATGCTGCATTCACCCTTGCTTCTTTTGTGCCAAGTGAGACTATGTGTAGTTTGTTCATCTGCATTTTTGATTTTTCTCTTTACTCAGGTATCAACCAGACCAACTCACCTGTGCGGATCTGGACGACCTTACCAGCCCAGAGTCTGAGAAAGTGGCCATGCACCTAGACGACCTTTCTGACCCCGGCCTCCCACCCAAATTCCAACTCAAGTGCCTGTTTGTGCCCCACAAAAGCTTTCCCACAGCCGTCTCTGGCCGCATCGTGTATGGCTGCGTCTCTGGGATCTGTAAGTGTGCTGGGGACTCTGGAATGGGGTGTGGTGGGGAGAAGCTCTTGGAACTGCTGTCTGACCTCCAAGTCCGCCTCTGTATGGCTGTGTGTCTGGGATCTGTAAGTGTGCTGGGGACTCTGGAATGGGGTGTGATGGGGAGCAGCTCTTGTAATGGCTGTGTCTGACCTCCAAGTCCGCCTCTGTATGGCTGCGTCTCTGGGATCTGTAAGTGTGCGGGGGACACTGGAATGGGGTGTGGTGGGGAGAAGCTCTTGGAACTGCTGTCTGACCTCCAAGTCCGCCTCTGTATGGCTGCGTCTCTGGGATCTGTAAGTGTGCTGGGGACTCTGGAATGGGGTGTGGTGGGGAGAAGCTCTTGGAACTGCTGTCTGACCTCCAAGTCCGCCTCTGTATGGCTGTGTGTCTGGGATCTGTAAGTGTGTTGGGGACTCTGGAATGGGGTGTGATGGGGAGAAGCTCTTGGAATGGCTGTGTCTGACCTCCAAGTCCGCCTCTGTATGGCTGCGTCTCTGGGATCTGTAAGTGTGCGGGGGACTCTGGAATGGGGTGTGGTGGGGAGAAGCTCTTGGAACTGCTGTCTGACCTCCAAGTCCGCCTCTGTATGGCTGCGTCTCTGGGATCTGTAAGTGTGCTGGGGACTCTGGAATGGGGTGTGGTGTGGAGAAGCTCTTGGAACTGCTGTCTGACCTCCAAGTCCGCCTCTGTATGGCTGCGTCTCTGGGATCTGTAAGTGTGCTGGGGACTCTGGAATGGGGTGTGCTGGGGAGAAGCTCTTGGAATGGCTGTGTCTGACCTCCAAGTCCGCATCTGTATGGCTGCGTCTCTGGGATCTGTAAGTGTGCGGGGGACTCTGGAATGTGGTGTGGTGGGGAGAAGCTCTTGGAAGGGCTGTGTCTGACCTCCAAGTCCGCCTCTGTATGGCTGCGTCTCTGGGATCTGTAAGTGTGCGGGGACTCTGGAATGGGGTGTGGTGGGGAGAAGCTCTTGGAAGGGCTGTGTCTGACCTCCAAGTCCGCATCTGTATGGCTGCGTCTCTGGGATCTGTAAGTGTGCTGGGGACTCTGGAATGGGGTGTGATGGGGAGAAGCTCTTGGAATGGCTGTGTCTGACCTCCAAGTCCGCATCTGCATGGCTGCGTCTCTGGGATCTGTAAGTGTGCTGGGGACTCTGGAATGGGGTGTGATGGGGAGAAGCTCTTGGAATGGCTGTGTCTGACCTCCAAGTGACAATAAGATCCCGAAAGGGCTGACCATAACACTTTATAGTGCTTAGATTGCTGTTCTGGGTTGTGTTGGGCATGTGTTCTCTGAACTGTTTTCTCTGTTCTGTTAACATACCTGCAGCATTATTTAGGGATGCCGTTGGCCCCTGAAGTGAGTCTTTTTTCTGAGCCTGCAGAATCCTTGCACTCTGGATTTCCTGTGTGGATGTCAGTCTGTGTAACCCCAAGTGCTGTTCTACAGAGTTATAAATGTGGATAATATCTTGTGGCTGATATTCTGCTGCCTGCGCCCTCACACAATGTTTGTTTTATTCAGAAGTTAACTTAGGTCATTTCCATAAATTACTTCTGAAAAACAGGAGCCCTTGAGCGGGCCCACAAAACACCTTCCTAACTATCAGATGGCACAACTCTGAAAAGCCTTCTGTAGTGGACTCCTGCTCCCTCCTATCACCTGACCCTGCAGGACCACCAGCAGCTGCTGCTGAGGCCTAGAAAGCAGCTCACCTCTGCCAGGTGACTTCCCTTCTGCCGCCTCCCTCTTAAAACGGAACCATTACATTTAAACCTCCCCTTCTGCTCGAGTGTTTATCTGTGCTTACTCCTGTTCACAAAGGGAGATTCAACCATGACATTTAAAGTTTTGAGGATTTATAAAACTGTCATAAACAGAAAAAAGCGAGAGAGAAAACTCGCTCATCTTCCCATGACTTTATCAATCAAACAACAAGAGCGAGTACTTTGTGTTCCTGACCTATGACCCTTTGGAGTCTCTCACTTACAGAAATGCAGGCGGGGACCTTCACTCACCCACCTAAGTGGTGACATGCCTCATTGGGTTCCCACCCTGGACGCCGAGTGCCTCCAAGGAGTGCTTCCACGCCTGATAACAGCGGAGCTGGTTTTTGTTTTGAGTGAAGTAAAAAGGTGCAATTGGCTTAACATTGACTCAAGGGCACCTACCAAAAAGGTATTTTAATCTTGTGATCTTTGGCAAGTTTAAAATCAGTGTTTGGGTACCGTTGAGATATCAAGGGTCCCATGTTCTAAAACAGGTCAAAACTAAAATCCCGCGGTAGACAGAACTGGCTAGTGGAAGCAAATTTCAGTTTTAAAGAAATCTGACCCCAGTTTTCCATGTGCATTAAGACACAGTAAGAACAGCTCCCAGACTGAGGAATGCTGTGTACAGAGCCCCGAAGGAGGCGTTCAGTGCGCTCGAATCACCCCTCTGCTCAAGTTACTTTTTATCCTGGAGGTGCACCCTGCTTCCTGGCATCTTTAATACACGATATTACACACTGCTTACTGCGGCTTTGTCCCATTCATACACTGTGCTCTCTAGGTATAAGTTAGTGTCCTTCACCAGGGCGGCATACCACTGGCAATCCTCTTTAGACGAGCATTCATCTTTTTGTGTCTGACTACAGACTGTTTTAGATGTTTGATGCAAGCAGTGATGAGATTGCTGCAATGCTTGGCATATTGCAAATATTTATACCGTGCCATTGTCGTTGGGGCTATGGGTATGTAATCCCTACAGTCATTTTTCTACTTCACAAATTCACATGCATGGAATAATGGCTCCACCCTGTGCCCTTTTCTTTATATGACAGGCATATCATCTTTAGAAGGAAGGCTAGCTAAAACCAAAAAAAACACTGGCAAAGCCAACGGGTGCATGGGTTGCAGGGAGGGGGATTGAGTACTTGGTACCATCCTGTTAGTGTCAGGGCAGAGAGCTGGTGTTGTGTTATGGACTGGGAGGTGATGGTAACAAATTGGGCTCCTCACCCCGCTGAAAACTCTGCCTGTGTCCACATCCGAGGCCTACACTTTGGAATATCACCTCTGTACGAATCCCCTGATTGGTTGAAGCTCTCTGGAAGCTGAGATGTGCTGCAGGCGCTCCTCTAACGAGAGCTGGCTCGTTTCTTCTCTTGCAGCTCTTGTGTTCGTCATCCTTTGTATAATCCTGTCGGTGAAGCTCGATGCACTCCTGGCGGGAAGCGTGGTCTGGATCGCGGCATGTGTTTTCCTTCTGCTCATCTGTGCCGTAATCACGGGGCTGATTTGGAGACAGCCGGAAAGCGGTGTTCGTCTGTCTTTCAAGGTAGGAACGAATGTGCGATAAGTGTGGTCTATGTTTTCTTTCCTTCTGTCTTCTCTGTCCTATCTCTGCCTTTTGTTTTGATGGAGTGCCATTCAGCCTCTGCTGCCATTTCTCTTTTGTTTCTTGGTACCTTTGGAATCCAGCACACGGTGCTGGTGTTCAGCCTATCTAGAGACTCTTGGGCTCTGGAGACAAAGGGACCTGATTGTCCAGTGACAGAAGCAAAGTTAAGGTTTCTTCCCATGGATTTACTGTTGACTATTGATCACATCTTTCTTCTGCAGTGTTGTGTAGCTGCTGCCTCCTGGTAACCCCTTGTCTCACCCTCTTACTGTGTGTTTTCCATCATGGCCTTTTCGTTGATGGTCATGATTATTTTTACTGGCGTGGCGGGTTGAAGAAATACTCTTCCCAGGAAACATTTGTGTTTTTACAATTTTTTTTTAAAGTTTAGGCTGTCCTGGTGTCTACAATACAAAGCCTAAAACACTTAAAATGTGCAAATGAAGGTATAGATGCACCATTAAACCTGTGAAGCCTTTGGGGATCTCTTGCACCTCCAGCATAGCACATCTAGAGCCCTGTGTTGACCTCTTCCCTGAAAGGCAGACCTTTCTCTTTCCTCATCACAAGAGAAGCACCCCTCCGTCCAGGCCTACTCGAGAGCCCCTGCGCCAGCAGTCAGCCTGGCTGAGCTTAAACTGGAGCCCCCTTTCTGGTGTTAAATGAACGCTTTCCGTCTACGCATCGTAATCTTTCTAATAACAGTCTCTTTGATTTTGCACTGAGTAGGTTTTAAAAGTGTTAATAAGCTTAGAGAAGTGTGTGTATGTATGTATTTTCAAATGTAAACATTAAATCTTATCTGAAAAGATAAGTGTTCCACGATCCCTCGCATTAGAAAGCAGTGTGCAGTGTTTTTAGTAGTTTAGTGAATATTCCGGTGACAGAACTGAAAGGAAGATCTCCATATTTTCAGCTTCTTACTTTACCTACGCCCTCCTTATGTCCTTTTGCTTGTGCAGCATTTGCCTGTCATCTCAAGACCTTCTCCATATTTTCAGCTTTTTACTTTACCTACGCCCTCCTTATGTCCTTTTGCTTGTGCAGCATTTGCCTGTCATCTCAAGACCTTCGTATTTTCAGCTTCTTACTTTACCTACCCCCTCCTTATGTCCTTTTGCTTGTGCAGCATTTGCCTGTCATTTCAAGACCTTCTCCATATTTTCAGCTTCTTGCCGTACCTACGCCCTCCCTATGTCCTTTTGCTTGTGCAGCATTTGCCTGTCATCTCAAGACCTTCTCCATATTTTCCGCTTCTTGCCGTACCTACCCCCTCCTTATGTCCTTTTGCTTGTGCAGCATTTGCCTTTCATTTCCAGTTGGAAAGTTCAACATTGAGAGCTTCTAGAAGGCTTGTTTCCTTGAAGTGAATTGTTTCACTAGTACAAGCGCGCTGTGTGTGCTAGCGCACCGGTTTCTGTGTGTTGACTTACCTCTTGCCTTGTTGTCTTGCAGGTGCCTGCTCTCCCCCTCCTCCCTCTCTTCAGTGTGTTTGTGAATATTTACCTCATGATGCAGTTGGATGCTATGACCTGGGCCCGGTTTGGAGTCTGGATGATAATAGGTAAATTTGCACTGTGGGTGGGATTTTCCATGCACAAGTGCTGTGGGTTAACGAGTGGGACGGGGTGGAAGGTGTGTAAGATGGGAAATGTGTACTGTGGGTGGGATTCTCCATGCACAAGTGCTGTGGGTTAACGAGTGGGACGGGGTGGAAGGCGTGTAAGATGGGAAATGTGTACTGTGGGTGGGATTCTCCATGCACAAGTGCTGTGGGTTAATGAGTGGGACGGGGTGGAAGGTGTGTAAGATGGGAAATGTGTACTGCGGGTGGGATTCTCCATGCACAAGTGCTGTGGGTTAACGAGTGGGACGGGGTGGAAGGTGTGTAAGATGGGAAATGTGTACTGTGGGTGGGATTCTCCATGCACAAGTGCTGTGGGTTAACGAGTGGGACGGGGTGGAAGGCGTGTAAGATGGGAAATGTGTACTGTGGGTGGGATTCTCCATGCACAAGTGCTGTGGGTTAACGAGCGACGGGATGGAAGGTGTGTAAGATGGGAAATGTGTACTGCGGGTGGGATTCTCCATGCACAAGTGCTGTGGGTTAACGAGTGGGACGGGGTGGAAGGTGTGTAAGATGGGAAATGTGTACTGTGGGTGGGATTCTCCTTGCACAAGTGCTGTGGGTTAACGAGTGGGACTGGGTGGAAGGTGTGTAAGATGGGAAATGTGTACTGTGGGTGGGATTCTCCATGCACAAGCGCTGTGGGTTAACGAGTGGGACGGGGTGGAAGGTGTGTAAGATGGGAAATGTGTACTGTGGGTGGGATTCTCCATGCACAAGTGCTGTGGGTTAAAGAGTGGGACGGGGTGGAAGGTGTGTAAGATGGGAAATGTGTACTGTGGGTGGGATTCTCCATGCACAAGTGCTGTTGGTTAACGAGTGGGACGGTGTGGAAGGCGTGTAAGATGGGAAATGTGTACTGTGGGTGGGATTCTCCATGCACAAGTGCTGTGGGTTAACGAGTGGGACGGGGTGGAAGGCGTGTAAGATGGGAAATGTGTACTGTGGGTGGGATTCTCCATGCACAAGTGCTGTGGGTTAACGAGTGGGACGGGGTGGAAGGTGTGTAAGATGGGAAATGTGTACTGTGGGTGGGATTCTCCATGCACAAGTGCTGTGGGTTGACCAGTGGGACGGGGTGGGAGGATTGTAAGATGTGAAATTTGCAGTGTGGGTGGGATTCTTCTTGCACGAGTGCTGTTAGTTTGCCAGTGGGGCGGGTGGAATGATTGTAAGATGGAATATTTGCACTGTGGGTGGGATTCTTCTTGCACGAGTGCTGTGGGTTGACCAGTGGGACAGGGTGGGAGGATTGTAAGATGGAATATTTGCATTCTGGGTTGGATTCTCTGTGCACAAGTGCTGTGGGTTGACCAGTGGGATGGGTGGAAGGATTGTAAGATGGGAACTTTGCACTGCTGGAAAAACTCTGGTGAGTCTTTAATTTTTGGTAAAATAACTCATCATTCCAATCCCTTGGCAGGTTTCGCAATCTATTTCGGCTATGGAATACGCAAGAGTGTTGAAGGGCAGGAGCGTGAGGAGCGTGAGTTGACGCTAAAAGCCAAGCCGCCCATCTACCTCAAAGACGACTCCACGGGTCTGGTGACGTCCACCATATGACCACGTCTTCGGGACATTGGCCCAGGCGCTCCATCGCTACTGTTTTAGTCTCTGGGACTTTTAGTACCGCCACCTGTTTACGGGTGGAGTTGCCAAATAAAGACTGGAGCAATATGTTATGTTAACATAGTGTTTGAGTCTCGCTCCATATAATGTATGCACTCGTATGTTCGAGGGGCTGAGCCCCTACGCTACATCTGAATATCATGCATCCTCCTGTACTCTATGAAAGAGTACTTGTACAGAAAAATGCTCGTCGCGTTTAGCATTGCACTAGTTGGTAAAAATGGCCTTTTGTCCCTTCCCTTCTGTCTTACAATCACAATTGTATTTAATATTTATCAGAATGCTATTAGACTGCCCACTGTTCTGCTATGTAACTTGTACATGGTTTTTAATGTTTTATAACTTTTTTTGTACTTTATTTTTACTGTAAATTTGTTTATATAGTATGTGAGAAAAAAAGCTGGTAAAGTTTTTTTGTACAAAATAACTCTGGTCGCTTTATCATTATCATAAGAACTTGCTTATTTAATTAGGAAAACTTGACAAAAAACGTTATTCTCTTTCTGTGTGCGGCGCCTCCTAACACTTTAGTAACAGAAAAATAAATCTTTCCAATATTTTTTTTAAAAAATCAACTTTTTTTTCTCTTCATTACATGTACGTGTTTACAACATGTGTTGCTGTAGATTACATGCTGCACACACCTGCCACCTTGCATTGGGCTTAGAATGTAACAAGTTGTTTTTCAAGGAAGTGCTTTCGGTTTGGAGGTGGCATGGTACCTCCCCAGAACCCAGAATTCTGCTGGGTGCAGGCCCTCCTCAGATTGGATCTTGACCTGCTTCAAGTGCTCGGCTAAAACTGTGCCCCAGAATATTTCAGGACTGAGGAGCTGAAGGCTGAAGCTGCTGCATCAATCAATCATAGCATTTGTAAAGCGCACTACATACCCGTGAGGGTCTCAAGGCGCTGGAGGGGGGAGAGGGGGGTTGCTGCTACTGCTTGAAGAGCCAGGTCTTGAGGAGGCTTCTGAAGGTCAGCAGGTCTTGGGTCTGCCGTAGGTGGTTGGGGAGGGTGTTCCAGGTCTTGGCGGCGAGGTGGGAGAACGATCTGCCACCGGAGGTCGCTCTTCGGATGCGGGGGACTGTGGCGAGGTCGGCGGAGCGGAGCTGGCGGGTGGGGGTGTAGAAGCTGAGTCGTCCGTTGAGGTACGCTGGTCCGGTGTTGTGGAGAGCCTTGTGTGCGTGGGTGAGGAGCTTGAAGGTTATCCTCTTGTTGACGGGGAGCCAGTGCAGGTCTCTCAGGTGGGGTGTGATGTGGCTGCGGCGGTGGATGTCGAGGATCAGGCGTGCAGAGGTGTTCTGGATCCGTTCAAGCCGTTTCAGGAGTTTGGCCGAGGCTCCAGCGTAGAGGGCGTTTCCGTAGTCCAATCTGCTGCTGACGAGGGCCTGGGTGACCGTTCTTCTCGTTTCGGTGGGGATCCACTTGTAGATCTTGCGGAGCATGCGGAGGGTGTTGAAGCTGGCGGAAGATACAGCGTTGACCTGCTTTGTCATGGAGAGGGTGGAGTCGAGGATGACCCCTAGGTTGCGTGCGTGGTCGGTGGGTGTAGGAGCAGTTCCCAGTGCGGCCGGCCACCAGGAGTCGTCCCAGGCCGAGGGGGTAGGTCCGAGGATGAGGACCTCCGTCTTGTCCGAGTTCAACTTCAGTCGGCTGTTCCTCATCCATTCGGCGACGGCCTTCATTCCTTCGTGGAGGTTGGCTTTGGGGGTCCTTGGTGAGGGAGAGGATCAGATGGGTGTCGTCGGCGTAAGAGATGATGTTGAGGTTGTGCAGTCGGGCGACGTGGGCGAGTGGTGCCATGTAGATGTTAAACAGCTGAGGGATGAGCTGCATCAGTGCTTAATTTGTGCCTGTGGTTTCCGGTGCTCAGCACCAGCAATTAATTGTCAGCACTGGCTCTAGGGCTAGTCCACCACATGGTGGCACTGTTTTTTTAAGTTTGAGATGAGCACAAGTGTGTTTTAAAAGTCAAAATACATAAAAATAGTCTGAAGTCTATCACTTGTAGGAGTGCGATGGTGTGGTGCAGGCTGCCGTGGCCTCCCGAGAAGGGCCCTAGCACTATTTTTTTTTTTTTTTACAAATTAAGTACTGTTGCATCCAGCATACCGACCAACCCCATCCGAGAGCAGATTGCGCTGAAGAGCTTTGGCCCAGATCATATGAGAATGACTTAAATGGTGCCCTCCTTGCAATATCTAGTTTCCTTGTCGGACACTACTAGGGCCCAGATTTTTCAAATAAATCATGCAGTGCAGCAGGTGAAGTAGCTGCATTGCGTAAATAGGAGAGCAGAACAGTGCCGTATCTAAACGATGTGGAGCAGTTCTGCTCTCTGCGCTGGCGCACTTCATGCTGCCATGCGTCTACTCAGACACCCTTGCACCACAGGGCAAGGGTGTCTGCGCTGTGGCCAGCATAGTTTTGTGCTGGAAGGTGTCTATTCCTGCACAAAAACTCACTACACAAAGGTAATTTCCTCCCGCAAAGGGGAAAAATGAGGAGAAATAAAAACATTTTTCCTAACTACGTCCACCTGAGGAAGGAGCAGGATTTTGACGCAAACCCATGTCTGCTAGTCTTTGTAGATATGCATTTGTGTCAAAATCCATGGGCGGATGCACCTCCCTGATGAAAAGTAACAGAAGGGAGCACATTGCGCTGTTACATTATTTTAGATTACAATCCAACACAAATCAATATTTGCATTGGGGTGTAATGGCCTGATAACGTGTTGAGGCGTTATTTGTCGCCTTTGATAAATAACATCTGAAAGAGACACGTTAGTGACAGATTCCTTACCTTAGAATATCCCCAGGCGTCAGGCTGGATCCGGAAATCTTTGCGTAGCAGTACCCCTGCGCGTCGGTAGGCGGCGTCGTGCGGCTCTGCGTCCGTCGGGCTCGCCGGGATGACGTGCGGCCAGTACTTAGACGCCGCCCATGCGCGCTGGCGTCAGTTCTTTCTTTTTCCGCGCCAGTAAGCGCAGATCCGGATTGAGCAGTGCCCCAGTAATTTTTTGACTGAGTATTTTTGAGACTTTTTTGTCCAAGTTTTCGAGTCGTTTCGACTCCAAGGTGTCAGTAGGGATGCCCGGCTTCAAGCCATGCGAGGTCTGTAATCGCATGATGTCGATTACGGATCCGCACCGCCAGTGTCTCTTCTGCCTGGGGCGCGGCCACGACCCCACGTCGTGCCCCGAGTGTCGGTCCCTCGCCCCGAAGGCTTTGCGAGAGCGGTCTCGAAAGCTTCTCGAGGCCCGGCACTCGGCTCCGCGCCGATCGAGGTCCCGGGAGAGGTCGAGGGGCCGGTCGCGGAGCCGTCGTCATTCCTCGGGGTCTAAGTCTTCGTCTTCAGGTAAGGCGAAGCACAAGAGGTCTAAGAAGCGTCGCTATAAGACCTCCCCTCGCCGGTCTCACGACTCGGCTGAGCGTCCTGTTGGTACCGCCCCCGCGGCTCTGGGAGTACCCGTTGAGCCGGTGTCGGCCTACCCGCCTGTTCCGGGTCCGACGTCGACTTCGGCCGACATCCAGAACTTCTTGTCGGCCATGGCTCGCATCTTCGGGCCTAAGGGTTACCCCGGTGCGCCTTCGGGCCCCTCGGGCCCCAGTGGAGGTTCCCCTTCGGCGGCTCCGGCCCCGGCGGCTCCGGGCGCCACAGGACCCCCTCGGATCCAGGCCTGGATCCCGGTCGACGCTGGTTGACCTGACAACACCTCCGCCGGCGCGGACCTCCCCAGTACCACTCCCGGCGCCGTCCGAGGTCCCGGACGACGCCGTCCCCAGATTCGCACCGGACACGGAGCCGGATCGACGTCGGCCGACGCCGATGGGACCTTTCTTCCCTCATGTCCATCCTCCTTACTTTTCACCTGTTTTGGAGGACGGGGAGGACTGGGAGGGGTCGGAAGACCCTCTCACAGCCCAATGTGAGCCTTATCAGGACTGGGCAGAGGAACTGGGTGATGCCAGTGGCCTGGACACCTCTCCAGACCTTGGCATGCTGTCTCCTCCTTCCGTGGCTACGGAGGAGGGAGCAAGTTATGCAACGGTGTTGCGTAGGGCGGCCTTGCGCCTCGAGCTCCCTACAGTGGCTGTCAGGACTAACCTCCTGACGGAAGTGCTTCAGCCGGCGGCTACCTCCTCGGAGCCACTGCTGCCGTTCAACGACGCACTTTCGGACGTTCTTTTGGGCATCTGGTCCAGGCCCATCGCCCGGCCCCGGGCGACCCCTTGTTCCTCTCCCAACACCCCACCCCCGAGAGCTTGGTTGTCCAAGCCTCTACTTCTCAGAGCGCCTTCCCTACGGCTCCGCCGGACAGGGAATCCAAAAACTGGACCAATTTGGGAAGAAGGTTTTTCTTCCTCCAGTGCTGGCTTGCGGTCCGTGAACACCGCTTGCCTTTTGGGCCGTTATTCCCACTCTCTGTGGGATTCGGTGGCGCAAGTGCTGCCTAAGTGTCCTGAGGAGGTCCAGACACTACTCACCCGTGTTATTGCAGACGGGAGAGACGCGGCGAAGTTCACAATACGATGTGGCCTAGACACCGCCGACTCGCTGGGAGGATCGCTTGCCACGACGGTGGCGCTTCGCCATCACGCCTGGCTGAGGACCACTGGTTTCTCGGGCGATGTCCAAAACACCCTTATGGACATGCCCTTCGATGGCATCCGCCTTTTTGGCAATAAGGCAGACAGCGCGCTGGAGCGCTTTAAGGACTCGCGGGCTACGGCCAAGTCCTTGGGCCTCTCCGCCTCGCGCCCTCCGCAGCAGTCTGCTTTTCGCCCCTTTCGTGGCCACGAAAGGGGCGCCCAGTCACGTCCATTGCCCAGCCACCGGCCCGCGCAGCAAGCGTCTTCGCGTGGCCGAGGACGTGGCTCCCGCCGAGGCGGGTCGGGTAACCAGCGTGCGGGTCATGCCTCCAAGCCCTCCTAGTCCATCGTTTCAGGTCCACAGCACGCCAGTGGGGGGCAGGGTCCGCCATCACCTTCACCACTGGCGTGCCATCCCATCGGACAAGTGGGTCTTGGACATTGTCCGAAGGGGCTACTCCCTCCCCTTCGAGACTACCCCCCCAGCCATGCCACCTCAATGCCACCGCATGTCGGGGGATCATTTGGTGCTTCTTCAGAAGGAAGTTGCGGCCCTCTTGGCCAAGGGGGCCATCGAGCGCGTTCCGGCCCCAGAAGTAGGGCGTGGTTGTTACTCCCACTACTTTCTGGTGCCCAAGGAGGACATGCGTCCTATCTTGGACCTCTGGAACGTCAATCGCTTCCTCCGGAAGGAGAAGTTCAAGATGCTCACCCTAGCTCAGGTCTTGACTGCCCTCGACCCTGGAGACTGGATGGTAGCGTTGGACTTGCAGGACGCATATTTTCACATCCCCGTCCTGCCGGCCCACCGGCGTTACCTGCGGTTCACGGTAGGCCTCGAGCATTTTCAGTTCACCGTGCTCCCCTTTGGCCTTACCAGCGCCCCTCGGGTGTTCACGAAAGTGATGGCGGTGGTCGCAGCTCATCTGCGCCGGGCAGGGGTTCCAGTCTTCCCCTACCTCGACGACTGGTTGTTGAAGGCGGGCTCGTCCCAGGCAGTCGTCTCCCACCTCCAGACTACGGCCGAACTCCTGCACTCGCTGGGGTTCTCCATCAACGTGCCGAAGTCGCACCTGATTCCTTCTCCACAGCTCCTTTTCATCGGAGCAGTTCTGGACACAATGCAGTTTCGGGCCTATCCTCCCGAACGGCGAGTCCAGGATATTCAGGCTATGATTCCTATCTTTCAGCCTCTATCCTGGGTTTCGGTACGGATGACCCTGAAGCTGCTGGGCCTCATGCCTCCTGCATCCTGCTGGTCGATCATGCCAGATGGCATATGCGGGCTCTGCAGTGGGACCTGAAGTTCCAGTGGGCGCAGCATCAGGGGAACCTGTCCGATTACGTCCAGATCTCAGAGGGAACTGCACAGCAGTTGCAGTGGTGGCTCTCAAACCGGCAATGGGTCATGGGCAGATCCCTCTCCCTTCCCCAGCCAGAGCACACAGTTGTGACGGACGCGTCCCTTCTGGGATGGGGCGGTCACATGGGAGAGGCGGAGATCAGAGGCCTCTGGTCTCCGGCGGAGTCCCGGCTCCATATCAACCTTCTGGAGCTCCGGGCGATCCGACTTGCACTCAAGGCATTCCTTCCCTCTGTCAAAGGGAAGGTAGTGCAGGTGTTCACAGACAACACCACCGCCATGTGGTACTGCAACAAACAAGGCGGGGTGGGGTCGTGGACCCTATGTCAGGAGGCTCTGCGTCTCTGGACATGGCTGGAACATCAGGGCATGCGCCTGATGGTTCTACACCTGGCAGGTTCCCTGAACGCCAGGGCGGACGAACTCAGCCGCAGGTGCATGATGGATCACGAATGGCGTCTTCACTCGGAGGTGGCGCAAGGACTCTTTCTACAGTGGGGAGAGCCTTGGTTAGATCTATTCGCCACCGAAGAGAACGCGCAATGTCATCAGTTCTGCGTGTTGGAATTTCCAAGGCGGCACTCGCTCGGCGACGCTTTTCGTCGCGAGTGGAGTTGCGGTCTGTTGTACGCCTTTCCGCCTATACCACTTCTACCCAGAGTGTTGAAGAAGATTCGGCGCGACCGGGCCCAAGTCATTCTTGTGGCTCCGGACTGGGCTCGAAGAGTTTGGTATCCCGAGCTACTCAGTATGAGCGTCGATCCCCCGATCCGTCTGCCTCTTCGGGAGGATCTCCTGTCGCAGCAGCAGGGGACGGTCCTCCACCCGAACCTGTCCAGTCTCCACCTCCTTGCGTGGAGATTGAGCGGCGGCAGTTGATTCCTTTCGACTTGCCTCCCGAAGTTTGTGATGTGATTCTGGCGTCCCTCCACTAAGGTGGTATACGCCTGCAGGTGGAACAAGTTTGTGGCATGGTGCACAGCAAAGGCTGTGAATCCCCTTTCTGCCCCTCTTTCTGAGGTTCTTCTGTTCCTTCTTTCTCTGGCCCAACAGGGTTCTGCCCTGGGTACCATCAAGGGCTATCTTTGTGCAATCTCGGCCTTCCTCAGGCTTCCTGATCAGCCCTCCCTTTTCAAGTCCCCTGTTGTTAACAGGTTTCTTAAAGGCATTACACACCTCTTTCCTCCTGTTCCGTTTGTGATGCCTCAGTGGGACTTGAACTTGGTTCTTACCTTTTAATGTGCGCTCCCTTTGAGCCTCTACATAACTGTCCTCTTCGTCTTCTCACTCTGAAGACAGCCTTTCTGGTGGCCATCACCTCCGCTCGGCGGATGAGTGAGCTCCAGGCTCTTTCGTGCAAGCCCCCCTTTCTGTCTGTCCATCCAGACAAGGTTGTTCTTAGGACGCGTCTGTCCTTCTTGCCAAAGGTGGTTACTGCTTTTCACATTGGGCAGACCATCACTTTGCCCACCTTCTTTCCGCCTCCGCATCCTTCTAGAGAGGAAGAGAGGCTACACCGTCTGGACCCAAAACGTGCGATTTCATTTTATCTAAACCGCACACAGCAGTTCCGGGTGGACGACCAGCTCTTTGTTGGCTACGTGGGCGCCAAAAAAGGTCGGGCGGTACACAACGGACCATCTCCCGCTGGGTCGCGTTGTGTATCAAGGCCTGCTATTCTTTGGCTAAAAAGGAGCCCCCTGTTGGGCTACGTGCCCATTCCACCAGGGCGACAGCCGCCACCACGGCTTTGGGACGTGGTGTTCCATTGCAGGACATTTGTCAGGCAGCTACGTGGGCCTCGCTGCACACGTTTACCAAGCATTACTGCCTTGACAGCCAAGTCCGGAGAGACGGCTTCTTTGGCCGTTCTGTTCTCCGAGACTTCCTTGTCTGATCTTTGTTCGCAGACCCACCACCGGGGTTGGTATTGCTGGGGTATCTATTCTAAGGTAAGGAATCTGTCACTAACGTGTCTCTTTCAGATGCACAAGTTACTAACTTGTGTAACGATATATCTGTAAGAGACAGTAGTTAGTGACAGATTCCTTACCGCCCCACCCATCCTCCCCGTTCTGCGAACTGATTTCTAGGGTTAAGGACATTCCTTTCAGGGCCTAGTTTTCAGACACCAGTGTCAGTTTCTTGCATGGCTCTGCGTTTCTGGCGCGGAAAGTCGTGTACAGAACTGACGCCAGCGCGCATGGGCGGCGTCTAAGTACTGGCCGCGACGTCATCCCGGCGATCCCGACGACGGACGCGGAGCCGCACGACGCCGCCTATCGACGCGCAGGGGTACTGCTACGCAAAACTTTCCGGATCCAGCTTAACGCCTGGGGATATTCTAAGGTAAGGAATTTGTCACTAACTACTGTCTCTTACAGATATATCGTTACACAAGTTAGTAACTTGTGCGTTACCACGTGGTTCGTTATTTATCTGGGGCGATTAATAACACCTATTATGAGTATATGGGGAAGAATATACGGATTTTGGTGTTTAACACACCAAAATTCACATGAATTGGGAAATACCATACACATTTCCCCTGTTAATTTGCTGAAATTTAACCAAGCTTGAGGTATTTAACACATCCGATAACTATCATACACCATAGAAGACCCAAAGCGAGCACTCTGATCTGTGATCAAAAGCAAGCTACAAGTATGGCCAGCATTGTAAAGACCAAACTAGGAGAGAAGCAAAGACACTCAAGGATAGCATAAGTGCCAGACAGTGAGCGCATGAAGCCAAAGAGGAGAAAGCATATCCAGGAAGACTATCCCAATCAGAGGGCATAAAAGAAGGCTATCTAGTAGAATCCTATACACAGGAACCATCCCCTAAAGCACATCCAACAGGCTGCCTCTGACATCAGAAGGAGAAGCTCAACCAGAGCTTCTGCTTCTATGCTCCTGGTGAGCAGAAGACCCACCAGGAGCATAGAAGCAGAAGCTGCTGCCAACAACAGAGTCACTTAAACACTTTAATCACCTTTAAAAAGTAGATTGAAAATAAATTGCCATCTAGTTAGCACCTAAAGTGCAGGCAACATAAATAGGCAGCATTTAAAGTTAATATAAAAATTAATTAAACAAACACACTTTAATTTAGCTTTGTTATTGAAGAGAAATGGATAATTTTAGTTGGGTGTGAACAATGTGCACTAGCATCGTGCAATTACTCTAAGTGAAGGGAGCCAGTGGGTAAAATGGGCTGAACTTTTGTGCCACGCAGTATGCTGCAAGCGAGCAGAAGCACAATGTGAATAACAATTGAAAAGGCTAATGCATGAAGTTCGCTCTCTGTATGTATATTATTAGGCTTTCCTGTTTTCAGTTTCTATTTTTGGTAAATTCTGGTGGGGTTTTTTCAGTGTTTTCAAGTTATTTCAATACCTTAAAAAACAGTGGTTACCCTTGTTGTGCAGTAGACATGGAGAAGCAAAGTTGTGAGGTGTGGCAAGTTGCTTATTTTGTTCGCGTCTGTTTAGGGCGGAAGGTGTATGAGTTAGGGGTGGCGGTGCAGCATGTGGGTCATGTAGTAAGGTTCTATATTGTCCAATGGATGAGAGGCGGTTAAAAGAGAGTTGCTGTGATGCTGTATATGTGTTGGGTGTGGTGGACGAGTGAAAGCTAGGTATTGGAGTTTGTTCATTTGTGTAATTTGAAAGGTGGGTGTATGTTTGTAGTTTGTTATGGTAAGTATTATGAGGTGTTGTGCTTGAGAGATTTTGTTGTGCTGGTGTGCGTGATATGTTTTGTTTTTGAAGAGTAGTGAAAGGGGATGCTGACATATTTGTTTTATGAGACGGATTTGTTAGTATAGTACTGCTTGTGAGTGAAAGTTGTAAGGTAAAGGGGGTGGTGATGTGTTTGTGAGTAGAGTGTATGTTGTGTGTAAGAGTGGATGAACTAGAGTTGTGAGTGTTTGTCTTTGACTTGTTTGCTGCAAGAGGTAATATGTGGGTTGTAGATGTTGTGTGGTTGTTTTATTGTGGTCGCAAGAAGAGGAGAGTGTTGGTCGGAGAAGTGATGGAAGGCTGAATATAGGTTTGTTAGTAACAAAAAGGGGTCTGTTGGTTATAATTAGAGCAGGGAGTGTGTCTGGTTGGGATATAGTTCAGTGTGGTGTGGAATTTGGTTGTGTTAGTCATGAGTGGATTGGCTAGTGGTATAGGATACAGTTGTGTACTGTTTGTAGGTGATGGTGGAAATGTGTGGTAGCTGGGATCTAAGGGTGTATAGGTGTGGTTTGCGTGGTTTTGTAGTGGGTGCTGAGACATTGAATTGTGCATTGGGTTAGTTTGTAGTAAATGTGAAGAACATTTGCTGTGAGTGTGTTACTCTGTGGATGTGGGTGGTGTAGCGTGGGTTCTGGTGAATGAGAAAATGTGCAACATTTCGGGAAACAGCGTTTACAACGCTGTCATTACGTCGCAAGACTATTACAACGCGATTGTTACAACAACCGCGTTGTTAGTACGTCATGCATTTACATCGCAAGTCATTAGAACAACTTGCTGTAGGGGGCGCTGAGGTATTGGAAATGGATTCCAACACCTTCCCTACTGTTGCGCAAACTGGAGTAGGAATAGTAAATAATACTATTCCTAAATCCAGCGCGCCCCCTACAGCAAGTCGTTGTAATGACTTGCGATGTAATGCATCCCGTACTAACAATGCGGTCGCTGTAACAACCGCGTTGTAAAAGCACGCGATGTAATACAGTGCGTTGTAATGTACTATATTCAACATTTCTGGCCCTAGTCCCGACCAGTCTCGAACAGGCTCAAACAGGCACTCACCCTTGTCCTCTCCACCCTTAGCCTCAACGCCCTGGCTTAGACACCCTAAGCCCTGGCCTTATATAGCCCTAGTGATCAGGTAACCCCTTCAGCCAATGGGAACCCTAGCCCTAACCAATCACAACACTAGCCCTAAACCCTAGGACCAATAGGAAACCAAGCCCTTACAACCAATCCCAGCCCTAGTCCAAGCACCCAATCAGGCACAAAACCATAAACCCTACGTCCAATAGAAAGCCTAAATCCCAACCCTAGTCCCAACCCTGTTTGCAGCAACCAATCACACAAGGAACCCTAAGCATTATATCCAATAGAAAACCTAGGCCTAGTCTCAACCCTAGTCCCAGCAGCCAATCACACATGAAACCCTAAGCCCTATATCCAATAGAAAGCATAACCCTAGCCCTAGTCCCAACCCTAGACCCAGCAACCAATCACACAGGAAACCCTAAGCCCTACGTCCAAAAGAAAGCCCAGCCCCAAGAACCAATCTAAAACCCTAAACCTATCCACCAATCAGATCACTAACCCTAAGCCCTACATTAATAGAATCACTGACCCAGGAACCAATCAGAACCCTCAAATAACCAACCAATGAGAACACTAATCCTAATCCAATAGAGACACCAGATGCAACCACCAATCAGTGCACACATGTACCATCCAATAGCAGACTATATAAGGTCCCTGCGATCTCAGTCACAGTTTGCTGGCCAGGTAGTTGGAATCTCCTAGGAGACAGACAGGCTCAATCCACACTTTGGAGTTCTGCAGGTAAGGGCCTAACAAACTTTGACCTCTAACAATACTGTTTGTATAAAACTTTACTCACTTTCCGAGCGAAAAAACAAGTGCACAATCCCTACAGGACACAGCTTAAACAGCTCACAGCAGATGACTGCTGTCTCAGAGCACCCTCTCTTCACTCTCTGATGTAAAACATCCCTGTTGCTAAGGGGGAAAAGGGAGGGGGTCTGGTTTCACTCACTTGCTAACACAAAATGGGAGCTGGATTGCTTAACATACAGGTCAGAGCAAGGGAGAAATTAGTAGGGAAAAACAGATAGTCACGGGGAATGTGAGGAAAAAAACAACAGGTAGGAGAGGGATCTTCCTCCAGCCGTTTTCTTGCGGATCCGTGGGATGGTGCGCCAGGGCCAGTTGGGCGGAGCGGAGACGTCTGATGGGAGCGTAGAAGGAGAGGCGGTGGTTGAGGGATTCGGGTCCGGCGTTGTGGAGGGCTTTGTAGGCCTTTTGCCTATTTCCACAGTGAGCCTCCAGTCCTTTTTAGGTTTTGCCTCAGACAGCACACATGCACTGCTGCTTGCGGTGATCAATTGTTTCTTTAAAAAAAAATCTGAAAAGAGGCTTTTAGTCCACCCATTGATTACCACTGGCTGGCTTCACCGTCACTCTCATTTCCTTGCTCCTCATTGGTCATCGCGTCCGGGTTTCACTTTGTCTTTGTTTGTTGCTTTGATACTGCATGGACCAATCACTGACTCGTTACTTTATTATTGTCCCCCCTCTGCTTGAGGTGTTTTTGGTTGATTCCCCTGTCATCACTCCCCTCCCCCTCCCTAATCGTTGCTCCTGTAAAACCCACCCCATCCGTGGTTTCTCCGGTATTACTACCCGTCCGTCATTGGGTGCGCCATGGTGCATAGAGCAGCCCTATAGAAACGCTCTCAGATACCCTTAAGAAAGACCCCTGGAACTGAGGGTAATTAAAAACAAATCCTTGATGGGTTCGCATTTGGATGTTGCCACTTTCCTTTAAAAAAGCCACGGCAGTTTTCATGTAGAAGTGATACGAATGGATTCCAAGCTACACAGTGGAAAAGAGCCGCATGCCAGGATTAAAATCTGTGACTTCAAAGCGCGTAGACTTTAAAGTGTAGTTGATGGCACAGCTGAGCTAGGCTTGCCTTGTGTTTGACACATCCTCTCGCCTCGCCCATTGATACATGTGTTTGTGGCCCCAGCAGTGAAACCTCGTGCAGGCCCTCTGGCTGGCAATTGCGTCAGACATTTGACGTTTTATGACGCGCTGTTTTCCAAAACCATGAACTGAGCACCCTGGCCTCTGTGGGCCAAGAAGGCTTCTAGCCGCGCACAGTGGGAGCAGACTAATGCTCTGTGCCAGAGATGGGCTCAAGGAGGATGGATGGTTTACCCTTGACCTCGAGGGCGTATCCTGAAACAAGCATTGGCAAAACCAGAGGCTCGTGCCTACAAGAGCTATTGGATTTATCGATGTTTAGCAATGTTGCACAGTAGTTAATCGGTGTCCCACACACATTTATCAATGGACGAGAAGGTCTACCTCTTTTTTAGCTGCGTTTTTAAACGAAAGTGGCCACATCAAAATGCTAAACCACCAAGGAATTTTCAAAGTACTTTCTGTTCTATGGGGTCCAGTAGGTATTTGTATATGTATTTCTATATGTATATAGCTGCTGTATGCTCCATGACACATCGTAGGGGCATCTTCCTGCACAAAAATAATCACGAGAGGCATTTTGCTCATTCTATGTGCGCTGCAGAATGTATACATTTCTCCTCGTTACGCCTGCTCTGGTGAGGCGTACGTTTTTGGTGCTGCCTCATATTCACGCTATGTTGTAAATCTGGGGCAGAGTCAAAATCCATGGGTGTTACGTGGGAACACCCACTATAACACCCATGGCACGCCTGCCTGACGCAGTGTAAGGCAATGCAGCTCCTTGCACCTTATCTCCAAGGCCATGGAAAGCCACAAGGGTGGCTTTGCGTGGCCTTGTAGATATGGGCCTGCAATGTGCACCACCGGAGCGTCAAAAAAGGAACTCTACGATGGCACAAGGGGCTTGTAAATATGCCCCTGTGTTAGCATGCATCTACTGAGATAGTTCCTTGTGGATTGTCCATTATTGAAGCTATCATGGATGTGCCAGTGATGCATTCTGTTATGCCCCTACGATATTGTTTATCTCAACGCGGTCCTCCACTGATGGAATGTGAGGAGTGGATTTATATATTTGCAAACTGCTTAGAGGCACTAGATGGTTGTTGTTTCAGACCATGCAGGAAAGGAGCATTGCTGGTGAATGCCGCATGGAAGGGAGGTCAGCCGGTCTCCCAGTTTTTACCAGTCCCCTTTGGGTCCAAATAGCACAGTCTTACAGATGTGTGTGATGAGGTAAAGAAAAGAGTGGAAACACATTCTGAGAAATCTGAGAATTGGGTCATGAAAAGACACAACAAATTATATATTCAGCCAATAGACAGTAAACCAGTGTTTGTCAATACCAAGGGAGTTAAGCATTAACTGTGACTTTGGAAATATGACAGATCAAATGATAAGAGAGCAATAAACTGTCTAGTGTAAAAATAAGAGGCTGCAAGTGAGACTGCGAGCACCCCACTTTGCAAGAAGCCATTGAAATAGCAAAGACAGTGAAAGAATCAGACTGCTGCAGGAAAGAAAAGGAGCGAATTGACTCAAAGAAACAAAATGAATTAATATAGTACAGACAGGGTTGGAGGAGCATTTAAAGTAGTTAGATCATCGAACAAATCTGCCTTTGAAGGATATAATAGGTGTGGTAGCACAATGCATGCCAAACGCTACATGGGCTGTTTTGCCTGTGATAAAGTTTGCCAGGAATGTGGCAAAAGAGGTCAACTGCCCGGGGTGTGCAAAGATATGAGTATTGCCCAGGTAGCTCATGTAGAAGAAGGAGTCGAGGAAGTGTTATGCATAGAAAGTCAAGGAGTAGATCCATAGCAAAATTCATAGTGAATGACAGATGTGGAGTTAAAGTTTGTCTTAGTATCCAAGTATACAATTGTGCCAAAAGTACTAATTGAAGAAACCTGGCCAGGGGCAATGTCACAACCCAGTGATATTTACTGAAGGGGCGTGGGGGAGAGGAATTAGGCATAATAGGATACACATGGTTTACTTTTCTTTTCAAAGAACAAGTGACACAAGAAAAAATGTATGTGGTTTAGAATGGTCCAGAAATTTTTGGGATGAGCCCAATATGATTTCTATGTTGCTCTTGATTCTTGTCCATAGAATAGGTTTTGGAAATACAAGGGAGTGAAGTGTTGGTCAATGTCTTGAGCAAATCTGGAGATGTTTTTGAGAGAAGATTGGTACTCTGAAAGCATACTACATGAGGTGAAATTACAAGTAAGACATAGCATAAAGAAAGTTCCAGTAGGGGCAAGAGATGAAGTGAAAAGAAGTCTAGTGGAAATGCAAATAGATGGGATCATAGAAATAGTTGATGCCTCTGAATGGCTTTGACCTGTGCTTATCATAAAGAAGGCAGTTGGGTGCTTGAGATTCTGTACCGACCTATGGAGCCATAATCAGAATCAGTGATGGACAGTTACCAACTAGCAAACACCAATGAGATGATTCTAATGCTAAATGATGCAAAAGTCTTCACAAGACTGGATTTATAATCAACCTACCATCAGATCAGGTTGCCCCCAAAATTCAAATCCATTAAAGCTTTCATAACAACGGAAGGGTGTACCAGTTTGCCAAGCTTCCATTTGTATTAGCATCAGCGGTTTGCATTTTCCAGTGTAGGCTATTTAAAAAGACAAGCAATGTCCCTATTTTACAAGATGACAACTTAATCTTTGAAGTATGAGAGGACAAACACCATTGTGCCTTGGAAGAAGTCCTGAAAATGTTGAGAGGCGCTGGGCTTACTCTACATGAAGACAAATAGCAATTCTTAAAATTGGGTATCATGGATACACTATTTCTGGCCAAGGCATTAAGCTCAAGAAAGACCTGGGAAAATTCAAAAGATTGGCACCACTGCCCCAAGGAAAGGATCATCCGATATCTTTTATGGGGTTGACCAAATACTCTTCAAAGTTTGTGCAGAACTGTTTGGGGGTACCAAAGGGGATGATGGACGGAGTGTTTGAGCTAATCAAACACTCACCCCCAGTCAACTGATCTGGGTTTAATCCATCATCATTCCTTAGCTCACTCCACCACCCCAGTTCAGACATGGCCATATGCAAATCAGTCTGACCCTGTGCCTCATGGGAACAGTCCAGCCCGAACTGCCAAGCCATGTCTTCCCTGGACCGGAAACAAGCATCCTGGGACCGGTTTCTGGCTATTCAGCCGTCATCAGCCAGGCTAGCTTGAATCCAGTGGCAAAGTGAGCAAGGGACCCACGTCTGGGCATACCCTGCCAACTTAGGGCGAACAAAGCGATACCAAAGGGGATGATGGACGGAGTGTTTGAGCTAATCAAACACTCACCCCCAGTCAACTGATCTGGGTTTAATCCATCATCATTCCTTAGCTCACTCCACCACCCCAGTTCAGACATGGCCATATGCAAATCAGTCTGACCCTGTGCCTCATGGGAACAGTCCAGCCCGAACTGCCAAGCCATGTCTTCCCTGGACCGGAAACAAGCATCCTGGGACCGGTTTCTGGCTATTCAGCCGTCATCAGCCAGGCTAGCTTGAATCCAGTGGCAAAGTGAGCAAGGGACCCACGTCTGGGCATACCCTACCAACTTAGGGCGAACAAAGCGATACCAAAGGGGATGATGGATGGAGTGTTTGAGCTAATCAAACACTCACCCCCAGTCAACTGATCTGGGTTTAATCCATCATCATTCCTTAGCTCACTCCACCACCCCAGTTCAGACATGGCCATATGCAAATCAGTCTGACCCTGTGCCTCATGGGAACAGTCCAGCCCGAACTGCCAAGCCATGTCTTCCCTGGACCGGAAACAAGCATCCTGGGACCGGTTTCTGGCTATTCAGCCGTCATCAGCCAGGCTAGCTTGAATCCAGTGGCAAAGTGAGCAAGGGACCCACGTCTGGGCATACCCTGCCAACTTAGGGCGAACAAAGCGATACCAAAGGGGATGATGGACGGAGTGTTTGAGCTAATCAAACACTCACCCCCAGTCAACTGATCTGGGTTTAATCCATCATCATTCCTTAGCTCACTCCACCACCCCAGTTCAGACATGGCCATATGCAAATCAGTCTGACCCTGTGCCTCATGGGAACAGTCCAGCCCGAACTGCCAAGCCATGTCTTCCCTGGACCGGAAACAAGCATCCTGGGACCGGTTTCTGGCTATTCAGCCGTCATCAGCCAGGCTAGCTTGAATCCAGTGGCAAAGTGAGCAAGGGACCCAAGTCTGGGCATACCCTGCCAACTTAGGGCGAACAAAGCGATACCAAAGGGGATGATGGACGGAGTGTTTGAGCTAATCAAACACTCACCCCCAGTCAACTGATCTGGGTTTAATCCATCATCATTCCTTATCTCACTCCACCACCCCAGTTCAGACATGGCCATATGCAAATCAGTCTGACCCTGTGCCTCATGGGAACAGTCCAGCCCGAACTGCCAAGCCAAGTCTTCCCTGGACCGGAAACAAGCATCCTGGGACCGGTTTCTGGCTATTCAGCCGTCATCAGCCAGGCTAGCTTGAATCCAGTGGCAAAGTGAGCAAGGGACCCACGTCTGGGCATACCCTGCCAACTTAGGGCGAACAAAGCGATACCAAAGGGGATGATGGACGGAGTGTTTGAGCTAATCAAACACTCACCCCCAGTCAACTGATCTGGGTTTAATCCATCATCATTCCTTAGCTCACTCCACCACCCCAGTTCAGACATGGCCATATGCAAATCAGTCTGACCCTGTGCCTCATGGGATCAGTCCAGCCCGAACTGCCAAGCCATGTCTTCCCTGGACCGGAAACAAGCATCCTGGGACCGGTTTCTGGCTATTCAGCCGTCATCAGCCAGGCTAGCTTGAATCCAGTGGCAAAGTGAGCAAGGGACCCACGTCTGGGCATACCCTGCCAACTTAGGGCGAACAAAGCGATACCAAAGGGGATGATGGACGGAGTGTTTGAGCTAATCAAACACTCACCCCCAGTCAACTGATCTGGGTTTAATCCATCATCATTCCTTAGCTCACTCCACCACCCCAGTTCAGACATGGCCATATGCAAATCAGTCTGACCCTGTGCCTCATGGGAACAGTCCAGCCCGAACTGCCAAGCCATGTCTTCCCTGGACCGGAAACAAGCATCCTAGGACCGGTTTCTGGCTATTCAGCCGTCATCAGCCAGGCTAGCTTGAATCCAGTGGCAAAGTGAGCAAGGGACCCACGTCTGGGCATACCCTGCCAACTTAGGGCGAACAAAGCGATACCAAAGGGGATGATGGACGGAGTGTTTGAGCTAATCAAACACTCACCCCCAGTCAACTGATCTGGGTTTAATCCATCATCATTCCTTAGCTCACTCCACCACCCCAGTTCAGACATGGCCATATGCAAATCAGTCTGACCCTGTGCCTCATGGGAACAGGCCAGCCCGAACTGCCAAGCCATGTCTTCCCTGGACCGGAAACAAGCATCCTGGGACCGGTTTCTGGCTATTCAGCCGTCATCAGCCAGGCTAGCTTGAATCCAGTGGCAAAGTGAGCAAGGGACCCACGTCTGGGCATACCCTGCCAACTTAGGGCGAACAAAGCGATACCAAAGGGGATGATGGATGGAGTGTTTGAGCTAATCAAACACTCACCCCCAGTCAACTGATCTGGGTTTAATCCATCATCATTCCTTAGCTCACTCCACCACCCCAGTTCAGACATGGCCATATGCAAATCAGTCTGATCCTGTGCCTCATGGGAACAGTCCAGCCCGAACTGCCAAGCCATGTCTTCCCTGGACCGGAAACAAGCATCCTGGGACCGGTTTCTGGCTATTCAGCCGTCATCAGCCAGGCTAGCTTGAATCCAGTGGCAAAGTGAGCAAGGGACCCACGTCTGGGCATACCCTGCCAACTTAGGGCGAACAAAGCGATACCAAAGGGGATGATGGACGGAGTGTTTGAGCTAATCAAACACTCACCCCCAGTCAACTGATCTGGGTTTAATCCATCATCATTCCTTAGCTCACTCCACCACCCCAGTTCAGACATGGCCATATGCAAATCAGTCTGACCCTGTGCCTCATGGGAACAGTCCAGCCCGAACTGCCAAGCCATGGCTTCCCTGGACCGGAAACAAGCATCCTGGGACCGGTTTCTGGCTATTCAGCCGTCATCAGCCAGGCTAGCTTGAATCCAGTGGCAAAGTGAGCAAGGGACCCACGTCTGGGCATACCCTGCCAACTTAGGGCGAACAAAGCGATACCAAAGGGGATGATGGACGGAGTGTTTGAGCTAATCAAACACTCACCCCCAGTCAACTGATCTGGGTTTAATCAATCATCATTCCTTAGCTCACTCCACCACCCCAGTTCAGACATGGCCATATGCAAATCAGTCTGACCCTGTGCCTCATGGGAACAGTCCAGCCCGAACTGCCAAGCCATGTCTTCCCTGGACCGGAAACAAGCATCCTGGGACCGGTTTCTGGCTATTCAGCCGTCATCAGCCAGGCTAGCTTGAATCCAGTGGCAAAGTGAGCAAGGGACCCAAGTCTGGGCATACCCTGCCAACTTAGGGCGAACAAAGCGATACCAAAGGGGATGATGGACGGAGTGTTTAAGCTAATCAAACACTCACCCCCAGTCAACTGATCTGGGTTTAATCCATCATCATTCCTTAGCTCACTCCACCACCCCAGTTCAGACATGGCCCAATGCAAATCAGTCTGACCCTGTGCCTCATGGGAACAGTCCAGCCCGAACTGCCAAGCCATGTCTTCCCTGGACCGGAAACAAGCATCCTGGGACCGGTTTCTGGCTATTCAGCCGTCATCAGCCAGGCTAGCTTGAATCCAGTGGCAAAGTGAGCAAGGGACCCACGTCTGGGCATACCCTGCCAACTTAGGGCGAACAAAGCGATACCAAAGGGGATGATGGACGGAGTGTTTGAGCTAATCAAACACTCACCCCCAGTCAACTGATCTGGGTTTAATCCATCATCATTCCTTAGCTCACTCCACCACCCCAGTTCAGACATGGCCATATGCAAATCAGTCTGACCCTGTGCCTCATGGGAACAGTCCAGCCCGAACTGCCAAGCCATGTCTTCCCTGGACCGGAAACAAGCATCCTGGGACCGGTTTCTGGCTATTCAGCCGGCATCAGCCAGGCTAGCTTGAATCCAGTGGCAAAGTGAGCAAGGGACCCACGTCTGGGCATACCCTGCCAACTTAGGGCGAACAAAGCGATACCAAAGGGGATGATGGACGGAGTGTTTGAGCTAATCAAACACTCACCCCAGTCAACTGATCTGGGTTTAATCCATCATCATTCCTTAGCTCACTCCACCACCCCAGTTCAGACATGGCCATATGCAAATCAGTCTGACCCTGTGCCTCATGGGAACAGTCCAGCCCGAACTGCCAAGCCATGTCTTCCCTGGACCGGAAACAAGCATCCTGGGACCGGTTTCTGGCTATTCAGCCGTCATCAGCCAGGCTAGCTTGAATCCAGTGGCAAAGTGAGCAAGGGACCCACGTCTGGGCATACCCTGCCAACTTAGGGCGAACAAAGCAATACCAAAGGGGATGATGGACGGAGAGCAGAATTGTTGAGAGAGCTTTTGAGGAAATGAAAATCATTTAGATGGGGTCAGAGGCAGGAGGAGGATTTTAAAAGGATTAAGTATAAGATATTGAGGGGCTTATTTATGGGCCCTTGCGTCACTTTTGCGCCGCCGGTGCGTCACTTTTTGTGCCATGTTGCGCCATATTTACAAAGTGATGCATCTAGGTAGATGCGTCACTTTGTAAACCCCTGAGCCACATTATACCTGTGCCAGGTATAATGTATGCATAGGAGGCATTCCGACGCAAGAAAGGGCCGTAGAAATGACGCAGTGAAATCTATAAGATTTCACTGCGCCACTTTTAGGACGCAAATGCGTCAATATCTTACGCCTGCCTAATGGCAGGCGTAAGACTGACGCAGGAACATTTGACATGGGGCTTGCCCATGTGTAATGACCCATTGCTGGAGTTGCATCACTTTTGTGATACACTCCAGCAATGCGTCAATTTTTTGCCTACAGATAGGTCAGAAATACTGACGTATCTGTAACTCCTTGCGATATGATGCGTCATACTGTAAATATGACGCATCATAGGTGTCGCAAGGAGGGCCCAGTGAAAAGTGACGCATCGCTGTTTTCTCGCAGTGATGCGTCACTTTTCATAAATGAGTCCCTGAATCTCAGTTGAAGCTCTACTTCTGCATATGCCCAAACAATCTGAAATTCTTGACTGAGGTGAATGCATCGCATTAATTTATGGGAGCGCAATAACTTTTGTAGTAGTTGTCAAAAGCAAAGACGAGTGGGTTGTTACATCTTGTCTGCTGATCTGAGGACAGAGCTCATGTCTCTCCCTTTCAATCACTTCAAAATACGCAAGGGTGCCAAATCACCTACCAGCTCCACCCAATTTGTCCCACCCCTTTGATGTGCAATGTTCCCAATCAAATCGGATAGCATATTAACTATTGATGCAGGTGCCCATGGTGCAGGGGCAGTACCTTTACAAGTAAGAGGAGGGGTAAAACGATCAGTCACCTTTGCCTCAAAATCACTGAATGATGAAGAATGATATTATTCAGTGATAGAGAGGGAGGTATTGGCCACGGTTTGTGGAGCGGAGTATTTTCACTCATATTTTTGGGGAGTACATTTTAAATTGAAGACAGACCACAAGCCATTGCTGAAAGGGCTGCACCCAGGAGGGGAAGCAAGGGTTTAGTGAGATTGGCGAGATTTGCCTCAAAACTACAGGAGATCCAGTATTGAAAGAAATCTGCCTTCTCTGCTTCATCATCCCAAATTTTTCACCTTTTTCTAGATCCTATTTTTTGCTGGCATTAGAACTCTGTGTACTTTACCCTCATAAACATGTATGTGCACAACCTTGAAAAGTGATTATATTGGCTTATCCCTGATTGACATATTTAACTTGCCTACAAGTCCTGAGTATAAGGTGTAGAAAACACACTCAAGGCCTGGAAGTTAAATGCCACATACGGATTGCAGCACCTATTGTGCTATCTCTATGGTTGGACTGTGCAATATATCTTCAGTCGTAACATGCGTGGCTTGACTGCAGCCTATAAACCTGCAGTCACACATGTCAAAATAACCCTTTTGACAGTGGTAGACCTGTTGGACTGAAAAATGCTGTTGGTCGACTCCTTCTAGCATTGTGCGATTTAAGTTAGTATTTGCAGCACCATTTTGTATTGAGCCGCCATTTTGTATCCTGATCGAAACCCAGTTTCTGTCTCACTGTGTTTGCCTCAGCAGAAAGCAGTCTCAATGTTATTTTCCCCTGTTCCTTCAAGGTTGAGCTTTGCTGAGCTAATGAATAGACTGTTCATATTATTGCATACCTTTCCGACTAGATAGGCTTGCCCCCACAGCTCAGAGCGGTGTGGGCAGGCAGAGTAACCTTGAAACTGAGATAGCATGTACCCGGTCTCAGGATGGTAGCTCATCCCTCTACGTCTCCTTTGTTCATTAGTTACTAACTGGAAAATTCCAGTTAAGGCGTGTCTTTGGGGGTATTGGAAAAGTATATCTGGTATTACCATGTTGGCGAGGGTCAGTTCCTCTGCAGCAATCTAAGGAGGCTGGTCAGACCGGACTCCGCTCGAGCGCATTCTAATAAATAACTTTGGTTTGTATTCTCTACTGTCTGACCGACTCTTCATTTCTATGGAAGGCTGAGAGGTGGTCGCGAGTGACCCGGGTGGCCCTAATCGGGTCACTTCCTTCAGTTGGCGCCCGAACAGGGACCCCATCGGGTGAGTGACCCTTCCTTGCCCGCGGACGGGTGGGGAGGTCGGGGCCACGTCGGGTCGGACGGGCAGACCGCGGATCCCTGCACGAGAGAGTCTGGTACTCGCAGCTGCCCCGTCTGTCTGACTGGGTGGTGCCTCGGCCAGTGGTCATCCCGGCTGGGGTCCTGAATGGCGAAACCCTTGGATCTGACCGTTTGGTCTGAAAAGTCGGCAGTGGAGAATAAATTGGTTCGACCTGTGTGCACCCGGTGAGTTTGCTTTGGTTTGTGGTGGCTACGGCGCCATTTTGGTTTGTATTTGGTGCCGTCTGAGGAACGTTTTCGGACAAGCGCTTGAATTTGTTTGAGTTCTTTGTGAACATGGTACCACTTTGGTTTGTATTTGGTGAAGTCTGAGGACCAACTTTGGTAAGATATTTGCAAATATCTGCTCGGCATAAATGGTGAACTAGTTTTCTTGTAAAAATGCCCTGTTTTAGTAAATTGTGTTGTGTAGGTTGTCGTTCTACTGATGCTCGTTTGGAAGAAAGTCAGCCTGCGCCTCCAGAAGGCACTCCCAACTTTGAGATGTACGTGAAACACAGCCTTGGCCCTATTATGTTTAGTACAATGTGGCACAAATATACGAGGGACAATGCCGAGTTGCAGTGGCCGTTGATGGGCACTTTTGATGAACAAAAACATAATTTCCTGCAGGATAAATTGTTTGCAAAAAGAAGTAGGCAGTCGATGTTTGATTCCCTTAGAACATGGCAAAAGGAAGGTAAACAGAGACGAATGAAGGCAGAGAAGGAGGCCCGGAAGGGAAAGATGCAGACAGACAGAAGGTTTGATTGCAATGTGAAAAGTCTTATGTTCCCCGAGACGAAAATGATACATTTGTGGAGGAATTGTTAGATGCTCGACCTCCACCTCCATACGCCCGCAGAAAATATATCCTGCCATCCCACAACCTCAACAGCCCGTTTCCTCTGCTTCTGCTGTCTCTGTTTCCTCTGTCATTGATCCAGCTGCTTTGGCCACTGCGCCTTCTGTCCTTTCTTTGGCTTCGCCTTCTGCGCCTGCGATGACCACGAGTCTTCCTGCTACACCTATTGTTTCGGCATCTCTCTCTCCAGCTCTTACACCTACGACACAGCCATTGGCGACATTGGTGCTCGTTCCCTCTGTTAATACTCCTTCCCTTGTCCTTCATTCCCCGACAGGACTGAGTAGCGGAACGCCTGTCCGTGGATCAGGGGACGGGGACTGGGCGACTGCTGGAGAGCGAATGGGGCGGATATTGATACGATCTGATGTGGGCGATGAAGATAAAAGGGTGGTAGCCAATCAGGCCGCTCAGTGGGCTCGTAACCCCATCTATAGTACGGAAGATGTGTGGAGTGGGATAAGAGATTATGAGCCGTTTGTGCAGCAGCATGCCCTCAAGCACATGTCGGCTACTTTGATGGATTGTGGGAACAGTGTTTCAATTATGTGGCCCCTCAGATTATTTATGATATTAGGGACAATGTATATGCTGCTGGCATGGTGGCTGGTGAGGTTCTTGGTAATGTTGCAACGTTGGTAGCTTACCGAAGTAGGCTGCTTGAGAAGAGTCCGAAGACAGTGTCCCAATTCCCGATGAGGGAAGTCCACCCTATATATCACCCTGAGATACCAGAGCTACGAGATCAGCATAACGTTTTTACTAGACCCAGGGTAGAGGCCCGGTTTCAGGAACAATGGGTTTATACCCCATGGAAGAGGAGTGAGGTGTTGTCCTTTAAGACCCAGTTACCCGACCCTAGAAAAAATTCTACTGCGTAATATAAGGAATTGACAGAGGCCGCTTCCTCGATAGTGATGACGCTTGCGGATATTGAAATGTTCTTTGGTTTACTCGTACCCGTTGATATTTGGAGGCAGGTACACACACAGGACCACGGTGCAGAATTGGGTGGTACCTGGGATCAGATTAAAGCATGGGATCAGGAGAGGAAGCCTGGTGAGAAGCCTAGGGCCGAGATACTAGCCTTGCCTGGCCAAATTATCTCTTATATGCATTCTCTTATTCCACCAAGAAGAGTAGATTGGGACAAGTTAACGTCATGTCGTCAGAAAAAAGATGAAAGTGTGTCTGGTTTTTGCACTCGGTTTGAGGGTGTGTTTCTGGACTTTAGCGGACAGGATTTGTCAGTGGAGGGAGGTGTCCGATTGTTCGTTAACAGGTTTGTCATGAACTTGCTCCCAGAGATTGCTGCTCGGTTGCAGGCTTCGGAGAGCACTGGGACGACCTCCTCCCCTTCTGTAATATTGCGTATGGCACAGTATTATGAACACAGGGAAAATGAGGAGAAGGAGAAGTGGAGAAAAAGCACAAGGAATTGAAGACAAAGGTGTTGTTACAGCAGGCTTCTCGGGGGAATGGTAGAGGACGTGGTGGTACTGCCAGCCAGCTGCCTTGGACCAGCCGGAATACTACGCCTGTAGGGCCAAATCAGTGTGCATATTGTAAGGAGGAGGGACACTGGTGTAGCGAGTGTACCGTGTTGTTGCAGAAAGTCGCGGCCCCTAGAGGACGAGGTTCTAGTGGACGGGGTCGTGGAGCTGGTGGACAGGACAGAGCCCAGCATGCTGCCACATCGCAGGATCGTTCAGATAGTAATTACTTTGATGGCAACAGGGGTGGCCAGTATTACCACGATGACAATGATCTGGACGAGGCAACAGGGATGTCTCACAGCTAGGATAGCCAGGGACAGAGTGAGGGACCAGTCCAGATACCTGTAGATCAGCGCGGTCCGTAAGTTACTGCAGATTTGCATGGCTCAGCTAAGGAATTGTTGGTGGATACAGGTGCAATGAACAGCTCTGTTTCTCGTTCACTGGTCCCTGGGGCAGCTCTGTCTGGCCATAATAACATTTCGGTAGGATTTTCTGGTGTACCGGTTGTAAGCCCCATTTCCAAACCTGTTACATTGACTATAGGTCCTTTTACTGTGGATTCACCGTTCCTGTTGACATCAAACTGTGGGGAAAATCAAATGGGCCTAGATTTATTAAAGAAGTTGCATGTGACCATTTATTGATCCCCGGACGGTGTTCACATGACAATGGGTCCGAATGTGGTCAGCTCTAAGCAGTGTCTGTCCAAAAATGCGCTCCTTCCTGCTGAGTTTAAGGATGTGCTGCCCACGTTGTGGGCAGCAGGTGACACGGATGTAGGACTATTGCAAATTCCCCCAGTTTCCATTAAAGTTTAAGACAATGCCATTTTGCCTCGTATTCTCCAGTACAAACTACCACAAGCAGGGGAGCAAGCTTTGCTGCGGATTATACAGGATCTGATTTAGACGGGAGTGGTTGAAGAGATAACTGCAAATGTGTGTAATAGCTCTATTCTTCCCATTCTAAAAAAGGCATCTTCAGACTCCCCCGATGATCACCCAGATGTTTATCGTTTTGTGATTGATTTGCGCGCAGTTAATAAAATAGTGGTCCCTCAGTTCCCGGTGGTCCCTGACATTACTGCTCTTTTGATGATGATTCCTTCCTCTGCTAAATTCTTTTCTGCCATTGACTTGAAAAATGCATTCTTTAGTATCCCGATCCATCCCGACAGCAGACACCTGTTTGGTTTTACCCTAGCTGGCAGAAGCTTTAGATTCTGTCGAACTCCTCAAGGCTATACTGAGAGCCCTAGTATATATAGCCAAGCCTTGAAAGCCCAATTGGACTCCCTCACGCTTCCCTCAGGTAATGTATTGCTTCAATACGTGGATGATATACTAATAGCTTCTGACACTGAAAAGGGATGCAAAGACAGTACGGTTAAGTTGTTGCTACATTTGGCTCACCATGGACATAAAGTGTCCCTTTCTAAATTTCAATATTGTCGACAGGAGGTCACCTACTGTCGAAGGAGGGTAGAAGATTGACCCCTGAGCGCATAAGCACCATTGTGAAAATGCCTATCCCTAAAACTCAGAGGGATGTGCGCGCTTTTATTGGCATCACTTCCTACTGTCGTCAGTGGATCCCTAACTATTCCTTACTAACAAAACCCCTGCTTGCCCTTACCACTAAAGATGTGCATGAACCCCTGCCTTGGACGCTTGAATGTCAGCAGTCTTTTGAGCAACTAAAAGTCGTGCTTTGTTCTGCGCCTGTGCTCGGTACGCCTGATTATGCAAAGCCGTTCGTGCTGTACGTACACGAGTCGGCCGGGTGTGCGCTTTCTGTCTTAACACAGGCCTTTGGATGTAAGCAACGGCAGTGCGCTTATTTTTCTGCTCTTCTTGACCCTGTTGCAAGAGCCCTCCCGAGCTGCCTAAGAGCGGTCGCAGCAGTGGCCATCTCTATACGACAATCGGCTGGGCTCGTACTTGATACCGGCCTCACAGTCATGGTACCCCATGCTGTGGATACACTTTTGAATAAAACCAAGACCCAGCACCTCACCAGTGCATGTCTGACCGGTTATGAATTGACCCTTTTTGCACCACATGTTACAATTAAAAGATGTGCCACTCTGAACCCAGCCACATTGCTACCCCTCCCTTCTGAGAGTGAAGAAATTGATATACATGATTGCATTTTTCGGACAGAGGAAGAAACGAAGGGACGGGTAGACCTGACTGATGTTCCCTTATCTGACCCCCAAGGGGAACTATACGTCGATGGCTCTTGTTTTAAGTTACCAGATGGCACTACAACAGCAGCATACGCTATCACAACACTGCACACGGTAGTTGAGACATCACGAGTTCCCTATCAGTCGGGCCAAGCTGCGGAACTCGTTGCCCTTATACGAGCTTGCGAGTTGATTGAGCGACTGGCTGTCAATATCTATACTGACAGCCAGTATGCTTTCGGAGTTGCCCATAATTTTGGACGGCTCTGGGCAGAGAGAGAGTTTCTCACTTCCCATGGGATGAAGATCCAGCATGGCCCTTTGATATATAGGCTTTTGTCGGTTTTGACACTCCCCAAGAAATTAGCGACAGTGAAGTGCAGCGCCCACAAGGCAATTACTGACAACGTGAGTAGGGGGAATGCATTCGCAGATCAGACAGCTAAGGAGACAGCTCGAACGAAGATGAAAAAGATGTTTGTAGCAGGTCCCGCTAGGTGGGTACCCGAGGTTACTATGTTTGAGGATACGCTGGACAATGTGAAGGAGATTCAAAGTGAAGCAACGATTGAAGAGTTAGCAGTATGGCAGGAAAGCACAGCATGTTTGGATGAGGACGGGTGTTGGACGGATAAGTCAGGGAAAAAGAGATGGATGTTACCAGATGCATATGTCCTCCCTGTAGTCACTATGGTGCACGGGCCAGCCCATATCAGTACAAAAGGCATTTGTAAATTGTTAGACCCTGTATAGAAGAATGAAAATAGCCCAAAGACGGCCGTCCACCTGGTCAAATATTGTATGGTATGCATGATGCATAATCCTGGGAAAGGTACCCCTACACCCCCTGGTAATTGTGCACCTCCCACTTTTCCGTTTGAGGTCCTCCAGATGGACTTAATTGAAATGGAGCGAGTCAACAATTTGAAATATGTGTTAGTGGTTGTTTGTGCATTCAGTAAATGGGTTGAGGCTTACCCCACTAAAGAAAACACAGCTGTGGCGACTGCGAAAGCACTCCTAAAGGAGTTCTTCCCTCGTTTCGGTTTCCCCCGCTTGATTTGGAGTGATAACGGCAGCCATTTTAATTCGAAGGTCATCCAGTTAGTGTGTGAAGGTCTACATATCAAACAGAAATTTCATGCCGCACATCACCCCCAGCCAGCAGGCTTAGTTGAGAAGTACAATGGTACTCTCAAACTTAAATTGGCAAAGATTCAGGAGAGCACAGGGTTGCAGTGGCCAGATGCTTTACCATTAGCCCTTTTGTCTACAAGAGTCACGGCACACTCTAGGACAGGACTGTCACCTTACAAGGTCGTGTTTGGACGCCCCGCAAACGTGTGGGGCGTCCCGCGGCCTCGTAAATTTTTAGAAATCGAATATCCTCTGTTGGTAGACTACCTATATGAGTTAACTAAAAGTCTGCGTTCTATTCACCAACAGATCCAAGACGCTCTTCTGCCAGCACCTGAGGGGCCAGGGCACGATATTCAGCCTGGTGATTTTGTGTTGGTCCGCCATTTTCAGAGGAAAGGAAGCCTGGAGCCGCGGTGGAAGGGGCCAGTGCAGGTGCTCCTTGCCACCTGCACCGCCGTGAAGGTAACCGGCCGAAAGAACTGGATTCATACTCAACACTGCCGCAGAGTGCCTTTGCCCTTGCCCTACGATCAATGGGTCCTTGATGGCATCGAGGACTCGGAGGGGAAGCAGGTGCCCCGCTTTGTCCCCTTCTCAGATGTCCAGCTGACGTGGACCCAAACGGAGGAGGAAAATGATGCAGTGTTGAAAGCGGCAGTGACCCCTGAAGTCAGGGCCATCCAGGAGCCCCATTCTACTGGCCCATCTGTGCTTGAGCCCCAGTCTATTGGGCCCTCTGTGTCTGATTCCCCTGAGCCCCTTTTTGCTGACCCCTCGGTGCCTGGAGTAGGTACAATATGCGCCCCTGAGGGAGGAACAGTGCACCAAAGGAAAAGTCAGATTAGCAGGGATGGACTCGATAAGTCAGGCAACACTAGCATAGGGACAGACGAAATTGGTGCATTGTTCAGAAATTGGACAGGATAAACTGAACGTGCTTCCTTGGAGGGGGGCACCTTATCCTGAGCGACGTGGGATTTCTTCCAAGAGCTGGGATCGCCTAGCTCCACCGCCGGTGCTCAATAGAGCCAACGTTGATGAACAATAGGAGTCTACCAGCGAGGCTCTGACGGACGCTGGGAACATTTTCCCCCTTTTGTCTTTTTGCCATTGGCATTATTACATTTCCTTTCCTCTGATTAAAATGTACCCATTTGGTCGGCCCATTACTGAGGAAGAGCGGTTGTTTGCGGCACCGCATTTAGAGCGGTATGGATCTGGTTGGTATAGTTGGTCCACAAAGAGTAAAATAGTTTTTGTCACGATTGTTGTAATTTTCCTAATAATAGTTCTTGATATAGCATGGTTCCTGGAGGAGAAATACCCAGTGCATTCCCTGGTTGGTACAATGCCTGTTCCCCCTGAACACATGTTTGTTACTTTGGCCCCCCATAAAGGAGAACATCACAAAACATATGTAGACAATTTATTTTTGCAAATGCTGCACCAAGCCCATGATACGTCTAATGTTACTAATTGCTGGATCTGTGGTCTGCTCCCTCGGTTACACATAAGAGTGATGTTCTGCTGTCGATGCCAATGTCCTATCTGGGGAGCTGCGAGGGGTGGTTTGAATTGTTTACTATGGTATACATTCATTATCATTCTTCTACTATGAATATGACATCTGCTGATTATCACACAGTGTTAGAATATATACGTGTCCACCGAGGGTTTACCCCGGGAGAACAAGGGACTCCTGATACATTGTCCCCGGCTGCTTGTATGAATATATATGAGAGAGAGAAAAATTTAACATGGCTCCGAAATAAAATGTTGGATTTCCAGGGGTTCAATGTCACTGAATATTTTCACTCCTTTCAAATGCGCAATATTACTCAGGATGAGGCAATGCCGGTGTCAGTAGTCAACACAACAGCTGGTTTCTGTGTTCGAGGACTTGGGAAGGTGAAAGTGGGAGAGAGTAATTGCAACTATACACATACGTTGAGCACGAACAGTAGCCCACCTTTGCTCCCACCGCATAATGTCTACTTCGTTTGTGGGTCTCAAGCTTATGTTTGGCTCCCTAGGGGATGGTCAGGTATATGTTACCTCTCTTTCCTCCTTCCCCCAGTCTACATAGCACCGCCCAATTACCATAAGGACCATTGATTGCAGCGTAGGAGTGCCCAACTGTCCCGAATTAGAAGGGTTATTAATACAGAAGACATAGATCAGACAGACACCACTCTGCAGCAGTTCACAAATGCTATGAAGGGTATCCCACCCTTTTGGGGCCCTATGTCCAATAGCCTTAACATTCGTCGGCTCACCAGAGTTGTAGAAGGGGTCATTAGTACCACAGCAGGAATTTTGACCAATATTACAGCTGAGCTCCAGGCTACGAGGCTTGTTGCTTTACAGAACCGGATGGTGTTAGACGTCATCCTTGCTGACCGGGGAGGGGCCTGTTGCGTCATTGGCAGCAGCTACTGCGTGTACATCCCAGACCACGCCCCTAATGTATATGCTGCTATACAGAAGTTGCATAGGCTCACATCTGACATCCACCAAGAGAATGGTACCTGGACTCTTTCTGGTTGGTTCTGGGGTCTACTAGCATCCTGGGGTTGGAAGATCCTTATCTTCCTAGTAGCAATTGCTGGTTTAATTTTCACCTGTTGCCTGTGCATACATTGCCTTCCTGCTTGCTGTGCTTACTGTGTAAAAACACTGACACCCAGACCGAAGGTTCCAGTGCATAACCAAAAGACAACGGCCATGATGATGCAGGGTATTCAAGACCTGATGTCTACAGATGATGGGGTTTTTTAATATTGATAATGTGTGTATTAACATGTAATAGTAGTCTTCCTAATTTGCAAGAAGTTCTTTGTTTCCTAACACTAGGCAAAATTGTTAGCAAATGCTAAAAGGAGGGTCTGTTGGACTGAAAAATGCTGTTGGTCGACTCCTTTTAGCATTGTGTGATTTAAGTTAGCATTTGTGGCACCATTTTGTATTCAGCCGCCATTTTGTATCCTGATTGAAACCCAGTTTCTGTCTCATTCTGTTTGCCTCAGCAGAAAGCAGTCTCAATGTTATTTTCCCCTGTTCCTTCAAGGTTGAGTTTGCTGTGCTAATGAATAGACTATTCATATTATTGCATACGTTTCCGACTAGATAGGCTTGCTCCCACAGCTCAGAGCGGTGTGGGAAGGCAGTGTAACCTTGAAACTGAGATAGCATGTATCCGGTCTTCAGGGTGGTAGCTCATCCCTCTATGTCTCCTTTGTTCATTAGTTACTAACTGGAAAATTCCAGTTTAGACGTGTCTTTGGGGATATTGGAAAAGTATATCTGGTATTACCATGTTGGCGAGGGTCAGTCCCTCTGCAGCAATCTAAGGAGGCTGGTCAGACCGGACTCCGCTCGAGCGCATTCTAATAAATAATTTTGGTTTGTATTCTCTACTGTCTGACCGACTCTTCATTTGTATGGAAGGCTGAGAGGTGGTCGCGAGTGACCTGGGTGGCCCTAATCGGGTCACTTCCTTCAGACCATGCTTTTAAATAATAATAAGTCACTCCTAAGTACACCTAGTCGCCCACAAGGTAGGATCCCTCATACCTCAAAGCGGAACGTGTGTGAAAAAAAAGTTGGAATGTTCCTCCAGTGACTGGCCCACAACAGCTATTTTCACTGGCAGGGCTGTAGCTGGATCCTAGAGAATAGCAAAGTATAGGTTATAAACTTGAACGTTTGACAGTAACCAGCTAAACTAGTCATTCAAAGACGAGTTTACCTATTTATTAAAAGTTCAATTCATTGGTGAAGTCAGATTTTTGATATAATCATGTTAAGGAAAAGTAACTTTTTGAAAAGTTACATTTTCTTTCGCTGAAGCTATTTGAAGCTAATTTGCATTAGCTTAACAGCAGCTTCCCAGTCTGTACTTGGCTTTAATGTGGTGTACAAACTGCTCCCAGAGCAGGGGCAATGAACTGGTCATGGGGAGGTGCTTTTCTTACCCTTTCAGGAAGACCAGTTAGGGTGGACCCAGGAACTTCATCAACTTGTAAAGGGCCTGCCCTTTCACAGGGAAATGTAAGGCTAGAACTAGAGAAGGCAACCAATTGTCCCCATCAGTCAGGCTTGTTCCAAGCCCAGTGGGAGGAAAGCTACCTCCAGACGGGATTTGAGTGACCATAGAGGAGGGGATTGCGCATTTCCTTGGCCACACCTCTGGGTGGACACAAGAGCTCTGCACAAGGGAGACAGGGTTTGGATTTTAGGACTGAAGGGCACCGTGGGATTGCTATCAGTTGGGCAAATAGAAGCTGCTGGAAAAGGAGGATGGGTCGCCCCTGGGAACTTTTACCCATTTAGTTAGGGAGGAGTCAGGACTCACCCCACCCACTAGCTGGCACCAATCATAAATGGGGCATCCCAAGGCATGCTCCTTTGAACATTTTCTGGACAAGTGGAAGAACAGAAGGACTGCGCCTCCTGTCTGTGACCTGAAAGGAGGCCTGAAGGACTGAACCTGCTCCCTCTTGCACCCAGGACAAAAAAGTGGACTCCGAGAGTCAGTTGTCCGACCTCCCGTGTAGCTACAGTGACACAACACGCTCCAAGAAGCCCTTTTCCCCCCGAGTACCCAGCTGACCAATAGCAACTGAACCTGGACTGTAACTTGCTGGTGGCTTCTGCTTGAGAGTCCTGGCCCCTAAGTGCTGTCCCTGAGGTCCTGGGAACCTTAGAAGTGACCCAGAGGAGCTGCTGCAGAAACCCTGAACCTGAGGGACTCAAAAGACTAAGGGCCTTTTTTAGATCTCAGCAGAAGGGTTACTTCATCACAACGGTGACGGATAACCCGTCCGCCCAAATATAAATCCCATAGGATATAATGGGATTTATATTTCGGCGGACGGGATATCCATCACCGTTGTGACGGAGTAACCTGTCCGCCGGGATCTAAATCAGGCCCTAATCAAAAGGTAAAATCTTTGACTGGGACATGGTGACCAGGTCCCGGTCTACCGCAAGCATAATCTGTCATTGGTGTTTACTGCTATTCTTACCTAAAATTTTAAAATCTCTTTTCTCCAGTTCCCCTTACTGCATTTTTTTTGTTTTAGTGTCATTTTGTTTATTACATTTTACATTATTTTTCTCAGTTTGGGGATTTTTTTGTTTTGTATTTTGACTTTACTGTTTTGGTACTGCATTAATCATTTAGACATTGCCATCAGTGAAGCCTTCTCCTCTCTGCCAGAGCTCCCAAGTGGCTGAGCTCTGGTTAATTTAGTGACTTTGGGGTTCACTCTGATAAGTCAGTGTTATTATTCCTTGAGGTAGGCAGCTGCCCACAGCAAATAATAATTGACTTTCTTACATCGGTGTTCAGCAGTGGGATCTAGGACTTGTGTTTTGCAGCATCACACACCGATTTAGGTTGAAATTAAAAATTCCATTCTAAATTGACCACAAAATCTTACTTTTTGAATTTTTATTGGGTCATTTTTTATTTCTTTTCAAAATTACAATGACACTAAATGATTGCACCTCCAGTCTTTGAGAACATGGAGGTGGATCTTGCTAACAAATAGAGCCTTAGCGTGGCCGATCTGAATACCCTGTGCAAACATAGAGGGCTGAAGTTGAACTTGAAATCCAGGAAGGAGGATTTCCAAATTGCCAGAAAGCCTGAGAAGATGTTAGTCAGCTACAGACCACCTCGGTGAACAATAAGGATGTAGTTGAGGAGGCTGCATTGGCAGCGGAGAATTGTCCCGCAGGAGTGGTGTCACCTGTGCTGTTCAGGGCAAAGAGCCGTGTGTCCTCTCACTGTTTGTCCCCATCAGAGCTGGAGGATAGGAAGGCGTAGAGGTCCTTAACATTGCAGCTGGCTATCCTTGCCCTTTGGGAGAAAAAGTTCTCCTTGGCTGCTGAGGTGAAAAAGGCAGCTGCAGCCCTGGCTGCTGAGGAGAAATAGCCTGCAGCAGCTTTTGCACCGGAGGAGAAAATGATGGCCTTTGACACTGTAATTACTGAGACTAGAGAACATTGGCATACACGGAAATGTCATAAGGGGGATCTCGTCCGACCTCCAAGTCAGGCAAGGTCTGGTAGCAATATCACTGTTCATGTCCACTCCTCATCCCTGCAGTGTAGGACCAGAATATCGTTGTGGGAATATCGTCTAATACAAATATTGATCATTAAATGTCATCTACAAAAATATTGCCCCAATGTAGATAATAATAGAAAATCTACATCCAATTGGATGGTAATATTGTGAACGATAAACAAAACTCAATATTTATGCCAGACAATATTTTTGTAGCAGATATTTTGACATAACTGTCCGACAGTGATCAATCTTTTTTCCACTCCTGTCCCATGTCTGTTTCACCCCATTACCAGATCTAATCAGCTCATTCTACCTTACATTTCACAGCCACACAGATGATGACCCAGTTAAAAGTGGAAGCTGGAAAACCCAGGGACCTAGACACATCCGGACTTGACAAGTGCCTCTGTGCTACTGATGAATGGATGATGACCAACCACCTTAAGCTCAACTCCAACAAAGTCGATTTCATGACCAGAGAACAATAGAACAAAAACCAACACAAAACACTCTGGCCCGAAGAACTGGAGACCCCGCCAGGGACATCAAGGGAGTTAAGAACCCTCAAAGTGTCCATGGACTGCAACTTATCCCTGAGCCCACATTTTAAGTCATTCGAAAGGCAATCTGCATAATGCAGACACCATGTTGACATGGGAATGACACCTGCATGGTATACGGATGTGTTCTCCTGCCCTGGGTGCCCCACTGCATGTGAAACTGAGAACTCTCACTTCATTGTACCTCTGTTATGGGTATTTCTGCTTCTAGCCAGCCCCACTGCTACCTGCTGTAAGACATATTACTTCACACAAAGGCTGTGTTTGGAGAGCAGCCTATAGATTACATCTAAAAGCGACTGAGAGTTTTCCACGTGAGCTGGCTGAAGCCATGCCTCCAGAGAGATTTCACAATGAACATCATGGCCATGACAGAGGACGTTGAGAAAGACAGTGAGCCATTTCCTGATCTACGGCACAGTGATGTGAAGGATGGTTCTGCACATGGGATACATCTTGCCCCTGAGCTAGCACCTGAGCAGCAAAGAGCATGTACAGAGGTATCGGGAATATTTTCCCATCTCTTTTGCCGATTCCATAGTTTACACCTGTCTGTGTACATGACAAAGGTCCGGGGTATAGCTTGCCAGTAAAGAGCAAGTGTAGGAAAGTAGGATCTGCTTCTTCTGGTTACCCCCACTTTTTGCTGGATGTAATGCTGTTTTTGACTAGTCTGACTGGGATCCTGCTAATCAGGACCCTAGTCTATCTGCTTTCTCCCTAAACTGTTATGTTATATACTTAGGTACTCTCCAGATTGGATACCGGGGTACCCTTGTCAGTCCCTAGTATATGGTACACATGTACCCAGGGCATAGGTACCCCAAAGGCCTCCCATGGGCTGAAGCATGTATTATGCCACCCATGAGAGGCCATGCAAAATGGAACTACAGGCCTGCCATTGCAGCCTGTGTAAGTTGGTGCATGCACCTCTTACTTAAGATATAGGTTTACTATATCTAAGGGTCACTGCACTTAAAACCTATATTATGTATGACTTATTTTTGTAAAAACAAGTCTGGTAAGACAGAATGCTGTCTCGAAGGCAAGACCTAAAAAGCAGATTGGGGGTCCGCAGGCCAAAACGAGGAGACACGCTGATAGCACAAGTAGCACAGCACGACACTGTCAGGACCCAAGCAGGATAAAATGATAAAGTATTAACCTTCCACTAGTTTGAGAGATCTTTGCATCTCCATGCCATTGAACAGAGTTTCAAGTCAATACAAGACTATAGCTAAAGTGGGTACATTCAAGGACGGTCAGAAGATCCTTGGCACCCAGGGGTAAGGTGGCACAGAACGAATTGGAGAGACTGGTAGCATAAAAGCATGTTCTCGACCTCAGAAAAAGGAAAACTGAGTTGCTTTGCTAGTATGAAACCAGCCCCCACGGTACTAACCTGAAGCCTGTAGGTAGAAGCAGAACCCTCAATCCATCAGACTCGGATGCATAGCCTGGACAGAGCATAGTGACTGCCTCACAACACAATAGCAGGAAGAATATGTCAAACACACCCCAAATATGAATGGAGCTGAAAGAACTAGACAAGCCACACAAGCACACTCCAACATACAGCAGACAAAAATTGACAGCAGGCATGGAATACAGCTTGTAAATGGACTTTGCGGTCTGTAACTTACGTTAGTGTATGAACACAGCAATGACTTACTGGCTCCCCAGCTGGTAGTAGAGTCTTGTGAAATACGGTCTCTGTGGCAGCACAGTCGAGGGTTCTTGCCTTTTTAAATTATTTTATTTACCCTCAACCCTAAATAGCAGGAAACTGATACTGTAGGTTACAACACAACGATTTCATCTTGATCTGGAAATTGGTGAAATTCTCAAACACAACATTCGTACATTCAAAGGTCGAAAACTCAGCCATGGAGAAACTCGTCAGTGAGAGAACATGTAACCCTCAAACAGCTCCCACCACTAAGTGGACCAGACCCTCTGGTCTGACAAAATATACAAGCTTTTGCAATGTGATAGGTTTCACATTAATCTAAATGTGAGCTATTTGCGTTGCAGATGCTGACAGTTTTTATCCCTTTCAAATTATAGCAGCAGTAGCATATTAAGCAAAGAAATTTCTGTCACGAAGAAAAGGGAGCAGTGCCACAGGCTGTTACTAAATTCTAGGGACACCTAGTAACAGACTGAGGTACTGCGCCCTTTCCTTCGTGAAAGGAATAAAAAATTAGCTAGCATTCGCGACAAGAATTTTCAATTCTATTAAGGACACGGAGGCGAGGATTATGCTTCTCTTTCTATTTATTGCCACTCACAGCAGCCAATGAAAACTTTGTATTTATGAAAACAAACTACATTTCCCATGATGCTCATGGTATACATCACATCCTGTAGAGCCCCATAAGAGCCACCATTATCGGAACTCGTCCTCTTTCTTTGCTTCGGACAATAAAAGTCCAACATAATAACTTGAGTCCAACACAATCCTCCAACGTGGAAGAACCAGTCCAGCTGGGAAGTACGTCCTCTTAACCAGGATTACACTTAATCCGTCTTCTTGTCAGATCCTGAAAGAATGAGAGACAAAACAACCCGTAACTTCTGCATAACCAGAATATATACACAACGGGTGGGTAACAATTACAATACTGTAATGTAATCGGGTGGGATAATCCTCGCCTCCGTGTCCTTAATAGAATTGAAAATTCTTGGCGCGAATGCTAGCTAATTTTTTATTCTATTACAGGACCGGAGGCTTCGGATTATGCTAGTTTAACGCTGATTAAAAACCACAGAGGATATATCACCCACCGGTTTATAATAAAACTGTTTAAATGTTGACTCAGAGGACCAATCTGCAGAATGCATGATATCTTGAACAGTAGAACCCAACATGAACGTCTTAGAGGCCATGGCGCCCCGGACAGAATGTGCCCCAAACACTTGAGTATCAATACCTGCCTCCTGCATAACAGATTTTAACCATCTGGCTATCGTAGCCACAGTGACAGGTTTGTAAGGCTTCTGCAAAGCAATTAACAATTGTACCACACCATCAGGCCGAAGGGACCTGGTACATTCTTCGTATGCGTTAAGGCAGTGAATAACACAGAGTTTGTGATTGCTAGGAAAAGCATGATATTCTACATTACGTGACATTGTTTTTGTCCTAGAAGTGATGTTGAAAGAAACTCCTTCAGGAGTAAATACTCTACCTGTAAGATCTAGAGCTTTGATATCTGATGATCGTCTACACGCGGCCAGACATAACAGCATGGCCAATTTGGACGAGAGTTGTTTCCTGGACAGCATATCGTTGCTGGGCCATTTATTAAACAGGGAAAGAACTAGCGAGACATCCCACAATGAAGAATACTTCGGCTTGGGCAGATTAGCGACTCTAATACCTTTCAAGAGTTTGCAAATTAATGGATGCATCCCTACTGGTTTACCCTCAATTTGAGAATGACCTGCCGATATGGCGGAACGGAAATTGTTGATGGAACGATAAGCTAAACCCTCTGAAGCTTTTTTGGACAAAAAATTTACAACATAGGATAAATCTGCCCCCACGGGATCCACGTGTTGTTCCACGCACCAACGAACCCAGCATTTCCAGGCTGAAGAGTACCTTTTCCTGGTGGAGGGGGCCCAAGCTTGGTTGATAAAGTCTGAAGCTTGTTCCGAAAATCCTGGCAAGTGCCAACGTTGCCGGAAAGTCTCCAGGCCATCAGGGACAACTGCCCCGCTATTACCATCGGGTGCATCTCTACGTGAGGGCCCTGGAGCATCGCTGAGGACCAGGGAATCCTCCTGGGAAAGTCGCAACTCGCCTCCAATAATATTGGGAACCAAGGTTGCAACTTCCACAGGGGAGTGACCAGAATCACCTCCACCTGTTGACGCATTACCTGTGTGCACACTCGGGGAATCAGAATGAAGGGAGGAAAGGCATAATTCAGGTTCGGTGTCCAATCCTGTGAAAAAGCATCCGTCGCCAGAGCCAACGGATCCGGCCTCCAGCTGAAAAACTTGGTCATTTGACGATTCAGTCTGGAGGCAACAGGTCTATCTTGCAATGTCCCCATATTGCCTGTAACCATTGCACTATCTGGGGTTGTAGCCAATCGCTGTAGTCCCTGAGGTGTCGGGAGTTCCAGTCTGCCACTACATTGGATTTGCCCGGAATGTATTCGGCTATGATCGAGATCTGATGATTGAGGCAGTAATGCCAAAAATCCTTCGCTATCTCCACTAACAGGGGAGACCTCGTGCCTCCAAACTTGTTGATATATTGAACCGCCGAAATGTTGTCCATCCGCAAGAGGATGCAACACGAGACCTGTTTGGGAGACAGTGTCCGAATCGCGAACGACCCTGCCAGGAGCTCTAGACAATTGATGTGGAGGTCTAGCTCGCCTAAGGACCAGCGCCCTCCTGTGGAAATATTTCCGCAGCGTGCCCCCCAGCCCCACCGGCTGGCGTCGGACTCTATGATGACCTCTGGCAGAGAGCCGAAAATGGCCCTGCCGTTCCATGCCTCTACGTGCGCAAGCCACCACTGGATCTCCTCCCGTACTTCTTGAGAAAGGGGAACTAGGTCTGTGTAAGAGAGACCCTTTTGTAGGTGTTGAATCTTGAGTCTCTGAAGGGCCCGATAGTGTAAGGGGCCCGGAAAGATCGCTTGAATGGAGGACGCTAGGAGGCCCACTATCCTGGCGAGTACTCTGAGAGAGACCATCTGTTTGGATAACCGGGAGCATAGCTCCTTTTTGATATCCCGAAGCTTGGAGCGAGGAAGACTCAACTGAGCCCTTTGAGAATTTATAACGAAACCCAGAAAATCTATTGTTTGGGTAGGGCACAGCACTGACTTGGGTTCGTTGATCACGAAACCCAGGTTTTGTAAGGTAGCAATGGTCATGCGTAATTGCTGCACTGCTAGAATTGGAGATTGCGCCATGATAAGAATGTCGTCTAGATAGACTATCATGCAAACTCCCTGTTCCCTGAGGTAAGCTAAATAAGGCTTCAGCACTTTGGTGAAGCACCAAGGAGCCGAGGAAAGTCCGAAAGGTAGGACCAAATATTCGTACCATCGACCCCGCCATTGAAATTGCAGAATCGGCGATGGGGAGGAAAGATGGGAATAGACAGATAAGCGTCCTTCAGGTCCAGGCGGACCAACCAATCTCCTTGCTTGAGGAGATCCGCTAAAAGATGGATGCCCTCCATTTTGAAGTGTTTGTAGGTGAGGTAATGATTGAAGTCCTTTAAATTTAGTACCAACCTGTAACCTCCGCCTTTCTTCTGTACCAGAAAAATATTGCTGCAGAAACCGTGAGGGCCCTCGTTGCAATACGCTATCGCGTGCTTCTGCAGCAATTCTTCGAGCTCAGAATCGATAAAATCGCACTCTAGTTGGGAAAAAGAAAGCTGTCTGGGTTGCCTGACTTTAGAGGGAGTCTGAAAGAAATCGAGGTGAAAACCCTGAATTGTCTGCAATATCCAAGCATCCTGCGACATTTGAACCCAATTGTGATAAAAATACTGAGTACGTCCCCCCAGAGGTAGCATGAAAGTGTCCGGAGCACTTACCTGAGGATTCAGTATTTTGGAAGCCTCCACGGTATGATCCTCTGTTAAAACGCCTTCTGTTGAAGCGTTGCCTTGTGGGGTAAAAGGTTCCGCCCCGGGTGGAGTCACACTCTCCCCTGCCTCGGCCGAAGTCTCCTCTCTGAGGACCTTGGGAGAACTGTCGGCCAAACGAGCGTCCTCGGCCTCGTCCGGCCCTGTTGAAAACACCAGCCTGAAAAACTCTTTTAATTCCTGACTGTGCTTTATCTAGAGTTGTGAAGGTGCCCACGTATTTGGCTACGTCCTTGACGAAACGGTCCCCGAACAGGTTCCCGTCCGCCAGAGGACCCGGTTCAGCCGCGGCTAGCTCCGTGAGATTGGAGTCCATGCGCATGAGAATAGATTTGCGCCTCTCCGTGGAGATGGCGCAGATAGCATTGCCCAAAAGACAGATAGCTTGTTGTGTCCAGCCTGCCAGGATATGGGGGTCTGCTACAGTCCCAGATTCCTGCGCCTCTAAAGCCATCTCCAGTATTTTTGCAAGAGGGCCAACAACATCTAAAAGCTTGTCTTGGCATCCGCGCCATGCGCGGTCGATACCCTTTTTGGGATCCTTTGCGAACTTCTTTAGGAAGGTCAAAAGGCTGGAGTCTATATCCGGGGTTTCAGCCACCTTGTCTGAGATATCTGGACGAGGGCATTCTGACCGGAGCCTGTTGCGTACCTCCTTGTCAAAGCTTTTGCGGAGGTTTTCGTGCAAGTATGCTGCAACCTGAGGAGCGGGCAGCCAATCCGACGACCTGGGGTGTATGATCTCCGATGGGATAAACGTAAAGGGGGTGGAAATAGCCGGTGTGTCCACATTTTTTGATTTCTTTGATCTTTTCTTAGGGGGAGACTCGTCTGGGGTGTCAGTACCCGTGGTATCTGTATTGGTGTCAGTGTCCGGGCCCCTGGTTTTTCCGGTATCAGGTTGAGGGAGCGACGAATACGAGGCAGAGTGAGGCCAGGATCTAGGTTGAGGATCGCCACGGTGCAGTGAAACCATGACGTTTCGCAAACTTTTCTAGCTGCTTGGTTATTGGTTTTAGGGCAGAAGCTAGCGCTTGTTGCACAGTTCCCGGAACTGCCTTTTCCAGGGCCTTGTTGACCGACTCTTGGACCGAGGCGTCCAGAGCCTCAACAATGTTATCCTCTAAGGAAGGATTTTGCACTTCCTCTTGATATAGGGTATCATCCTCTTCATAGTGGACCCACTCCTCCATTGTGGGATCAAAGTTGTGACTGTAAGTGCTCATACAGCAATATATAATAGAGGAGCAAGGGGGGAGCCAACCCCCAGCACAAGTGAATGGAAAAAAAATGGGGTACCTGGCTCCTCAGCAAAGCTGTAGTAAAAGTTGTTGCAGCCCACAGGGCGTAATTGGAGCCAACAGAGCAGTATTGTTATGCAGGAGGTGTGCTCCCTCCAGGCCCAGATCGTTATTTCAGCCTGCCAGGCGTAGAAAGCTGCTCAATGGGTGAATGCGGCGAAAACTAAATGAAAAACGATGGAAAAACGGGCAGTAGCGACGTGCGTAGCCCAATCCTTCCAAAATAGCCCAATTGGGCTACGCACGTCGAAACCAGCGAGAGGGAAAGGCTCCTGGCGCACTCGGCCGATGAGGGAGGCCTCCGCGCCCAGATATGGAAGCATGCACTCACCGCCAAAGGCGGTGCGGTACCAGAAAACCAGGAGAAGGTGAGCAGCGCTCACAAGCGTATCGTCCCGCGAGGTGGGAAATTCAAAGATGCTTTCTGTGAACGGAGGACCGGCGGCAGACGCGCGCACCTCCTGATGACAGCGGGGGTGCCGCGGCCGCCGGGAAATCGAGCGCGAAGCTCGCGTGTCAGCAAAATGCACCAGCAGTAGTAGGGATACAATCCCAAACCCAGCGCTACCAATACGCGCACTGCAAACCAAGCGGCATTAGCCCAATAACCAAATTTCTTTGGGTAAAACAATTGTAATGGTATGCAAGCATAGATATCCAACTTAACTGTCTGCGTGAGCAGCAAAGAAAGAGGACGAGTTCCGGTAATGGTGGCTCTTATGGGGCTCTACAGGATGTGATGTATACCATGAGCATCATGGGAAATGTAGTTTGTTTTCATAAATACAAAGTTTTCATTGGCTGCTGTGAGTGGCAATAAATAGAAAGAGAAGCATAATACAAAGCCTCCGGTCCTGTAATAGAATTTCTTTTCTAGGCAAACACGTTCCAATCGAAACTAAACAGGGGCAAATTACAATGGAGAAAGAAATGTTAATAACCAATGCACGAATGCCTTAATGTCTTTTCTAGCTTTGGTTATTAACATTTCTTCATTGTAATTTGCCCGTGTGTAGTTCCTAACGGAACGTGTTTGCATAACAAGCATATATATAGAATATTGTGCTGTCCCTGAATGGAGAGGGTGTGGCTCAGCGGTCAGAGCTGCAGACTCGGGAGCTGGAGACCAGAGTTCGACCCTCCTCATTGTCACAACATTCTGCGATTCTTAGCAAATCCCTTAATCTATTCATTTAAATACACAAATCACGGGATCTAATTTAAATAAAAAAACAGCAATCTCGGAGGGTTGGAGGGGAGAGACAAAGTAAAAAGAAACATGCAGCGACTGAGACGAGCCTCGTCATTGGCACAACAGTCTGTGATTCTTAGCAAATCCCTTAATCTATTCATTTAAATACACAAATCACTGGATCTAATTTAAATAAAAAAACAGCGATCTCGGAGTGTTGGGGGAGAGACAAAGTAAAATGAAACATGCAGCGACGGAAGAATCAATAAAACAAAAAGTTCTCCCAAACAGGAGATCAAGAAGGCCTGCATATGTACACCGTACTTTACCGGTGCTCCTCAGCTGAAAAGAAGTGAGGTATCGGCTGGCAGAACAAAACAGGAGGCTGCAAAGAAGAATGACGCTGGAATGAGCCAACGGTAAGCAGGAGGTGGGAATCATGCGATTTTATTCATGACAGCAGGTCTTGCAGACAGCGCATGCACGCTGATGCTCGACCTAAAAACAGCTACATCAACATCCCTCGCCCCCGATGATTCACGAGAATCATCACACCTCTGCCCACTAAAAACGTTGCAATGCAGTTGTCATCAGTTCTGTACTCTCCCTTCTCGATTCTTCCAACTCTTTCCTCTCGGTGTATACACACCTTTGTAACCCCTCCAGATGTATGTCAGCCCTCTTCATACACACCTTTGTAACCCCTCCAGATGTGTAAGCCCTCTTCATACACACCTTTGTATCCCCTCCAGATGTATGTCAGCCCTCTTCATACACACCTTTGTATCCCCTCCAGATGTGTAAGCCCTCTTCTTCCTTCTTCTGCACAATGCTGACAGTTTCTTTTTCTCATCGTTTGTCCCACCCTAGGATGAAATACATGTACATCTTTTAAGGAAACGGAAATCCCATGCTGCTGCAGATAATATTGTTTGTACAGGAGTTTAAGAATTAGTTTAAAGACTTCTCCACCTATGCTTTCAAACCACTTGCCTATCTTTGAAAATCCTCTTCTAAGGAAATTGTCATTCCTTGCATCTAACTTGTTGGTATGATATGTCCTTGGAAAGACCAAGGCCACATAGCAACTTCCTGTCCAATTGGGCGGCAATTGGAAATAAGCAGATTTGCCACACATGGAGTATGTTCCCCTTATACTTGCCTCATGTTCTGTCAGTATTGGATCCTTTACTAAGTAACTCTGGTCACAATCACTCCAACCGGCCATTTCTACTGTCTCATTTCTTTACTCTTCTCGAACAATGCATGAATTCCCTCTCTTTGCCAGATCCAAATTTAACTTTGCATATGTGTAGGAAGGTGGAATCTGACTATATGGTTGCCCCCACTTTTTTTTATGGTGTTTTGCTGGTTTATGACTTAGTTGGACTGGGATCCTGCTATTCAGGGCCCCAGTCTATCTGCTTTCTCTGTAAAAGGTTTCCATGTGCCTTAGGCACATCTCTGATTGGAATCTGGAGTGCCCTTATAAGTCCCTAGTATATGGTATACTATGTACCAAGGGCATAGGTACCTCAGAGGCCTACCAGGGGCTGCAGCATGTATTATGCCACCCCTGGAAGGCCATCCAAACTGACACCACAGGTCTGCTACTGCAGCCTGGGTAGGGTGGTGCATGCACCCCTTACTGTGATATAGGTTACCTATATCACTAAATACATACACACATATAAACCTATAAGTCACTCCTAAGGCAGGCCTTATCAATCCTAAAGGCAGAGTGCATGGTTCCTATGTGAGAGGGTGCCCCTGCATGAGCAGGGCCCCTCTGCAGCGTTCGGAGACCATCTCTGATGCTGTTTGTAGTGCAGCCTGACCATATACTCTTAAGCGCATTATATCCTCGCGGTAAAATGCTAACTTTGGAATGGCTGCACCTAAACATGTCGTGTTTGGTGTCAAACATCTTGGAATACTACCCCCCACCAATACTGGCGGCGGGGGTAGCATTCCACCCTTCTAGAGGGAAAGACATGTTAACTCTGGCTTACCCGGTAACTTCTTTCTGAAGCCCTGGCATCACAAAATGGATGCTGCTGCCACAGACACAAGTCTGGCCTCCTGCTGCTGGACGAAACTCCGGCAGGGGAGGCCTGGACAATAGGTTTCCTGTTGCAGGGAGGTGTGACCACCTCCCCAGACAGGATAATGTGTATTGGGGCTGGGTGGGTGCACTCTTAGAGTGCTTTGAAGTCCTGCACTGGGGGAGCAAAAGGCTCCTCTGTGCATATGCCAGTTCAAACCAGCTCAGGGGCTACCTGCCCCTGCTCTGGCGCGAAACTGGACAAAGGGAAGTGGGTGTAGCCACCCCCTCCCTTGACCCTCCCATAGGTGGGGTCATAGAGCTAGTCCATCCCCTCTTTTTAGTATAAGAGGGGGAACCTTGCCATTGCAAAGCAGATAACCCCTGGACGACGCTCTACAGAAGAATCCTGGCCCTTCGACGTTCCACTACCTTTGGAAGACAGAAGAATCTCCCTTGGAGTCAAGGAGTGACTCCCCTGCTTGGCAGGCACCAAAAACGACAACGACGGTCGCAAACTACGCCGCTCCCGCCGGAGTCCGAAGTCCCTGCAGCCCAGGAAGTGGATTTCCTGACCTCTCCCAGGCCATCGTGAGTCCCCAGCGAAGCTGAGGCAAGTGGACCCCACGAGTAACGAGGAACCGCGACCCCTGGGTACCGTGCACTATTGTCGAGTGCAACCCCTTCACAACGTTCTACGAACCTGTGCTTTGGACCACGTGTGGTCCCGACTTCCAGCAGGAATCCCTCCGAAGATCAGAGGCCTACACCATCCCGAGTGACCGTGGGCCCCTGTTGAGTGATTCCGCCCGAGGTGTCTTTGCGATCCCTTGCCCGCTGGCTTGGGGGTCCCCAGAAGACTTCTTAAAGAAACCAAAGGGCTCCCCTGGTTGCTCCAGGCCTGCCCTGACTTACCCTCGCTGGGTGAGTTCCACAGACCTTGCTGGTCTGCGCCATCGACTTTTCTTCATCTCCCCGAGACTTGCGGCTGCCAAGGCTTGTTGGCTCCAATCGAGTTGCCGACACCGCAGTCAGCTGCAGACGTCGAGGGACACACCGAATCCAGCTCCTGGTCATCGTCGACGCCTCCTGGACCACGTGGCTGAAGAGTCAAGGCACCCACAACCGACCTGAATCACTCGACGACGGTGGGCATCCATCTTCCTTGCCCCGAGTCACTGCCAAGTGACTTTGAACACTGTCCCCTCTGCTTTCAGGTCATCCTTCTTCAGAATCCAGGCTTGGATTCCACCGGACACTTCTTCAGCTCCCGCAAGCAGCAAGTCTTCTTTGTTCGCCATTGAAAACGACGCCGCGACCCGACACCAAAGGACACCTGTGCACCCGGCTTCCCTGGGTGAGGTAACTCCAGCACTACGGTGCTCCTGTGGGTGTGGGCCCTAGAACGACTTACCCTGTAAGTGACTTGCTTGTAGGTTCTATAGAAGTATCCTAAAACTCTTTATTTCCAACCGCGACTTGCCCCATTGAAGTCAACGGCGATCCGCGCCTGTGTATCTACACTGCACGCGTCCCCCGTGGGTCCTTTACTTACCTGCCTTGGGTGGTTTCGTGAGGCCCCAGCACTTCTGAAGGCCCTAGGCCTTGTCTCCCTGCAAGTCGTTGTCCCTAAGTCTCTTACTTAGTATATGGTCTGGTACGCCCCTAGGGCCCCAGCCATATTTTGTGCTTAACTTATTGTGAAACGTTGATTTGTGCATATGTTTGTCTTCTAATCTCATAAAGAGATTAGTAGAGAGTTATTTAGAAATAAATACATATATATTTGATATATATACCTGTGTGGTGTCTTTTCATTTGGTGATTCAAGAGATTATATGGTAAAACAAGCTGCTTTACATTCCTCCGAGACTTAGCCTGAAGGCTGCTCTCCACAGCTACCACTAGGATAGCTTTCTTTAAAAGGTTGTCTTAAACCTATCTACCATAAGAGTCGATTTGCCCTGGTGCAAGGTGTCCACTTTAATTAGTGAACAGCATATACCAGGCCAACTTCTCACATTGGTGGGCAGCGTGTGGGATTCCAGCTTGCCATTGTTTTACCAGAAAATCTCTATTTGAATTACTAACTGAAAACCATTATAGGTACTCAAGGTACATATAAAGTCAAGCTTAGTATCAATAAGTTCTACTGAACTTAGAGCTGGGTGCCAAGGGATAGCACACCCTTTCCACAGCTCAAGCTAGGATCAGTAGGCCACAAACTAGTGTAGGTAGTACAACACTGCACAACACTAGAATGTCTTTAAGGGGAGGATCCAAAGAATCCTTGCAGGAAGCCATTGAGCTTCCACCCTCCAAGTATGATACACTCCCATTCTTGGAATTGAGAGCTTTATGCAACTTGAGAAAAATAAGGACAGGCCAAAGCCCCACCACCCAACACCTCAAGGAGTTGTCGGTGGCTTATGACCTTAGTAAGCCTGTAGGGACTGAAGGGGTAGGAGCTGTGGGTGGGGCAGAAGAAGAGGAGGAGGCCAGGGGTACCAATACCCCCAGCCCCCCTCTGAAACTGGCCAGGAGGGTGACAATGACCCTGACCTGGAAAACCCAATCCCTCCTGTGGATGATGATGAGGATGATCAAAATGATGCCCTCTTTGTCCCCCAGGAAGGATTAAGAGTGTGCCCAGGAAGTCTAGATCTCCTTCTCAGGAGTCTAACCAGTCTGGCACCTCTATAGGGAGCTCTGTCTCCTCTCACAGGAGGGAATCCTCTCATGAGAGGAGAGCCAGGCTGGTCCGGTATGAGGAAACTCAGCTGGAAATCAGAAAAAAGCAACTGGCTTTAGATAGGGAATCCCTAGATCTCCTCAGGGAGAGAAGAAAGTTGGGACTAGAGTCCCATGGTGGCAGCAATATCCCTAGAGATAGGGACAGGTCTTATGACCATAGAAACCTAAACAAGATTGTCCCTCCCTACCAGAGTGGGGATGACATCCACAAATGGATAACTGCACTGGAGAGGGCCTGTAAAGTTCAGAAGGTCCCCCAGAGGCAGTGGGCAGCAATCTTGTGGCTCTCCTTTGCAGACAAAGGTAGAGACAAGCTCCTCACTGTAAGAGAAGAGGATGCTGACAATTACACAGTCTTGAAGAGTGCTCTGATAGATGGGTTTGGCCTAACCACTGAACAGTATAGGTTGAAGTTCAGAGACACCCAAAAAGCTCAGACTCAAGACTGGGTTGATTTTGTAGATTGTGCTACAAAGGCTCTGGAAGGTTGGATACATGGCAACAAAGTGCAGGACTTTTTAGGATTGTACAATTTGATTATGAGGGAGCAGATCCTTAATAATTGTCAAAACCAGCTTTTGCACCAGTATCTGGTGGACTCTGATCTGACCTCTCCCCAAGAATTGGGAAAGAAGGCAGACAAGTGGGTCAGAACCAGAGTAAAAACTAGAAATCAGGGTGGTGACAGAAGAAAGATTCTACTAAGTCCCAAGAGAAAGGTGGGGATAAATCTAAGGATAAGTCCCCTGCAGGGCCCCAAAATTCCTCTTCTGGGGGTGGGTCCCAAACTCCTTCCTCTCCTGAAAAGAAACCCTATTGCCATGTCTGTAAAAAGCCTGGGCACTGGAAAACTGATCCCAGTTGCCCCAGGATTGGCAATAAAGAAAATGTTCCTCCCACAACTACTACCACCCCTCCTGGTACTACCAGTAGTAATCCTCCAGTTGGGAGTAGTGCACCCAAAAAGTTAGGTGCTTTTGCAAGAGGAACAGAGGTGGGCCCTAGTTTAGACAGGGACCCCTCAACAGACTCCTCTGACTCTGATGGTGGTATAGGATTTGCCACCTTTACCATGGGTCCCATAGCATTGGGCAGGTACAGATTGGAGCCAATAATTAATGGTCAGAAAGCTGTGGCATTTAGGGACACAGGGGCTAGTGTCACCATGGTGGCAGGGAAACTAGTCCCCCTCACCAGCTTTTACCTGAGTTTAAATACCAGGTGACCAACATTGATGGTGTCAGAACAGATCACCCCATGGCCATAGTCAATCTCAGCTGGGAGGGGGTCACAGGCCCAAAAAGAGTGGCAGTGTCCCCAACCCTACCTGTAGATTGCCTGATGGGCAATGATCTGGAAATTTCAGCCTGGGCTGAAGTGGAACACCAAACCCATCTTAGGATGTTGGGCGTCCCTGTAAAGGTTAGTGGGGCTGTGATGGCCACAGCCCCAGCCCAAGAATTTGGAGAGATGGAGCCTGAAAGAATGGCCCACTCTCCCCCAAAAGAGAGCACAAGGGTTGAAGAAAAGTCTTCTTCCCCCCAGACAGTAGGTAAGGGTCAGCCTCCTCAGGGAACTGACCCTACCCCTAGTGAAGGAACTGCCACAGAGGTAGTCAGGCCTGGCCTGGCCACACCCCTGATGGCAGAGGACCCTTCCAAGGTGGTACCCCGTCTGGAGCAGGTAACCTGCCCCTCTCTACCCTGCCTCAGTCAGCCCAGGGCTGCAGAGGTCAGGGAGGTCAGTGGACCCCCAGGGCCCCCTGTCCAGAGGAAGCCCCCATCAGCAGATTAGGGGCACCCAGTCTAGTAGCCCTAGCCAGGTGAAAATTCCTCTACACACTGAGGGATCCCCCATACCTTTATGTAGGGACCTCCCCCAGAAGGACTCTGGTAGGCAAGGGCAAACCTGGGACCAGAAGGTTCCAAAGCTGCCATGTCCCTCCAGTAGTCCATCCAAAGGGACCCAACCCACAGCTGTAGGCAGCCAAAGGTTGACCCTTAGAGCAAAGTGCAACTCAGTCATGGAAAGACAGGCATACATGGTGACCAGTGATCTGAGGAAGCTGAGGCCAACATTCCTAGGGCCTCACTTCCCTACTCAGACACCTCACCAGCCTTGTACTTTACCTAAGCACACCACAGGTAGTGATTCCCCATGGTGGAGACCCTCTCATACCCTTAGGGTGAGGGATTGCTTAGTGGACCATAAGACAGGGGGCAACCATGCTAGTGCAGGTGCTTCCTTATATGACCACTTAGTCAATGAAGGCTCAACTGGCCAAGGTTAGCCTTATCTCCTTTCGTTTGGGGGGGGGTTATGTAGGAAGGTGGAATCTGACTATATGGTTGCCCCCACTTTTTTTTATGGTGTTTTGCTGGTTTTTGACTTAGTTGGACTGGGATCCTGCTATTCAGGGCCCCAGTCTATCTTCTTTCTCTGTAAAAAGTTTTCCATGTGCCTTAGGCACATCTCTGATTGGAATCTGGAGTGCCCTTATAAGTCCCTAGTATATGGTATACTATGTACCAAGGGCATAGGTACCTCAGAGGCCTACCAGGGGCTGCAGCATGTATTATGCCACCCCTGGAAGGCCATCCAAACTGACACCACAGGTCTGCTACTGCAGCCTGGGTAGGGTGGTGCATGCACCCCTTACTGTGATATAGGTTACCTATATCACTAAATACATACACACATATAAACCTATAAGTCACTCCTAAGGCAGGCCTTATCAATCCTAAAGGCAGAGTGCATGGTTCCTATGTGAGAGGGTGCCCCTGCATGAGCAGGGCCCCTCTGCAGCGTTCGGGAGACCATCTCTGATGCTGTTTGTAGTGCAGCCTGACCATATACTCTTAAGCGCATTATATCCTCGCGGTAAAATGCTAACTTTGGAATGGCTGCACCTAAACATGTCGTGTTTGGTGTCAAACATCTTGGAATACTACCCCCCGCCAATCCTGGCGGCGGGGGTAGCATTCCACCCTTCTAGAGGGAAAGACATGTTAACTCTGGCTTACCCGGTAACTTCTTTCTGAAGCCCTGGCATCACAAAATGGATGCTGCTGCCACAGACACAAGTCTGGCCTCCTGCTGCTGGACGAAACTCCGGCAGGGGAGGCCTGGACAATAGGTTTCCTGTTGCAGGGAGGTGTGACCACCTCCCCAGACAGGATAATGTGTATTGGGGCTGGGTGGGTGCACTCTTAGAGTGCTTTGAAGTCCTGCACTGGGGGAGCAAAAGGCTCCTCTGTGCATATGCCAGTTCAAACCAGCTCAGGGGCTACCTGCCCCTGCTCTGGCGCGAAACTGGACAAAGGGAAGTGGGTGTAGCCACCCCTCCCTTGACCCTCCCATAGGTGGGGTCATAGAGCTAGTCCATCCCCTCTTTTTAGTATAAGAGGGGGAACCTTGCCATTGCAAAGCAGATAACCCCTGGACGACGCTCTACAGAAGAATCCTGGCCCTTCGACGTTCCACTACCTTTGGAAGACAGAAGAATCTCCCTTGGAGTCAAGGAGTGACTCCCCTGCTTGGCAGGCACCAAAAACGACAACGACGGTTGCAAACTACGCCGCTCCCGCCGGAATCCGAAGTCCCTGCAGCCCAGGAAGTAAATTTCCTGACCTCTCCCAGGCCATCGTGAGTCCCCAGCGAAGCTGAGGCAAGTGGACCCCACGAGTAACGAGGAACCGCGACCCCTGGGTACCGTGCACTATTGTCGAGTGTAACCCCTTCACAACGTTCTACGAACCTGTGCTTTGGACCACGTGTGGTCCCGACCTCCAGCAGGAATCCCTCCGAAGATCAGAGGCCTACACCGTCCCGAGTGACCGTGGGCCCCTGTTGAGTGATTCCGCCCGAGGTGTCTTCGTGATCCCTTGCCTGCTGGCTTGTGGGTCCCCAGAAGACTTCTTAAAGAAACCAAAGGGCTCCGCTGGTTGCTCCAGGCCTGCCCTGACTTACCCTCGCTGGGTGAGTTCCACAGACCTTGCTGGTCTGCGCCATCGACTTTTCTTCATCTCCTCGAGACTTGCGGCTGCCAAGGCTTGTTGGCTCCAATCGAGTTGCCGACACTGCAGTCAGCTGTAGACGTCGAGGGACACACCGAATCCAGCTCCTGGTCGTCATCGACGCCTCCTGGACCATGTGGCTGAAGAGTCAAGGCACCCGCAACCGACCTGAATCACTCGACGACGGTGGGCATCCATCTTCCTTGCCCCGAGTCACTGCCAAGTGACTTTGAACACTGTCCCCTCTGCTTTCAGGTCATCCTTCTTCAGAATCCAGGCTTGGATTCCACCGGACACTTCTTCAGCTCCCGCAAGCAGCAAGTCTTCTTTGTTCGCCATTGAAAACGACGCCGCGACCCGACACCAAAGGACACCTGTGCACCCGGCTTCCCTGGGTGAGGTAACTCCAGCACTACGGTGCTCCTGTGGGTGTGGGCCCTAGAACGACTTACCCTGTAAGTGACTTGCTTGTAGGTTCTATAGAAGTATCCTAAAACTCTTTATTTCCAACCGCGACTTGCCCCATTGAAGTCAACGGCGATCCGCGCCTGTGTATCTACACTGCACGCGTCCCCCGTGGGTCCTTTACTTACCTGCCTTGGGTGGTTTCGTGAGGCCCCAGCACTTCTGAAGGCCCTAGGCCTTGTCTCCCTGCAAGTCGTTGTCCCTAAGACTCTTACTTAGTATATGGTCTGGTACGCCCCTAGGGCCCCAGCCATATTTTGTGCTTAACTTATTGTGAAACGTTGATTTGTGCATATGTTTGTCTTCTAATCTCATAAAGAGATTAGTAGAGAGTTATTTAGAAATAAATACATATATATTTGATATATATACCTGTGTGGTGTCTTTTCATTTGGTGATTCAAGAGATTATATGGTAAAACAAGCTGCTTTACATTCCTCCGAGACTTAGCCTGAAGGCTGCTCTCCACAGCTACCACTAGGATAGCTTTCTTTAAAAGGTTGTCTTAAACCTATCTACCATAAGAGTCGATTTGCCCTGGTGCAAGGTGTCCACTTTAATTAGTGAACAGCATATACCAGGCCAACTTCTCACATTATGTCTTTCTTTCCACCTTCTTCTTTCCTTTCGTTCTTCCTTCACTCCCTCTTCTAAAATCTCCCTCTCTTTTCCTGTTCTTTTGTTGAGTTCATCAATGAAGACCCTCGCTGCATGGTTAATTTTGCGTGAAAGCTCACATGCATCTGAGTTAGAACTTGCAAGTATTTAATCATGTACCCCATTTTACTCACCCGCTTGTAAAATTTAGAAAATCGAGAAGTAGGGGTTCTCCTCCATATGTACAGCTTTGAAGAATGGGTGGCAGGTACTTTCTTTAAGTGTGATATATAATCAGAATAAAACAGCTTAATCAGATCTTGATAAAACAGTTTCAAGAGCACATTACACGAAAAGGTGTCTGATGAAGGAAGATTACAGTTTGTAGAAAACTCAGCTGCAGGCGTAGGAAGGTAAGAGCGAACAAAACAATTTTCCACATGCATAAGTTTTACATATTCCGCAAGCATTTGGTAATAGACGTAATATCCGAAGATACTCTCAGAATTGGGTTTATGTGAAATTCTCCCTACTAACTTTTCTTGGCTAATTACTAGTCTTTGGTTCATTCTACTATGGTCAGATGAGGCATTTCCTTCCAAAAGACAGAGATCTGATAGCAAGCCAAATACAGAAATCATTATGACAATAGCCAAAACCACTGGGACAGTTTTGCAGCACGTTTGTGCCTCATACGCCATGTTAATCCCGTTACACCTCAAGCCAGAGTCCGTTTTTTGCTTCAAGTTTAGTCCTTGTTAGTTGTCTACTCTATACCTTACTGTCTCTACCCTATCTCGAAATCTATGGTGATAGTCGTCTTCTTCAGCTCGATACCTATGGTCTCTATGGTCCTCTAACCATTGGCCTAAGGTAGGTTATCTCAAAAGATCTCCCTTCAGTGAGGTTTGCAAAGTTCCTTACCTTTTCCGTCTCCTCAACTACAGTCTCTGTTTTCACGGGGGTTGTCAACTTCCGTTTGAAAGTCACTTACGTCAGCATCACTCCTCACAAGGTAAGTCCAATCAGGGCCTGGGTACTTTTGATATGGTTTTAGCTCTCTTTTTGGTCTCTTTATCTCGGGTTGATCCAAGTCACTGTCACTAAGTTCTCCTTGCTCTTTGTCCTCTTGTCTAGCTCCCTCTCCTCTCTGATGGTCTCTGGCCCTCTTGATTTCATCAGTATTCTCCTTCTCTTACTTTCATTCTTTGGCCATTTATCTTCGCGATGCACTCTGTCATTTGAGGTGCTTGTCACTTCGAATCATGGAGGTTAGTTTCACCCACGAGTCTAAGTTTACTCCTGCTGCATTGCTTTTAACCAGCTCTGCACTTGTACCTATTTGATCTGTCTTAGTTCTCCAGGATTTGCCAGGGAGTCGACGGATGCGTAGTCTCAGTCTCGAGTCTTGAATTTCATTCTGTGCTGGAGACTCTGTTACTTCACTTGAGTCCTGTAATTGCTGTTGTTTGGATAACTGGTGCTGCGGACTTTCAGGTCGGGACTCATCTCCTTCTTCCTTTGATGCTTCAAAAACTTCAAATCAAGTTGGATTCGGAGAATGAGTGGATGTTGTCTCCACCTCTTCCTCTGCTCATCTCACTCGCTTCATATGTGAGGCACGGATCCAGTTTGGAAGTCCTGCACATTTCACATCGGTGTTGCTTACAAGGATGACTTGGGGAGGCCCTCACTAGTGCTTCTTCAAGAATGACTTGCGGATGTGCCTTTTCAGGAGCACTCAATCTGCTGGGTTCAGGTCAAAACACAGGTCAGAACTCACAGCTGGTATTTCCAAGTCTACCTGGAGAGAGATAGAACACACCACATCAGCCAGTCCTTTGCAATAGTTGACAACTATGTCATCTGCAATATTCATAAGTGCAGCTACTGGAACAGAAGGAATTTTCATGGCTCATGTATCTCATGGGGGAGAGTCCTGTTCTCCTACAAGGGGTGCTTGGAATGCTCATGAGTGCCAATGGTAGTGAGTCTGGCCATTAAACGATGTGGAAGCAAAAGACACACAATTGATGGACGGAATGCAGAACAAATCAAAACATTCACCCCCAGTCAAGAGATCTGGGTTAAATCCATCATTCTTTTGCTCACCATGCCACCCCAGTTTAGACCTGGCCATATGCAAATCAGCCTTGACCCTGTGCCTCATGAGAACAGTCCAGCCCGAACTGCCAAGCCAGGTCCTCCCTGGACCGGAAACAAGCATCCTAGGACTGGTTTCGGGGTTTCACCCTCTTCAGCCAGGATAGCTTGATTCCAGTGGCACAGTGAGCCCAGGACCCACGTCTGGGCATACCTGGCGCACTTAGGGCGAGAAAGCAAAGACACACAATTGATGGACGGAATGCAGAACAAATCAAAACATTCACCCCCAGTCAAGAGATCTGGGTTAAATCCATCCTTCTTTTGCTCACCATGCCACCCCAGTTTAGACCTGGCCATATGCAAATCAGCCTTGACCCTGTGCCTCATGGGAACAGTCCAGCCCGAACTGCCAAGCCAGGTCCTCCCTGGACCGGAAACAAGCATCCTAGGACCGGTTTCGGGGTTTCACCCATCTTCAGCCAGGATAGCTTGATTCCAGTGGCACAGTGAGCCCAGGACCCACGTCTGGGCATACCTGGCGCACTTAGGGCGAGAAAGCAAAAGACACACAATTGATGGACGGAATGCAGAAGAAATCAAAACATTCACCCCCAGTCAAGAGATCTGGGTTAAATCCATCATTCTTTTGCTCACCATGCCACCCCAGTTTAGACCTGGCCATATGCAAATCAGCCTTGACCCTGTGCCTCATGGGAACAGTCCAGCCCGAACTGCCAAGCCAGGTCCTCCCTGGACCGGAAACAAGCATCCTAGGACCGGTTTCGGGGTTTCACCCCTCTTCAGCCAGGATAGCTTGATTCCAGTGGCACAGTGAGCCCAGGACCCACGTCTGGACATACCTGGCGCACTTAGGGCAAGAAAGCAAAAGACACACAATTGATGGACGGAATGCAGAACAAATCAAAACATTCACCCCCAGTAAAGAGATCTGGGTTAAATCCATCATTCTTTTGCTCACCATGTCACCCCAGTTTAGACCTGGCCATATGCAAATCAGCCTTGACCCTGTGGCTCATGGGAACAGTCCAGGTCCTTCCTGGACCGGAAACAAGCATCCTAGGACCGGTTTCGGGGTTTCACCCCTCTTCAGCCAGGATAGCTTGATTCCAGTGTCACAGTGAGCCCAGGACACACGTCTGGGCATACCTGGCGCACTTAGGGCGAGAAAGCAAAAGACACACAATTGATGGACGGAATGCAGAACAAATCAAAACATTCACCCCCAGTCAAGAGATCTGGGTTAAATCCATCATTCTTTTGCTCACCATGCCACCCCAGTTTAGACCTGGCCATATGCAAATCAGCCTTGACCCTGTGCCTCATGGGAACAGTCCAGCCCGAACTGCCAAACCAGGTCCTCCCTGGACCGGAAACAAGCATCCTAGGACCGGTTTCGACGTTTCACCCCTCTTCAGCCAGGATAGCTTGATTCCAGTGGCACAGTGAGCCCAGGACCCACGTCTGGGCATACCTGGCGCACTTAGGGCGAGAAAGCAAAAGACACACAATTGATGGACGGAATGCAGAAGAAATCAAAACATTCACCCCCAGTCAAGAGATCTGGGTTAAATCCATCATTCTTTTGCTCACCATGCCACCCCAGTTTAGACCTGGCCATATGCAAATCAGCCTTGACCCTGTGCCTCATGGGAACAGTCCAGCCCGAACTGCCAAGCCAGGTCCTCCCTGGACCGGAAACAAGCATCCTAGGACCGGTTTCGGGGTTTCACCCCTCTTCAGCCAGGATAGCTTGATTCCAGTGGCACAGTGAGCCCAGGACCCACGTCTGGGCATACCTGGCACACTTAGGGCGAGAAAGCAAAAGACACACAATTGATGGACGGAATGCAGAACAAATCAAAACATTCACCCCCAGTCAAGAGATCTGGGTTAAATCCATCATTCTTTTGCTCACCATGCCACCCCAGTTTAGACCTGGCCATATGCAAATCAGCCTTGACCCTGTGCCTCATGGGAACAGTCCAGCCGAACTGCCAAGCCAGGTCCTCCCTGTACCGGAAACAAGCATCCTAGGACCGGTTTCAGGGTTTCACCCCGCTTCAGCCAGGATAGCTTGATTCCAGTGGCACAGTGAGCCCAGGACCCATGTCTGGGCATACCTGGTGCACTTAGGGCGAGAAAGCAAAAGATACACAATTGATGGACGGAATGCAGAACAAATCAAAACATTCACCCCCAGTCAAGAGATCTGGGTTAAATCCATCATTCTTTTGCTCACCATGCCACCCCAGTTTAGACCTGGCCATATGCAAATCAGCCTTGACCCTGTGCCTCATGGGAACAGTCCAGCCCGAACTGCCAAGCCAGGTCCTCCCTGGACCGGAAACAAGCATCCTAGAACCGGTTTCGGGGTTACACCCCTCTTCAGCCAGGATAGCTTGATTCCAGTGGCACAGTGAGCCCAGGACCCACGTCTGGGCATACCTGGCAAACGATGTGGAGGCACATGCTTTCGCTAACGTTGCCTTGATTGTCTCATTTACAATCACTCCTGATGCTTCCAGTCTCTAACTGCAGTGGAATCTCTGGTCAATACCTAATGCTATGCACAATAGTTGCATCACCTCACTCTAGAAACGGCTGCCTTGAGCTGATTCAAGATAAACTGGCATGCCGAACCTCGGCATTAACTCCCTCAAGAGTAGTTTGGCCACAGTCAGTCTATCAAATTGCCTATTTGGGTACGCCTCTGCCCTCCTTGAAAAGAAGTATACTATAACGAGGATCTCCATCAGTATCTCATGGGAGGAGAGTCCCGTTCTCAATGCTCATGAGTACCAATGGGAGTGAGTCAAGCCATTAAACAATGTGGAGGCACATGTTTTCGCTAACTTTGCATTGATCGTCCCATTTGCCCTCTCTACTGCTTCTGATGCTTCCAGTCTCTAAATGCAGTGGAATCTCTGGTCTGTACCTAAGGCTGTGCACAGAAGTTGCATCACCTCACTCTTGAAATGGCTGTCTTGATCGGATTCAAGATAAACCGGCATGCTGAACCTCGAAATCAACTCCCTCAAGAGTCGTTTGGCCACAGTCAGTCTATCACATTGCCTTGAAAACAAGTATATGATAACCAGGAAATACTGCAGCAGATTACAGCGTGGCATCTCCAGGAAGTCAATATGGAGCCGATTGAAACAACCATCTGATTTTCCAATCTGACTCATGGTCACAATGGTCTTTCTTCCTGCATTTACTTTCTCACATACACGACATTGTTGACAGAGACTTTCGGCCATGACAAGTAAATGAAGGTTATGCCAATAGCGTTTGAATGTCTACACCATCCCATCTCAACAGATTTGGATTGGCCAATGCAAATGTCAGACCATAGCCGGCAATATGGAATCGGGAAGCATTGGCTTCCCATCACTTGAAACCCAAATGTCACTGGAATCCTTCACCCATCCTGTTCTCTCCCACTTCACTTTTTCAATTTCAGGAGCCTTCTGCTGCAGTTCTCTGGGCTCACTTAATGTCTGAACAGTATTCATTAGTATATTTGAGACAGTCACATTTTCCCTACTGCATGGTTCATCCAAGTGATATTTGCTGGACTCAAGAGCGCAATATCTGGCAATCTCTTCTGCATATCAGTTCCATTCAGCAACAAAACCATAGCCACTCCTGTGTGCAGCCCACTTCACAACTGTTATTTCTTTGGGCAACTGGAGTTCATTCTGTAAATTCATGACATACAGACTGTTGTGTATGGGGAAACCAGAGGAGGTCAAGAACCCTCTCTGTGATCACAGCTGCGCGAAGTCATGTACAACAACAAATCCATACCTGCTGTAGTTATAAATTATAACTCTCAACCCATCAGACACGCAGCATTCCCTCATCAGAGCAAATATTTCGCCCACTTGTGCAGAAGTTACATAATACAAACAGGATGCTGGTGATTGAGCAGGTGGACCGTGTCCTGTGTGCATGTTTCTTTTTGTTACAGATGCCACAAGCAGATCATTGATGTACTGCACCAGTGTTGAACTGCAAGGCAACTGTAGAGTCAGTTTCAGCATCTGTTTAGAGTAACAGGGGCTTTCTCTATACCCTGGGAAGTGCGACACCACACAAGAGTCTTACCTTGAAATCTGAACGCAGATAAGTAGTGGGTGTCCTAATGTAGGTTAATAGAAATAACGCCTGACACAAATCAATGGCCGTAAACCACTCAGCCTCTGGGAAAATTTAGAAAACAAGTATGGCAGGATTTGGTAACGCTGGATAGCATTGAAGTACTATTTCATAAATTTATCTTAAATCCTGCACTATCCTCCATTTTTTATTTAATTTCTAAAGAGCCATGATCGTTGAGTTACATGGAAACCCAAGTATTTCTTTCAGAATTCCCTGTTCTAACATGCTTTCAATGATTGGTGGTAATTGCCTCTGAAGAGATCTTGCATGGGGGCGTCTGTGGAAAAACTGTTTCTTGTCTTGAGGCAATCTTGAGGGGTCTTGCATTTTTGATCAGGTCATTTCTCTCCCTTTAATATCCCACACTTCTTCCTTCACAGTTTCTTTTAAATCATGGGGTATATCTTCTTTTGTGAGGACAGGATACAGCCTAGTTACAGATTCTTCAGAGTTTATTTTGAATTCTGCGTTGGCTGCCTGCGTTTCCATCCCCCACCTTCCAGCATGAAGTAAATCATGCAATTGAGTTTGCAAAGCAGGTTCCATCCTAGTAAGGTCACTGAACTTGAGCTGCAAATCACAAAATGGTGATTGTCTCTGATTGAACTTATTTTGACCATAACTGGGGCTGAAACTTTATTTGTGCACTGCTGATTTGTGATGCCTACAACTTGGATTTTTCTTTCCAAGAGGGGAAGGTTTGGAACTTCAACCATCCTGACAATAGAGCGGGTAGTGCCCATATCAATCAAAAAAGATAAAGGGTGGCCATTCACCTCACCTTCTACATATGAACTACTGTGGTTTACCCCCAGAATTGCACCAATCACATAATCCTGCTCCCTCTCAGGCACCATCATGGTGACTGTCGAGTCTGACTGGACTGTCAAACATCATAGGGACCTGAGACATGTGATCACTAACCATAAATGGGTTCTGATGGACTTTGGGACTAGGCTGGAAGTTTGGACCTCTGTTCTGCATGTGCGGTTGCGTCATAGGGACCTGAGGCACATTTGGCCTCATGTATCTCTTGTTATGCATAGGAAGCTTGGGCATCAGAGTTCCTTCTTGTGTAAGCTCCTCCTGTGATACAACATTCTGTATAGGAGCATCGAATTGCACTCTGCCAGGATTATACCTATATTCCCTCTTCCAGTGGCCGACCTTGTTACAGATGTGGGAAGGGGTAACTTTCTTCAAAGCACTGATATTTGTAACACTGACATTTCTTTTACCTCTCCCTTGCGGAGTGACATTCCCTCCTTATGTGTAATGAATGACAACTCACTGCATGTTTGCGCCTGCACCACAAGAGGGGTACAAACCAGTGTCTACCATGAACAAACGTCTTGTACCACCATTCTGTGCAAACTTCATCATCGCAATCATAAACTTGTCTTGATGTTTCCTCTGTTTCACCTTTTGAGTATCACTGCACTATTTTGCATGCAGTAGGATCTCATCAAGGGACTTCATCTGCCAACAAATCACATTCTGCTATATCTGAGACCAAATCTCTGGGCGCAAACCAAGGACAACAGTTGAGACAAAACCGCTCAAGTTTTCAGCAATCAGGTCATTCATCAATTATGCTCTCTGTACACCTGCATCAACCTCTCATAGAGAGCATGCACTGACTCTTTTGGTTATTGTGTTGTCCTAAATATCTTGGGCCAATTTATCTCTGTCTGGGGGCCCTTCATTTTTAATGCACAATAACTGCATCATGCTTAACTGTTACCAACGGTGAAGGGGCTTTGGTATTCGGTATCCTTAGGGGCTCTAGCATAGGCCAGACTATGACTCGCTTACACGTGGTCCACAAATCTCTTTAGAACGCCACTTTAAACAACATGTCTAGACCGTCCCATAAACGTTTGAAATGGTCACAATTCTGTCTATCATTTATCTGAGTTGTCTCTCTTACAAAGACGGTTTGTGAAATGGAAAAAGCTTGTTCAAGTCCATGAGACATACACATATGCTCCTCCCTGTACCTCCCTCAAAGGGTATTCTTTTGCTTCTACCTCATCAGCGTTCTTGCCCTTCTCCCCCTCTGTCACCACTATTTTCTTTCTTACCTTTGGCCTTTCCTTCTTTTACCATTGCTCCCTGAATTTCTCCAAATCTCCCCATTCTCTGATACAATCTACCAATTCTTTGAAATGCATTCTCAGTCCTCATAACGTCAGTGCCTTCAAGTCCTTGTCGCTCACTGTCATTCTGAAATTATTTCTTAATTTCTTTCTTTGTGACAAATCAATCCACATTTATCTGCCAACTCCTCCATCCTAGCATATTCCTCATGTGCTACCCTAGTGGCTTCTTTGCTCAAATACACTAATTCCCTGTCACCATAATGCCTCAGAAAATCAAATCCCAAATTTCCCTTGACAGTCTTTCCAGCTCAGTTTTCAACTGGGTGGCGCTTATCTTTCGGGGGACACTTCAGCTCAACTGGGGCAAGGTTTTGGGGGCTGTAGCAGAAGTAGTCCCTTCAATGCTAGGTGAGTCAATTGGTCCCCCTTCTAGAATTGTTGTTGCTAAGGGAACACCCGTGCCCACTGGGGTCTGTAGGGTACTTGAAGTTGGTTGGATCTGTGGAGTGATTTTGACTGAAGGCATGGAGGAAAATTCATGCTTGTCAAAGTCTGGGGAGTTATTGGGTTACTGGATTATGGGGTACACTCTGGCTCAATGGGTCCTGGGAAGTACTAGTGTGTGTATACAGTAGGGGTGCACTTGCCTATCTAGAGGGACCTGTTGTTGTTACTTTTTTGGGGGAATTTAGTTGTGATTGCCCTGTGAGTGGAATTAAGTTTTACGGGTGACCTTGATCTTAATCAGTCGTTTAGGAAATCGCCATCCTTATCACTTTCAACCCCCATGTTATTCTCCTTTTTTTCTTGGTAGGCAATTTCTACTTTTGAAATCACAGTTCAAGATACAGATTGTGCTTTTCACAGCACTCACAATCACACAGCAGCAAATTCTCGACCTGCGGGTTGTTCACTCCAGTGCACTAAAGAATAAACATATACCGATCCCAGTTAATATATTCGTACACATTTGATATTGAGTCCCTATCTTGACGTGACTGACAGCGCTACACAGTACACATCTCAACCCTAGCAGACAATTTAACACAACAAGTAGATCTCAAGATCGCGGACTTCAACGAGTCCACCAACTTAAACCACAGCTTAATATTGCAAGTGCCTTAAGGGCATCAAGCAGAAGCAAAATCACTTAGCATAAGCCCTCTCTGTCTTGTCTTAGATAGTGCCCTCAATAGCCAAAGAAAAATATCAAAAAAACGATAATCACGGTCCCTACAAACTCACAAATCAAAGCCACATAGTATGTAAATTCAAGGTCCAACAAATTCATGGCATCCACTATTTCAAACTACAGGTCCCAACGTGCACCGCTTCAATACAATTTTTCTTTCAATCGCACACCTGCAACACTTTCTCCTATTAATAATCACAAAGAACGCTTCAGGAACCCACTCAAAAAAGCTGGCACATCTCCGCACTGTCGTCAGGAAGAAGAGATGCAGATTGGATCAGGGTCAATTTGAATCTTGGGTCAAGTCCCACTGAACCATGAATGTGCAGCTATTGATCTCTAAGGGCAATTTACCTATGCAGGTCCAGTCGGAACCATCACCTCTGCTACCACAATTTGATGATGCGCAACCCTGTTCTCGTCCTATTTGCGCCTGATGGATCGGGAGCGGAGTTATCCTAGTGGCGGTAAGGATTTTGGTGCTCCCCGCTGGACCTGTCTCAAGAGTAGCATTCTAAATGACCATTTCAGTTGACAGATGCCCAGAATCCACTTGGTCCTATGAAAATGACTCACAAAGAAGTCTTAACCTCAAAGGTTTTATTTTTAGAATTTGCAGTCAAACAGGAATCAATTTCATATAGTCCAAATCAATTAGTCAATCAATCAGAGTGCAAAGCCCAGTTAAAGTACAGGATCAATGAAGAGCTCAGTATAGTTCTAATCATTAAAATGCAAAGTATAGATAGCGAGAAAGCGATCGGCATGGATTCACCTCCTAAGGTAAGTGGGAAAGGGTCTCCTGTTACAGTTAGAAAACACACTCTTATATAGGGTTCTGAACAATGGATTTCAAACATTGACTTCAGTTGTGTATGGTTCACATATCCTAAACTGATCAAAAGTAAGCAAAGAGAAACATTTGCAACTAAATTCAACAAAACTCTCATAATTCTACAACATAGAGCTTCTCACAGTCACCACCTGTACATGGAACAAAAGTGGTGGTTATATCGTGTGCGACTTTCCTTGGCACAGCCAGCCTTGAATTAGTATACTTTTAGTTAGAACATATTGTGATGGTCACTGTCTTTGCCTGCCGTGGGAACATTCAGGGGAATATTTATCAAAATGTCACACAGCGCAGCAAGTCACTTTGCTGCCCTGCGCTGCGTGACATGGAAAGGGCAGGAATGCGCCATATTCAACATAATACGTCGCATTCCTGTCTTTTCCCAGGGCTGGCGCACAATGTGCTGCCTAGCAACAATGTAAGCACCCTTGCACCATGGTGCAAGGGTGCCTGCGTTGTAAGCAGCAGGGCCGGACTGGCCGTAGAGGGCACCGGGTGTTTCCCCGGTGGGTCGCCAGGCTGGGGGCCAGTTTTGGGCCCCTGGGGGGTCCGTTTTTGTTACCGGGGGCCAGCAATATCGGCCCCCTGTAACAAAATCGGCCGAAACCGGCCCTCGCAAACTGCTCGGCCGCACCCCCCCCTGAACCACAGGGGGGCCGGCGGAGCAGTTTGCCAGGGCCTGTTTCGGTTCCCAGTCCGGCCCTGGTAAGCAGGATTGTTTTTGTACAGGAAGGGACACCGTCCAGCTCAAAAATATTCCCACAAGGCATTTTCCATTTTCTATGTGTGTCGCAGAAGGCAGCACACACAGAAAGAGGATGAAACGAGCAGAAATAAAGATATTTCTCCTCGTTACACCTCCCCTGGGGATGCTTAGCAGTTTTGATGCATACCCAGGTCTACCAGTAACGGTAAATCTGGGAATGCACCAAAATCCATGGCTGTTGCATGGCAACACCCACGCACCACCCATGGAACGCCTCCCTGCTTCTGCTTCTTCAAGCTGGCACCAAGTATAACTATTGGACCCTCAGACCCAACTCTTCAGTACACCTCTCTGGACCGGTGGTTACCACAGAAGAAGGACTGCAGTGCTGCTCTGCTGCCGGAAGGACTGTTACCCTGTTGCCCTGATACTCTGCTGCCTGCTGCCTGCTGCCCTTCCTGCAGGCTGAAGTGACTCCAAGGGTCAGCTGACTGGCCTTCTGTTCTGAGCTACGGGGATGTAACACGTTCCAGAGGCCTCTCCGCATCTGTCCAGCTGACCTGCTGCCTGGATCTTCAACTGAACAATATCAAACTACAGGAGGTAGCCCATATACCCTAAGGAGATAAGGGCAATCATCTATAACATACAACAATGTCTCAAAAGGGTGATATTTGGAGGTCAATTACATGTAGCACAATTAATCACTGAGAATTAAATCAAAGAGGGGAGAAAACCAGATAGAGATATTCTTTTTGTGATATAAATTGTATTTTAGTGAATATACATATTTGACATATTGAGCTTCATATGTACAAACATATGGAAGGGTAGCACGGCGTTAAATTGAATGGCATGTAACCTGTCAGATACTGTGCACAAGTGCTCGTGAAGGGTTGTGACGGCGCAAGTGACACGTGAGGAAGTATGTACAGCGATAGTGACGGGCGCAACAAGAGACAAGTGGAGTTAAAATTACATATTTAGGATACCCGAACAATAAATGGTAATGAATACAAAAATAATCTAGTGGGGTATCCTTGAAGGAGGCGCCAAGAGTTCCACTGTAGAAGTCGACGGCGTTTCGGCCTGTAGAAGTATTAGGCCATCATCAGGACCAGGTTACATTTACTTATATGGCAGTGCTGGGGATAGAAGGATACATATATCTCTATACATGTGGTCATTCCGTGGTGGACCAAGAAAAGAGGGACAGATAGGACAGAGTATGAGTATAGAGTTGCTTAAAATTGAGCCCAAACAGGGGAGGGGGAGGAGTAGAAAATTACAATGGACGCCGCAGACAATTACCGCGTGACTAGGCTCAGAGTGGAAGTGTGCGAGAATTAGCGCTAGTCCCAACGTGGGATGAAGACTTAAGCGAGAGGGCGCACTTCCAGAGTTCCAGGTGGGTCCGGAACTCCTCAAGTGTCACTTGCACCGCCACAACCCTTCACGAGCACTTGTGCACAGTATCTGACACGTTACATGCCATTCAATGTAATGCAGTGCTACCCTTCCATATGTTTGTACATATGAAGCTCAATATGTCAAATATGTATATTCACTAAAATACAATTTATATCACCAAAAGAATCTCTCCCTGGTTTTCTCCCCTCTTTGATTTAATTCTCAGCGATAAATTGTGCTACATGTAATTGACCTCCAAATATCACCCTTTTGAGACATTGTTGTATGTTACGGATCTTCAACTGGACCTGCCTGAGTCCTGCTGACCTCTGCTGGAGTGAGTTATTGATCCCCAAGAGATGCTCCTCAGGTCCTGAACCCTTGGTGTTGCATCAAGAAAGAAGAAATCCTGAAGTTTCGGGCTCTATGCAACTACGACCGGGCCCGTTCGCGCTAAGATCTCGCTGCCTGCACCGCCCACCATCATCAAGCTCGGATGAACCTGAATCTTCGTGCCTCAGCTACCGCCAGCAACGCCCAGCAACACGCGATCTGCACTTTGCGCTACAATGTCGACAGCCCGCGGTGACCACCAACGAGAATCTCCAGCAAGAACCATCCGCAGCACCCGACAAGTTCTTTGTTCTACAGCGACGACCTTCCACGAGTCCTGGCCTGTGCTACGCACTACAGTGACCACCATCCGCAACGCTGTCCCTGCACCTTGCGACCTTCGCCACTGCGAACGGAACTCTTCGCACTGGACTTTTGAAGGTAATTCTTTCAGCAGGACTAACCTGGTCCCTGTATCCGGCACGTGTTCCATTGTGGTCGGCATGAACCTGTGACTTTCACTTGGTCTTGGATGACCAGATAACCACGAGTGATGCTTTATGCTTTTTGCTGCTATAATTACCTTAAATCCTTGAAATTGCACAGCTCTGGTTCTATTGATTGGTTTTTTATTGTTTTGGTCTCAAATAATTTATTAAATTTTACTCTATTTTTTAATTGGTGTGTGATTTTTCTTGTGTTGTGGTTTCACTTTATTACTCTTTAAGCGCCGCATAAATATGCTACACATTGCCTCTAAGTTAAGCCTGACTGATTTTGTGCCAAGCTACCAGAGGGTTGAGCACAGGTTAATTTGGGGTTTACCTGTGTCTTCAGCCAGACAGGAATTGTGGTTGCCACTTATTGTCTGTCTCCTTTTACGTTGCAAAGCACCAAACTCCCTTTTCAGTTTTTTTATCTTTTCATTCATCCAGGAGTCCTTTTCCTGCATCAAAGGCCAGTGGGGCGCTTCAAAGATGTTTGTTTGTCCAAGCCATGGGTAAGCCGGTTGTAGAACTCACACACTTCTGTTATTTGCTTATTGGATAAGGTCTTGGCGAGGTCTGAGTCAAGTGCTGAAAATGTTTAATTTCTTCCAATATCTGTAAGTACTTTTGATTGGGGTCACTTCAGCTGATGCTTTTCTGGTGGGATATTGAAAGAGGTGACCTGGTGATCGCTCTAAATCATGGCCGAGTTTCCTGTTACTTCGTCTTGCCCTGGAGAAGATTAGATCCAGAGTCTGGCCTGGAGTGTGAGTTATTTATTAATGTTTAATGGTCTCTAATCAGATTGTGAGAACTGCAGTTAATATGGCAGTTCTATCAGCACGTGGCTGCCATCATAGGATTTGTTTAAATTGACAATCATGGCTGTGACTCTCAGGACTAATCAGACGATCAGAAAACGTTCTTGAATTGCCATCACAAAGACCGCTTTAGGAACTCCAAAGTGGATGCCACAAGGTCATCAGGAAACAGTGATGAAGATTGGGTCGGGGTCAATTTGAATCTCGGTGAAAGGCCCACTGAACCATGAAGGTGCAGCTCATAGTCTCTAAGGCCAGCCTGCCTATCCAGGTCCAGTCGGAACCATCACCTCTGCTACCAGAGTTCGATGATGCGCAAGCCCAGTTCTCGTCCTTTGAACACCTGATGGGTCGGGAGCGGAGTTATCCCGGTGGCGGTACAGAGTTTGGTGCTCCCCGCTGGACCCGTCTCAACCATAGCATTCTAAATGACCATTTCAATTGACAGATACGTAGAACCTACTTGGTCCTACAAAAATGACTCACAGAGAAGTCTTATCCTTAAAGGTTTCATTTTTAGAATTTTCAGTCATACAGGAATAAATCTCATAGAGTCAAAATCAATTAGTCAATCAATCAGAGTGCAAAGCTCAGTTGAAGTACAGCATCATTTAAGAACTCAGTAAAGTTCTAATCATCAAAATGCAAAGTATAGAAAGTGATAGAGCGATCAGCATGTATTCACCTCCTAAGGTAAGTGAGAAAGGGTCTCCTGTTACAGCAAAGAAGACCACTCTTTTATAGGGTTCTGGACAATGGATTTCATACATTTACTAGAGTTGTGCATGGTTCACATAGCCTAAGCAAAGAGAAACATTTCCAACTAAATACATTCAACAAGACTCATAATTCTAAAACGTCGAGCTTCTCATAGTCACCACCAGTACATGGAACAAAAGTGGCTAGATCGTGTGTGACTCTCAATGGAACAGACAGCCTTGAATTCGTAGACTTTTATTCAGAAAAAGCTTGTGAAGGTCGCTGTTCTTGCCTGCGGGCCACACTCAATGTTTGTTCTAGTGAGACATGAAAACACAGTCTATTCACGTGACACTATGAAACGTCACAGACAAGAAGAAATCTGCAGCCTGAATTCTTTAAGTTAGCCAGAGTTTGAGGTTGCACAAATGCAAGAGATGGGCCAACAGCCATCTTGATGAGATGACCGGGGAAGGGACACTTTGACACCTTGTCTGGACCACAAGATGGAGCGATGCCGTGGCTCAGGAATGTCGGTGAGATACACAGATGGAAATTTACTAACACTTTGCACTGAGTTTACATCACAAAAGAAATGCAAACCTGGCTCAAAGTGTTGTGTTGGGATTGTCTTCCCACGCAAAATCTGATTTGCTTTAGAAAGGTTCCTGAAGTAAAGTAGCACTACTTTGTGCCAAGGGGGCATTCCATTGGCGGTATGTGGGCGTCCCCATGCAACCACCCATAGGTTTTGGTGCAAATCCCTATCTACAAAAAACAGTAAACAGGACTTTGTGCCCAAAACATACACCTCCAGGCGTAAGGTTTCATAAAAGTTTCCCTTTCTCAAAACGTTTCCCATTTTGCATATGTGCTACCCTCTAAAGTACCACGGTGCAGAGGTGTGTGTTTGGTGCAGGTCAGCCAAAAGTGCACTAGTGCAGGGGGAGAAAACAGCGCCATATCTTAGGAGATGTACCACTGTTTTTCACAACCTCCTTGAAGCAACGCAGCAATTTTGGTTGCTGTGCTGCGTTGCACTAAAAGTTAGTAAGTATGGCCACATTTGCTCCCTGTAGGGCTAACAGGATTAGGCAGAAAGGCGAGGCAGAAAGGCGACTGCCTTGGCTAGTTTGGTCTTTTGCGCATAAACACATGCGGCCAACTGAATCATTCATTATTGACTTGCAGCATCTTCCCAGGTTGGTAGGGAAATTTGTGCATCAATTTTCCTTCTTTCTTGCATTCTTTTTTTAACCCCTGCCACCCTGCACTGGTGAGCACAACATGGCCTTAGTCGCAGGGTAATGTATACATTATGTCACTAAGTGCGTGGAGCCCTTCACGTGCAATGCACAGGCAGCCGACTGTTCGTTCTTTCTTTGTGTATTTTTTTCTCTAGCACAGGCATTATGAAGTGGGTTGGATGCCGCAGCTAGAGACATCCGGTGCCATCTTATCTGCAGAAACTCTGTCTCAGACTACCCCTGGCACACGCAGCCACTTCAATTGATCTCAACCAGATTGGAACATAAAGCAGATGCAGCCCACTAGCCAATGGAAGCAGGGCTCACATGGGACCTTCAAGGTCACAGTGAAGTGGCTTGTCACTCATACCCATGCTGGTAATGCCCCTTTTCTCTTTCCAATGTTCCAGGCCATAAACTGAAGCAAGCATTAGCAAAGCCAATATGTCTCGCTGTTGTGACCTATTTGCTTTGTAGGAACGTGGAATATTATGTGGTATGCCTTAGTGGCCTCACCCTGTAATATTATCACAATACCCCAAAGATGGTCCTTGGATTCACACTAATAAATCCTTAGCTCAGTCCTGGCAAAGATGAGTCAGGCTTTACTAGAAGAACATGTGTTAAGCAGTTCAGAGTACCAACATGGATGATAAGTAATTGACACAACTCGAGAGAAATCCAACACCAATTTATAAAAGTAGAGTTTATTTTTATCTTAATTTAGACACCAAAACAAACGGGATATCATACATATAACCTGAGTTATAGATTTTTGAAGCAATATTAAATCAGTACAGTAAAATACATAGACAAAATAACATTGCGGTCAATGGCAAAATCAACCAGTGACAATCAGTCACTTGCACGTCAAGTTTCTTGGAACCCTTATGGGGATAAGGTCATACGGGCCCCAGGACCGGGCCACAACAGTCAGATCAATTTTACCTAGCCGATGGAGTCCGGGTGCTGAGTTGTTCAGGCTGTTCTTGGTGCTGAGCGGGAGCAGTGGACGGTGCTGTTTTTACCGCTTACACGGTGCTGCAAGAAACAAATTGCAAAAACACAACAGGTACACAGCTGCTGACATTGAATGATGGTTGCACGATGTTCTCTGTAGCTGCAGCGTCGAGTGTGGGGTTTGGTTACCAGACTGATGACCAACAAGCCTTGGCAGCGGTAAGCACAACAAAAAGCTTTGGGAACTTCACTGGTTCCGGGGGAGTAACGTAGCGGTCTGAGACTTCAGAGCAGGCGAGACTACAACCCACAATGCACTGGATCAACTGGATTTGGGCTATGCCTCGGAGGCCAACAATTCTTTAGATCTGGCGAGCGTTTTTTCTGCAGTTTGCAGGGGACTTGTGGCACTAGTCCAGGGGAGACTGAGGGTGCTTATGGCTTCGACAAGAGTCCCTCTCTTTGGATAAGGACGAGAGTCGTTCACTCAGTTCCAAGTCTGTTGCCTCAGGGGCAAAGTATCCCTCTTTTGCTTTGTGCTGGTGGGCAAATTCCTGTTGTCGGCGACACAGGTCTCCTCTTGGTCCTTTCTTGAAGTAAGTTGTTCAGATCTGAGGTTCTGGTGTCAGGGGAGTCCCTTAAATCCTAGATTACGGGAGTTAGGGGTGTGGGAGCTAGTAGCCAGTGGGCAGCTAGTCTGCCCCTGAGGTGATCACGTACGGTGGTGTAGGTCATCTTTTCTACCCAGAACACACTATTTCTGCCCTCCTAAAGATGGCAGAATTCATTTTTAGGGGACAGACGTAGGCATAGAGGTGTGGCCAGCCTTCCTGGGGGGTGTACACCTCCTCAAAGATAATTTCCCTCCTTGCCTGTGTGCAAGCATGCCTGAGGCTAGGGGAGGGCTGTTTCCTTCTCAGTGGGACAGTCCAGATGCATATAAGAGGCGGGGTAGCCTTTGAAGCTCACCGCTCTGATATGCCAATTCACTAGCCATCTGGGGAGAAGGGAGGAGTGACCTCCTTCATGCCCAGCCTGTGTGTCTGGCTCTTGGAAGTGATCACTCTGTCTAACAGGAGGTCTAATCTTTTCTTGGCAGCAGCAGGTGCTGGAAAGTGCAGGGGGGGCAACCTGTAAGGTGCCCTCTGGGTGCATGCCATGTCACACAGGGCACAAGAATCATGTCAGGGGTGAGAGGCACAGTGTTTGATACCAAACATTACTTATTTTAGTGGTACCATAATGGAGCTGCCAGTCTCAATGGTGCTCGGTTGGCAGCCCATGTTATTCTATGTAGCCCCACTAACACATATGGTGCTTTTCAATGAGGAACACCATTATAGAGGCATATAGGCATGCACTTACATGTCCACACCTCAAATATAATGCACTCATAATCCTGGGCTGAGGAGGCCTACCTTAGGGGTGCCTTACATACATTAAAAGCAGTGTAGGTGACTGTGCCACACATGGTTGAGTCGAGTTTGTCAGTCGAGTATGAGCAGTTTGCACTGCTCTGCAATGGCAGGCCTGCTGTCAGTAGTTTGCAGTGCTCTGCCTGTCTGCCATGGCGGGCCTGCTGTCAGTAGTTTGCATGGGCCGCCCAGGGTGGCACAAACTCATGCTGCAGTCCTGGGGACCCCTTTACCGCCAATACCCTAGGTCCCCCTTGTACCATATACTAGGGACTTATCGGGGAGTAAAGCTTTTGCCAATTTGAGATTACTAAGTCGAACATAACAATTTTGGGGGAGGGTACAGGCACTGGGGTCTGGACAGCAGACTCCAGTGCACTGTCAGTGTCATAACCATCAGTATTTGGAGCAAAACGTGGGGGTGACCATACAAAAAGGGGCACTTTCCTACAGGCTTTGTCATGCAGAATATCATTGGCAAGATGACCAAAAGACAAAAAAAACAAGGATGCTGCAACCACAGTGACCGCGTCATTTTCTAGGTGCACGCATGCCTGATGATGTGATTGAACGATGCGCCGTTATGCATGCACACCTAGAACATGACACGAGACGGATCGGTAACTAAACAAAATAGGTCAAACCTGGTGAAACGTCGACCTGGGAAATAGTTTAATAACGGGGAACTATCCATGGAACTTGAACCAGTGTCCTAATTTCCCCAATTCCTCATACCCTAGAGGACAGCTCGGAATGCCATGGCAATTCTGCACCTTATCTTTACTAATACCCACAGTTTTGGCAATTCGGGGTGAGAAATGTCCACTCCTGATTCACCAATGTACTTGGCACGAGGGCCTTTGGCTGAAGAAAACAAGTGCCATTTTATAGTGTGAACTGATTAAACTTGGATTTCCGAGCAGGAACTAAATAAAATTCTCTGCGTCTGATGGCTCTTTTGTATCAGGACACTTTCAGAAGAAGGAGGCGAGGCCTTACCTTTCATCAGTGGAAGTGTACGGTGATATTTGGGTGACTCTGCATGTTGTCCCCTGCTGCCCTAGATAGAAAACCCCATAATGAGGCAACATCTTGGCCAACAACACTAGGGTAGCTGGGAGGAGGCCCCTCTCAGACCCCATCAGCCTACAAATCCCTCCACAACATCGGACCCAAATACCTCAACGAGAGAGTCTCCTTCCACGTACCCAAAAGGGACCTCCGCTGCACCGACCTCGCCCTGGCAGAGACCCCACGCATCCGCAGAACCAGAGCAGGTGGAAGAGCCTTCTCCTACATCGCAGCAAAGACCTGGAACGAGCTCCCAGTCAACATCAGACGCTCCCCCTCTCTTCACACCTTCAGGAAGTGCCTCAAGACCTGGCTTTTCGGCTGACCCGGAGCTGCAGCCCCCCCACGCCCCCCCCCAGCGCCTTGAGACCCTCTCGGGTGAGTAGCGCGCTCTATAAATCTCTGATTGATTGATTGATCAGCTGGGTTAATCCGCTCCCTCAAAGAAGAGAGCCATGAAACAGAGTCAGAAGAGGACGTTTGCATTGGAAGTGGTGAACCTAACAGTCATAAACAACAGATATTGCACAGTGAATACTTGTCACAAAGTGACGGTATCTGTGCTGCATCTTTAAGGAAGCCTGCGTACATGTTGTAGGCCTTTACACTGTGAAGTAAAAATGATCTACAACCAACATGTCATCACGTCAGCTGCGTAAATTGAAGAACATGCAAAGGTATTAATCAATGCCACTTGCTAAACAAAAACACCACAAATCAGCAGTTAAAATGTTGTTGTGCATGTAAAACAAATACATTAAAAGGCACACACAACAAAAGGACACTCCAGCCCAAAACCCCAAATCTGAAGGGAACACAAAAGGAACAATGTACCCATCCACAAAACGGTGCCGCTGTCACCAAATCATAACAAGCATTGAAATGCAATAGGTCTCGCCTTTGATTAAGTTAAAGCCATTTGCTTTGCTAATGGTATTGTATAGCAAAGCAAATGGCTTTAACTTAATGAAAGGCGAGACCTATTGCATTTGTAATGCTGGTTCTTTCATGGCATGCTTACTACACAACTCAAGGAAAAGGCCTGCCCGCAGAAGCGCCGGAAAGGGTTTCATGCATCGCAACTGGAATTATGCAGCCGGGGAGGACCACATTATGAGTCTGGGTTGAATAAAAAGGAAAATGCGGGACAATGTCGCACACTTCGTGATACTATTACTTCATTATTGTCTTTTTTCTTTTTCAAAGGTTAATACGGTTAGGGCAAAGGCGTCACCTCTTTAGTACCAGTTTAACCCCAAAGCACAGCAATAAACAACTGAAAGGGGACATCCCAAGCTTCGTGAAGGGGCTTTCACTGCTTGGCAACAAGTGCCGCCATGTTTTAGTTATCTTTGATCCACTTCAGCTTGAAACAATTTTGTTTTGTTAAAATCTGCAAATTATGCAACTGATGATGGATTATGTGGCACAAGCAGCAAATCCATAACTGTGCAGACAATTGCAGCAGCCGTAGAATCGTATAATTCCAGCGGCCCTGGTTTCATTTTAAACTGCACAAAACACGTTAAAATGTCCACCTAATCTGGGAGCTAGCCACCCCTGGCGAGATACGCCGCAGAAGTTGAAGTGTAGTGCTGGAGGCACTGAGTGATCAGGGGCTGTTTATACCCACCAATGAACAGAGGTGCGTTCGTAGCCCCAGCAGACACATTTATGTCAGATTTTTAAAACTATGTTAAAGAGTTCTATTTAGATTCACTTTATGTAGGTTTATTTTCTGTGGTTTCTTTCAAATTTGGCAAGGGCCAAGCTATCCTGCGCATACAATGCACACCCCTGTGCGAGACCGCACTTAATGTGACCACACAGGTGAAAAAATACATAACACAAGGGAGAGAAACAGGAGGCGGGGTGGGGTGGGTGGCAGGGGCGTAACAAACACCCCCGCAGCCCCCGCGGTGTGGGGGGGCCCCAGTCTTCAGTACATGAAGGGGGCCCCCTCAGCTCATCGGTAGAGGGCTGTGAGTGGGTTTCTCTCAGGCAGCTGCAGTGTGCAGCCTGCTCTGAGCTCCTCACACTGACCCAGGACTGAAGAGAAACAAAGTAACAAGTTACATTGTTTCTCTTCAGTCAGAGCCTGGAACAAGGATGGGGGTGGGGGCCCCAGAGAGAGCAGGAGGCAGCACAGAGGAGAGCTGACAGGGGCAGGAGAAGGATGGGGGCCCTAGAGAGAGCAGGAGGCAGCACAGAGGAGAGCTGACAGGGGCAGGAGAAGGATGGGGGCCCTAGAGAGAGCAGGAGGCAGCACAGAGGAGAGCTGACAGGGGCAGGAGAAGGATTGCAGCTCCAGGAACAGGATCTGCTGGGACGCATTGGAAGGTAAACAAGCATTTGCAATATATGGTTTTGCAATATATGCATTTGCATATATGCAAGTCTGATATGGTTTGGATTGGAATTGTTAGTTGTGGAATTGTGTTGTGTGGATTGGATCTGTGTAGTGAAATAATGTGGCATGGTGTGCAGTGTAATTATGTGGATAGTAATTGTGTGGTATTGAGTGTACTGGAATTATGTGGAGTGGGATTGTGTGTCATGGAGTGGGATTGTGTGTCTTGGAGTGAGATTATCTGGAATGGTATTTTGTGTTGTGGAGTGGTATGTAGTGGAGTTTACTTATGTGGTGTGCTGTTAAATATTGTAGCATGATGTGGAATTTTGTGGTGTAAATTGGATGTATGTTGTGTGTTGTGTAATTGTGTTGTTGGTTTGAATTATGTAGTTTGTTGTTGAATTATGTGGTGTGGAATGGAAATGTGGAGAGTTGAATTTGTGTGACGTGGAAGGGTGCGCTGTTAAGTGAAAATTGTGTTGAGTGGTATTATGAGGCATGGTGTGAAGTGTAGTTATGTGGAATGTTGCTACGTGGCATAGACTGGATTTATGTGGAGTGTATTTATGCAATATGGAGTAGAGAATAATTATGTGGAGGTAATTTATGTGGTGCTGAGTGGTATTATGTGGAGTGTAAATATGTTGTGTGATGAATTGTGTGGGGATGAATTGTGGAATTGTGTGACGTGTGGAATTATGTGGCATGGTGTGGTGTATAATTGTGCGAAGTGGAATTATGCAGCATGTTACAGAGTTGTATTTTGTGGAGGGTAATTGTGTTTTTTGGAGTTAAGTGTAAATATGTTGTGTGAAGTATAATTATATAGGTTGAAGTGGAATTATGTGTAGTTGAATAGTGTTGTGTGGAGTGTAATTATGTGGTTTGGAGTGGTATTAAGTTGTGTGGAATGTTATTATGTGATGTGGAATTATGTGGAATAGAGTGAAGTGGAAGTATGTGTTTTTTTAATTTTTAGGATTGTAATTATGTGGTATTGAATGTTGTAGGGTTAAATTATTTATAGTTGAATTGTGTGGCATGGAATTATGAGATGTTCAAATGTGCTGTGTGTGGTAGAATTAGCATAGCTGCCAAGGTTTCAGATTGTTATGTGTGACATTTTCATAATTTCAGTATAATTATGAGTGACATTTCAACGACTCTGAGTGACACTTTCTCGTGAGCAAAATCAAGCAATGAAGAGGAGGGAAACTTATAAATATCAGAAATTACATCCATTTGAGCAATTAGAAACTCTAAGAAAATCACTGAACTAAAGTGCGCTAACAGCAGGCTACTGAAAACTGAGCAGAGTCAGACTGCGTGAATGGCACCCATTATTACAGTTAAATTATGAAAATGTCACACTTACCAATCTGAAACCTTGGCATCTATGAGTGAATCAGTGTGAAAATGTGCTCTAATTGAGGTGTATTCCTCTGCACCCTCATGGTGACCAGCCTGCCAGGTGTCTTTGCAAACTTGCAAGCGCCAAGCAGTTTTCCATCAGCTACATGTTAATGTAACTCTACAAAATAAATTCATAGGATGTTCTCTGCAGAAATCAGAGGTTTGCCTGCGCCAGGTTACACTTACTCCAGCACTTTAAAAGTGGCAGTTCATTCAAGGTCCAATCAGGCCTCCCATAATGTCTGGTTACTCTGCGTAGAAATGCTGAAAAGTTTTTTTTAAATGCTAATCTGTGGTCAAATTAAACCTTCCAAAAAGAGCTGCTTTCATCTATGAGTAATCAGTCCGTTTCTGGGATGCTAAAATCACAGTAAGACCCAGTGACCTACCCTCTAGTGCCTCCTCAGTGATCTTCTGTCTGAGGTAGGGTGCAACTGGGATCTAACATGTTTTAGGACTATGTGGTCTAGACTGCCCTGGGCTGAAGTGTTTCGTCCATTTAGCCAGGAGTGTGAGGAGGGGAGATCCGAGCCTGAAGCAGTATGTGCAGTGGTGCCTCAAATAATGATCCCAGACTAGAGTTAGGCCACAGCTCCCTGCGCCACGGTAGGCACCTCGACCCTCGGCGCAATCAGCTCGTCTGCGGAGCAAGGTCTGTAGGTGCATTAATACAACACCCGCTGGACAGAGGGGGACCTGAGGCCTCTTCTGTGTGTGTGTAAATTGGGCCTCACGGGCCTGCGACCAGCAGGCAGAGGCCCGAACTTGAGAGGCTGGATGAGGCAATATAGTAGACTATTAGAGCATCCCTCCCGATGGACTCTAGTCAAAAGAGGAGCATTGAGGACCGTGGGAGGGCCAACAGGCGTTGGATGGCTGCGAGGTGACTGACCACAGGAACAGGTGGAACTACGAGAGATGACTGGAGGTGCTAACCCTCTGAGGAGCAATAATTCATGGCAGTAAGGGGAGGAGGTTATGTCTATGCACTCCGAGAGTGTATTGTGCGGTATCAATACAATGTCACCTGGGTACAGTAACGCTTTCGGAAACCATTGTCACGCATTTAGCAATTACTCAATGTGACACCCCTAATCAGAGCAACTATATATCTATCTTGCATCTGAAGAAATCAACGCTCTGACACAGGTAAGAGTTACCAATACACCTAGGTCACAGGAGTTACGGGCGGGGCCGGCCTTAACACTGGTGGCCCCTGTGCGACAATGACTTTTGACACCCCCCAATGACCACCTCTGCACGTATTCCCACACTAGCACCCTTTAACGGTGCCCCCTCAAGTCTCCGTAACCACTGACTCTCAGATTCATTTCGTTTTATAGCACCACTCGTACCAGTGTAAGGTGTCTGAGCACTTTACTTACATCACACACACATTGCACAGAGACAATCATATGTGTGTAAATCAGTGTGTAGGAAATGTTACATCAGACAGGACTACAAGGTGTAGTGTAGGAGTGCCTTGTCATTGATACTGGTAGGCAATATAGTTTAAGAGTCCTTATTCTGGTAAGGCGCTAATTCAGAATGTAAAACATAATTTCATTGTTAGGGGTTTTCTTTAATAATAAGAATTGTTTTCTAACCAAATGAACCCTTTTGGCAAGATTAGGATAATGAAAGATTGGGCACAAAAAGCATATAGCTTTAACATATGCCTTGCAGCGTGCACGCAGCTCTATGATGACAGTTAATAGCTCAATGTTCTATATTAGAATTTTGACTTATAAACGACAAGTAACAAAAGGAGCTGTCTTACAGAAGCAGGAACCCACTGACCTATTTACATTATATGCACTTTGTTATCTCCATGGTACACGTTCTTAGCAGCAGGCATTTTAACCCTCTGCGCTACCTTAATACGATTCAAAACTCCCAATAGACAAACCTCGGGTCTCTTTCCAGGAAGACGATTAATCACCGGAGTTCCCTTGACATTGTAAGTGATGCCTGAAAATTGCTGGAGGCCAGGACGCGGCAGCAGGTGCTTTTAAAATGATAATATACTTGGGGAAATGACGCCCCCACCCCAAGTCAGCGCCCGGTGCGGTGGCACCAATTGCACCGCCCTAGAGCCGGCCCTGGTTACCGGACCTTCACAATTAACGTTTTTGTTTTTCATTCCGGTATGTCTGCTGCTGAAAGTAGCTTTTACCGCCATGTGAAAGTTTTGAAGAAAACAAGTAGGAATCAGCCTGGAAACAGACTCCCACATGTTATTCCTTTAATACTTACTCATCATTATTTCTGTTCCCCCAACATCAAAACAGCAATGAAATTGGGCACTTCAGTGCTGTGGTGTCATCGTGTTGGAATCTTAGATCCCGGCTCCTCCATGCGGAGCGGCCGTTTTTGCACAACGCTCCCCGCAGGGAGGCGGAGGTTATCCCGGGTCACAACAACACCCACTCCAGAGCTCCGGTGCCCTTCTCAAGCCCCTAGCTCCCGTCAGGAACCAGTCCTTGCAGATGTCGCACTCAAAGCGACTGACATCGTAGGGCTGCCGGTGCATGGCGCGCGCGCGCCTGCAACAAATCCTCGCGAGACCTAACTTTATGGACACACTACGGAAAAACAGCAAAATGTTGTGGGCATAGAAAAGGGACATTCATTACAGGACTACCACACAGGCAGCTGTACTGCATAACAAAATTTACCGCATCGCGTTTAGGGAGACAGGGAAGCACCAGAAAACAGACGGCGGCCACATGGAAATAATACTACACCAGCATTGATTGGCAGCACTGGTACCCGAGGAGGCGCGATGCCTGTTATGCGTGATTTTGCATTTCAGTGCTGTGATGCGGATCACCACACTGAAATGCGTTAGTCTAATGCCAGATGTGTGGTACTTGGCAGGGCTCAATTAGGTGGCGTGGATTTGGACAAGCTGTGCATGCTAAGGCTTTTATGTCATGGGGTATAAAGTGGACGTTTGTCTATTTTTCTTTGTAAAAATAATATGGGCCGTTTCTTTACCTTCCGGTACATTTCTGAACAATTTGTTAAGCTAAATTGTATTGTTGCATTGTGTGCGCATGCAGGGAAGAACGAGTGTCTGGCAGACATGCAAGAAATCATCCTACGTCTCAGTATTAACTTCCACACTTCTAAGCAGTAATTCCAATCCTAGAATGAGTTACCTGTTTGCTTTAAAACGACAGTTAGTAAAACAAGTAAGTGCTTTGCGAGCCTGTGTAAGTAGCAAAGGTTTTGAAGGGACTTGTTTTCGTGCAAGGTATTGCTTTTCGCAGTTCGCGGAAGGGATAAAAAACATCTCCAGATAATAATAGGGTTGACAGGATGGTGCGATAGCAGAATATTGATACGTGTGGATCTGGTGAGGATTGCGGGCAGCAAGTGCTTGATACGCTATTTGCATAAGAAAATACTATATATTTTTTTTGTTATCCTCCATTAGTTATTAGTAAAGAAGGGGGAAGAGAAGCGTTCACCGACAGCATTCGGTTAGTCTTAGGGAGACAAAGAATGCTGTGGTCTGTGGTAGATGCCGCCCAGAAGTCATAGGTATATGTATCAGGAGCTGCCATTGAAAGGAAGTGGAACTGCGCTTTAGATGTTGCCGGTATTGATGGCTACTGTGCGGTTGCAGACTTTGCTGGGCTGACAGTGTGTGGGGAAATGCTACGTTGTCACTGAAGGTTTAATTACATAAATCGCGCATTCTCTCTGGTGTTTGTCCTTGGGGTACTTGCTGACTGGTGCTACATATGGGATCAGGTTTGCCTTTGACAGGAGGTCTGGTTTAGTGGGGTACATAGTGTAAATTAATGTTGGCGTGAGGAAACAAAAATCGGACCCTTTGTACATTTAATATTATTGCGTGCATCATGCAGAGGATGAAAAGTAGCAGGAACGGCTTTGATGCCGTAGAGGCTAGCAGGAAGAACTGTTTTGGGGTGGTCAGTTGAAGAGATTGTTTAACATGTTTTAAACTACCACAGTGGCATTGGGGAGGGCAGCAGCTGAAAGGCTCTGTCTTTACTGGTAGGCAGTGGTTAGATGGGGACCGGCCATCAGTCTTTCTGTCGGTGGTGGACAGGGGAGCAGTGGGCGGCAGTCACGGGTTCACAGTGACATCCGAGGGGTGGTTTTAAAGGCGGGCGGAAAAGCATAACTTCGGGTTTCGTAGGGATGAGAGTAGAGTTAATGGATGCGTTAGTAGCAGGCACGAAGGCAGTGGTCTGTGTTTGGAGGTGATTAACTGAGCGGGTTTCGCTTGAAGGTGGGTCATCAAGTAGGAGGATGTGTTTGGTGGGCCGGCTGGAGGCAGTGTTATGTAACTTTGCTGGAGGGCGCAGCAGCCGTATTTACTGATGTATGTAAATCGCCCGATGAGAGGGCGGATGTGACCAATGGAGGAACCAGAATCCTTTTTTTATGGCCAGGGTGAGCCCCTGCAGTATGATGGGTCGCTGGCCTGAGAGCTCTTGACTGACGCGGAGAATGGGGGGGCCCCCTCCATGTACTTTGCAGGGGGGCCCCCTCAAGTTTCGTTACGCCACTGGTGGGTGGGGTAGGGTGGGGAGGGGGCGAGGGGAGGGAGGCGGAAGAGAGGAGACCAGAAGAAGGGCTAAAAGGCCGATGACACCTGGTCCGGCGCTTCCATAAGCGAAATGCACCATCCTTACAGAGCCCCCGAGAAGCGCCACCCGAGGACTACAAAACCCTAAGACTTGCCCCTTTCTGTTGTATGGGGTGTGCTTCAACAGTCAAAATGTGATTTTGCCTTTAGGGCTGAAAATCCTTGCTCCGTCCCTGGGAGACGCCGACATCACCACCAATTTTAAGAATTAATTTTCTTACCTGTCACCCACACCGCTCCACTATCAACTGCTTTCAACACCCGGTCATCTGCCCGTCTGCACTAGCATAAAAGGCCATATCTGGACAGACGGGGCCAAGTACACAGGTCATTTAAGACATGATAATACTTTACGAACCCACACATTTGTACACGAGTTTGAAGGCGCCAGAGCGGAGTAACAAAGGTCTATGATGTAAAACGAGCACAGGATTGGAAAGTAGAGTGCATTTAGTCCTTAATTCTATTGAATGGCTTCCTGGAGACCTCGCCAATCACCACACCGATGAAGCAATTACGAGACTTCAAGGCACAAACCACAAGGGTTTGGCCCATCGTAAACGTTGGCTTGGTGGTTGGTATGAGGCGGCTTCACCCGTACCACATCTTCAACAAACCATAACAGCTCTGCCGCAGAGTTCTTTTGCAGTAAACCCACCTCTTTCAGCGCCAGTACAAATATTTTTGGGCACCCAATCAAAATATTAGCTTGCCATTTGGGCACCCCCATCCCTTATAGCAATTTAGACATTTCTGAAGTCATTTGCTGCAATCTGGCGCCCTCGCATAGAGTCACCACAAATCGGCTGCCTATGATTCCCATCACCACATGTATAACATCTTATCCCAACACGAGGCACTGCGAAAGAAAAAAGATCCCGGTAATTAGAGATTCCCACTAGAGTGTGAAATACACGACAAATGCTGGCGAGGGGTTCACTGCATGCATGTCAGGTGAAGGAAATGTCCCACCACTGGCAGCAGCTGCATGCCAGGTCGCAGGTGTGACTGTAAAATATTCAGCTGCAAATGGCAGGGTTGTGAGCCATAAACCAGGGTTAAAGGTCATGCCAAATACGTTTGCTGACATAATGCCACAAACTTAAAGTTCTAACCGCAGAAAGAAAGCGTGTTAAAGCTTCCATTTTACAGTGCCTCGATGTGTTTGTTGCTAGTTGTCACCTAGATTCCCCAGTCCATAGCGACCAAGGACCCACGCACTCCAAATGGGTCAGAGTTTTTGTTTTGTCCACAAAGTTTTTGCAAAGATAAAGAAGTTAAGCCCTCACAAATAATTCCATCTTTTCGACTTCACAGAAAATGTTTCCCCCTACCCTTATGTTTTTTGCAATGTTATTTTCATGCTAACAGAATCCCCAACGACCCACTGAGTGCCATGCACTATGCATTTACATTTTTGCCATAATTCTTCAGGGAGACTTTACAGTAAAAATGTGCACGAATGGCACAACCTAACGCACTCTGTCTCCGCGTAGCGCGTCAAAGTTTTTGGGTCATTTTGCGGAGTTCCGCTAAACTCCGTCCAGGCCTAGATGAAACCTCAAAAATGTGCTACACACCTCACATTCACCAGTAACCCCCACTGACTTTATCTGGGGAATCCCCGCACTCAAAGTGCACAATATTGCTTGTGAACTCTTTTTGGAACTTTGCGCATCCCAGGGCTCAGATGCCTGAGATCCTCCTAATGCAATCAGTGCCTGGTAGTGTGAAAGGACGTCAGTGCTGATGACCTAACAGGACAAAGAAGGACCTGTAAAACGGGACAAAGAAGGACCTGTAAAAGGGGACAAAGAAGGACCTGTAAAAGGGGACAAAGAAGGACCTGTAAAACGGGACAAAGCAGGACCTGTAAAAGGGGACAAAGAAGGACCTGTAAAACGGGACAAAGAAGGACCTGTAAAACGGGACAAAGAAGGACCTGTAAAACGGGACAAAGCCGGACCTGTAAAACGGGACAAAGAAGGACCTGTAAAACGGGACAAAGAAGGACCTGTAAAACGGGACAAAGAAGGACCTGTAAAACAGGACAAAGCAGGACCTGTAAAACGGGACAAAGAAGGACCTGTAAAACGGGACAAAGCAGGACCTGTAAAAGGGGACAAAGAAGGACCTGTAAAACGGGACAAAGCGGGACCTGTAAAACGGGGCAAAGAAGGACCTGTAAAACGGGACAAAGAAGGACCTGTAAAACGGGACAAAGCAGGACCTGTAAAACGGGACAAAGCGGGACCTGTAAAACGGGGCAAAGAAGGACCTGTAAAACGGGACAAAGAAGGACCTGTAAAACGGGACAAAGAAGGACCTGTAAAACGGGACAAAGAAGGACCTGTAAAACGGGACAAAGAAGGACCTGTAAAACGGGACAAAGAAGGACCTGTTAAACGGGACAAAGAAGGACCTGTAAAACGGGACAAAGAAGGACCTGTAAAACGGGTCAAAGAAGGACCTGTAAAACGGGACAAAGAAGGACCTGTAAATGGGGACAAAGAAGGACCTGTAAAACGGGACAAAGAAGGACCTGTAAAACGGGACAAAGAAGGACCTGTAAAAGGGGACAAAGAAGGACCTGTAAAAGGGGACGAAGAAGGACCTGTAAAAGGGGACAAAGAAGGACCTGTAAAAGGGGACAAAGAAGGACCTGTAAAACGGGACAAAGAAGGACCTTTAAAAGGGGACAAAGAACGGACCTGTAAAAGGGGACAAAGAAGGACCTGTAAAAGGGGACAAAGAAAGACCTGTAAAAGGGGACAAAGAAGGACCTGTAAAACGGGACAAAGCAGGACCTGTAAAACGGGACAAAGCAGGACCTGTAAAACGGGACAAAGCGGGACCTGTAAAACGGGGCAAAGAAGAACCTGTAAAACGGGGCAAAGAAGGACCTGTAAAACGGGACAAAGAAGGACCTGTAAAACGGGACAAAGCAGGACCTGTAAAACGGGACAAAGCAGGACCTGTAAAACGGGGCAAAGAAGGACCTGTAAAACGGGACAAAGAAGGACCTGTAAAACGGGACAAAGCAGGACCTGTAAAACGGGACAAAGCGGGACCTGTAAAACGGGGCAAAGAAGGACCTGTAAAACGGGACAAAGAAGGACCTGTAAAACGGGACAAAGAAGGACCTGTAAAACGGGACAAAGAAGGACCTGTAAAGGGGACAAAGAAGGACCTGTAAAACGGGACAAAGAAGGACCTGTAAAACGGGACAAAGAAGGACCTGTAAAAGGGGACAAAGAAGGACCTGTAAAACGGGACAAAGAAGGACCTGTAAAAAGGGACAAAGAAGGACCTGTAAAACGGGACAAAGAAGGACCTGTAAAAGGGGACAAAGAAGGACCTGTAAATGGGGACAAAGAAGGACAAGTAAAACAGGACAAAGAAGGACCTGTAAAAGGGGACAAAGAAGGACCTGTAAAAGGGGACAAAGAAGGACCTGTAAATGGGGACGAAGAAGGACCTGTAAAACAGGACAAAGAAGGACCTGTAAAACGGGACAAAGAAGGACCTGTAAAAGGGGACAAAGAAGGACCTGTAAAAGGGGACGAAGAAGGACCTGTAAAGGGGACGAAGAAGGACCTGTAAACGGGACAAAGCAGGACCTGTAAAAGGGGACAAAGAAGGACCTGTAAAACGGGGCAAAGAAGGACCTGTAAAACGGGACAAAGAAGGACCTGTAAAACAGGACAAAGCAGGACCTGTAAAACGGGACAAAGAAGGACCTGTAAAAGGGGACAAAGAAGGGCCTGTAAAAGGGGACAAAGAAGGACCTGTAAAACGGGACAAAGCAGGACCTGTTAAACAGGACAAAGAAGGACCTGTAAAACGGGACAAAGAAGGACCTGTAAAACGGGACAAAGAAGGACCTGTAAACGGGACAAAGAAGGACCTGTAAATGGGGACAAAGAAGGACCTGTAAAACGGGACAAAGAAGGACCTGTAAAACGGGACAAAGAAGGACCTGTAAAAGGGGACAAAGAAGGACCTGTAAAAGGGGACGAAGAAGGACCTGTAAAACGGGACAAAGAAGGACCTGTAAAAGGGGACAAAGAAGGACCTGTAAAACGGGACAAAGAAGGACCTGTAAAGGGGACAAAGAAGGATCTGTAAAACGGGACAAAGAAGGACCTGTAAAACGGGACAAAGAAGGACCTGTAAAACGGGACAAAGAAGGACCTGTAAAAGGGGACAAAGAAGGACCTGTAAAACGGGACAAAGAAGGACCTGTAAAAGGGGACGAAGAAGGACCTGTAAAAGGGGACGAAGAAGGACCTTTAAAAGGGGACAAAGAAGGACCTTTAAAAGGGGACAAAGAAGGACCTGTAAAAGGGGACAAAGAAGGACCTGTAAAAGGGGACAAAGAAGGACCTGTAAAAGGGGACAAAGAAGGACCTGTAAAAGGGGACAAAGAAGGGCCTGTAAAAGGGGACAAAGAAGGACCTGTAAAACGGGACAAAGCAGGACCTGTAAAACGGGACAAAGAAGGACCTGTAAAACGGGACAAAGAAGGACCTGTAAAAGGGGACAAAGAAGGACCTGTAAAAGGGGACAAAGAAGGACCTGTAAAAGGGGACAAAGAAGGACCTGTAAAAGGGGACAAAGAAGGACCTGTAAAAGGGGACGAAGAAGGACCTGTAAAAGGGGACAAAGAAGGATCTGTAAAAGGGGACAAAGAAGGACCTGTAAAACGGGACAAAGAAGGACCTGTAAAAGGGGACGAAGAAGGACCTGTAAAAGGGGACAAAGAAGGACCTTTAAAAGGGGACAAAGAAGGACCTGTAAAAGGGGACAAAGAAGGACCTGTAAAAGGGGACAAAGAAGGACCTGTAAAAGGGGACAAAGAAGGACCTGTAAAAGGGGACAAAGAAGGGCCTGTAAAAGGGGACAAAGAAGGACCTGTAAAACGGGACAAAGCAGGACCTGTAAAACGGGACAAAGAAGGACCTTTAAAACGGGACAAAGAAGGACCTGTAAAAGGGGACAAAGAAGGACCTGTAAAAGGGGACAAAGAAGGACCTGTAAAAGGGGACAAAGAAGGACCTGTAAATGGGGACAAAGAAGGACCTGTAAAACGGGACAAAGAAGGACCTGTAAAACGGGACAAGGAAGGACCTGTAAAGGGGACAAAGAAGGACCTGTAAAACGGGACAAAGAAGGACCTGTAAAACGGGACAAAGAAGGACCTGTAAAGGGGACAAAGAAGGACCTGTAAAACGGGACAAAGAAGGACCTGTAAAGGGGACAAAGAAGGACCTGTAAAGCGGGACAAAGAAGGACCTGTAAAACGGGACAAAGAAGGACCTGTAAAACGGGACAAAGAAGGACCTGTAAAAGGGGACAAAGAAGGACCTGTAAAATGGGACAAAGAAGGACCTGTAAAAGGGGACAAAGAAGGACCTGTAAAAGGGGACAAAGAAGGACCTGTAAAACGGGACAAAGAAGGACCTGTTAAACGGGACAAAGAAGGACCTGTAAACGGGACAAAGAAGGACCTGTAAAACGGGTCAAAGAAGGACCTGTAAACGGGACAAAGAAGGACCTGTAAATGGGGACAAAGAAGGACCTGTAAAACGGGACAAAGAAGGACCTGTAAAACGGGACAAAGAAGGACCTGTAAAAGGGGACAAAGAAGGACCTGTAAAAGGGGACGAAGAAGGACCTGTAAAAGGGGACAAAGAAGGACCTGTAAAAGGGGACAAAGAAGGACCTGTAAAACGGGACAAAGAAGGACCTTTAAAAGGGGACAAAGAACGGACCTGTAAAAGGGGACAAAGAAGGACCTGTAAAAGGGGACAAAGAAAGACCTGTAAAAGGGGACAAAGAAGGACCTGTAAAACGGGACAAAGCAGGACCTGTAAAACGGGACAAAGCAGGACCTGTAAAACGGGACAAAGCGGGACCTGTAAAACGGGGCAAAGAAGAACCTGTAAAACGGGACAAAGAAGGACCTGTAAAACGGGACAAAGCAGGACCTGTAAAACGGGACAAAGCAGGACCTGTAAAACGGGGCAAAGAAGGACCTGTAAAACGGGACAAAGAAGGACCTGTAAAACGGGACAAAGCAGGACCTGTAAAACGGGACAAAGCGGGACCTGTAAAACGGGGCAAAGAAGGACCTGTAAAACGGGACAAAGAAGGACCTGTAAAACGGGACAAAGAAGGACCTGTAAAACGGGACAAAGAAGGACCTGTAAAAGGGGACAAAGAAGGACCTGTAAAACGGGACAAAGAAGGACCTGTAAAACGGGACAAAGAAGGACCTGTAAAAGGGGACAAAGAAGGACCTGTAAAACGGGACAAAGAAGGACCTGTAAAAAGGGACAAAGAAGGACCTGTAAAACGGGACAAAGAAGGACCTGTAAAAGGGGACAAAGAAGGACCTGTAAATGGGGACAAAGAAGGACAAGTAAAACAGGACAAAGAAGGACCTGTAAAAGGGGACAAAGAAGGACCTGTAAAAGGGGACAAAGAAGGACCTGTAAATGGGGACGAAGAAGGACCTGTAAAACAGGACAAAGAAGGACCTGTAAAACGGGACAAAGAAGGACCTGTAAAAGGGGACAAAGAAGGACCTGTAAAAGGGGACGAAGAAGGACCTGTAAAAGGGGACGAAGAAGGACCTGTAAAACGGGACAAAGCAGGACCTGTAAAAGGGGACAAAGAAGGACCTGTAAAACAGGGCAAAGAAGGACCTGTAAAACGGGACAAAGAAGGACCTGTAAAAGGGGACAAAGAAGGACCTGTAAAACGGGACAAAGAAGGACCTGTAAAAGGGGACAAAGAAGGGCCTGTAAAAGGGGACAAAGAAGGACCTGTAAAACGGGACAAAGCAGGACCTGTTAAACAGGACAAAGAAGGACCTGTAAAACGGGACAAAGAAGGACCTGTAAAACGGGACAAAGAAGGACCTGTAAAACGGGACAAAGAAGGACCTGTAAATGGGGACAAAGAAGGACCTGTAAAACGGGACAAAGAAGGACCTGTAAAACGGGACAAAGAAGGACCTGTAAAGGGGACAAAGAAGGACCTGTAAAAGGGGACGAAGAAGGACCTGTAAAACGGGACAAAGAAGGACCTGTAAAAGGGGACAAAGAAGGACCTGTAAAACGGGACAAAGAAGGACCTGTAAAACGGGACAAAGAAGGACCTGTAAAAGGGGACAAAGAAGGACCTGTAAAGGGGACGAAGAAGGACCTGTAAAACGGGACAAAGAAGGACCTGTAAAAGGGGACAAAGAAGGACCTGTAAAAGGGGACGAAGAAGGACCTGTAAAACGGGACAAAGAAGGACCTGTAAAAGGGGACAAAGAAGGACCTGTAAAGCGGGACAAAGAAGGACCTGTAAATGGGGACAAAGAAGGACCTGTAAAACGGGACAAAGAAGGACCTGTAAAACGGGACAAAGAAGGACCTGTAAAAGGGGACAAAGAAGGACCTGTAAAAGGGGACGAAGAAGGACCTGTAAACGGGACAAAGAAGGACCTGTAAAGGGGACAAAGAAGGACCTGTAAAACGGGACAAAGAAGGACCTGTAAAGGGGACAAAGAAGGATCTGTAAAACGGGACAAAGAAGGACCTGTAAAACGGGACAAAGAAGGACCTGTAAAAGGGGACAAAGAAGGACCTGTAAAACGGGACAAAGAAGGACCTGTAAAAGGGGACAAAGAAGGGCCTGTAAAAGGGGACAAAGAAGGACATGTAAAACGGGACAAAGCAGGACCTGTAAAACGGGACAAAGAAGGACCTGTAAAAGGGGACAAAGAAGGACCTGTAAAAGGGGACAAAGAAGGACCTGTAAAACGGGACAAAGAAGGACCTGTAAAAGGGGACAAAGAAGGGCCTGTAAAAGGGGACAAAGAAGGACATGTAAAACGGGACAAAGCAGGACCTGTAAACGGGACAAAGAAGGACCTGTAAAACGGGACAAAGAAGGACCTGTAAAAGGGGACAAAGAAGGACCTGTAAAACGGGACAAAGAAGGACCTGTAAAAGGGGACAAAGAAGGACCTGTAAAGGGGGACAAAGAAGGACCTGTAAAAGGGGACGAAGAAGGACCTGTAAAAGGGGACAAAGAAGGATCTGTAAAAGGGGACAAAGAAGGACCTGTAAAACGGGACAAAGAAGGACCTGTAAAAGGGGACTAAGAAGGACCTGTAAAAAGGGACGAAGAAGGACCTTTAAAAGGGGACAAAGAAGGACCTTTAAAAGGGGACAAAGAAGGACCTGTAAAAGGGGACAAAGAAGGACCTGTAAAAGGGGACAAAGAAGGACCTGTAAAAGGGGACAAAGAAGGACCTGTAAAACGGGACAAAGAAGGACCTGTAAAAGGGGACAAAGAAGGGCCTGTAAAAGGGGACAAAGAAGGACCTGTAAAACGGGACAAAGAAGGACCTGTAAAAGGGGACAAAGAAGGACCTGTAAAAGGGGACAAAGAAGGACCTGTAAAACGGGACAAAGAAGGACCTGTAAAAGGGGACAAAGAAGGGCCTGTAAAAGGGGACAAAGAAGGACCTGTAAAACGGGACAAAGCAGGACCTGTAAAACGGGACAAAGAAGGACCTGTAAAACGGGACAAAGAAGGACCTGTAAAACGGGACAAAGCAGGACCTGTTAAACAGGACAAAGAAGGACCTGTAAAACGGGACAAAGAAGGACCTGTAAAACGGGACAAAGAAGGACCTGTAAAACGGGACAAAGAAGGACCTGTAAATGGGGACAAAGAAGGACCTGTAAAACGGGACAAAGAAGGACCTGTAAAACGGGACAAAGAAGGACCTGTAAAAGGGGACAAAGAAGGACCTGTAAAAGGGGACGAAGAAGGACCTGTAAAACGGGACAAAGAAGGACCTGTAAAAGGGGACAAAGAAGGACCTGTAAAACGGGACAAAGAAGGACCTGTAAATGGGGACAAAGAAGGACCTGTAAAACGGGACAAAGAAGGACCTGTAAAACGGGACAAAGAAGGACCTGTAAAAGGGGACAAAGAAGGACCTGTAAAAGGGGACGAAGAAGGACCTGTAAAACGGGACAAAGAAGGACCTGTAAAAGGGGACAAAGAAGGACCTGTAAAACGGGACAAAGAAGGACCTGTAAAGGGGACAAAGAAGGATCTGTAAAACGGGACAAAGAAGGACCTGTAAAACGGGACAAAGAAGGACCTGTAAAACGGGACAAAGAAGGACCTGTAAAAGGGGACAAAGAAGGACCTGTAAAACGGGACAAAGAAGGACCTGTAAAAGGGGACGAAGAAGGACCTGTAAAAGGGGACGAAGAAGGACCTTTAAAAGGGGACAAAGAAGGACCTGTAAAAGGGGACAAAGAAGGACCTGTAAAAGGGGACAAAGAAGGACCTGTAAAAGGGGACAAAGAAGGACCTGTAAAACGGGACAAAGAAGGACCTGTAAAAGGGGACAAAGAAGGGCCTGTAAAAGGGGACAAAGAAGGACATGTAAAACGGGACAAAGCAGGACCTGTAAAACGGGACAAAGAAGGACCTGTAAAACGGGACAAAGAAGGACCTGTAAAAGGGGACAAAGAAGGACCTGTAAAACGGGACAAAGAAGGACCTGTAAAAGGGGACAAAGAAGGACCTGTAAAGGGGGACAAAGAAGGACCTGTAAAAGGGGACGAAGAAGGACCTGTAAAAGGGGACAAAGAAGGATCTGTAAAAGGGGACAAAGAAGGACCTGTAAAACGGGACAAAGAAGGACCTGTAAAAGGGGACGAAGAAGGACCTGTAAAAGGGACGAAGAAGGACCTTTAAAAGGGGACAAAGAAGGACCTTTAAAAGGGGACAAAGAAGGACCTGTAAAGGGGACAAAGAAGGACCTGTAAAAGGGGACAAAGAAGGACCTGTAAAAGGGGACAAAGAAGGACCTGTAAAACGGGACAAAGAAGGACCTGTAAAGGGGACAAAGAAGGGCCTGTAAAAGGGGACAAAGAAGGACCTGTAAAACGGGACAAAGCAGGACCTGTAAAACGGGACAAAGAAGGACCTGTAAAACGGGACAAAGAAGGACCTGTAAAAGGGGACAAAGAAGGACCTGTAAAAGGGGACAAAGAAGGACCTGTAAAAGGGGACAAAGAAGGACCTGTAAATGGGGACAAAGAAGGACCTGTAAAACGGGACAAAGAAGGACCTGTAAAACGGGACAAGGAAGGACCTGTAAAAGGGGACAAAGAAGGACCTGTAAAACGGGACAAAGAAGGACCTGTAAAACGGGACAAAGAAGGACCTGTAAAAGGGGACAAAGAAGGACCTGTAAAACGGGACAAAGAAGGACCTGTAAAGGGGACAAAGAAGGATCTGTAAAACGGGACAAAGAAGGACCTGTAAAACGGGACAAAGAAGGACCTGTAAAACGGGACAAAGAAGGACCTGTAAAAGGGGACAAAGAAGGACCTGTAAAACGGGACAAAGAAGGACCTGTAAAAGGGGACAAAGAAGGACCTGTAAAAGGGGACAAAGAAGGACCTGTAAAACGGGACAAAGCAGGACCTGTAAAAGGGGACAAAGAAGGACCTGTAAAAGGGGACAAAGAAGGACCTTAAGCAGGACCTGTAAAAGGGGACAAAGAAGGACCTGTAAAAGCGGTGTTCGCTGGAGGTGGAGATAGAGAGGGACAGAGAGAGAGAGAGAGAGGTGCAGTCCTGTGCTCATTGATCTTTTATTTAACTATGAGCCAGTATCCATCAGCAGCTTTTTATTGATTTTGGAATACCAACAGGAAAACATCGAATTCCGCCCTTTTTGTTTCAGTCGTTTCCCGTACTTTTTGTATTTTTTGACCTCTCAGCAGCCATGATCAGCAGGAATATAATCAGGGGAAGTTGGGCAGCCTTTCCAGCAATCATGTGAAAGGTCTGAAGTGTTCCTATGAGCAAGTGTAAAAAAAGCACGCCCTTTAAAACATGGTGTATAGCGCGGTTGAGTTAAAAATATTAACATCATAACTGTCATCATATAGTCACGTGAATCTTAGCACTGTCTTAATAAAAGGAATACAATGAAGCCTTACAAACCCGTCGTTTTAAAACATACCAGACCAGAATACAGGAGCTCGCTTAAAAAGAACACGACTGAAAGCGTGTGAAAGAAAATCAACTTTGAAAAAGTTCTATTTAAAATCGCATTATCAAAATACAGCGTTTGTAGACATCAAATGCATTGTGTTAATTGCGTTTATGTGTGTGAAACCCTGAGTGTGTGCCGACTTCCCAGGAAAGGTACTGCGCCTTCTCTGAGACAGTGTACGTTTCTATTCACAACACCATTCATTCGCGACTCTGCTAAAATGATCAGTTAAATCACTCGCTTTACCCGCCAAGTGCTTTCTTTACCGGTGTGAAGTGCGGCATTATTTCGATATTTGCCACCGACTGCATGATATTGTATAGTTGCGCAGATTACACGTCAGCTCCCTGCAGCTATGGCGTTCGCTGGATGTGCGGACACTGGGCAGAACGGAATAAGACGCAGATTCCGACCAAGCTCACACCGCGAAGGAGCATTATTCTACTCAAAAGGATTTGGGGAAGTTTCATCCAAACTTCACCGTCCTCTCCACACACGTCTGTGAGTCGCGCGAGCCCCTCTCCTCCCATCAGAGCCTTTGGTACAAAAACACTTCCTATCAGGGGCCGTCAGTTAGACCTCTCTATCCAACACCACACGGACTTAAAAGTGAAAACAAGTGTCTTTAACTGTTGCGTTAGAGTCCCCCCACCCCACCCCCCGCTCTCCCACTCACTCTTCCACTCACAACTAAATACAAAAAAAAAGGCTCTGGGCTTCTTTGGGTTGGGATGTTTGAGATAATTGTTACCACATGCACGACCCTCTGACGAAAAAGGGAAAACAAACCCGGATAAAGCCAACAAAGACGGAAAAGAAATGCTTTGCAGGATTTTTAACTAAGTCGAAAATGCTCTGCGGTTGTTCGTTATAGTTTTAAGTTGAAAACACAAAACAGGAATGTTTTTTAGCATGGGCAAACAAAGCACGACAAAGTAAACATAAAAAAGAACAAGCGCGGTACCGCAAAGGCAGCCGCGTGTTTATTTTCGCATCCCGCTTTCACTTTAAGTGAAAGCGCGATGCGAAAATAAACACGCGGCTGACTTTGCCAAAGCCGAGTGAGAAGAAAAAAGTGCGTGGGGACTAATGAAGGAGGAGAGTGTCACGCCGCCGGTAAACGATCCAATCCCGGTGGGCGGGGCCAAAAGGAGACAAGGCGGCAACAAGGAGGGACTAAGAAGCCTCCTTTACAATCAGAAGCCAGCGTTTTGCATGCAAGATGACGCGAACCAATTAAAAAGATGGGCGGGGCTTCAACTCCGCCTCCGAGAGCTTCGGAATCTGTATTGATTCCAAGAAGCTCTCGAATGCCGAGAGCAGCGCGTGCGCGCTGCTATCGCCAGCCGAGACCTAAAAAGGAGTGACTAAGATGCCCCCGGCCTGTCCTAGAAAAGGCAGCCTCTGTAGCTAAACAGGATAGTCCTGCTCTGGCTGATAACATTTCTGTGTGGTTGATGCATCGGACTGAAGATGGGTTTCCTCTGAAGACATGAAGCGGGGAGAAGTGTTACCTTTATTGAAAAAGACAAACTCACATCCTTCTAAAGCCCTCATTCATGGCCGTGCGGCAAAACCTATGTGGTAATGTTACACTGAAAACTACTATGCTGTAGGACACAGTAATTCCTGAGTGTCCTATAACCCCAGCAGATGTTACCCTGAGGAATGGGGGCTCGCTGCAGGAATCACTCCTTGTGCACAGATTCCCAATCGCTTTTCTCTCCTTCCACTGCCTTTTCGTTAGATATATTCAGCCTGCTTCTTGCAGGTGACGTGTCCATGTGAAAACTAAACACACAGGTCATTCCATACATTGAAATGCTCATTTTGCTGCTAACTCATAATACCGGCCTTATGGGGTGTACAAGGACTTCGCACTGAGGGCCTGATCTGAAAATCCCAGATCAATTTCTGATCTGCTCTGGGTCGGTAGACACTGCGTACTTGTCAACCTATGCGAGGAGTGGCCACTTGGGTTCTGTTCCTCGATCTGGTCTCTCCCCTGAAGTGGGGGTGAGCAGGCATCATGGACATGACCTCATAACCTCAGTAGGGCGCCCTAGATGGGGCGGGTACATCCAGATTTGGGCCCCGTCACGCACTGCGTAGTTGGATTTAAGATATACCGCACTGATGAGCCCCTACAAGTCCAAAACATGTCTGTGTTGATGGTGTTCCTTTGCAGGGGACAGAGTGGCAGTTCAGGCTTGGATGGTCTTTTTGGGGCCAGGCGTCGACTGACTGGGCAGGCTGCGTGGGAAGACGTCACAGCAGTGGCGTAACGAAACTTAAGGGGGCCCCCCTGCAAAGTACATGGAGGGGGCCCCCCATTCTCCGCGTCAGTCAAGAGCTCTCAGGCCAGCGACCCGCCATACTGCAGGGGCTCACCCCGGCCATAAAAAAAGGATTCTGGTTCCTCCATTGGTCACATCCGCCCTCTCATCGGGCGATTTACATACATCAGTAAATACTGCTGCTGCGCCCTCCAGCAAAGTTTCATAACACTCCCTCCAGCCAGACCACCAAACACATCCTCCTACTTGATGACCCACCTTCAAGCGAAACCCGCTCAGTTGACCACCTCCAAACACAGACCACTGCCTTCGTGCCTGCTACTAACGCATCCATTAACTGTACTCTCACCCCTACGAAACCCGCAGTTATGCTTTTCCGCCCGCCTTTAAAACCACCCCTCGGATGTCACTGTGAACCCGTGACTGCCGCCCACTGCTCCCCTGTCCACCACCGACAGAAAGACTGATGGCCGGTCCCCATCTAGCCACTGCCTACCAGTAAAGACAGAGCCTTTCAGCTGCTGCCCTCCCCAATGCCACTGTGGCAGTTTAAAACATGTTAAACAATCTCTTCAACTGACCACCCCAAAACAGTTCTTCCTGCTAGCCTCTACGGCATCAGAGCCGTTCCTGCTACTTTTCATCCTCTGCATGATGCACGCAATAATATTAAATGTACAAAGGGTCCGATTTTTGTTTCCTCACGCCAACATTAATTTACACTATGTACCCCACTAAACCATACCTCCTGTCAAAGGCAAACCTGATCCCATGTGTAGCACCAGTCAGCAAGTACCCCAAGGACAAACACCAGAGAGAATGCGCGATTTATGTAATTAAACCTACAGTGACAACTTAGCATTTCCCCACACACTGTCAGCCCAGCAAAGTCTGCAACCGCACAGTAGCCATCAATACCGGCAACATCTAAAGCGCATTTCCACTTCCTTTCAATGGCAGCTCCTGATACATATACCTATGACTTCTGGGCGGCATCTACCACAGACCACAGCATTCTTTGTCTCCCTAAGAGTAACCGAATGCTGTCGGTGGAACGCTTCTCTTCCCCCTTCTTTCCTAATAACTAATAGAGCATAACAAAAAAAATATATAGGGGCAGATTTACAAGCCCCTTGCGCCACTTTTGCGTCACTTTTCCCATGTTAAAAGTGACGCAAAAGTGGCGCAAGGGGCTTGTAAATCTGCCCCATAGTATTTTCTTATGCAAATAGCGTATCAAGCACTTGCTGCCCGCAATCCTCACCAGATCCACACATATCAATATTCTGCTATCGCACCATCCTGTTAACCCTATTATTATCTGGAGATGTTTTTTATCCCTTCCGTGAACTGGGAAAAGCAATACCTTGCACGAAAACAAGTCCCCTCAAAACCTTTGCTACTTATACAGGCTCGCAAAGCACTTACTTGTTTTACTAACTGTCGTTTTAAAGCAAACAGGTAACTCATTCTAGGATTGGAATTACTGCTTAGAAGTGTGGAAGTTAATACTGAGACGTAGGATGATTTTTGCATGTCTGCCAGACACTCGTTCTTCCCTGCATGCGCACACAATGCAACAATACAATTTAGCTTAACAAATTGTTCAGAAATGTACCGGAAGGTAAAGAAACGGCCCATATACTTTTTACAAAGAAAAATAGACAAACGTCCACTTTATACCCCTTGACATAAAAGCCTTAGCATGCACAGCTTGTCCAAATCCACGCCACCTAATTCAGCCCTGCCAAGTACCACACATCTGGCGTTAGACTAACGCATTTCAGTGTGGTGAACCGCATCACCGCACTGAAATGCAAAATCACGCATAACAGGCATCCCGCCTCCTCGGGTTCCAGTGCTGCCAATCAATGCTGGTGTAGTATTATTTCCATGTGGCCGCCGTCTGTTTTCTGGTGCTTCCCCTGGCTCCTAAACGCGATGCAGTAAATTTTGTTATGCAGTACAGCTGCCTGTGTGGTAGTCCTGTAATGAATGTCCCTTTTCTATGCCCACAACATTTTGCTGTTTTTCCGTAGTGTGTCCATAAAGTTAGGTCTCGCGAGGATTTGTTGCAGGCGCGCGCGCGCCATGCACCGGCAGCCCTACGATGTCAGTCGCTTCGAGTGCGACATCTGCAAGGACTGGTTCCTGACGGGAGCTAGGGGCTTGAGAAGGGCACCGGAGCTCTGGAGTGGGTGTTGTTGTGACCCGGGATAACCTCCGCCTCCCTGCGGGGAGCGTTGTGCAAAAACGGCCGCTCCGCATGGAGGAGCCGGGATCTAAGATTCCAACACGATGACACCACAGCACTGAAGTGCCCAATTTCATTGCTGTTTTGATGTTGGGGGAACAGAAATAATGATGAGTAAGTATTAAAGGAATAACATGTGGGAGTCTGTTTCCAGGCTGATTCCTACTTGTTTTCTTCAAAACTTTCACATGGTGGTAAAAGCTACTTTCAGCAGCAGACATACCGGAATGAAAAACAAAAACGTTAATTGTGAAGGTCCGGTAACCAGGGCCGGCTCTAGGGCGGTGCAATTGGTGCCACCGCACCGGGCGCTGACTTGGGGTGGGGCGTCATTTCCCCAAGTATATTATCATTTTAAAAGCACCTGCTGCCGCGTCCTGGCCTCCAGCAATTTTCAGGCATCACTTACAATGTCAAGGGAACTCCGGTGATTAATCGTCTTCCTGGAAAGAGACCCGAGGTTTGTCTATTGGGAGTTTTGAATCAGTATTAAGGTAGCGCAGAGGGTTAAAATGCCTGCTGCTAAGAACGTGTACCATGGAGATAACAAAGTGCATATAATGTAAATAGGTCAGTGGGTTCCTGCTTCTGTAAGACAGATCCTTTTGTTACTTGTCGTTTATAAGTCAAAATTCTAATATAGAACATTGAGCTATTAACTGTCATCATAGAGCTGCGTGCACGCTGCAAGGCATATGTTAAAGCTATATGCTTTTTGTGCCCAATCTTTCATTATCCTAATCTTGCCAAAAGGGTTCATTTGGTTAGAAAACAATTCTTATTATTAAAGAAAACCCTAACAATGAAATTATGTTTTACATTCTGAATTAGCGCCTTACCAGAATAAGGACTCTTAAACTATATTGCCTACCAGTATCAATGACAAGGCACTCCTACACTACACCTTGTAGTCCTGTCTGATGTAACATTTCCTACACACTGATTTACACACATATGATTGTCTCTGTGCAATGTGTGTGTGATGTAAGTAAAGTGCTCAGACACCTTACACTGGTACGAGTGGTGCTATAAAACGAAATGAATCTGAGAGTCAGTGGTTACGGAGACTTGAGGGGCACCGTTAAAGGGTGCTAGTGTGGGAATACGTGCAGAGGTGGTCATTGGGGGTGTCAAAAGTCATTGTCGCACAGGGGCCACCAGTGTTAAGGCCGGCCCTGCCCGTAAATCCTGTGACCTAGGTGTATTGGTAACTCTTACCTGTGTCAGAGCGTTGATTTCTTCAGATGCAAGATAGATATATAGTTGCTCTGATTAGGGGTGTCACATTGAGTAATTGCTAAATGCGTGACAATGGTTTCCGAAAGCGTTACTATACCCAGGTGACATTGTATTGCTACCGCACAATACACTCTCGGAGTGCATAGACATAACCTCCCCTCCCCTTACTGCCATGAATTATTGCTCCTCAGAGGGTTAGCGCCTCCAGTCATCCCTCGTAGTTCCACCTGTTACTGTGGTCAGTCACCTCGCAGCCATCCAACGCCTGTTGGCCCTCCCACGGTCCTCAATGCTCCTCTTTTGACTAGAGTCCATCGGGAGGGATGCTCTAATAGTCTACTATATTGCCTCATCCAGCCTCTCAAGTTCGGGCCTCTGCCTGCTGGTCGCAGGCCCGTGAGGCCCAATTTACACACACACAGAAGAGGCCTCAGGTCCCCCTCTGTCCAGCGGGTGTTGTATTATTGCACCTACAGACCTTGCTCCGCAGACGAGCTGATTGCGCCGAGGGTTTAGGTGCCTACCGTGGCGCAGGGAGCTGTGGCCTAACTCTAGTCTGGGAGCATCAGAGGCACCACTGCACATACTGCTTCAGGCTCGGATCTCCCCTCCTCACACTCCTGGCTAAATGGACGAAACACTTCGGCCCAGGGCAGTCTAGACCACATAGTCCTAAAACATGTTAGATCCCAGTTGCACCCTACCTCAGACAGAAGATCACTGAGGAGGCACTAGAGGGTAGGTCACTGGGTCTTACTGTGAGTTTAGCATCCCAGAAACGGACTGATTACTCATAGATGAAAGCAGCTCTTTTTGGAAGGTTTAATCTGACCACAGATTAGCATTTAAAAAAAACTTTTCAGCATTTCTACTCAGAGTAACCAGACATTATGGGAGGCCTGATTGGACCTTGAATGAACTGCCACTTTTAAAGTGCTGGAGTAAGTGTAACCTGGCGCAGGCAAACCTCTGATCCTGCAGAGAACATCCTATGTATTTATTTTGTAGAGTTACATTAACATGTAGCTGATGGAAAACTGCTTGGCGCTTGCAAGTTTGCAAAGACACCTGGCAGGCTGGTCACCATGAGGGTGCAGAGAAATACACCTCAATTAGAGCACATTTTCACACTGATTCACTCATAGAAGCCAAGGTTTCAGATTGGTAAGTGTGACATTTTCATAATTTAACTGTAATAATGGGTGACATTCACGCAGTCTGACTCTGCTCAGTTTTCAGTAGCCTGCTGTTAGCGCACTTTAGTTCAGTGACTTTCTTAGAGTTTCTCTTAGCTCAAATGGATGTAATTTCTGATATTTATAAGTTTCCCTCCTCTTCATTGCTTGATTTTGCTCACGAGAAAGTGTCACTCATAGTCGTTGAAATGTCACTCATAATTATACTGAAATTATGAAAATGTCACACAGAACAATCTGAAACCTTGGCAGCTATGCTAATTCTACCACACACAGCACATTTGAACATCTCATAATTCCATGCCACACAATTCAACTATAAATAATTTAACCCTACAACATTCAATACCACATAATTACAATCCTAAAAATTAAAGAAACACATACTTCCACTTCACTCCATACCACATAATTCCACATCACATAATAACATTCCACACAACTTAATACCACTCCAAACCACATAATTACACTCCACACAACACTATTCAACTACACATAATTCCACTTCAACCTATATAATTATACTTCACACAACATATTTACACTTAACTCCAAAAAACATAATTACCCTCCACAAAATACAACTCTGTAACATGCTGCATAATTCCACTTCGCACAATTATACACCACACCATGCCACATAATTCCACACGTCACACAATTCCACAATTCATCCCACACAATTCATCACACAACATATTTACACTCCACATAATACCACTCAGCACCACATAAATTACCTCCACATAATTATTCTCTACTCCATATTGCATAAATACACTCCACATAAATCCAGTCTATGCCACGTAGCAACATTCCACATAACTACACTTCACACCATGCCTCATAATACCACTCAACACAATTTTCACTTAACAGCGCACCCTTCCACGTCACACAAATTCAACTCTCTACATTTTCATTCCACACCACATAATTCAACAACAAACTACATAATTCAAACCAACAACACAATTACACAACACACAACATACATCCAATTTACACCACAAAATTCCACATCATGCTACAATATTTAACAACACACCACATAAGTAAACTCCACTACATACCACTCCACAACACAAAATACCATTTCAGATAATCTCACTCCAAGACACACAATCCCACTCCATGACACACAATCCCACTCCACATAATTCCAGTACACTCAATACCACACAATTACTATCCACATAATTACACTGCACACCATGCCACATTATTTCACTACACAGATCCAAACCACACAACACAATTCCACAACTAACAATTCCAATCCAAACCATATATTGCAAATGCTTGTTTACCTTCCAATGCGTCCCAGCAGATCCTGTTCCTGGAGCTGCAATCCTTCTCCTGCCCCTGTCAGCTCTCCTCTGTGCTGCCTCCTGCTCTCTCTAGGGCCCCCGCCCCCATCCTTGTTCCAGGCTCTGACTGAAGAGAAACAATGTAACTTGTTACTTTGTTTCTCTTCAGTCCTGGGTCAGCAGCGCGAGGAGCTCAGAGCAGGCTGCACACTGCAGCTGCCTTAGAGCAAACCTCTCACAGCTCTCTACCGATGAGCTGAGGGGGCCCCCTTCATGTACTGAAGACTGGGGGCCCCCCGCACCGCGGGGGCTGCGGGGGTGTTTGTTACGCCCTCACAGTCTTGGGGTGAGCTGAAACTGAGCTCCCTCACTGTCCAACAGGGGAATCCTCAGAGGTAGATAGGTGTGGCCAAGGCTACCTTTGGTATCAAGATAGACCATCAAGGCCATTTCCAGAGAAAAGTGTGTCTACTGTGCGTGCCACGAGCCTCCATTCCGCTGTTTAACAGTAAAACCAAAGAGACTACAATATCCACAATAAGGAAGCAAAAGGGTAAATGTCGAATAAGAAAAATGAAATAAAAATAAAAAATTGAATAAGGTCCTCAAATGCTGTGAAGACAAATAACTTAACACTATAGGAATCAACGATGAGTTAAAATAGGCTTTGTCCTCAGCACCAACAGTCGCGAATCATGGCCGCCTTTAGAGCGGACAGGCCATTAAAAACTGGGGTAGACAAGGCTTTGCCTATGCCGGCACAGCGGCAGTCATTTCTGGGCTACCAAACACTGAGCTGGCCATGACTGTGGCAGCCATCTCTCTGCAAAAATGATTCTGATAACAGTGCAAGAGCGGCTTCGACAAACCAGTCAAAGCGAAGGCTGGCCTCCATGCCATGGCTGCTGTCAGGATTCACGGGTCTTGAGCCTGAAGACAATCCGCCCCACTGCCCAGATTATACCCCCGCCCAAGCATCAGTGGGCACGAATAGCAGAACTAAACCCTGGAGGGGAGGGACACGGGAGAGAGAGAGAGAAGATACAGCGGCAATGGTGGGATCTCGTTCAGCTCACGTCTCATCTACTTCAGAGGATTCACAATAGCGTTTTCAAAGGTGAATGCCAAACTTTAGGTGTAAAAAACAAACAAAATAATGGTAGCTGCAGGGAGCATAAGTCACAATCGAAGGAATTCGGAAACAGCAAGGGTGGAATCCAGGATCAAAAGAGACCCTGAAATTCAGGGAGGAAGCAGAAGAACAAGTACAGACACCAATATCAAAAACAATCCAGAGGCAAGTCAGGGTTCAGGTAACCATTTAGCAAACACAACCAAATCGTTATCCAAGGGGCATGCCAGAGATCAGGCAACCAGTCGAAAAACAATGCCAAATCGTTATCCAAGGGGCAAGACAGAGTTCAGGCAACCGGTCGACAAACACAACCAAATTGTTATCCAAGAGGCAAGCCAGAGTTCAGGCAACCGGTTGACAAACATAACCAAATTTTTATCCAAGGGGCATGCCAGAGATCAGGCAACCAGTCGAAAAACAATGCCAAATTGTTATCCAAGGGGCAAGCCAGAGTTCAGGCAACCGGTCGACAAACACAACCAAATTGTTATCCAAGAGGCAAGCCAGAGTTCAGGCAACCGGTTGACAAACATAACCAAATCTTTATCCAAGGGGCATGCCAGAGATCAGGCAACCAGTCGAAAAACAATTCCAAATTGTTATCCAAGGGGCATGCCAGAGATCAGGCAACGAGGCGAAAAACAATGCCAAATTGTTATCCAAGGGGCATGCCAGAGATCAGGCAACCGGTCGACAAACACAACCAAATTGTTATCCAAGGGGCAAGACAGAGTTCAGGCAACCGGTCGACAAACACAACCAAATCTTTATCCTATGGGGCATGCCAGAGATCAGGCAACCAGTCGAAAAACAATGCCAAATCGTTATCCAAAGGGCAAGACAGAGTTCAGGCAACTGGTTAACAAACAATAACAAATCGTAATCCAAGGGGCAAGCCACAGTTCAGGCAACCGGTCTACAAACACAACCAAATCGTTATCCAAGGGGCAAGCCAGAGTTAAGGCAACCAGTCGACAAACACAACCAAATCGTTATCCCAGGGGCAAGCCAGAGTTCAGGCAACCGGTCAACAAACACAACCAAATCGTTATCAAAGGGGCAAGCCAGAGTTCAGGCAACCGGTCAACAAACACAACCAAATCACTATCCAAGGGGCAACCCAGAGTTCAGGCAACTGGTCAACAAACAACACCAAATCGTTATCCGGACATCAAGTCAGAGTTCAAGCAAGAAGGTCTCAAAACTGAGAAAGGAGACAAAACAATAAATTTGAGGGACATCACGGGAACAAACTAAAGTGATAGCAAAGGAGCCAATACAACACAAAAAGTTGCCAGGCATCTTTCTATGGGAACTGGGCTGCTTAGAAAACCCTGCTACCACCCATGTCCTGGAAGTCTCTCCCCTTGACCCCCACCAGTGGTGGTCCTGATGCCCCAGCCGCTATAGACCGGTCCTGCATAACCTTCCTGGCATTCTCATGCATATTCAATGGTGACCAGTCTCTGAGGGCGATTCTCCGAGTCCACACAACTCCCTTATTCCTGATAGTGGCACGTAGGACAGGTAGGCCATTTATACATTTTCCAAAGACGACCCCCCTCACCCCCGCCGAAAGCGGGTTTGTTTTTACAAAATTTATAATAAGTTTCCCTCATGTGCTGGACGTTTTCTCACGGCACATATGAGACCCTGACATCTTCTTCTGCCTGGGACTGTAATGCTGTGTAGGGGTTTTCCCTTACATGGGGACGTGCATAGTATCCTGTTGTGAGATCCTGTCACAGCTGCTGGGGCTAGTGGCTTAACTTGAGACCAGCCTTTAATACAGTTAAAACCGAGTGAAGCGCACACATGTAGTACAGCATGACAGGGGAGTCTTTACCCCCCAAGCGCCTCATGTTAGCTGTCAAGGCTGCACATTATAAATGTAATCTTACACAAACTATACAGGGTCTGAGGTCTGGTTAGGCCTCAAGGCGCAACAGAAATCAAAATCTCAGGGTCAAAGAAAAAGAAAAATCTGGGATACACCCGAGCAGAGAGAGATCCCTTCACAATGGTTTTAACAAGCTTATGCAAAGCCAAGAGGTCTCATCTATGGGAGAGCTGAAGACAATGTTGTAGGGCAGAGCTGTTGCTGTGCAGCATGGCTGAAAGTTAGAAAAAAGTGCTATGAAGCGGGTAAAGGGAGGTGAAGGTGACTTGCAGGTTTGGGGTGGATGGAGGTAGAGGGAGTGAGGGTGACTTGAGGGTTCAGGTGGATGGAGGTAAAGGAAGGTGAGGGTGACTTGAAGGTTTTGGGTGGATGGAGGTAGAGGGAGTGAGGGTGACTTGAGGGTTCAGGTGGATGGAGGTAAAGGAAGGTGAGGGTGACTTGAAGGTTCGGGGTGGGTGGAGGTAAAGGGAGGTGAGTGTGACCTGAGGGTTCGGGGTGGATGGAGGTAAAGGGAGGTGAGGGTGACTTGAGGGTTTGGAGTGGATTGAGGTAAAGGGAGGTGAGGGTGACTTGACGGTTCGGGGTGGATGGAGTCAAAAGGAGGTGAGGGTGACTTGAGGGTTCAGGGTGGATGGAGATAAAGGGAGGTGAGGATGACTTTGAGGTTCGGTGGATGGAGGTAAAGGGAGGTGAGGGTGACTTGAGGGTTCGGGTGGATGGAGGTAAAGGGAGGTGAGGGTGACTTGAAGGTTTGGGGTGGATGGAGGTACAGGGAGTGAGGGTGACTTGAGGGTTCAGGTGGATGAAGGTAAAGGGAGGTGTGGGTGACTTGAAGGTTTGGGGTGGATGTAGGTACAGGGAGTGAGGGTGACTTGAGGGTTCAGGTGAATGGAGGTAAAGGGAGGTGAGGGTGACTTGAAGGTTCGGGGTGGATGGAGGTAAAGGGAGGTGAGTGTGACCTGAGGGTTCGGGGTGGATGGAGGTAAAGGGAGGTGAGGGTGACTTGAGGGTTTGGGGTGGATTGAGGTAAAGGGAGGTGAGGGTGACTTGAGGGTTCGGGGTGGATGGAGTTAAAAGGAGGTGAGGGTGACTTGAGGGTTCAGGGTGGATGGAGGTAAAGGGAGGTGAGGGTGACTTTGAGGTTCGGTGGATGGAGGTAAAGGGAGGTTACGTTATGTTATATTTATTTGTACCGCGCACGGCTACTCAACAGAGTGTCCCGGCACGTGCTGAGGAAAAGGAAGCTAAAGCCACGCAGTAACTAGAAAAGAAGGGTTTTTTTTTTTTTTTTTTAAAGATCATAGGATCCTGGGTGCCACGCAATGCCAATGGCAGTGCGTTCCAGGCCAGGCCAGGCCAGCTTTCCGAACAAAAGAGCTCCCGCCAAGCCTATGGAGGTGAGGGTGACTTGAGGGTTCGGGGTGGATGGAGTTAAAAGGAGGTGAGGGTGACTTGAGGGTTCGGGTGGATGGAGGTAAAGGGAGGTGAAGGTGACTTGAGGGTTCGGGTGGATGGAGGTAAAGGGAGGTGAGGGTGACTTGAAGGTTTGGGGTGGATGGAGGTACAATGAGTGAGGGTGACTTGAGGGTTCAGGTGGATGGAGGTAAAGGGAGGTGAGGGTGACTTGAAGGTTTGGGGTGGATGGAGGTACAGGGAGTGAGGGTGACTTTAGGGTTCAGGTGGATGGAGGTAAAGGAAGGTGAGGGTGACTTGAAGGTTCGGGGTGGGTGGAGGTAAATGGAGGTGAGTGTGACCTGAGGGTTCGGGGTGGATGGAGGTAAAGGGAGGTGAGGGTGACTTGAGGGTTTGGAGTGGATTGAGGTAAAGGGAGGTGAGGGTGACTTGACGGTTCGGGGTGGATGGAGTCAAAGGAGGTGAGGGTGACTTGAGGGTTCAGGGTGGATGGAGATAAAGGGAGGTGAGGATGACTTTGAGGTTCGGTGGATGGAGGTAAAGGGAGGTGAGGGTGACATGAGGGTTCGGGTGGATGGAGGTAAAGGGAGGTGAGGGTGACTTGAAGGTTTGGGGTGGATGGAGGTACAGGGAGTGAGGGTGACTTGAGGGTTCAGGTGGATGGAGGTAAAGGAAGGTGAGGGTGACTTGAAGGTTCGGGGTGGGTGGAGGTAAAGGGAGGTGAGTGTGACCTGAGGGTTCGGGGTGGATGGAGGTAAAGGGAGGTGAGGGTGACTTGAGGGTTTGGAGTGGATTGAGGTAAAGGGAGGTGAGGGTGATTTGACGGTTTGGGGTGGATGGAGTCAAAAGGAGGTGAGGGTGACTTGAGGGTTCAGGGTGGATGGAGATAAAGGGAGGTGAGGATGACTTTGAGGTTCGGTGGATGGAGGTAAAGGGAGGTGAGGGTGACTTGAGGGTTCGGGTGGATGGAGGTAAAGGGAGGTGAGGGTGACTTGAAGGTTTGGGGTGGATGGAGGTACAGGGAGTGAGGGTGACTTGAGGGTTCAGGTGGATGGAGGTAAAGGGAGGTGAGGGTGACTTGAAGGTTCGGGGTGGATGGAGGTAAAGGGAGGTGAGTGTGACCTGAGGGTTCGGGGTGGATGGAGGTAAAGGGAGGTGAGGGTGACTTGAGGGTTTGGGGTGGATTGAGGTAAAGGGAGGTGAGGGTGACTTGAGGGTTCGGGGTGGATGGAGTTAAAAGGAGTTGAGGGTGACTTGAGGGTTCAGGGTGGATGGAGGTAAAGGGAGGTGAGGGTGACTTTGAGGTTCGGTGGATGGAGGTAAAGGGAGGTCATGTTATGTTATATTTATTTGTACCGCGCACGGCTACTCAACAGAGTGTCCCGGCACGTGCTGAGGAAAAGGAAGCTAAAGCCACGCAGTAACTAGAAAAGAAGGGTTTTTAATTTTTTTTTAAAGATCATAGGATCCTGGGTGCCACGCAATGCCAATGGTAGTGCGTTCCAGGCCAGGCCAGGCCACGCCAGCTTCCCGAACAAAAGAGCTCCCGCCAAGCCTATGGAGGTGAGGGTGACTTGAGGGTTCGGGGTGGATGGAGTTAAAAGGAGGTGAGGGTGACTTGAGGGTTCGGGTGGATGGAGGTAAAAAAGGTGAGGGTGACTTGAGGGTTCGAGTGGATGGAGGTAAAGGGAGGTGAGGGTGACTTGAAGGTTTGGGGTGGATGGAGGTACAGGGAGTGAGGGTGACTTGAGGGTTCAGGTGGATGGAGGTAAAGGGAGGTGAGGGTGACTTGAAGGTTTGGGGTGGATGGAGGTACAGGGAGTGAGGGTGACTTGAGGGTTCAGGTGGATGGAGGTAAAGGAAGGTGATGGTGACTTGAAGGTTCGGGGTGGGTGGAGGTAAAGGGAGGTGAGTGTGACCTGAGGGTTCGGGGTGGATGGAGGTAAAGGGAGGTGAGGGTGACTTGAGGGTTTGGAGTGGATTGAGGTAAAGGGAGGTGAGGGTGACTTGACGGTTCGGGGTGGATGGAGTCAAAAGGAGGTGAGGGTGACTTGAGGGTTCAGGGTGGATGGAGATAAAGGGAGGTGAGAATGACTTTGAGGTTCGGTGGATGGAGGTAAAGGGAGGTGAGGGTGACTTGAGGGTTCGGGTGGATCGAGGTAAAGGGAGGTGAGGGTGACTTGAAGGTTTGGGGTGGATGGAGGTACAGGGAGTGAGGGTGACTTGAGGGTTCAGGTGGATGGAGGTAAAGGGTGTTGAGGGTGACTTGAAGGTTCGGGGTGGATGGAGGTAAAGGGAGGTGAATGTGACCTGAGGGTTCTGGGAGGATGGAGGTAAAGGGAGGTGAGGGCGACTTGAGGGTTTGGGGTGGATTGAGGTAAAGGGAGGTGAGGGTGACTCGAGGGTTCGGGGTGGATGGAGTTAAAAGGAGGTGAGGGTGAATTGAGGGTTCAGGGTGGATGGAGGTAAAGGGAGGTGAGGGTGACTTTGAGGTTCGGTGGATGGAGGTAAAGGGAGGTGAGGGTGACAAGGGTTCGGGGTGGATGGAGTTAAAAGGAGGTGAGGGTGACTTGAGGGTTCGGGTGGATGGAGGTAAAGGGAGGTGAGGGTGACTTGAGGATTCTGAGTGGGTGGAGGTAAAGGGAGGTGAGGGCGCAGTGGTGGCTGGTGAAATTTGAGAGTGGTGGGGCAGAAAGAACCAAGATATATTGCTTGATGAGGAAAGTTCTTCCATAGGCGTTCAAGGAGTTTAGAATTATGGCTTTACATACAATATGCTCAGCATTAATAATTTTAGGAACAGCTACTATTATTAACCTGTTAAATGTTTTAGTAAAGATATAAGAGCTGATAAAGAAATTTCCAAGTGCAGCATGAGTGAATGTCTGCCAAAGAGATGTGGCCAAAGGCGAGTTTCACTCAGCATCGTCCCATCCAGTAATGCTCCTTCTCCACTGGCTCATCCGATCTACTCCCAGAAGCCATCACCACTTACTGAACCACTATTTCCCTCCTATCCCCCATCCCTTGTGCCCATTCATGAAGTCCAAAATGTACTGCAAACGAGCCACCAAAGACCCATAACCAATCCCAAATCCTGTTTACCTTCTTCCTCAAGGTTACACATCTTAGTCCATGCTGTACATTGAATAGAAACACACTGCAATGCTGCATGCCATCACTTCACAATCATTGGTAGAGGCACAGAGGATTTCTTTACATTTTAATTACATTAACCTACAGTTGAACCATTTCAGACGGTGGCGCTATTTACTCAAATGCCTTCAGTGCAGTATCAGTTTTCAAATACACATATGCATGAGAAATAAGTACTTACCAAATGCAGAATGAGCTCTATGCTGCCACTTCTCCCTCAGATATACTTATTCAAAACAGTCCATTAGTATAAACGGTAGGGATGTATTTCTGCATGATCCTTAATTGTAAAGCACAAGTTCCAGCATCTTAAATAAAGTGCATACTATGGAGGCCTTTACGGAAGTTTAAAAATCACTGGCATCCAACAGCTGTGCCAAAATACACCCACTGTTTAGCTATGTTCCTGGGACTTGAACCTGTGACCTACAGCTTACACTTAGGTACCAGTAGCAGCAGGTGCACAGCCCACGGAGGTATATGAATCAGTGCTGGGAAAATGCAGGGACCCTGGAGGTTTACAGCACACACCTACTTCCAGAAGGGAAGTATAGCCTGTTTTTGTGTCTGTGTATATTCTCATTTCTGTTGGTTAATGAGTGATCTGTTAAAGGCCACACTGGCACAATCCTGGCGCTATCAGTGAGATGAAAAGCCTCACGCTGCCTCCGCTGACCTGACTTTCCAGTAATGCTGTCTCCTAGGACAGGGCTCCCAAAGGGGCAACCACGGGGCCGGGCAGAGCCAGCAGGCATGTCCCGGCAGAGGGCTGATGGAGACCGCAACACTGACCTCCGAGGATCAGTAAAGGCCTGTCACAGGAGGGCAGATACTTCCTTCTTACCAGGGCTCGTGTCGGGGTACCACGCGGGTGGACGGCGTCCCCCCACTTATTTTACCAGGAGCTCGATAACTGGAGCAAATGGAGCCACACATTCACTCTTTGGCCTCTCTGGGGCGAGATCGGAGCTCATTCAGAACGCTGCTCACGTGCTGGCTCCTCTGATGCAATTGCATCTAAGGGGTGACCGAGGGGAGGCAATGAGTCTGATGGTGCAAGCTACCTTTCGTGACGTCACTTCCTGTCGTGACGTCAGCGTCCCCCCACTTCTTTTTTTAGGACTTGTGCCCTGCTTCTTACCCCGAAAACAAGTAGTGGAGATATGCAAAAGTGTAGGAGTCTATCCAAAGTGGAGGATGCTGGTGAATAACCCCTTCTTACCTGTTCGTAGGATACCTACACGAGCACATTTTGGCTTCGGGGAATTAAAGTCATTTTTCCAGGACCACACAATGATTTCAAATGGATAAACTTGGATTTGTGCTTGCAGGACGCAACTTAATAAACACTAGACCACCGATCCCAACAAAAACATTGAAGACGAACTGCTCTAAAATGCAGAATTTTCTATGACGATTGACGTGAAAGGCCTTACATCATCACAGTGGCGTCACTAGGGGGGTGCAGGGGGTGCGGACCGCACCGGGTGACACCATCACATGGGGTGACACCTTTCCCAAATGAGACACTAAATAGTCTCATTTGGGAAAGGTGTCACCCCATGTGATGGTGTCATGGGAAGTAAGTCGTGAGGGGTGACACCATGAGTTACCGAGTTACCGCACTGGGTGACACCAACCCTAGTGACGCCGCTGCATCATCACGCAGGGCTGCAGCCTGCATCGCCCTGTGGGAAAGAATTTCATGGGCTGCAGGCTACGTCACTGCTGGGGCTCGTTTATTATGAAAATGAAGGGCTGCAAAGAGGTATGCCCTGCGCGAGAGACTCCCATACTTGACGCGCATTGAAATGCCTGTAATTTCTCTGGTGCCGACAGCCCGTCCAGGCTCTGAGCAAGTTTGAAGAGGCCTAGCACTTACGAATTGCGTAAGTGCAAGATTAATGGAAATATGTTTAAATGCCTGGAAATAGCATGGGCGCGGGCTGCGCCCTAGTGCAGAAACCGCCACTGTGAGGGTGACTTGACGGTTCGGAGTGGGGGGATGTAAAGGGAGGTGAGGGTGACTTGAGATTTCATGGGTGGGTGGTGGTAAAGGGAGGTGAGGGTGACTTGAGATTTCATGGGTGGGTGGAGGTAAAGGGAGGTGAGGGTGACTTGAGATTTCATGGGTGGGTGTAGGTAAAGGGAGGTGGGGGTGACTTGAGGGCTCAGGAGTGGGTAGAGGTAAAAAGAGGTGAGGGTGACTTGAGATTTCATGGGTGGGTGGTGGTAAAGGGAGGTGAGGGTGACTTGAGATTTCATGGGTGGGTGTAGGTAAAGGGAGGTGAGGGTGACTTGAGATTTCATGGGTGGGTGGAGGTAAAGGGAGGTGGGGGTGACTTGAGGGCTCAGGAGTGGGTAGAGGTAAAAAGAGGTGAGGGTGACTGCACCCCTTCAGAAAGGCACTACAGACATTCCTGTTTAATCTCTAAGGCACAAGTAGCATTTCCATTACTGCACTTTTTACAGGAAGTGCCAAGAAACATTTATTGTGAACATTGTGCTTTAGAAACATCCTATTTCTGGTCATTCCTCATCTTAGCAAGAGATCCTGGACGGCAAAGAGGTTACAATATTGCTGTAATATTGTAATATATTCCACCTATACACATATACTATAACAACTCAAGCATGTGACGTGTAGTTCTGAGGTAGACAAAGCGCTATATTGCTTGGAGGTAGTTCGGTTCTGCCTGCATGTTTGGCTCCAGGTCATGCTACAGCGGTGGGGGGGGGCATAATGATAATGTTTTTATGAAACTAGTCCAGCGGCAGTATGTTTATGTACACTCTAGTTGAGAAAAATGCAATCCTCGACATTTTTATGCGCACTGCACTTTACCTCATGATATTAACCAACAGTAACGCCTGAAAGTTACAGCGCTGTGACGACATGACAACGTCATGCACTGCTGTGCAGAAAACAGGCTATTAACGATACATTCGTGAAGGTGGTCGAATCGTGTAAAGGAATCCAAGGAATGAATTCTTAGAATATTCAATGTTTACCATGATCTGCTTTTACCATATAAGTAGAGCCATTTTGTGTACTAATGCGACATTTATCTAATGGAATAATTGTCATTGTATGTTGTGAATATAATTTTTCGACCACAAACTAAAATAATTAATACTGGACACAAGCAGCCGCTCCTCCACATTTCCTCTAGGGGGCGCCACAGCACCGCGGATTCAGCAATCCTTTGGATTGTCACTTCGCAGGACGCGCCTGTCTTCCAGGATACCGGCTTCCGTAAGGGCCCGTGTGAGGCCGCGCGCGCCTGGTGCCACCAGAGGGCGACAAAGACCGAAAGATGGACAATTACAAAGCCTTGATAGGAGTCGGGTAGGCTCTCAAAGTGGCTGAGACGATTCCTTATTTACTGTATTGTAATTGGAGAGAAACTAGGAGAAAGGTGGAGGAGAGCAGGTGCACTTACCTTGCTGGGCCTGTATTACAAAAAGGGTGCACTTTCTCTGTGTGTGTCATTGCACACCTTTAAACAGGTGCACCAAACGAAAACAGGGAAAGTGTGCCCTATTATGGTGAATGCGCTGCCCTCAGGGCAGGCGCGGACTCGCGATACCCTGTCAGCAGCACATCTGGTAAATTACAGAACAGCTGCTTGAAAGCTGCTCGTGTGTCTCTACGCAGGCGGCAGCACGCCTGTACTTTCAAGAGGGATTAGAGATCCCCTTGCAGGTGGGTGATTGCACCCGCGTTCAGGGGGATGTCTGTCAGGGTCCATAGGACCCCTTTCACCCCTTGAGAGGGCTGCCCCCAGAGGGTGCCCTGACAACGCACCACCTTTTTGTGGCACACTTTCAGTGCTCCTCCAAAGGGCATGTTTGCCTCTGCGCCTGCGTCTGTACTACTAGAGGTGGGCGGGACACTAAAAGCTCGAGTTTGAAGCCTGGCTCTGGCTCAGCTCGAGGTCTTCTTGGAACCTCGAGTCTATAACGAGCCGAGCTTTCGTGCGACTTCGGCCTGCCTCCCTCTAACTACTCAGAATGTGGTGTTAGAGTCAGAGCTGCCCACTGTAGAACGGGAGAAACAGGTTCGAGACTCAGCGTTGGCTCAGCATTCTGTGATTCTGAGGCAAATCACTTAATCTGCCCATGCCTACGGTGGCGGCTCCTCCGCTAAGGCGGAGGAGCGTCGCCCCACTGCTTTCAGCAGTAGAAATAAAATTAAAATAAAATGATAATAACTCATTGTTATTATTGTATTTGTTCCTGCTGCTGCGTCTTTGCGGGGCGGGCTGCTCTGCTCTCAGAGCGGGGGGAGGAGTGGTGGGCATACTGTAAGTGCGCAATGACTGATTGCCAGCCCTCTCGGGCCGGTCAAACAGTCATGCGTACTTTGAATGTTGCAGCCTGGGAGGAGAACTTGCCCAGGCCCCCAGTCCCTGGCTGAACGCCGAACCACGGCGCTCAGACCAATCACAACGCTGCATAGCAGCGTTGTGATTGGTCACGGGAGCCTGGATGTGCTTCCTGGTCTTGGCTAGGAGAGACGCGGCAAGAAGACAGAGGGGAGACGTGATGAGGAGGTACATTTTTTAAAATTATTTTTACACCCCTCTCCCCCCCCACCCCTCACCCCCACCACCCCCAATCCGTGCCGACCGCCACTGCCTGCCTATAAATAAGGCATGTGACCTTGTGCAATGAAACTGGTGCTCATGTAAATCGCTCAACCTTCAAGTTAGCAGTATATTTAAAAAACTGCACTAAGAGATAAAAACAAAATCTTAACATAAGGAAGCGCAAATAGATACCCATTTACTGGCAGATTTGCACAAAGTGAAACCAGAAAACCTGAATAAATTGTGGCTTCCCCACTTAAATAGTGTGATCTTAGGCAAATATTTTATTGCACCAAAACTCTTTTTCCTTCATTATCGCGTATAAAAGTACTTTCAAATATGTGATTTCAGACTACCAGTTGTACAAAACTATCACCTTTCATAAGTACTTCTCAGCTCAGTGCTATAATGTGCACTATTAATGTCAAAGCTTACACATGCTAAAGAAATACACTTTTTTGAATTTTGAAAGAGACTTTATCATATTTTGCGTGATGTTTGTTGCATAATTAACATAGGAATTATATGTTCAGGGTCCGGCTCATGCATGGGCTCTAACATCCGAGCCAGACCCTTGGCACGGCTCATGCATGGGCTCTAACATCCGAGCCAGACCCTTGGCACGGCTCATGCACGGGCTCTAACATCCGAGCCAGACCCTTGGCACGGCTCATGCATGGGCTCTAACATCCGAGCCAGACCCTTGGCACGGCTCATGCATGGGCTCTAACATCCGAGCCAGACCCTTGGCACGGCTCATGCATGGGCTCTAACATCCGAGCCAGACCCTTGACACGGCTCATGCACGGGCTCTAACATCCGAGCCAGACCCTTGGCACGGCTCATACACGGGCTCTAACATCCGAGCCAGACCCTTGGCTGGGCTCTGGCTGGGCTCTCCCTATTAATTTGTTGGCTCGCCCACCTCTATGTAATACGTCACTGGTGCAGAGGCAAAGTGATTCCCTCATATGCATGGCGCTCGCTCTCATGCAAATGAGGGAAGGCCCTCTGAAGATGGCGCTGGCACTATATATGTCCCACCACTAGCAGCATTACAGAAAGGGCTGCACAAGCATCTGTGGGCCATCTGTAATACCAAAGTGCCCCGGGGGCACACACAGCAAGTGCACATGCCCATTGCGGCCCCAGGGCACATTCTGCAATACGGCCCTGGTGTGTGATGCTGCAGTGCACGCCTCCCTCCCGATAAGGATGAATGAACAGTGCTGTGGAGTTCACTGCACCCCTACCTCTGCACTCGTACCACCCCTCAACCCCCAACCTCCATTTCCTCCCTCCCTTACCAGGTGTGCCGCTGGGAGGTTTGTCAAACGCAGAATTCCAGCAGCTGTGACTGTGCAGGTGATGGTGGGGGAACCAAGGGAGGGGCTGGCATGTTACACACTTTTTAAGTTTCCTGCTGAGCCGAGTGATTTGCAAAAGCCAGTATTTCTTTTGTCTGCGAGTTCTTTACGGGGAACTCAAATTGTCCTTTTGAGTCCCATCACAGACAATTTTCACACTGTCGGGAGCTGAGAGGGTTGGGTTTGAAGGGGTAATCGAAAATTCAAAGGGCTCCTACATTGACATTGTGACCACAGGTTGCAATCTTTAAAAAAAAAAAAAAAACTGCTCCTTTGTCCATGTTTTAAGAGTTTGCAAAAGCCCAAGTGGTATGCTTAAGTAGAACTTCATATAAAGGTACAATTTTTAATATAAAACATGACCTTTCTGTTTTTTTTACTTTACTTATCAGTGAGGGATTACTATGGCAGCTCTAGAGCATTTTTTAAAGTGCTTTCTTCTTCCATTTTCTATTTAAAGTATGCACCGATGAGGCTGGAGAAAATACAGGCTGCATAGTCCCTTCACTTAAGCTCAGGAGCACCAGTTACATTACACCAAGTCACTTTCACTTTGTTTACGGCACAGGGATTTATTTGCACCAAGTCACTTTCATTTTGTTTACGGCACAGGGATTTATTTGCACCAAGTCACTTTCATTTTGTTTACGGCACAGGGATTTATTTGCACCAAGTCACTTTCATTTTGTTTAGGCACAGGGATTTATTTGCACCAAGACACTTTCATTTTGTTTACGGCACAGGGATTTATTTGCACCAAGTCACTTTCATTTTGTTTACGGCACAGGGATTTATTTGCACCAAGACACTTTCATTTTGTTTACGGCACAGGGATTTATTTGCACCAAGACACTTTCATTTTGTTTACGGCACAGGGATTTATTTGCCCAGAATCACAGGATGTTGAGCCAACGCCGAGACTAGAACCTGGCTCCCCAGTTCCAAGGTCGGCGGCTCTGGCCATAATGCCACATTCCCTCCCCCTCCGTATGGTGTTTTTAGAGTTTTAACACAATGATGGTTTTCACATCCTGTGAAAAACAACACTGTGTTAAAACTCTACAAAACACCAAAGTGGATACATTGGTTATTAGTCAGACGTGCCCAAAGGCAATGCATTTGTGTTGGAGTTTTTTTGGCTTTTAACACAATGCTGGTTTCACAGCCTCTAAAAACCAACATTGTGTTAAAACTGTAAGAAAGACCGACAAAGGCACATTGTCTGCTGGTCAGAGATGCCAATAGATAGTGCGTCCGCGTTTGTGTTTAATACGTTTTTAGAGGATCAGTTCTTAATTAAGAGGGAGGGGGAGGGCTCAGAGTGGGTCCACTAAGACCACAAAATGACCCAGAGGGGGCATCTGGCTCGAGCCAGGCTGAAGCATTCAAGGGCCTGCCCACCCCTGCTATCCCTGATGAGACATTAAAGCGCTTTACGCTGGGCAGCACACTGCTCTGCAACCCACGGTTAGTGGTTAGTCCAATGTTACTAGTTATTATATTTTTTCTTGTGTGCCCAACCATTCCGTGCTTTCATTCCAGGTTTTTGGGGTCAGTTAAATTAATAGGAGTTTGTTGCGTTCATTTGTGGTAAGGGGGGGTGAGCTCATGCAGATATTTGGAGGGGTTCATAGATGGGCCAGAGGAGAGTTGGTATTGTAAGGTTGCAGGGATATGACTTCCAAGGGCAAGGAGTGGCTGTGATTATTGAAATGAGTTGTGGTCAAATATACAGAAATTCAGTAATAGACATTAAGGAAAAGATGCATCGACTGTGCTCAGAGAAGGGAGGCAGGCCAGGATTGGACGGGAGGACAGGCCATGTGAAAGAAAAACAAGCATTGGCATAGGATTGGACGGGGAGGGTGGGAAGGACAGGCCATGTGAAAGAAAAACAAGCATTGGCATAGGATTGGACGGGGAGGGTGGGAAGGACAGGCCATGTGAAAGAAAAACAAGCATTGGCATAGGATTGGACGGGGAGGGTGGGAAGGACAGGGCCATGTGAAAGAAAAACAAGCATTGGCATAGGATTGGATGGGGAGGGTGGGAAGGACAGGCCATGTGAAAGAAAAAAATGGAGAAGCGACAAATAGACGTTTTAAATAAAGGTCAGTTTCATGCTAAAGTTAGAAATATAGAGGATGCTTTTAGAGATAGCGTGCACATTGAGGATGCAAGACTGTAGAAAGAAACTCCATCATTTGCATGCAAAGATCGTGATATATTAGGTACCTTTGATAGGTACTAGAATCAGGCGAGCAGTCTGTCCATTTATCAGCTACCACTAGACCACGGATCCAGCAAGGTCGGCTGATCAGTTCAGGGGTTGGAAGCCTAAAGAAGTGGCAAGACACATATATAGAAAATATCACGAGTTTTGGGCTGTGCTCGAAAGAAGCAGCCAGTAACCTAAGCATCATAGCAATGTGAGAAAATACATGGGTAAATATTGTAAACATTGAGAAGGAGATTCTGTAATTCTGTAAGTGCTGGAGTGGATGTCCGGGGATGTTTTCCCTCAGGTGTGGCTCCCAGTATTAACTATAAAAGTACAGAGGGATCCGTTTTGGCTGCCCCTGGCTGTGGCACGGCACATGATGGAGGGCGGGGATGGCTCCCCAGACAATGCAAGTGTCTTGCCTGCATTTCAGTGGCTGGAGAGTGGAGATCCAGACACTGAGGCGAGGAGGGTGGTGACTGGGCTCCTTTTAGGAATTAAATTAAGACTTTGTTAGCAAGGAACTGCTGATGAAACTTCCTTAAGCTCTGCCCTCTGGTAGATGGTAGGAGTGAGGGGTGGGAGTGTAGAGGCTGTTTGTACAAGTGAAAGCAACCCTTCAGGCAAGGCACAGCCTTTTGTGTGTCTTCTTGATCACAGCCAGAAGCAGAAACCTCACACTTCTTTGTACGTGCTCCCCCCCACTGTGAGGGGCGTCATTACACAAAGGCTGTGTCTGGAGAGCTGCCAAGAAAGGACATTTACATTTGGATAGAGGCGGGGTCGCTTTGTCAGTTATACATTAAATGAGGGCTTCAAGTTGGAGGACAAAGAGGAAAAAACAGCACAGAGTTAAATACAGAGTTAACAACGATATGTTTAAAATGTGATACAGGTGAAGTAAAACACTGTAATGCCACACCCTGCCTGGTGAAGGGTTAATAAAGTGTATATTTATTTTCTGTTATGTTATGTGAATTTGTAGAGCGCGGCTAAACACCGATGAGGGTATCCAGGCGCTGAGGAGGGCAGGCCTGAGGGGGGAGGAGGAGTTCATGCCTGTTTCATCTGGAAGAGCCATGTCATGAGGTTCCTTCGGAGGTCTATGAGGGAGGGGGAGGTACTGAGGTGTTTCAGGAGGTCGTTCCGGGTCCTGGCTGTGAGGTATGAGAAGGAGCGTCCTCCGCTTCTGGTCTCCTTGAGTCCAAACATGCATGTGCCAAATCAGTATCAATAGAAAGAATTCATATCAGGCCAGCTGATATTTTCACTAAGGTGGCCAGACATTTTAAATAAAGCTTCTCCAGCATTACTACATCTGACAGCGCTCGGATACATGCAGGCGCTTTAGCGCTCTGCAAATCTATAGACATGTGAATAAAATAATATTAACTTGGTACCAACATGTTGGTTGTTAGAGCTCGTTAGACTGCCCATTTTAGAGACAGAGCAGCATGTCCAGACATACTCTTAGTTTCTCGTGGTTCCATTTTATCACACGTTCCTTTGTTTCACGTTTTGGACGGGATATGTTGGCTTGCCTTGTTATCTAACGCTGCACACAGCTCAGCGTTCCTTCCCAAAATCCAATGACAGATCCAAGCATTACACAAGCAACTTTCCATTCCCATCACTAAGGGGCCGGGGCGTTATAGAACCCCATCACCACGTCATCGCAGTCACATACCGCCATCCTGGTCACACAAGTCCAAAACCGGTAATAGAGCCGCGTGCCCTAGGGGTGAGTGCAAGGTTAATGCTGGTGGCAGCAGGAGGGATATGAAGACTTTCTTTTTTATTCTAATTTCTTCCCCTGCAAATCTGGATGGTATAGTTATAAATAGGCTATACCAGTGGTTCCCAAACTGTGCGCCGTGGCTCCCAGGGGAGCCATCAAACCTAGCCAGGGGAGCCGCGCACCAAGCACTTTAATACATTTAATGTTGAAGGGTCTGTTGGCTCCAGTTAAACTAATTAAACTTAAACGCATGATGTCGATGATTTGTAAGTGACATGCCTAAATCTGTAAACGTAGTGCTTAATTGATGGCATGTCGAGGGAGATGACTTCCATATTTCACTGGATCCCCACATTCCAACACTCCCAAAGTAAGCGGAAGATTCCTGATCAATTTTGTTAGACTCCTTAATAGTTTCGTTTTTTTCCAAAATTTCTTTTTTATGCCAAAGTTTCGGTTTTTTCCAAATGCATTTTACACCAATGCAAGTTATCAGGAAAGTACCGCTGTCCTGTCTATTAAACACACTTAGGGGCCGATTCCGGCCGGAAGCGCACCTAACAGTATTCGCCCTGAAAAAATACAAGCCGAATGCGTGTTTCCCGACCGATTCGTACACTCGTCCGGACGAACAAGTACGATGCGTATAACAACCCAGTTTCTGAGCGAGCCGTACTCACCCAATCCAGCGCCTGTTCCCCGCCCGAGCCGGATCCGTGAACGCCGATTCGAGCCGCACGGAAGCAAATACACAGCACCTTCCGGCCGGACTAGTACGATGTGCAATCAGTACGCGCCGAAGCCGTCGCTACGTCCGGCACGTTTGAGCATCCGGGCGAGCCGTACATAAGCTCCGTTTTGAGCCACAAGACGATCCACGGCTACGAGACGAACAAGCCAGCGACGAGTACGAGTTGAAGACACGAGAAACCCGAACGAGACGATCCAAGCATGAATCCCATTGCGCAGGTCCTACCTATACTCTACATCTATTACCGGGACCGGCACGGGCGCGTACGGCGCAGACGGTAAGTCAAACACCAACAATACAAACAAACTACACGTACCCGAAATAGGTCACACACACATAGGGATGCACAAATAACGTACACTAGCAACAGCAGAACCATAGGGGTGGGATGGCCAACACCAATGCCATACACACCCATAGGGGGATGGATGCCTACCACCACCACCACCCCTACTCAGGGGGGGCTGGATGCCTGTCACTACTACCATCCCCACTCATGGGGGGATGGATGCCTACCACTACCACCACCCCCACTCAGGGGGGGGCTAGATGCCTGCCACCACCACCCCCCCTACTCAGGGGGGCCTGGATGCCTGTCACTACTACCACCCCTACTCAGGGTGGGCTGGATGCCTGTCACTACTACCATCCCCACTCATGGGGGGATGGATGCCTACCACTACCACCACCCCCACTCAGGGGGGGCTAGATGCCTGCCACCACCACCACCCCTACTACTCAGGGGGGCCTGGATGCCTGTCACAACTACCATCCCCACTCATGGGGGGATGGATGCCTACCACTACCACCACCCCCACTCAGGGGGGGCTAGATGCCTGTCACTACTACCACCCCTACTCAGGGTGGGCTGGATGCCTGTCACTACTACCATCCCCACTCATGGGGGGATGGATGCCTACCACTACCACCACCCCCACTCAGGGGGGGCTAGATGCCTGCCACCACCACCCCCCCTACTCAGGGGGGCCTGGGTGCCTGTCACTACGAGGGGGGATGGCTGCCTACCACTACCACCACCACTACTCATGGGGGCCTGGATGCCTGTCACTACTACCATCCCCACTCATGGGGGGATGGATGCCTACCACTACCACCATCCCCACTCAGGGGGGGCTAGATGCCTGCCACCACCACCCCCCCTACTCAGAGGGGCCTGGATGCCTGTCACTACTACCATCCCCACTCATGGGGGGATGGATGCCTACCACTACCACCACCCCCACTCAGGGGGGGCTAGATGCCTGCCACCCCCCCCCCCCCCACTCAGGGGGGCCTGGATGCCTGTCACTACTACCATCCCCACTCATGGGGGGATGGATGCCTACCACTACCACCACCCCCACTCAGGGGGGCTAGATGCCTGCCACCACCACCCCCTACTCAGGGGGCCTGGATGCCTGTCACTACTACCATCCCCACTCATGGGGGATGGCTACCTACCACTACCACCACCACTACTCATGGGGGCCTGGATGCCTGTCACTACTACCATCCCCACTCATGGGGGGATGGATGCCTACCACTACCACCACCCCCACTCAGGGGGGCTAGATGCCTGCCACCACCACCCCCTACTCAGGGGGCCTGGATGCCTGTCACAACTACCATCCCCACTCATGGGGGGATGGATGCCTACCACTACCACCACCCCCACTCAGGGGGGGCTAGATGCCTGTCACTACTACCACCCCTAATCAGGGTGGGCTGGATGCCTGTCACTACTACCATCCCCACTCTTGGGGGGATGGATGCCTACCACTACCACCACCCCCACTCAGGGGGGGCTAGATGCCTGTCACTACTACCACCCCTACTCAGGGTGGGCTGGATGCCTGTCACTACTACCATCCCCACTCATGGGGGGATGGATGCCTACCACTACCACCACCCCCACTCAGGGGGCTAGATGCCTGCCACCACCACCCCCTACTCAGGGGGCCTGGATGCCTGTCACTACTACCATCCCCACTCATGGGGGATGGCTGCCTACCACTACCACCACCACTACTCATGGGGGCCTGGATGCCTGTCACTACTACCATCCCCACTCATGGGGGATGGATGCCTACCACTACCACCACCCCCACTCAGGGGGGCTAGATGCCTGCCACCACCACCCCCCTACTCAGGGGGCCTGGATGCCTGTGACTACTACCATCCCCACTCATGGGGGATGGATGCCTACCACTAACACCACCCCTACTCATAGGACGGGTAATGCATGACACAACTAGCATACTCCCACATAAGGAATGACAGAAAATTACATCCCCCCCAACACCATGACAAGTGTGTGTAGTCTGTGTCAAATGCCTACAACACTGAACATGACATTGAACATACAATGTGACCCCCTAGCACATGTGTCACACATAAATGTGTGTGGCCTCCACAATGCAAGCAGACCATGGCCACTGTGGCAATGGGCTCGAACACCCCCTCACCACAGTGACCAAAAGGGAAGTGTGGGGTCCATAGCTGATGCACATTTTGAACAGTGTGGCAATGGGGCCTAAAGCCCCATCACCACAGTGACCAAAAGGTAAGTGTGGTATCCATAGCTGATGCACCTCTTGAACAGTGTGGCCATGGGGCCTAAAGCCCCATCACCACAGTGACCTAAAGGTAAGTGTGGTGTCCATAGCTGATGCACATTTTGAACAGTGTGGCAATGGGGCCTAATGCCCCATCACCACAGTGACCTAAAGGTAAGTGTGGGGTCCATAGCTGATGCACATTTTGAACAGTGTGGCAATGGGGCCTAAAGCCCCATCACCACAGTGACCTAAAGGTAAGTGTGGTGTCCATAGCTGATGCACATTTTGAACAGTGTGGCAATAGGGCCTAAAGCCCCATCACCACAGTGACCAAAAGGGAAGTGTAGTCATGGTAAAAGCTGTCAAAGCCAAACTGCATGGATGAATCCTGGTTGCACAACAACAAACACATCAGTGGCATAGTAGTGCTTGTGTCCCATAGCAACATAGATTGATCGAGGCAAACAGTGCAGTGTCACTGAAATATCGTTTTGGCCATGTGCATACAAACATCACCCATGGGGGCACACATTGTCAACATTCACAAATAACCCAATGACAGAAGTGACCATCATAATGCTGACCCACATATCTGCACCAATGGACACACAAATGTAGATATCCTGTGGAGACTGTAGATGTCAGGTGAACAAATACCATACCATGGCAGCAATGGGACATACAAACCATGATTATTGTGCTGACTGATGACCTAGGAGTCCCAGGGACAGCAGGGGAAAGCCACCAAACAACATACAGCCAATGGCACACTCAAGATATGCCAATGCAGTGGTGCAAAGGCACAAACACAAACAGGCAGACTCACACTGCATATCATACACAACAGGTGATGGGGGGGTGTGCCAGTGTCCCCAGGCAACCACACAACACATGAGGAGGCCTGAATTCCAACCACACAGACGTGTATACAGTGCCATACAAAAGTTACTCATGGATCGGATACCCCTATGTGGGCAATCAGGCATTGTTAGATGAGAGGGAGCCCAAATTACACATGTCACACAAGTTTGTAGGAACAGGAACTAACACAGCAAGAGATAGACCCACCACAGCACTACCCCCAAGGACCCCACATTGTGCTGACACTAGCATGCATGATAATCCCACTGTGATGACAAAGGTAGATGTCATTCACACTGTGAACCACAGCCATGTGTCCTGAGCAACAAACTACCATCACACCTACACAAGCTCCAATCAATCAGCACGGCCTGCCAGCCAAGGCCAATATGGAGGTAGGGGTCTAGCCGTGCAACAACTCACTTTTGCACACACTCAACACCACACATCCTGATCTCCACCAATGTGCAGCAGTGAAGCTCACATGGACTGGTGACATTGGACATGCACCCATGACAATACCAGGGGTGGTGGTGGGAACTAAGGTGCAGAAACCCATCACACATGGCCACTCAACAAGACTCGTCAATGTCTGACACACAGCACAGTACGCCGTACATGGGCATGATGTGAAATCCACCACAATCAATGGGATCCTGGCCATAGTCACACACCAACGAAGAAGCCAAGGTGACACACTAAGAACACACGTACACAACTTCCAACATTGCAGCTCTGACCCTGAGGAGTGGCAGCAGTCACACACACAACGTGTCACAATCACTGAAAGCTAACACAAACTGTAAATCACATGACTTGTGTAAACAACAAGTGCCAAGGGGAAGCCTGAATGTGTCCCATCTGCGTTTGCCCACATCCCCAGCCCTGACAACAAAGACAACCTGGTATGACAACTTCATGAACATTAGTTTGCCATGCACCAACATCACGGAGAAACCAGGTCCAAGATGCTGGATGAACACAGAACAACTCAGCAAGCATCACAAACAGGAACATCCCTAGGGACACAGCCTGTGTAGGAAAAGGGAAGGGAACACGCACAGACATGCTTACACAACACACAACACAGGCCCACGCAATGTCACGGGATTACACACAGCCATGAGGGCACTCCACTCCTGTGGAAGGTCCGCTGTGCCAAACCTTGTCTGTGCACGACCCAAACATGTCAGCAGAACACTCCGTCAGTGAGTCAACAACCACAACACACAGAAGCCTCTGTTCACATCAGCCTGGGTACGGGAGTGTCACGTCAGTCATCTGCATACACACAAAACGCGTGTCAAGCAAGTTGCACTGTATACACAGATGAGTCCTTCGACATTGATGTGCAAAACTGCATGTCCAGTGGAGCTGGGCACACAGTCAGGGAAATCGGAACATTGAACAGTGGTAAGCCCACCAGATGTGCATCAGTGTAAGACAAAGATGTTCATTTACAAATGCAAAACGTACATCCCTGCGTCAAATGCTGAACATTACACCCTCAGACTGCAGCAAAGGATGCCATAGATCCAGACTACAACAGGACACATATCCCATGGACCACATGGAGTCCATCACAGCAACACTTCATTTTCCTGATATGAACACTATTACAACTGCAAATGCAGGATGCTACTCATCCACATCATGTACATCAAAAGAAAAGCCACAATTAAACAAAAAGAAGCTTTATTCAGCAAATGGCAAGGAAAACTCTGAAGTCCAAAAGAAACTAAGGCCAATGGCCAGTCCAAAATCACACTCCCAACAGGGTGATAAGTGACAACTGGTCACCCATTGCTTGCCTGCACTTGTACGGACAGGGTACATCCCCCTTGGAGGGGCATACAAGGGGCAGGCCAGGCACCGCAGGGACAGGATCAGGGGATGGCAGAAGGAGGCAGTGAAGGGGTGGTGGGTGCAGGAGTGTCACCGGCAACTGCAGTGGAGGTGTCTGACTCAGGGGGCCAGCACCACTGTGGTACACAAGTCAGTTGGTGTGGGTGCTGCAACCACTGCAGTGGGCTGGTCTGATGTGGTGGACTGGGTCCCCACTGCAGTGCCCGAGTCAGACGGGGTGGTTGTGGACTCCACTGCAGTGCATGACTCCAATGGAGTGGAAGGGGGGGCAGATGAGGTGGGCAGGACAGAGGGGGGGGACCCGGTCTCCACACCAGTGGCACTAACAGGCAGAGCGTCTGGGTTGGGGGTGGAAGAGCAAGTGGCAGGGGGGGAGGGCCTAAGCAGTCTGGGGATGCGGTATCGGTGTGTGGGGGAACCTGGGGCAGGGTGTGGCAGGGGAACCTGTGGAGTGTTGGCCTGGGGGATGGAGGAGAGAGACTGGGTGGTGGAGCTGCGTGGTGGTGGTGGTGGGGTCTTGCTCTTCCTGGTCCGGGGGACTTCCGAATGGGGTCCTGTGTCTGCCTGCGCCTGGGGGAGGGTGTCCGGGGGCGAGGGGCACTCCCTCTGTGTGGGTGGACTTCCTCTTCCCCCGGTATGCTGGATCAGCAGTATTGGAGGGGAAGAGGCCGAGGTCACACAGGAAGATCTGCTGTGTAGGTGGGGTAGCAGGTGAGGCAAGGGAAGGGGTCTTGGAGGGAGAGGATTTGGAGGACTGCGGAGTGACACTGGATGCCTGTGTGTCTGTCTGTTCCCCATCCCCTGTGTGTGTGGTATCAGTCCCCTGAGGATGCTTGTGTGCACGTCTTGCCTTTCTCTTGGGTGTGTCTGTGCTGCTCGTGTCTGTGTGCTTGGGTGATTGTGCAGGTGTGCATGTGCTTTGGACAGGTAGGGTGGCAGGAAGTGTGGATGGGGCAGAGGTGGGAGGGGTGAGGGACTGTTGGAGGAGGGACACTGCTGCCATCAGGGAGGAGTCCATGGACTTATTGCTCCTCTGTAGGGCAGACATACCCGTCGAGATGCCCTCCATGAACCACACCAGCTGTGTCAACATAGTGGTGTGTGCATGGAGGACACTCAGCATTGCTGTCTGCCCTACATGGAGCTGCCGAAGGAGGTACACAGACTCCTCACTCAGGGCAGCAGGGGACACAGGGGCAGGCGGTGCGGTGCCTGGCACGAAGGAGACACGCTCCCGAGCACGGGAGCCTCCACGGACCTCAGGAATGGGAGCCAATGGGAGGGGGGTGGTGGTGGTGGCGGGGACAGCAACACTAGCTGGGGTGTGGTGGCTGCTGAGACCCGCCTCCACAAGGGAGTCATCCTCCGAGCTGCTGTGGTCCTCAGCTGAGGTGGATGGTGCTGAGGACTCCTCGGTGTGGCTCCCCTCGCCCTCTGTGCCACTGGGTCCCTCTGACCACTCGTCGGATGCTGACCCAGTCTGGCTCCGCTGCTCCTCCTGGTCCGTGGAGCTGTCCCCTCCTGTGGCCGTGGATGTATCTGCAAACAATTAGGGAAACAGACAAACATCAGTCACCTGCACTGACCGCACACACCACAGTAAGTACAGCACATCACAGAGCAAGCCCTGGCATCCTTAGTTGAACATTGCCTAAAGTCCTCACACAGATTCGGGGAAGCCAATTGTCAGTCTAATGGTCAACCATGGGACTCACACCCCTCCTGCCCTTGCACCCATCTGTCTGGTGCCTGTCTGATGGTAAGACCCCAGTGTGGAGACATGCAACACCTACACAGTTGTTGGACATTGCAGGGAACACGGTGAAGTATGTGAACATGCACACATCACATCTCTTGCCACTGAGTCAGTGCAGGTGTCCGGATGAAAGGGATGGCCAGAGTCTAAATAGAAATGCATGTGATGCATACCAGCACCAGACACCATGATGCACCCATGTCCAGATAGTCAATGCCACAATGGGGTGCATGTTGCACATGTCACTCCCCTGCAGGATCAGTCTCAGGAAGTTGAATGCCATGACACAGGAATGCGTGCAAAGTCATACATTACTGTCTCCAGTCACATGGCCATGGCAGCCAGCCAACAACAGTCTGCACTGTGTCACAATCCGAGGGCATGGGGAATGCAAGTTATGTGACTGACAAGTGCACATGTCCATCCCCCATAAACCACATCATCTGTACTACTATTTGTCCACGTCATACCAACTGGACATATGGGGGACATGAAACACAACTCTCTGAACATGAGCACCTCACAGTGTGCTGTGAATGAAAAACAGCTACCTGAAAGTCACAGTCGCAAACACCTGTGTGCACAGTCAAGTGATCAGACACCTATTAGTCACAGAAGTATCGTCTATCATGGTCACATCTCCGATGGCATGCTGAGCCCTAACCGATAAACATACCAGTAGTCCTGACAACGAAGACACAGCACAATGAGACAGAGGCAGGCACCTGAGGGTACATTTCACTGATCACAACATGCCAGATGATACACGGGAGTGGGAGTACAGAGTGTATTGTATGCCCTGGAGTAGGCATGACTGTCCAGCTCCACCTGTAAGAGGGATGAGTCCTGGACAGTAGGCAGGTGGCTAAGCATGTGTGACACACTTGATACGCATACTCCTGAGGCCCAAACATTGTTCCCACCAGCAGCATGGGTGTGTGCCAAATTCCACAGGGACATGTGGTGATTCAGATCAGCAAGTGGACCACATATCACAGTTACACCCAGATTACATGTCAGAACTTAGGCATTGTGTAAGCAATTGACCCACCCATGAGTCGCACAACATAGTCACGGGAACAAATGCTGTCCCCCACCTTGAGCAAAGCTAAATGCAATGACACAGTCCCCAAATGACACAATTTCCTGACTATAAGGGCCACACATATGCGTATCAGAGGAGAAGTGGGCATGTCACATATGAGGGACATGGGTCCTGGACCACATGACTGATGTACTGTGGAAGTTTAACCAGGCCAGAGGAGGGCACATAGCATGTCAGACAAAGTGCACAGTGCAGACATTGACTCACCCCTCCTTGCTGCTGTCTGCCCTTCAGCTGCCCATCCAGGTCAGGGAAGACCACCGCCAGGATCCGGAGCATGTGGGGGTCAGGGTCCGGTGTCCGCCCCTCCTGCGAGGAGGCGACAGCTTCAGCTGGATCCTTGCGATCCTCCGGGTCCAGCCCCGAAGGTCCTGCTACCTCTTCTGGCAGTTGCGGATCCTGCGCCTGTAGACCCCCACGGATCTTACTTCCCGGGCGATGGTCAGCCAGATTTCCTGCTTCTGGTGGGCATCAACCTGTGAGGATGACAAAGTGAAAAGGCCATTACTACACATGCAACATAGACGTGCATCACACAGTTGGATGTACATATCACAATCACAGGGGCATATGATGTACACAGGCAGTGCAACAATGGCTATGAACAGTTTGCCAGCAGTCACTACATGGTATCATTGCATGGGAAGTAAACCTAGTTGGAATGCACTGTTACTGCACTGTACCAGTTCAGTGCATGTAACTACACACTTTGGGGTGTGACAACTACTCAGTGAGCATGCTAGCCAGTGGTGTGCACACTGTAAGTCCTGCTAGTCAGACAACATGCACAATTAGTAAGGCAGTGGACAGCACACTCACCTGCTCTCCTGGTTTCCCATACAGCTTGCTGTACTGTGGAAGGAGGCTGTCCAGCAGGGCCTGGTTCTCCTCAAGGCTGAAGGCTGGGGCTCTCTCCACAGTACGTGCCATTGCAGTAGCCAGAGGATGCATATACAGCAGCAGTGTTGGTGGCAGATGTCGTCCTGGAGCATGTAGTGCAGGCAAGTGAGCTCTCAGGGGAACAGCCAGCATTATATGTGTGCTGCAGAGGCAGATACTGTCCAATGTGTCCAAAGTGATAGGTCCAAGTCGTTTGCATCTTCTGAATCTGACCAATCCATGGAATAGCAGCACTAATACACGCCCACAGCATCCTTCAAATCTTCAACTTCATGACACCCATGATTTTGCAACATTGTTGTGGCTGGCCAACTGAATTCACTGCATCAGACTCGTTGGAGCTTCGAAAACGCGTCCGTTGCCATGCCAGGCCCCAGCCAATGCGTGCACACCGATCGGTCCATTGCCGTACAACGCGTACCCGCTCCCAACACATGCAATGGGCCGGCCGGGCGCACCGATCGGTCCATTGCTGTACAACGCGTACCCGCTCACAACACATGCAATGGCCGGCCGGGCGCACCGATCGGTCCATTGCTGTACAACGCGTATTTCGGGATACAACGCGTACCCGCTCCCAACACATGCAATGGGCCGGCCGGGCGCACCGATCGGTCCATTGCTGTACAACGCGTACCCGCTCCCAACACATGCAATGGGCCGGCCGGGCGCACCGATCGGTCCATTGCTGTACAACGCATACCCGCTCACAACACATGCAATGGGCCGGCCGGGCGCACCGATCGGTCCATTGCTGTACAACGCGTACCCGCTCAGAACAGATTCAATGGCCAGTGCGTGCACACCGATCGGTCCATTGCTGTACAACGCGTATTCCGGGTACAACGCGTACCCGCTCACAACAGATTCAATGGCCAGTGCGTGCACACCGATCGGTCCATTGCTGTACAACGCGTATTTCGGGATACAACGCGTACCCGCTCCCAACACATGCAATGGGCCGGCCGGGCGCACCGATCGGTCCATTGCTGTACAACGCGTATTCCGGGTACAATGCGTACCCACTCCCAACACATGCAATGGGCCGGCCGGGCGCACCGATCGGTCCATTGCTGTACAACGCGTACCCGCTCCCAACACATGCAATGGGCCGGCCGGGCGCACCGATCGGTCCATTGCTGTACAACGCGTACCCGCTCACAACACATGCAATGGGCCGGCCGGGCGCACCGATCGGTCCATTGCTGTACAACGCGTATTCTGGGTACAACGCGTACCCGCTCAGAACAGATTCAATGGCCAGTGCGTGCACACCGATCGGTCCATTGCTGTACAACGCGTACCCGCTCAGAACAGATTCAATGGCCAGTGCGTGCACACCGATCGGTCCATTGCTGTACAACGCGTATTCCGGGTACAACGCGTACCCGCTCACAACAGATTCAATGGCCAGTGCGTGCACACCGATCGGTCCATTGCTGTACAACGTGTATTTCGGGATACAACGCGTACCCGCTCCCAACACATGCAATGGGCCGGCCGGGGCGCACCGATCGGTCCATTGCTGTACAACCCATATTCCAGGTACAACGCGTACCCGCTCAGAACAGATTCAATGGCTAGTGCGTGCACACCGATCGGTCCATTGCGTACCCGCTCACAACACATGCAATGGGCGGGCCGGGCGCACCGATCGGTCCATTGCTGTACAACGCGTACCCGCTCACAACACATGCAATGGGCCGGCCGGGCGCACCGATCGGTCCATTGCTGTACAACGCGTATTTCGGGATACAATGCGTACCCGCTCCCAACACATGCAATGGGCCGGCCGGGCGCACCGATCGGTCCATTGCTGTACAACGCGTATTTCGGGATACAATGCGTACCCGCTCCCAACACATGCAATGGGCCGGCCGGGCGCACCGATCGGTCCATTGCTGTACAACGTGTCCCTGTACAGGTCAGTCGCATATGTCACCATGCTTGTCACTGGTGAACGTATGCCAGCCACATATACCTGCCAGAGACCCAGGGGCACACCTACAACACCACACCCAGTCCACACTGTTTCCTAAGGCATGTAAGGCTGCATTTCCTTCTCTGTGTATGGGGGTTAACATGTGGTTTCTGTGGTTGCACTTGTGGGCAGCCACACCCAGGCTGTGCATGTGTTAATGGGGACAGGGTCCTTTGTGTGTTGTGCACATGACCACTGTGATGTGCAACAGTTCATTTTGGAGCATGTGGCATGGTCACATTTCCAGGTTGTGTATGTGTATGACATGTCACATACCCCCAGGGTCCCATGTGGGAAGGCATGTACGTCACAGGATGACCCATTGCCACAATAGTGATGTCCCTCCACAGTCTGTGTGCATGTTGTGTTTCCGATGTCTCTGATTCCATGTGCACGATGGGAGACAGTCTCCACATCAACGTTGTTTGTGCATGGACTTTGATGTTGTGCGTCACTGGCGTCCATGTCTGTCCTGCGGATGCGACAGGGGCCACTACCTGTGGGAGTCATGTTTCATTTTCTGACGTGTACATGATACGCCAGGTCATGCCAGTGTCCATGTGGCAAGACAGGGTCACTGGGAATCTACCTGTCAATGAGCTGTGATGCCTGTGGCGCATCTGTCCAGACATGTCACTGTGGTGTGTGTGTGGAACGTGACAGCAGTAAATGGGTACTGTGACACAGCCTAATGGTTTCCCATAGCACAACCTGGTACCTGTTGTGCACACATGTTGTACTGAGAAGTTAGATGATGGCCATGTAGGTGCGAGTTATGTCCGACAGAACGGCACACACATCAAGTACTTGTGTCACGTAATGATGTTTCATGTGAAATTGTGTATGGTGAACGGAACATATGTGGGGTGACTGGCAATCTTGCATTCTTCACCTCTGCACTGCAGGGCTCCAGCTGTCCATAGACCATTCCCTGACCTGGCAACGATGGTGGAACGTGATAGCATCCGACGGTACCGCTTCATCAGGCCGCTGATTGAGGATTTGGCAGTGCGCTTGGCACCACATTTGCAACCTGGCCGGCCGTACCCTACAGCGCTGACCCCCAAGGTGAAGGTGATGGCAGCCCTACACTTCTTTGCCACCGGTACCTTTCAACACACTGTTGCGACTGCCGGTGGGATGTCACAGACTATGTTCAGCCGTGTGCTACGCGATGTTTTGGAGGCAATGTTGAGATGCCTGAACCAGTACATCTATTTCCTACACGTCAACAACTCACTGACGTCAAGAGTGACTTCTATGCCCTGGGGAGGATGCCACATGTCATTGGCTCCATTGATGGGACACATGTGGCTTTGATACCACCACAGGCACATGAGCAGGCATACCGGAACCGTAAACATTACCATTCGATCAATGCTCTGGTGGTATGTTTAGCAGATATGACCATCACACATGTGTGTGCCCGTTTCCCTGGTTCAGCACACGATGCCTACGTGATGAGGAGTAGTCGCATCCCGAGGATGATGGCACAGATGCAGAACCAGGGTGCCTTGCTTGTCGGTGTGTACTGACTTTGTACCATTGTGTGTGTTCTGCAATGTAGTATTCCACCCACTTTTCCAACTCAGCTAATGTGCACTTGTCTGTCCGTAGGTGACTCCGGATACCCCAACATGCCGTGGTTGCTGACACCCCTCAGGAACCCTGTGACACCAGCCCAGATGCGCTACAATGAGGCACATGGTCGGACCAGGAGAGTGATCGAGCGGACATTTGGTCTCCTGAAGAGCCGCTTCCGCTGCCTGGACAAGACAGGAGGGGCCCTCCCATATGCCCCAGCAAAGGTGTGCAAGATTGTCATCGTCTGCTGCATGCTACACAACCTGGCAGTGCGGAAGGAGTTGCCTCTCATCCTGGATGACGATGACCAACATCCGCCACCTGTGGAGGATCCTGGCCTGGACCACGATGCCAGTGATGATGATGATGATGAGGGTGATGTCCGCACACAGCTCATCACCAACTTCTTCAGCTGAATGTGAGTATCCAGAGATGTAATGTCAATGATGTGAGTATGCATGATATGTGTTGGTGGTGCTCTGGTGCTGTTTGAGTGTGGCCATGTGCTACTTGACTGGATGCGTGCAGCAATGTGTCCTTCCAGGTAGTCTGAACTCCCCAACAGTTCTGAGATGCTAACTTGGTTTTGTGTAGTTGTCTTGTGACATGTATTGGGCATGAGTATTGCAGTACTGTCCTGTTCTACAGTGATTTTAACTGTGTGTCATGTCTGTCCTTCACAGGGTGCTTACTGTGTACTTTGGTCAACTTGGATCCCCCAACACCATGATTCAGCTTTCAGGGTGGCAGCAGTAGTTTCCCTACAAGTGATGTGCCACACACCCCTGGACTTCAAATCTTCTGTACTTGTTGACTGTGTGGCCACTGCCACGTGGGTGAACCTTGCATTTGTAGTGGAAACAACATGTTGCTGATGTGTAATAAACCTGTGCTTCACTTTGGGATGTGCGTTGTGTGTGGTCACACATCTGACTGACATTTGCTTACTGCACCTGTGGGCTAGTTAACACAGACTCTGAATAGGTGTGGTGTCTGTGCATTGCACTGTATTTCCTGGCAACATCAGTGTAGGCGATGAGTCCGATGGCCCTGGTGTCTGTGCTGTGTAGCCCTAGTGGTGTGTCTCCCTCATATGTGTCACGTCACCATGACTCACACAACGGTGTTGTACTTGCTGTAGCAGTTAGCATACACAGTGTAATTTGGCAGAACATCATCACCATAACAGTATCCACATTTGAATGACAACAGTGGCAAGTATGGTGTACTAGTGATTTTATTTACAGAAATGTGTGTGTGTATAGTGCACAGGATGGTGGGTGCTGTACATTGGGATTGTGATCCAAAGTTCCCAGATGAGTTGGAAGTCCTGGTAGCAGAAATGTCCTGAGTGAAGTCCACAGTCATATGATACATTAGTCCAACTTGAACTCCCCATGTCATGTGGGAGAGTAGTGTTGCATTGGACAGGGTGAAACGTTTGCACACAAAGGATAATTTCCGGAACAGGTGTTGGCTTCCTGGGGGTTGTACGTGGCCATCAACCTCGCAGTTTTCCTTCCTCGGACGACCCCTCTTCTTTGGGGGGGACCCTCACGTGCAGGCTGCTGCGGTGCAGGGGAGTCTCCGCCAGAGTCCTCCTCCCTCCCTGTGGTGGTATCAGTTGTTGCAGCACCAGATGTTGTGGCCACACAGGGAGGTGTGGCCATGTTGGTGCTATTCTGACGGAGGCATGTCAATATGTCCCTATGCACCGCTGTGAGTTCTTGCAATGTGTCCCACTTGGACTCCATGCGAGACATGTGTGTCTCCACACAGGACATGTGGGAGTCCAAGCGGGCATGATGGGCAGCCTGCTGCTGTTGTATGTCCTTGAGGATCCCCACTACCTGTCTGACCTCTCCGGTGCTATCCTGGTACGCATCAGCGATGCGTGCCAGTTGTGGGTCATCATGCAGTCCAGACCCCTCTGCAAGCAGCGACCTATGTCTACCACCCCTCCCACCACCCCTGGCGACACGTGCAGGACCTGCGGTGGCACGCACAGGTGACCCGAGGCCCACTTGGGGGTTGTTAGTGGTGTTGTCATCCGTTGCTCCACGGTGGGCCTGGGGCCCTGTGCTGTTGTCAGCGGTGGTCCTTGGTCTGTCTGTGTCGGCGGGGGTGGTCTGTATGTTGGCAGTTGTTCGAGGGGTGGGTGCAGGGGGTGCAGATGTTGGTCCAGCTGGTGCTGCATGATGACTCACACCGGAGGTGCCAGGTAGGTCGTCTCCATCCGAGGAGGGCAGAGGCTGTTCCACACCAGTGAGCTCTTGGTCCCCTGGAGCCTGGGACAGGGACTCCTCCTCGCCTGCTGCTGTGTCCCCATCATCATCACCTGTATTTGGAGGAGACACACATTGTATGTAATGTTTCTACAGGCATCAATGGTTCACACACCTGACAGTTGTGACTGTACCTCTGGATGCGGGCATGTACATTGCATTGTCCTAAGTTGTCACAGTAAGAGGTTGATATTGGTGTAGCACATTGTCATGCATACCTGGGGCATTTCTATAAGAATGTTGAGGTGTGTGCATGGCCTGCATTGGTTGTATTTGGTGGACATCCAGCCATCCTTCTCCACCTGGCCCAGTTATCCCACCATGAAGCATGCCACCCTTGCAGTGGGTTCAGGTTGACTCTCAGTATGTCATTCAGTGGTGTTGTGCTGTTTGTTGGTGCATAGTTCCCAGCAGGGCCTTGTGCTCCCAACAGCAGTAGCCAGTGTCAGCCATCTTGTCAGTCCTTATCCACTTCCTGTGATGTGAGCATGGTTCAGAGTGGTGTTGATGGGCCAATTGTGAGGGTGAGCAGTATCTGTGACTCCAACTCCCATCATGCTATTGCCTACACCCCCTTCCCAGCATGCCCGTACTTCCTTCCTTTTGACTCTGCTTCCCTGTGGGGTAGTGTGCCTGTGCTGACAGGAAGGCTGACAGTGTTGTCCTTGCGTTTGTTTGGCTACAAGTGCCAGGTGTGTCCCTGTGCTTCACACAGCATTACCAAGGGTGGTGGTTCTTTGTGGGATCTTCATTTGGTATGTGAGGCATTGCATTCTCCCAGGTGGGTTATGTGGAGTTTGTGTTGAGGGGGTGTGTGAGGTGAGCTGCTTGTAACTATGGTCAGTGCTGTGAGTCCTCCTTCCAACCCAGCCAGATATCCCACCATGCAACGTGCTTGCGTTGCAGAGAGTGCAAGTTGGCTTTCAGGATGTCAGGCAGTGGTGTTGTGCTGTTTGTTGGTGCACAGTTCCCAGCAGGGCCTTGTGCTCCCCACAGCAGTAGCCAATGTCAGCCATCTTGTCAGTCCTTATCCACTTCCTGTGATGTGAGCATGGTTCAGTGTGGTGTTGATGGGCCAATTGTGAGGGTGAGCAGTATCTGTGACTACAACTCCCATCATGCTATTGGCTACACTGACTTCACCAGCATACACAGAATTCCTTCCTTTAAGTGAGCTTCCCTGTGAGGTGGTGTTCTAGTGGTGGCAAAATATCAGGCAGTGTTTGTTGGTTATATTTGTGCCACTGCCTTGCTCTATTTGTTGTTAGGTTTGTACATGTCATGACACAGTTACATTTCACTATGAGATGGCATGTATTGTGTTTAACTAACTGACATACACATCTTGGGATGATTATCTTTTGGTTGCTGTTGATTTGCTAGGGGTGGATGGTTTGACTGTCCATTTGTGTGTGTATTGGCACACAATATTGTGTATATTAGTTGGGTACTCACCAGGCTCTGGGATGTTTGTTAGTCCATATACGCTCACTGGTGGTAGGATGGCCCGCACCTTCTCCTCCCAGGGCCTGAGGTATACTGGTTTTGCAGGAGGGCCACTGCCGGTGTGCTGGCTCAGGAGGTAATCCTTCTTGAGTAGGTCTCTGACCCTCCTGCGCACATCATACCACCTGTTCTGGATGTCTTCCTTTGTGCGCAAACATGGTGATTGTGCGTTCACCGTGTCGATGATCCTCGCCCACATCTTGGTTTTCTGCGACATGGGGGTCTGTTGGACCAGTGTGCCAAACAACTGTGGCTCTACCCTCAGGATCTCGTCTACCATGACTTCCAATTCACTATCTAGGAACTTTGGATTCTTCTTTAGGGGCATGGTGATGGGTGGTGGTGGTGGTGATTGATGTGTGTGTGTGTGCAAGTGAGGGTGTGTGTGTGTAGGTTTTGCTGGGTGTGTGTGAGGGTGCTATTTGTTGAGGTGCTAATGGTGTGTGGCTTTTGTGTTGGATGAGCTGTGTGTGTGTCTGTGTTTGCTGTGTGATGGTGTTCTGTGCTGGCAGGTCAGTGGAATTTGCAAAGGATCATGGTAGGGATTTGTGGGCTTTATGTAGGTGGAGTTGGGGGTGTGTCCTTGTTCCATTTTCCCCCCTGTATTTATTGGCTTTGTCATTGATTGTTTGGCCTTTTTTTTTGTATTTTTTCATTTGTGATTATTGTGCATGTAGGAGTTGTTCTTCTGACCGAGTTGGACGTTGCAGTTGTCTCGTGCGCGCCTCTCCGAGTCGTTCCCGCTGTGTTTCAGCTCAGTTTCATATGCGGCGTACGCGTCGGTCGCGGAGTATTGTGTTTGTTCGGCTGGGTTTTGTATGCGTGTCGGTCGTACGGCTTGGGCTCCGTACGAATCGGTCAGAATTTGCACCCATTGCATCGTACTGCGCGGGTCGGAGTTCGCGGGTACGTTTCGTTCGGGTTATTTCCTGATGCGTGTCGGTCGGTTCGATTCGCGTGGTTTCCCGGCCGGATAGCTTGTTTCCGTCCGGGTCGGTCGTTCGCCTTGTGTTCCGTACGAGACGGTCGTGAGTCCCATGCATTTCATCGTACTACCCGGGTCAGACGGCGCCGGTACGTGTCGGTCGGACTAAATTCCAGTACCGAGTCGGTCGATATTTTTTCCGGCCCGAATCAGAATCGGCCCCTAAGTATTATTAAGTATTGACATTTGTACTTGAATCATAGGTAATTCCAGTACACATTTCTTTCAGTACACACACATTTCCAGACAGGCCTGCTCCCTCCTTGAGCACATGAGAGTAATACACCATATACGGCATAATGCCAACATTTGGAAGCAAGAAAGAGGTCCGTTAAAAAAAATAAAAATCGGAGGAATTTATTTTACTTGCATTGATTTGGAGGCAATTTTAGGGAGGAGACAGCAAAAATAAAGCTGTATGTGGTTTAAAAAATCATGAGTCACCCTGCTGAGACAGGTGTGTTGGCACGTATGACATGGGTAAAAATGGAAGTGCATGCAAATATTCTTCAAGCGCAGAAACACTTTGGCAATGGGGCCTACATGCATAGGGGTGCTATCTAGCACTGTAAGTGGGATAAAAAAGTTTGAGAGGGTACTCTAAAAAAGGCATGGGCAAGAAGTGTAAATAGGAATATTTATTAGAGGTGCTGCCTTAGTAATACGAAACACCCTGTGGATATGATTATAATACTTTCATCAGCTTCATCCCAATTATTTTCAGGGAGAAAAATGCAAGTACTCCCGAGGCCGGGCTTACATCCCCCCCCCTTCCTCCAAAAAAAGTAACAGTGGGGAGCCACGGGCAATGGCCAATGGGTCAAGGGAGCCGCGGGTCGAAAAAGTTTGGGAACCACTGGGCTATACCACTGAGGGTTGTTCCAATAGACCAATCACATATGGGGTGCACAAGTCTAACCATCACGATTAATGACCCCCTTCGGGATACTTTATAAAACCTGCAGGGCAGATCCTAAGGACTTCAAAAGAAAGTTTGGGCTGCAGCTGCATCATACAGAAGCCAAAAGATCCTTAGCACAAGGGCTTTGTAGTTACTCGGCTCCTTTACGGACATGTATCCGATGTGTGCTGCGCCAGCAGAGTCAGAGCTGGGGACAAAGTGCGGGCTGTACACTTACCTCGGCTATGGGATTGGAGGAAAGGGGCACGTCCGAAGGTGCCTACCTGAATTTGGCTAAGTGATAAAACAAGGTTAAACATACAAATGAGTATATCTCCCTCGGAGGCAAGATAGGATGGGCAAATCTACAGCACAAAGCTCCTGATCTGCGAACATTTAAAAGAAGTGACACAGAGAGCACAGACTGCTCACGTACACTAAACACCTGCCTGTGATTAAAACAATATAGAGTATGATATTACTGCATTGACAACAGCGTCAATGCGTTTCAAACAATATGCTACACAGGAATATTAGCAGTAACATACCAGTTTTCGCTGTGTGTTTAAAAATGCATCCGTCAGTACATCGCGTAGAAAGCTTTTTCAGAAACTATGTAGGACGGTGATTGGTGTTTAGTAACAACAAATAACCATATTAGCACAGTTACGACCCTGGTGCTGCACTGCACATGCAGAAGATACTACATTTGCTGATGGAAAGCAGCATGCTTCTTACTTCAGACCCTGCAACCATTTCCAAAATACAAAATGACACGACACCCTCTGTACTGCAGAAGTACTCAAACTGGTGAATTGGGGTACCTGATCTGAACTTATCTGGTGAAGGGGGTTTAGAGAGGGGTGGTAGTGTGTGGGCGAGGGAGGCTTCCCGCCACTGGCCAAGAGCAGCATCGTGCTGAAACCAGTGCTGTGTTTTTTCTGATAAAGGAGCACACAGTGGATACTTCACACTTTCGGCAGGGGGACTCGAAAATATTTTCCCTGGGGCCAAAAATATGGTCTGTGGTGGGACCAAGGGCTGCATTGATGCCGGCAGTGCAGGGGTTTCGGGGGGGATGGGACAAAGTGGACATAGGGGTTCAAGGCATGTTCATGGTGTGGACTGTGAGTCTCCCTCCCCAAGATGGTAACTCTCCCCCACCTACTTTACTATTTCGTTAATGTGCCAGTATGTGTCACCGAGGTCACCCTTCCGAGAGTTAGACTCCATGTTGGGGGAACTCATATGGCTGACAAACGACATTGAATAGCTCTCAGTAAACTCCAGATGCCGGTGGGACAGGGTGGGTTGGGAGCCCCTTCCTTTGAATCGTATTACTTAGCGGCACAACTCCAGTGGGTATCGCACTGGTTAACGGGCAGCAATTCATATGAAACTTGTACCAGCAACGGGCCTCTACTGTTAGATATCCTCTGCCAACTCCTGCTACCCTCAGCTAAAATATATCGCTCGTGGTCGCTGCATGTCTGGGTGTCTCGCAAATGCCTTGCCCGGGCTTTCCACCTGACGCAACATGTCCTCCCATACGCCCCCTCGATTCCTCAGCAAAGCCTGCCATGATTCCCCAGGTCCAGCGCCTCGGAGGACTTAACGCCCTGGCACGAGCGATCCATTGAAATGATAGGGAATCTATTCCAGGACCATCACCAACTGACATTCGACCAGTTGCAAAAAGACTATGATGTCCCCCCCCCCCGGCCAATTCCTCCTCATTGGCCAGCTCCTGGCTACATGCCATCTCTCATGGCATATCATTGATGAGGAACCCCCCTCTCATGCCATCATACACTCTATACACCATGGGCTTCTGGGTGACACCTGGTTACATGGCTGAACAAAGCCACTCAGGAACACACAGGGGTCTCTCTTGCGCCCCTCAGACAGGTTTTGGAGGACGATATTGGATGCCTCCACGACTCAGAGTGGACACTGGCACCAGAGTCCCCTCAAAATATTTCCAGTAATGCCAGATTCAAGAATATTCAGTATATGATCCTCCAGAGGGTCTACCTGGCACCGTCCAAGTTAAAATCGCATATTCCCAACAGCCAAACTTACGGGCCCCAGGTGTCCGTCCCATACTGCTGACTTTCAACACATGCTCTGGGCGTGTCTCACCCTAACACTCTACTGGCGAACCATTCACAATACCCTTGCTGCAGTCACTGAACTCACCCACCTGAGCACGTGGGCAGGGACTGCCCTCGTGATCTATAAGCAAGACAAGAAACGTGTAGTTTGAGCCCGCGTTGCGAACCTAGCCAAACTGCTTGAAAAAATGCACCCTTACACCACATTGGCGAGTCCCCAGTTGCCAATCCCAGCACAGTGGCACAATGCTTTTCTCCACTGGGGCAAAGCCGAAAGTACCAATCTGCACTACGAGGAGGGCCGCCGCCTTCGAAAGAGGCCCCCTCGCACATTCGCCTCTGTGGGCGGATGAGAGATAGAGCAACCATCAGCCGCTGCTCCAATGCGGCCCGGCCTCCCAATACGCCTGCCACCAACCATCGCCACCCCTACACCACACTGTACTGCTTCACAACCTTACCCCACACCCCACAATTACCGTTCCCTTAGCACGCATATCCCTCAACAGAGTCCCCCAGTATATGTTTTTTTTTTGGGGGTGACGGCCATGTGATCATCAGACTCGTCCCTGACCCTAGAGAGGGTGCACCTCATTCCCGTTCAGCCTAAAACCGGCGCACGCTCGCAGCTTACAGTGGGATAGAACATACAGATTGTCGTTATGAATCATATTGTAACAGCCATTACTTGAACATCTCTGGATTTTTGCTACGTTGTGCAAATTGAAAAAAAATCAATAAAACGAGTTTGTTTTTTTAAATGGTGTGGACTGAGTGGGGGTGCTATTTGGATAGTTTCCTTCCATATGGCCTCTAGATTAAGCCCCTAGTCTCTAGAGGAGCCATAGATTTGACTATAGTGTGTTGTGCTACATCTTGGCGAGTCAAGTGTACAAAGGAAATAACCTGATCATTGAACTGGAATGAGATACAATCGTAGGTCGCACAATCTCCCAGTGTCTTTAGTCTCTTAACTGTAAGGATAAGGGGTGCTTAGAAACAGGCTCAGTGAAGGTAGCAGGTACAATAAAAATCATTGACAAAGACCCCCATCCCCCCCAACAAGGAGTGCAATTCACTGCGGTGGGCAGATACAAGCACCCAGCCGCCACCGCTAGATGGGGTACAGTTTGAAAGTTTTAGCCAAGGCACTTGGGGGCATATCATCAAGCGGCAGCGATAATTATCGCTGGCCGCGTTTAGCGTGAACATTTCTATCGCCGTCTATCGCCGGATTCTATCGCCCGGTTAGCACGCTATTAACAACGCGCATCGCCGAGGCGATAGAAATCCCGGCAATAGCGGCGAAAAGCAGGAATATCGCTTGATTTCCAGCGATAAAGAACAGCGATATGGAAATCATTGTTGATAGGGAGATGTGGACTTAGCTTTACAATCCACCTCCCATGATACATATAGGTAAGTCAGAAAATTAGCAGGTGTTAGGAACCGGCGATATACGTGCTTATCGCAACTATTCATGTCGCTGGGCGGGTTAGCGATATCCTTGTTGATAGTGAGAAGCTGTGTTAGCGACTATTTCCGCTGAATTCCATTCAGGAACGCCTACCTTGCATCTCATTAGCGATGCAAGGCGAGGCGCAATGGAAATGGGCGCTAAGGCATGGTTTCACGCGCTAGCATGACCTTGCTGATATTGCGATAGAATTCTCGCCGCTTTTCGCCCGAAAACGGACGCTAAAGCGGCGATAATTCTATCGCGGCCCCTTGATGATATGCCCCTTGGAGACTTGATGTGCAATCCTGGCTTTACCACTTTACTAAAATACACTTGTGTGATCTTTGAATTAAAATTCTCAGCAGGTTCTACAACACAGAGGCACTTCTTTGGTGAGAGTAGTTCGTGATTCTCTCAAACTCCAGTTGTTATATGATGAGTGAGATGGATCCCTGGCACCAGAAAACACTTTTTTTAATTAATCCAGTCCTCTCTGTGTGACACATTTTGTGCTTGTGGGCAATCAATTGTTTTTTGTAATTGTTTTTATTAAACAATTGCTCAGTTCACATAAGAGAATACGTTCTTATAGGAAGGATATAGCATTTTGCCATGGAGAGGTACAACATCCATAAATTGCACACAGTAATTGGTTTAGCACAATTCACATAGATATAATTGTAGATACATGTGAGTATTTTCTTCGTCAATCACCATTCGGGCCTTAGCCCCCCCCCCTCCTACAGCTGGGCTTCATAGTCCCCTGTACTCACCCCATTAGCCCCAAACTTTCTTGAATTTTCTAGGGCAGCCCCGACTCTGATATACCACCCGCGCAGCCTGTGACACCAGTCCATGTCGTTTTCCCAATGGCAATCGATTTTTAAGCACATTTCTCTGCTCCTTTAGCGGTAGAATGAACTTAAATGGGCCACTGTAGGCTCGAGCCACGTTCAAGCCCAATGCCTAGCTCATGCTAAGCTTCAAGGTTTTCTTGGATTCTCAAGCCCAAAATGAGACAAGCCAATCTGTAGCTTCTGTCTACCACCCCGCTCTAGCTTTGAGCGCCAAGAATTGAAATCAAAGCATTAACATTTGATGTGAAACAAACAAGATAACCCATCCAGTGGCTGAATTGCACAATGTGAAACCAGAAAACCTGGGATCAATCCCGGCTTTCCCGCTTGACCAAACGGTGTGATTTTAGGCAATTATATTCCACCTTGCATCCATTTTATCATTATCACATATAAGAGCACCTTAAAGTACAGTAGTTCAGCATGCGCACTGTACAAAAGCGTCTCTTGTGCTTGATTTAATAGATTATAATATTCTTCCATACATAATAACAACCTAGGCCACATATAGGGCGATCGTGGCAACAAATGGGCTTCTTGATTCACAGGTGCCATTCTATTTAAACTGGAGGCGAAAATGATTTTACGCCTGGGCACAACCAACAATGGCCTCAATGAAATCAGCGAGAAAGTCCACTGTCTCTAGAGATTTAAATAAGACACAATTCACTGGACAGTCCACAGGGCATGACATGCAGATCCACATCAGGGGCAACCTAATGGCTCGCAGATCCCCCACACAGGTTGCAATAGAAATGATAGATTCCACACTGCCTGTCATTCAAACTTTTAGCAAGAGAGGCATGACGAGGCCAATCACCTAACGCCTACACACACTGCATACTGTGTATAAGAACGGTAATATAAGTATGTAAACATTTGTTGTTGAAAAGCATATGTGCAAGAGCCGTTATATTTGCCATACCTTATGTATAAGAATAATACCACAAGTATATATACATTATCGTTTTTAAATTGTCTGTGCATTAGCCGCCATAATAACGCAGATGCAAAACTGCATACAAGTTTACAATAAGGGAGTATGTATACCCATTGTGATAAGTGTTTGTCAGCATTATACAAGGAAACGAGATCACTCCAATTGATGGGTGCAACCTCTGAGTGCTAAAGGCGAAAAAAAAACCTCTGACACTTTAAGCCGCAATGCTCACGGAATCTGAGAAGATATTTTGCATGAATTAATACAGTTACAGTGTTCAAGTACACGGGGACGGGTAGCACGCCCTTTAGAGGAAGTCAGGCATAATGGGAAGGTCAGGCAAAGCTTGCCCCGCCCCCCTTAGCTTCTGCCTCCAACGCGGATTTAAACGAAGGCCTAGATAGAGAGCAGCAGACCTGAGGAGCATGGCACCGACGGCTTAGTAGTACTGCTGCGGGAACACTCCATCCCAAATGAACACCGGAATATAACACTACGGTAACAGGTACGAGCATGCGGGAGGTAGGGCGTTGAGGTGAGACGGAGAACCTCCGGATGCACACTATGATAGCTGCCCTGATGCACAAGGTGTCAGCCGCCCGTCACTAATGCATGCTGTTCACAACGATAGGGCAACCACGAACAAACGCGGTCCACCCACTCTCAACGAGGGGATTGCATGCAGTGCCCCTCTCACATTGAAGATGGACACTACTTCAGGCAACATGCCCTGTACTAGATGCCCAGCGTCACAAATGGACTCAGCATCCGGTATGCGCAGTATCATGTGAGCTGCACTATGCAGAGGGATGCATATCAGTACTTAATTAATGCATGTGCCTGCACACAACGCAGCCATAAAATGCCCCCACAGTACCAATTTATAATGGGCTAGCATGTTTCCACAATGCTGGTCCAATTCATAAGTGCATGCCGGGCTGTTTCATGCCATTACTCTCCAATTGCTTTAATTAACACCCTGAGAAGACATTCTTTGCTCCCTTGTAGGCTCTCGGACCCACAGTGACGAAGGGTCCCTAATCCCACACATTCCAAGGTATGATGTTTACCCCTCTTAATACACATGAAATTAAAGACAAAGTAATTCCTCAACCTCTAGAAAAGATTTTGCTCCTGTTTCAGGTTTGAACCACCACGCAGGACCCATTGACCTGACCTGAACATGGAACAAGAAATCAGCTAGATACGCCGATTAAGGTGGTGACAACTTATCTAGCAAAACGGTACGTCCCCCACCAAGTTTTGCGAACATGTGGAACTTCTTCCACACCGTTCATAGTTTTGACATTCAAGGACACATGCAAGACAGTAATTGTTTTTTTTTTAACATCCCCACAGTGTCCATAAAACCACCTGCCCTGAAGAAAACCTTCCCCAAAATTACACACAGGCCCATCTTCAAAGGTCGAAACGCGTCGGCGCAAACACGAATGGGGCCAAGAGCGACCATAAATTGACGCATTGTGTGCACAATAGTAGTGCACTCCGAGAGATGGAATCTGGTATCCTATCCCGGTATAGACTCGTGCTCTGACCCCAACCATTATAGGGCCTAGCAGTAGTGTTTCTCACTACACAAAAAGAGGACACAAGTGGCAGAGGTCCCTACGATAACACGTTTCAGACACTACACAAGCAACTGCATATGTTCAGTTGCTTGCTTACAAATCTGTTCATGAACTGTATTTTAGATGTGGTAATATTTTTGTTGTTTAGTGATTGTCTTTTGGATTAACCCCTTACATGTATCCAAGTAATGTTGTCATGTCAGTCATGTTTCTTATTAGTTTTGTCCCTTGTCATTATGTCCACAAATGTATAGTATGTTTTCTTAAATTTTTTTTTTTTTAAAACAAGTATAAAGAAAAAATTGCTTTGATTCATGAAAAGATTCAGTGATTCATTTCAGAATAATGATGTAAAATTTACACATACAGGCGTGTTATATAGGAGTGTACAACCTGGATGAAAGAATGAAATAATAGTAGGTCAAATTTATGACAGCGGAAGGAACAATGTTTCGGTTTTCGGTTTCTTCTTCGTTAAGTAGAATTTGATTAATGGTCTGGGAGGCAACTTTCCAATTTTGACTTGTTACGTACTGATTCCAGCCTCCTCAGTCCTAAATTGAATCACTCCCCACTTTAGGAGATATATCTCTTAACTCACTAATGGCATTGTCATCAGATATAGGAGGAGGGCATGGATATTTCACAGTTTATGTTTGAAAACTATAACTTCTAATAAATGCCAAATGTCTGATGTGCTAAGATGAAACTCTTCACCATGTTACAAGCTACACTTTTTTGAATTCGGAAGTGACTTTATCATATCTGTACGTTTGTTCCATGATGTCTTTAAACATGGCGGCGTTCCTACAGGTAAGTGGTGCAGGACACCTTCTGTGCTTCTCTAAGTTTACTTCAGTTACTGTGTAAATAAAGGCTTGCCTGTTTGTTAAACACCTTTCTGAATATTTCTCAGTCAAGTGAAGAGCAGTCCAATTATGCCCAGAGCTGTTGTTTTCAAGGGGGCACGTGTGTGTCGGGAGGGCTGCAAGCGCCCCCACCCCCAGGCCGTAATTAGTATCCCTGCTTTAGGGAGACCTGACTGCCAATAGCACATCGGCAAATATGCATTTGATTGCATTTTATAAGAGATAATGGAACATAATTGTATTATTTGTAAATATATGTCGAGCTGCCGGTTTTATAGAATAATTGTGAAAAAACAGGTTTGTGTTTCTGCGGGGCCCAAATACTTCTTTTTATTCGAGGTGAGGTGTGGTATTAAAAAGTTTGTACACCACTGCTGTATTGTAATAATAATATAGGACCTCACACCCTATTACAGGGCTCCGAAGCACATTATCGGGAGGGCTGCACGTTACATCGTGGGGAAATGTATAGCTGGAAGAGATTTGAATTGGTTGTGAACCTATGTGGGAAGCGTTTTTGTGTTGTCTGTGAGTGACCAGAGAGGCGCGCTTGGGCGCAGCATCTAGCAGGGTGACGGGGAGGAGGAGTCAAAGATGCAAAATATAATTGTAATTAGATGGCAGGCATCATTTACCCGGTTACACTCCTGATTTTCATCATAGTTTTTATTAAATCCCACAATGACCGCTGGAGTGGGGTTGGTCACTCTTGCGGCTGTGGGAAGGAGGATATGCAGAGAGAATCTAGCAGTAATATACCTGGATATAATGGATATGCCTGGATAAGCCTGGATAGGCCTGGATATGCCTGGCTCCTGGATTTACTTGGATATACCTGAATGTACCCGGATATGCCTGTATATACCTGGATATGCCTGAATGTACCTGGATATGCCTGGATATACCTGGGTATTCCGGGATATGCCTGGATATACCTGGATATACCTGGATACACCTGGATATGCTTGGATCTACCTGGATACACCTGGATATGCCTGGATATACCTGGACATGCCTGGATATGCCTGGATACACCTGGATATGCCTGGATAAACCTGGATACACCTGGATATGCCTGGATACACCTGGATATGCCTGGATACATCTAGATATGCCTGGATATACCAGGATATACCTGGATATACCTTTATATGCCTAGAGATATCTGGATATACCTGGATACACGATATAACTGGATATGCCTGGATATACCTGGATACACCTGGATGTAACTGGATATGCCTGGATATACCTGGATACACCTGAATATGCCTGGATATACCTGGATACACCTGGATATGCCTGGATATACCTGGATACACCTGGATACACCTGGATATGCCTGGATACACCTGGATATGCCTGTATCGATCTAGATATGCCTGGATATACCAGGATATACTTGGATATACCTGGATATACCTTGATATGCCTGGATAAATCTGGATATACCTGGATACACCTGGATATAACTGGATATGCCTGAATATACCTGGATATACCTGGATATGCCTGGAGATACCTGGAAACACCTGGATATGCCTGGATGCATCTAGATATGCCTGGATATACCAGGATATACCTGGATATGCCTGGCTATAACTGGATTTACTTGGATATACCTGAATGTACCGGAGATGCCTGCCATCTGGATATGCCAGGATATACCTGGATAGGCCTGGATGTACCTAGATGTACCTGGATGTACCTGGCTATATCTTGATATGCCTAGGTGTGCCTAATTATACCTGGATATTTCTGGATACACCTTGATATACCTCGATGTACCTGGATGGTCGGCGCTACTGTCATCCTTGATATGAGTAGGACATGTCCAGAGTGACTGGATAGTGTCCTTGCGATCTCTTCAGCCTTTGGTTGTTTGTCCACCTTGGTGTTGAGAGGTTGTTAAGGTGAATTGGTATATGCACTTGCATGCTGTATCCTGCCTAGAAGCAACTCCTGGTCTGTAGTGGTTCCTTATCCGGTTTGCCTGGGTGTAGAACTGTACTGAATAGAGCCGCTTGCAGCTTCCTGCAGCAATGCTCCTTCTGCAGTTTGCGCATTAAAATTGTACTATTTGAACCGGTTACAGTCAGCGATGAAGGGGCCACACTGTAGTGTACCAGTGTACTTTGTCACTACTGCTGTCCAGCCAGCAGTGACTATGTTCAGTCATTAGAAGATGCTAGCGCTGCTTACCAAGCCTCTGGGCGCTATTGGGCAGAGTGCTGTACAATCATCACAGCCGTGCTGGGAACCAAGAGCAGCCCTGGTAAAAATGTTCAAACCATCCCTACGTTCACGCCTTTCTCTTTGGCTTCCTCTCCCTTCGCCCTCCCGGCATCCCTGTTGTGCTGCTGCCACAAACCTCTTGGTGCTGGAGTTTTAAAGCCTCTTGGCGCTGGAGTTTTAAAACCTCTTGGTGCTGGAGTTTTAAAGCCTCTTGGCGCTGGACTTTTAAAGCCTCTTAGAGCTGGACTTTTAAAGCCTCTTGGCGCTGGACTTTTAAAGCCTCTTGGCGCTGGACTTTTAAAGCCTCTTGGCGCTGGACTGTTAAAGCCTCTTGGCGCTGGACTTTTAAATCCTCTTGGCACAGGACTTTTAAAGCCTCTTGGCGCTGGACTTTTAAAGCCTGTTGGTGCTGGAGTTTTAAAGCCTCTTGGCGCTGTACTTTAAAAGCCTCTTGGCGCTGGACTTTCAAAGCGTCTTGGCGTTGGAGTTTTAAAGCCTCTTGGCGCTGGAGGTTTAAAGCCTCTTGGCGTTGGAGGTTTAAAGCCTCTTGGTGAAGGAGTTTTAAAGCCTCTTGGTGCAGTACTTTTAAAGCCTCTTGGCGCTGGACTTTTAAAGCCTCTTGGCGCTGGACTTTCAAAGCGTCTTGGCGCTAGACTTTTAAAGCCTCTTGGCGCAGGACTTTTAAAGCCTCTTGGCGCTAGACTTTTAAAGCCTCTTGGCGCTAGACTTTTAAAGCCTCTTGGCGCTGGACTTTAAAAGCCTCTTGGCGCAGGACTTTAAAAGCCTCTTGGCGCAGGACTTTTAAAGCCTCTTGGTGCTGGACTTTTAAAGCCTCTTGGCGCTGGAGGTTTAAAGCCTCTTGGCGCAGGACTTTTAAAGCCTCTTGGCGCTAGACTTTTAAAGCCTCTTGGCGCTAGACTTTTAAAGCCTCTTGGCGCTGGACTTTAAAAGCCTCTTGGCGCAGGACTTTTAAAGCCTCTTGGTGCTGGACTTTTAAAGCCTCTTGGCGCTGGAGTGTTAAAGCCTGTTGACGCTGGAGCGTTAAAGCCTCTTGGCGCTGGACTTTTAAAGCCTCTTGGTGCTGTACTTTTAAAGCCTCTTGGCGCTGGACTTTTAAAGCCTCTTGGTGCTGGACTTTTAAAGCCTCTTGGCGCTGGAGGTTTAAAGCCTCTTGGCGCTGGACTTTCAAAGCCTCTTGGCGCTGGAGGTTTAAAGCCTCTCGGCGCTGGAGGTTTAAAGTCTCTTGGCGCTGGACTTTTAAAGTCTCTTGGCGCTGGACTTATAAAGTCTCTTGGCGCTGGACTTTTAAAGCCTCTTGGCGCTGTACTTTTAAAGCCTCTTGGCGCTGGAGGTTTAAAGTCTCTTGGCGCTGGACTTTTAAAGCCTCTTGGCGCTGGACTTTTAAAGCCTCTTGGCGCTGGACTTTTAAAGCCTCTTGGCGCTGGAGGTTTAAAGTCTCTTGGCGCTGGACTTTTAAAGCCTCTTGGCGCTGGACTTTTAAAGCCTCTTGGCGCTGGAGGTTTAAAGCCTCTTGGCACTGGACTTTTAAAGCGTCTTGACGCTGGACTTTTAAAGCCTCTTAGCACTGGACTTTTAAAGCCTCTTGGTTCTGGACTTTTAAAGCCTCTTGGCGCTGGACTTTTAAAGCCTCTTGGCGCTGGACTTTTAAAGCCTCTTGGCGCTGGACTTTTATAGCGTCTTGGTGATGGACTTTTAAAGCCTCTTGGCGCTGGACTTTTAAAGCCTGTTGGTGCTGGACTTTTAAAGCCTGTTGGCGCTGGAGTTTTAAAGCCTCTTGGTGCAGTACTTTTAAAGCCTCTTGGCGCTGGACTTTTAAAGCCTCTTGGCGCTGGACTTTTAAAGCCTCTTGGCGCTGGACTTTTAAAGCCTCTTGGTGCTGGACTTTTAAAGCCTCTTGGCGCTGGACTTTTAAAGCCTCTTGGCACTGGACTTTTAAAGCCTCTTAGCGCTGGAGGTTTAAAGTCTCTTAGCGCTGGACTTTTAAAGCGTCTTGGTGTTGGAGTTTTAAAGCCTCTTGGCGCTGGAGGTTTAAAGCCTCTTGGCACTGGACTTTTAAAGCGTCTTGACGCTGGACTTTTAAAGCCTCTTAGCACTGGACTTTTAAAGCCTCTTGATGCTGGAGGTTTAAAGCCTCTTGGCGCTGGACTTTTAAAGCCTCTTGGCGCTGGACTTTTAAAGCCTCTTGGTGCTGGACTTTTAAAGTGTCTTGGCGTTGGAGTTTTAAAGCCACTTGGTGCTGGACTTTTAAAGCCTCTTGGCGCTGGACTTTTATAGCGTCTTGGCGCTGGACTTTTAAAGCCTCTTGGCGCTGGACTTTTAAAGTGTCTTGGCGTTGGAGTTTTAAAGCCTCTTGGTGCTGGACTTTTAAAGCCTCTTGGCGCTGGACTTTTATAGCGTCTTGGCGCTGGACTTTTATAGCGTCTTGGCGCTGGACTTTTAAAGCCTCTTGGCGCTGGACTTTTAAAGCCTGTTGGTGCTGGACTTTTAAAGCCTGTTGGCGCTGGAGTTTTAAAGCCTCTTGGTGCTGTACTTTTAAAGCCTCTTGGCGCTGGACTTTTAAAGCCTCTTGGCGCTGGACTTTCTTGGTGGTGGACTTTTAAAGCCTCTTGGCGCTGGACTTTTAAAGCCTCTTGGCGCTGGACTTTTAAAGCCTCTTGGTGCTGGAGTTTTAAAGCCTCTTGGCGCTGGAGGTTTAAAGTCTCTTAGCGCTGGACTTTTAAAGCGTCTTGGCGCTGGAGTTTTAAAGCCTCTTGGCGCTGGAGGTTTAAAGCCTTTTGGCGCTGGAGGTTTAAAGCCTTTTGGCGCTGGAGGTTTAAAGCCTCTCGGCGCTGGACTTTTAAAACCTCATTAAGCCTCATTAGGCCTAGTTTTCCCGGCCTCATTTCATCCATAACAACATGAGACATGTTGACTCCACGAAAGACAGTCAGCCCCCGGCTTCAGTACAGAGCTGTCTTTCTTCTCCCCTTGCCCTGCTGTGACCTGCCCCAGGGCCACGCCCACTTCTAGAACAATCCAAGAAAAGCAGGCTGCGACAGCACCTGGGTGGGCGGGAGGGAAGTTATGAATGATGCCTGGCGGGAAGACCAGGCGTGAGGATTACATCATGGAATGTAATCCTTGAATTACTGCCACCTCTTGTTCCGCTTCGTGCTCTTATTTTTTTTGTTGCATTTTTATATATCGCGAACTCGACCCAAATGTATTGGAGCGCTTTACATGAGCACCAGTTACATTACACAAGGACACATTCATTTTTGGTAGGTACTGAGAGATTAAGGGGCACATGCATCAAGGTAGGCTTTTGCGATTCCTTAATTGCGATTATTAAGGAATCGAAATTATGGAATCGCAAAAGCCTATGCATGTAGGAATCGCTAAAAAAATAACGATTCCTACACATTCCTTAATTGCGACTCGCAAATTGCGAGTCGCAATTAAGGAATGGCTTCCCATTCATTCCTATGGGCCTGAATGGAAATTGCATGCACAATTTGCGAGTACCCATTAGGGACTCGCAAATTGTGCATGCAATTTCAAGGGTGCAAGGGTACCAAAAGGACACCCTGTTGCACCCCTGAAATATGCATGTGTGCAGATGTTGCGCACACACATGCCCCAAGGGCTTGTGTGTGTGTAACATGGAACTTTGAAAAATGCAATTTAATGCATTTTTCAAAGTTTTTGCAAATTGCCATCAAGTTCAAATTGATGGTAATTTGCGACCCCTAATAGCGAAATCGCTATTTGCGATTGCATCATGCATTGCATTTAGGGAATCGCAATTTGCGATTCCCTAAATGCAATCACAATTTAAGTAATCGCTATTTTAGCGATTACTTAAATTGCGATTTTTGCATTTGGGATGATGCATTCCAAATGCAAAAATACCGGTCGCAAAGGGGCAGATTCTGCCCTTTTGCGACCGGTTTTTCGGTTGATGCATGGGGCCCTAAGTGATTTACCCAGAATCACAGGATGTTGAGCCGAGATTCGAACCTGGCTCCCCAGTTTCAAAGTCGGCAACTCTGGCCTTAACGGCCCATCGTCACCCCAGCATCATGAACTTTGACCCAATAAATCATTACCATCTGCAGCAAGACCAGAATCAAAGAAACCATACCATAAAATGTATGTGCAAAACACGTGAAATGTTAATGAAATGAACAACACAGCAAATTTGTAGTGGTTGATATAACAGCAGAGCGCACCGCGTCTGCGGTCATCTTAACAACCTGCCCTATGAACATCTACCAGAGGAATGTGGGAAGAGAAGCCCCGTTATCTGCACTACAAACATCTACCAGAGGAATGCTGAAATAGAGGTCCAGGTGTCTGCCCTACAAACACCTACTAGAGGAATGTCGGAACAGAGGTCCCCGTATCGGGTATCTGTCCTAAACTCATCTACCAGAGGAATGTCGGAGCAGAGTTCCAGGTATCTGGCCTATGAACATCTACCAAAGTACGAACAGAAGCACCAGTATCTGCCCTACAAACATCTACCAGAGGAATGTCGGAGCAGAGTTGCAGGTATCTGCCTTACAAACATCTACCAAAGTACGAACAGAAGCACCAGTATCTGCCCTACAAAGATCTACCAAAGGAATGTCCGAGCAGAGACCCCAGTATCTGGTATCTGCCCTACAAACACCTACTAGAGGAATGTCGGAACAGAGGTCCCCGTATCGGGTATCTGTCCTAAACTCATCTACCAGAGGAATGTCGGAGCAGAGTTGCAGGTATCTGCCTTACAAACATCTACCAAAGTACGAACAGAAGCACCAGTATCTGCCTTACAAACATCTACCAAAGTACGAACAGAAGCACCAGTATCTGCCTTACAAACATCTACCAAAGTACGAACAGAAGCACCAGTATCTGCCCTACAAAGATCTACCAAAGGAATGTCCGAGCAGAGACCCCAGTATCTGGTATCTGCCCTACAAACACCTACTAGAGGAATGTCGGAACAGAGGTCCCCGTATCGGGTATCTGTCCTAAACTCATCTACCAGAGGAATGTCGGAGCAGAGTTCCAGGTATCTGCCTTACAAACATCTACCAAAGTACGAACGGAAGCACCAGTATCTGCCTTACAAACATCTACCAAAGTACGAACAGAAGCACCAGTATCTGCCCTACAAACATCTACCAAAGTACGAACAGAAGCACCAGTATCTGCCCTACAAACATCTACCAAAGTACGAACAGAAGCACCAGTATCTGCCCTACAAACATCTACCAAAGTACGAACAGAAGCACCAGTATCTGCCTTACAAACATCTACCAAAGTACGAACAGAAGCACCAGTATCTGCCCTACAAACATCTACCAAAGTACGAACAGAAGCACCAGTATCTGCCTTACAAACATCTACCAAAGTACGAACAGAAGCACCAGTATCTGCCCTACAAACATCTACCAAAGTACGAACAGAAGCACCAGTATCTGCCCTACAAACATCTACCAGAGGAATGTCCGAGCAGAGACCCCAGTATCTTCCATACAAACCTCTACCAGAGGAATGCCAGAACAGAGGCCCCGGTATCTGCCCTACGAACATCTACCAAAGTACGAACAGAAGCACCAGTATCTGCCCTACAAACATCTACCAGAGGAATGTCGGAACAGAGGTCCCCGTTTCGGGTATCTGTCCTAAACTCATCTACCAGAGGAATGTCGGAGCAGAGTTCCAGGTATCTGGCCTATGAACATCTACCAAAGTACGAACAGAAGCACCAGTATCTGCCCTACAAAGATCTACCAAAGGAATGTCCGAGCAGAGACCCCAGTATCTGGTATCTGCCTTACAAACATCTACCAGAGGAATGTCAGAACAGAGGCCCCGGTATCTTCCATACAAACATCTACCGGAGGAATATCAGAACAGAGGCCCCGGTATCTTCCATACAAACATCTACCGGAGGAATGCCAGAACAGAGGCCCCGGTATCTGCCCTACGAACATCTTCCGGGGGAATGTTGGACCAGTAGCCTCGGTGTCTGCCCTACGAACATCTACCGGATGATTGTTGGAACAGAGGCCCTGGTATCTGCCCTATGAACATCTACCAGAGGAATGTCGGTACAGAGGCCCTGGTATCTGCCCTACAAACATCTACCGGAGGAATGTCAGAACAGAGGCCCTGGTATCTGCCCTACAAACATCTACCGGAGGAATGCCAGAACAGAGGCCCCGGTATCTGCCCTACAAACATCTACCAGAGGAATGTCAGAACAGAGGCCCTGGTATCTGCCCTACAAACATCTACCGGAGGAATGTCAGAACAGAGGCCCTGGTATCTGCCCTACGAACATCTGCCGGAGGAATGTCAGAACAGAGGCCCTGATATCGGCCTTACGAACATCTACCGGAAGAATGTCAGAACAGAGGCCCTGGTATCTGCCCTACGAACATCTACTGGAGGAATGTCGGACCAGAAGCCTCGGTATCTGCCCTACGAACATCTACTGGAGGATTGTTGGAACAGAGGCCACGGTATCTGCCCTATGAACATCTATGGAGAAATGTCGGAGCAGAGGTCTAGGTATCTCTCCCACAAACCTCTACCGGAGGAATGTTGGAACAGAGGCCCCGGAATGTGCTCTACAAACATCTACCAGAGGAATGCTGTTACAGAGGCCCCAGTATCTGCCCAAGTAACATCTGCCAGAGGAATACTGGTAGAGAGGTCTTGTACCTGCCCTACAAACCTCTACCAGAGGAATGTCGGAACAGAGTCCCCAATATCTGCCCTACAAACATCTACCAGAGGAATGTCAGAGCACAGGCCCAGGTATCTGACCTATAAACATCTACCGGAGGAATGTCAGAACAGAGGCTTCGGTATCTGCCCTACGAACATCTACCAGAGGAATGCTGATACAGAGGCCCGGTATCTGCCCTGAAAACATCTACAGCTGGAATGTCAGAGCAGAGGTCCAGGTATCTGCACTACACACATCTACCGGAGGAATGCCGGCACAGAGGTTTGGGTACCTGCCCTACAAATATTCACCAAAGGAATGCCGGAACAGAGGCCCCGGTATCTGCCCTACAAACATCTACCAGAGGAATGCTAGTACAGAGGCCCCGGAATCTGGCCTACAAACATCTACCGGAGGAATGTCATAACCAAATCCTCTGAATCTGCCCTACAATCATTTACCAGAGAAATGTCAGAGCAGAGGCCCAGGTATCTGCCCTATGAACATCTACCGGGGGAATGTCGGAACAGAGGGCTCTGTATCTGCCCTATAAACATCTATCGGAGGAATGTCGGCACAGAGGCCTCTATATCTGCCCTATGAACATCTACCTGAGGAATGTCGGAACAGAGGCCTCGGTATCTGCCCTACGAACATATACCAGAGGAATGCCAAATGCTCCAGTATCTGCCCTACAAATATCTAACAGAGGAATGTTGAAATAGAGGCCCTGGTATCTGCCATACAAAGATCTACCAGAGGAATGTCGGAAAAGAGGCCTCGGTATCTGCCCTACAAACATCTACTGGAGGAATGTCGGAACAGAAGCCCCGGTATCTGCCCTACAAACATCTACTCGAGGAATGTCGGAACAGAAGCCCCGGTATCTGCCCTACAAACATCTACCGGAGGAATGTCGGAACAGAAGCCCCGGTATCTGCCCTACAAGCATCTACCAGAGGAACGTCGGAACAGAAGCCCCGGTATCTGCCCTACAAACATCTACCAGAGGAATGACGGAACAGAAGCCTCGGTATTTGCCCTACAAACATCTACTGGAGGAATCTCGTAACAGAAGCCCCGGTATCTGCCCTACAAACATCTACCAGAGGAATGTCGGACCAGAAGCCCCGGTATCTGCCCTACAAACATCTACTGGAGGAATGCCAGAACAGAGGCCCCGGTATCTGCCCTACACACATCTACCAGAGGAATGTCGGACCAGAAGCCTCGGTATTTGCCCTACAAACATCTACTGGAGGAATGCCAGAACAGAGGCCCCGGTATCTGCCCTACAAACATCTACTCATGGAATTTCAGAGCAGAGGGCCCGGTATCTGCTCTACACACATCTACCAGAGGAATGCCGGAACAGGTGGAGAGGATGCCACTATTGCTCTGGTAGAGGGCCCCTGAGCCACCAGTGTTGGTGACCCCCTGTAATTACGGAGCTTTTCAATTAGGGAGGGAGCCAATGGTGCCACCTAGGGCCCGATTACTGTAATAATTTGGAAGTCCTTGAGGAAAATCTGGGCGGCTGGAAATATCGATACCAGACAGAATGTTCTCATGAAATTCCTAGGCCTGGTTTTACCGGGAGGAATTCTACACGGTATTCCCTGTTCCATGGGGATTCCTGGTCATGTTTACCACCTGCTCGGAGCACGTGGTAAATCTCGATTGGGGCTGCTGCGGAGTGGGGGTGTGGATAGGGGACGGGCCAGGCTAGGGGAGGGAAGGGGAGATTATGATGTGGCAAAGAGAATTGCTTAGGGGTGCGCTGGGGCCGGAAAAAGAATTAGACTACACTACAATGCAGCCATTTTCCCACAGTGATTTTATAAGCTGATATTTCTGCCCTTTAAAATTGGGCCCACTGTCCTTACACCTAGTGTATCCAGATGCAGGAACACGAAGCCGTTTCTGACTGAGCAGAGCAGAATTCCACCCGGGAACTCCTCTACACCCAACTGGTATTTGGGCTCATAACAGTACAAGGTTTCAACATCAACTTTGTTGTGCCAAGTTCACAAACAAAGCCTCACAAGCATGGAAGGCTGGTGTATGGTTTGACCAGCACAATACATCACTAAGGGGCATATTATCAAGAAACGGCATTAAAATTATCGCCGCTTTAGCGGCAGAAAACTGCCACTAAAGCGGCGATAATGGGCTTGATAATATGCCCTGGAGAATTCCAATAGAAGCCCATGTTGACACCAGAACATGGGCTTCTATTGGAATTCTCAAGGGCATATTATCAAGCCCATTATCGCCGCTTTAGCAGCAGTTTTCTGCCGCTAAAGCGGCGATAATTTTAACGCCGTTTCTTGATAATATGCCCCCCTGTACTTCCAGCCCAGAGGACTAGGCAGTGAAGCACCACCCAAACACAGAACCCTTAGAACTATCCAAGGGAGGGAACTAGAGGCTACGGGGTCTTCAGGGTGAGCTGGCCTCCAAACCTACCAAATACACACACTGTAGAAGCTACCCTGAAGTAATGGTCACTTACATACTGTAACCGGGTCCCTACAAGCACTAAATAGATTGAGTGCTGGGCATCTCCAAAAATGTGAAGGAGTGTCCTCACACACCACCAGGTGTCATGCTTCATCATAGGCAGCCCTCGATCGCTAAAAACCCGGTTTGATAGAGAGTGGGCCAACATCTGAAACCAGTGGATTCGGGGGAAAGGCGACAAGCATACTGGAAACCCCTGGGCCCTGGCGGCATCAAGGCATCCACTTCATGTGCCGAGGGATCCTACACCCGGGTAGAAGTGAGACTCCACCCAGTCCTAGTGTGTGGCAAGCAAGTCCATGACAACACAGCACGAGGACAGGCATGGTTGTTGAGGTACGCTCATCCAAATAGGCAGGCCATAAGGCTGGAAGGATGTCCATTTACTAAGCAAGAAGAATCCAAGGTATGGAGCCCATCGACCAGCATCCACCCAGCTCTGCTGTTCGCAGTCAACTGCCTACGTACAACCGTCCATATGTGTAGGAGAGTAGGATCTGCCTCTTATGTTGCCCCCACTTTTTTTTCTGATGTTTACACTGGTTTCTGGCTATAGTCTGGCTGGGCCCCTGCTAATCAGGGCCCCAGCCTCTGTTCTCTCTAAACGACTTGGAGTGCACTCTAGGTGCACTAGTGATTGGATACTGTGGTACCTTATGAGTCCCTAGTATATGGTACCTTAGGTACCAAGGGCATAGGTACTTCACAGGCCTACCAGGGGCTGAAGCATGTATTATGCCACCCCTGGGAAGCAGACTAAATCTGACACCACAGGCCTGCTACTGCAGCCTGGGTGAGGTGGTGCTAGCACTCCTCACTGAGATATAGGTCCCCTATATCTCTCCTGCACACACATATGAACCTATCAGTCACCCCTAAGGCAGGCCCTATCAATCCTGAGGGCAGGGTGCTTGGCTTCTATGTGAGGGGGTGCCTCTGCCTGAGCAGGGCCCCTCTGCAGCTCTCAGAGTCCATTCTCTGGTGCTGTTTGTGGATGCGGTTAAACCATATACTTTTAAGTGCATTATATCCTCGCGGTAAAATGCTAACTTTGGAATGGCTGCATCGAAACATGTCGTGTTTGGTGTCAAACATCTTGGAATACTACCCCCCGCCAGTCCTGGCGGAGGGAGTAGCATTCCACCCTTCTAGAGGGATAGACATGTACCTACTGTGGAAACGCGGTAGAATCCTGCAGAGCCCTGGCATCACAAAATGGATGCCACCAGTCACAGACACTGGGCTGCCCTCCTGCTGATGACCAACACTCGCAGTGGAGGAAGCCCAACAATAGATATCCTGTCCCAAGGGGTGTGACCACCTTCCAGACAGGGTTTAATGTATTGGGGCTGGGTGGGTGCACTCTTAGAGTGCTTTGAAGTCCTGCACTGGGGGAGCAGAAGGCTCCTCTGTGCATATGCCAGTTCAAACCGGCTCACGGGCTACCTGTCCCTGCTCTGGCGCGAAACTGGACAAAGGGAAGTGGGTGTAGCCACCCACTCCCCTGACCCTCCCATAGGTAGGGTCATAGAGCTAGTCCCTCCCTTTCTTTTAGTATAAGAGGGGAACCTGTGCATTGCACCCTAGATTTCCCTGGATGACGCTCTGAAGAAGAATCCCGGACCTTCGACGTTCCACTACCTTTGGAAGACTGAAGAATCTCCCTTGGAGTCAAGGAGTGACTCCCCTGCTTGGCAGGCACCAAAAACTACAAATGACGGTCGCAAACTATGCTGCTCCCGCCGGAGTCCGAAGTCCCTGCAGCTCAAGAAGTGGATTTCCTGACTTCTCAAAGGCCATCGTGAGTCCCCAGCGAAGCTGAGGCCAGTGGACCCCAAGAGTGACGAGGAACCGCGACCCCTGGGTACCATACACTATTGTCGAGTGCAACCTCTTCACAACGTTCCACGAACTTGTGCTTTAGACCACGTGTGGTCCTAGCCTCCAGCAGGAATCCCTCCGAAGATCAGAGGCCTACCACGTCCCGAGTGACCGTGGGCCCCTGTGAGCGAATCCTCCCAAGGCGTCTTTGCGATCCCTTGTTAGCCGGCTTGTGGGTCCCCAAAAGACTTTCTAAAGACACCAAAGGGCTCCCCTGGTTGCTCCAGGCCTGCCCTGACTTACCCTTGCTGGGTGAGTCCCACAGACCTTGCTGGTCTGCACCATTGCCTCTTCGCACTTTCCCCGAGACTTGCTGTTACCAAGGCTTGTTGGCTCCGATCGAGTCGCCGACACCGCAGTAAGCTGCAGACATTGTGGGACACGCCGAATCCAGCTCCTGGTCGTCGTCAACGCCTCCTGGATCTCGTGGCTGAAGAGTCAAGGCAACTGCGAACGACCTGAATCTTGCGACGACGGTGGGCATCCATCTTCCTTGCCCCGAGTCACTGCCAAGTGACTTTGAACACTGTCCCCTCTGCTTTCAGGTCTTCCATCTTCCGAATCCAGGCTTGGATTCCACCGGACACTTCTTCGGACTTCACAAGCAGCAAGTCTTCATTGTCCTCCATTGAAAACGACGCCGCGACCCGACACCAAAGGACACCTATGCACCCGGCTTCCCTGGGTGAGGTAACTCCAGCACTACGGTGCTCATGTGGGTGTTGGCCCTTGAACTACTTACCCTGTAAGTGACTTGCTTGTAGGTTCTCCCGAAGTATCCTAAAACTCTTAATTTCCAACCGCGACTTGCCCCATTGAAGTCAACGGCGATTCGCGCCTGTGTATCCGCACTGCACGCGTCCCCCGTGGGTCCTTTACTTACCTGCCTTGGGTGGTTTTGTGAGGCCCCAGCACTTCTGAAGGCCCTAGGCCTTGTCTCTTTGCAAGTCGTTGTTTCTAAGTCTCTTTTTTAGTATATGGTCTGGTACGCCCCTAGGGCCCCAGCCATATTTGTGCTTAATTTATTGTGAAAGGTTGATTTGTGCATATGTCCTTGACTTCTAATCTCATAGAGATTAGTAGAGAGTTGTTAATAATAAATACATATATATTTGATATATATACCTGTGTGGTGTCTTTTCATTTGGTGATTCAAGAGATTGTGTGGTAAAACAAGCTGCTTTACATTCCTTCAAGACTTAGCCTGAAGGCTGCTCTCCACAGCTACCACTAGGATAGCTTTCTATAAAGGTTGTCTTAAACCTATCTACCATAAGAGTCGAATTGTTCTGGTGCAAGGTGTCCACTTTAATTAGTGAACAGCATATACCAGGCCAACTTCTCACATTGGTGGGCAGCGTGTGGGATTCCAGCTTGCTGTTGTTTTATCAGAAAATCTCTATTTGAATTACTAACTGAAAACCACTATAGGTACTTAAGGTACATATAAAGTCAAGCTTAGTATCAATAAGTTCTACTGAACTTAGAGCTGTGTGCCAAGGGATAGCACACCCTTTCTACAGCTCAAGCTAGTATCAGTAGGCCACAAACTAGTGTAGGTAGTACAACACTGCACAACACTAGAATGTCCTTAAAGGGTGGAACCAGTGGATCCACTCAGCCTCAGTATAAGGACATGGCTTTCTCTGACTTGAGAGCCATGTGTGTTGAAAGACACCTGAGGCTAGGACAGAGTCCCTCAACCCTACACCTGATAGATCTGCTGACAGCAGATGATCTTAGATTGGCTCTAGGAGCTAATGGGTCTGAATCAGTGGGTGGGTCAATTACAGTATCTGGGTCAGATGATGAACATCAGAATTACCAGGACTCTGTGATTGAAGGGCCAGGCCTCAAGGGGCCTGAAAAGGACAGAGGAATTCTCCCTAAGAGAACTGACAGAGTGGATGAGAGGCATAGGTCCCCTTCCAGGGAATCTGAGCACTCTTATCACTCTGGCAGAGAATTTGTCCACCAGAGGAACTCATACTTTCCCATAAGAGAGACCTCCTCTGAAAGAATGTGCAAACTGCTGCAGTATGAGGAAGCAAGAGTTGCCCTCAGAACCAAGCAGTTAGCACTGGATAGAGAAGCCCTGGAGATCCAGAGAGCTTCTAGAAGAGAGGGGTTAGAACCCCTTGGCGGCAGCAACAGTGTCCCTAGAGGCAGAGAATCTATTCCAGACCATAGGAACCTGAGCAAGGTTGTTCCTCCCTACCAGAGTGGGGATGATATCCACAAGTGGATAACTGCTATGGAGAGGGCCTGTAGAGTACAGCAGGTCCCCAAAAGCAGTGGGCAGCAATCTTGTGGCTCTCCTTTTCAGATAAAGGTAGAGACAAGCTCCTCACTGTTAGAGAAGAGGATGCTGATGATTATGAAGTCCTGAAGAGTGCACTGATAGATGGGTTTGGCTTAACCACTGAGCAGTACAGGTTGAAGTTCAGAGACACCCAGAAGGCACAGACTCAGGACTGGACTGACTTTGTTGATTGTGCAACCAAGGCTCTGGAGGGTTGGCTGGTTGGCAGTAGGGTTACTGATTTCAAGGGATTGTATAATCTGATGATGAGAGAACAGATCCTTAATAATTGCCAGAACCAGTTGTTGCATCAATACCTGGTGGACTCAGATCTGACCTCTCCCCAAGAATTGGGAAAGAAGGCAGACAAATGGGTCAGAACCAGGGTGAGGCAGAAACCCCAGAACCAAGGGGGTGACACCAAGAAGCAAGATCCTAAGGGCTCTGAGAAAGGTGGGGATAAGTCAAAAGACCAGAAGTCTTCACAAGGGCCCCAAAAATCTGCATCTGGTGGGGAGTCACAGTCCAACAAGGGAAAAGGCCAAAAGAAGCCCTGGTGCAAATTCTGTAAACAGAAAGGGCACTGGACTTCTGACTGTAACAAGTCCAAAGACCAAACCACCACCACTCCTGCCCCTAAGGCAACTGTTCCCCCTAGTTCAGCTACTGGTGGAGGTGGTACTCAGAATAAGGGTGTAGTAGGGTTGACCCTGGGTTCTGAAGTGGACTCTGACCTAGTCAGAGTGCCCACTCAGGCAATGCTGATTTGTGAGGGAGACCTTAATATGTCCTTCCTAGTGAGTCCCAGTAATCTGGGCAAATACAAACAGTAGCCTGTAATAAATGGCAAACAGGCTTTGGCATTTAGGGACACAGGTGCTAGTGTCACCATGGTGGCAGAGGATCTTGTGGACCCTGGACAGATCATCCTGGGTGAAATGTACCAGGTGACCAATGCAAGCAACGTCAGGACCAACCATAGTCTGGCAGTTGTGAATTTCTCCTGGGGAGGGGTAACTGGCCTCAAGAAGGTTGTAGTCAGTGCAGACCTCCCTGTCGAATGTCTATTGGGCAATGATCTAGAGACTTCAGCCTAGTCTGAAGTAGAGTTATGGACTCATGCTGAGATGTTGGGCATCCCTGCAGAGGTATTTGCTGTGACCAGGTCACAAGCAAGAATGCATGACACTGAACCAGCTCTGGATCCTGGAACAATGGACCAGATGCTTCCCAAGAGGAGGAGCAGTAGGGTAAAGTCAGTGCCTTCCCCTCTGTCTCAGATCACAGATTCACCCCCAGAGGGAGGTGAAGCAGATCCTGAAGAAGGAACTGCCCCAGAGGGACTTGAGCCTGATCAGGTTGAGTTCTTGGGGGCAGGGGGCCCTTCTAGGGAAGATCTGAGTAAGGAGCAACAGTGCTGCCCCTCTCTTGAACCCCTCAGACAGCAGGCTGCTGCTGAGGCTGCTGGGAGTGCTAGTGGGTCCCATAACGTTTATTGGGATGAGGGACTCCTATATTCTGAAGGTAGAGACCCAGCCCCTGGAGCCACCAGGAGGTTGGTAATACCTCAGAAGTTTAGGGGTTCCTCTTGACCCTAGCACATGACATCCCTTTAGCAGGACACTTGGGCCAAAACAAGACCTGGGATAGGCTTGTTCCACATTTTCATTGGCCACATATGTCAGAGGACACAAAGGAGTTTTGTCGCTCCTGTGTCACATGCCAAGCCAGTGGTAAGGCAGGTGGCACAACAAAGGCCCCCTGATACCACTACCTGTGGTGGGGGTACCCTTTGAAAGGGTAGGGATTGACATTGTTGGTCCCCTTGACCCTCAAACTGCATCTGGGCACAGGTTTATCCTGGTGGTAGTGGATCATGCCACCAGGTACCCAGAAGCAATTCCCCTGAGGACCACCACAGCCCCTGTGGTGGCAAGAGCCCTCATTGGAGTCTTCTCCAGAGTGGGTTTTCCAAAGGAGGTCATTTCTGACAGAGGTACCAACTTCATGTCAGGATATCTAAAAGCAATGTGGAAGGAGTGTGGTGTAACTTACAAGTTCACCACCCCCTATCACCCACAATGCAATGGTTTAGTTGAACGCTTCAACAAAACCTTGAAAGGAATGATTAAAGGACTCCCAGAGAAGCTTAGGCGGAAATGGGACCTTCTTCTTCCTTGCCTGTTGTTTGCATACAGAGAGGTTCCACAGAAGGGGTTGGTTACAGCCCATTTGAGCTTCTGTTTGGGCATCCTGTGAGAGGTCCACTGTGTTTGGTAAAAGAGGGCTGGGAGTTACCTCTCAAGCCCCCCAAACAAGATGTGATGGACTATGTACTTGGTCTCCGCTCCCGGATGGCAGAGTACATGAAAAAGGCAACCAAAAACCTGGAGGCCAGCCAAGAATTACAAAAGCTTGGCATAACCAAAAGGCTGTACTGACTGTATACCAGCCAGGACAGAAAGTGTGGGTGTTGGAGCCTGTGGCCCCAGCAGCCCTCCAGGACAAGTGGAGTGGCTCCCATACAATAGTTGAACAGAAGGGAGAAGTCACCTACCTGGTGAATCTTGGAACTCCCAGGAGCCCCCTGTGAGTGCTCCATGTCAACCGATTAAAGCCATATGTTGACAGGGCTGACATGGGCTTGCTCATGGGAACTGATGAGGACCAGGAGGAGGAGAGTGACCCTCTCCCTGACCTGCTCTCTCAGAACCCTGATGATGGGTCAGTAGATGGTGTTGCTTTGGCAAGCAGCCTCACCGACCATCAGCAAACTGAGTGCAGACAAGTTCTGCAACAGTTTAGACATATGTTTAGCCTGACCCCTAGTCAGACTTCCTGGTGCACCCACAAGGTGGACACTGGAGACAGTCTGCCTGTCAAGAATAAAATCTACAGGCAACCTGACCATGTCAGGGACTGTATCAGGACTGAAGTCCAGAAAATGTTGGAGCTAGGTGTAATTGAGCCTTCAGATAGCCCTTGGGCTAGTCCAGTAGTCCTGGTACCCAAGCCTCATACCCAGGGTGGTAAGAAAGAAATTAGGTTTTGTGTAGACTACAGAGGCCTCAATGCAGTCACTAGGACTGATGCCTATCCCATACCAAGGGCAGATGAGCTGATTGATACTTTGGCCTCAGCCAAGTATCTAAGCACGTTTGACCTGACAGATGGCTACTGGCAGATCAGGTTAGCTGATGATGCAAAAGCCAAAACAGCATTTTCGACCCCTGGTGGGCACTACCACTTTGTGGTAATGCCCTTTGGATTGAAAAATGCACCTGCCACTTTCTAGAGGTTGGTGAATAAAGTTCTGACAGGGATGGAAACTTATTGCTCAGCTTATCTAGATGATATTGCTGTCTTTAGTTCCTCCTGGCAGGATCACCTGGTCCACCTCAGGAATGTTTTGGAGGCCCTGCAGAAAGCAGGCCTCACTATCAAGGCCACTAAGTGCCAGATAGGGCAGAGTCAGGTTGTATACCTGGGCCACCTTGTAGGTGGAGGCCAGGTTCAGCCTTTACAGAGCAAAATCCAAACCATAATGGAATGGGTTGCTCCAACCACCCAGACACAGGTGAGAGCCTTCTTAGGCCTGACTGGGTACTATAGGAGGTTTGTCAAGGGATATGGATCTATAGTGACCCCCTTGAATGATCTGACCTCAAAGAAAATGCCAAAAAAGGTTCAGTGGACAGCTAGCTGTCAGAAGGCATTTGAAGACCTAAAGCAGGCCATGTGCACTGCCCCCATCTTACAGAGTCCAGACTACACCAAAAAGTTCATTGTCCAAACAGATGCTTCTGAGCTGGGTGTGGGAGCTGTACTGTCTCAACTGAATGATGAAGGTCAAGACCAGCCAGTAGCTTTTATTAGCAGAAGGCTGACCCCTAGAGAGAAACGTTGGTCAGCTATAGAGAGGGAGGCCTTTGCTGTGGTATGGGCCCTGAAAAAGCTGAGGCCATACTTGTTTGGTACTCACTTCATAGTTCAGACCGACCACAAGCCCCTCCTATGGCTTAAACAAATGAAAGGAGAAAACCCAAAACTTTTGAGGTGGTCCATTTCCCTACAGGGGATGGACTATACAGTGGAACATAGACCTGGGACCCAACATGCCAATGCAGATGGACTCTCAAGGTATTTCCACTTTGAACACAAAGACTCAACTGGTCAAGGTTAGTTTAGTGTCCCTGCGTTTGGGGGGTTGTGTAGGAGAGTAGGATCTGCCTCTTATGTTGCCCCCACTTTTTTTCTGATGTTTACACTGGTTTCTGGCTATAGTCTGGCTGGGCCCCTGCTAATCAGGGCCCCAGCCTCTCTGTTCTCTCTAAACGACTTGGAGTGCACTCTAGGTGCACTAGTGATTGGATACTGTGGTACCTTATGAGTCCCTAGTATATGGTACCTTAGGTACCAAGGGCATAGGTACTTCACAGGCCTACCAGGGGCTGAAGCATGTATTATGCCACCCCTGGGAAGCAGACTAAATCTGACACCACAGGCCTGCTACTGCAGCCTGGGTGAGGTGGTGCTAGCACTCCTCACTGAGATATAGGTCCCCTATATCTCTCCTGCACACACATATGAACCTATCAGTCACCCCTAAGGCAGGCCCTATCCATCCTGAGGGCAGGGTGCTTGGCTTCTATGTGAGGGGGTGCCTCTGCCTGAGCAGGGCCCCTCTGCAGCTCTCAGAGTCCATTCTCTGGTGCTGTTTGTGGATGTGGTTAAACCATATACTTTTAAGTGCATTATATCCTCGCGGTAAAATGCTAACTTTGGAATGGCTGCATCGAAACATGTCGTGTTTGGTGTCAAACATCTTGGAATACTACCCCCCGCCAGTCCTGGCGGCGGGGGTAGCATTCCACCCTTCTAGAGGGATAGACATGTACCTACTGTGGAAACGCGGTAGAATCCTGCAGAGCCCTGGCATCACAAAATGGATGCCACCAGTCACAGACACTGGGCTGCCCTCCTGCTGATGACCAACACTCGCAGTGGAGGAAGCCCAACAATAGATATCCTGTCCCAAGGGGGTGTGACCACCTTCCAGACAGGGTTTAGTGTATTGGGGCTGGGTGGGTGCACTCTTAGAGTGCTTTGAAGTCCTGCACTGGGGGAGCAGATGGCTCCTCTGTGCATATGCCAGTTCAAACCGGCTCAGGGGCTACCTGTCCCTGCTCTGGCGCGAAACTGGACAAAGGGAAGTAGCCACCACTCCCCTGACCCTCCCATAGGTAGGGTCATAGAGCTAGTCCCTCCCTTTCTTTTAGTATAAGAGGGGGAACCTGTGCATTGCACCCTAGATTTCCCTGGACGACGCTCTGAAGAAGAATCCCGGACCTTCGACGTTCCACTACCTTTGGAAGACTGAAGAATCTCCCTTGGAGTCAAGGAGTGACTCCCCTGCTTGGCAGGCACCAAACACTACAAACGACGGTCGCAAACTACGCCGCTCCCGCCGGAGTCCGAAGTCCCTGCAGCCCAAGAAGTAGATTTTCTGACTTCTCAAAGGCCATTGTGAGTCCCCAGCGAAGCTGAGGCCAGTGGACCCCAAGAGTGACGAGGAACCACGACCCCTTGGTACCGTGCACTATTGTCGAGTGCAACCCCTTCACAACAACCACGAACTTGTGCTTTGGACCACGTGTGGTCCTAGCCTCCAGCAGGAATCCCTCCGAAGATCAGAGGCCTACCACGTCCCGAGTGACCGTGGGCCCCTGTGAGCGAATCCTCCCGAGGCGTCTTTGCGATCCCTTGCCAGCCGGCTTGTGGGTCCCCAGAAGACTTTCTGAAGACACCAAAGGGCTCCCCTGGTTGCTCCAGGCCTGCCCTGACTTACCTTCGCTGGGTGAGTCCCACAGACCTTGCTGGTCTGCGCCATTGCCTCTTTGCACTTTCCCCGAGACTTGCTGTTACCAAGGCTTGTTGGCTCCGATCGAGTCGCCGACACCGCAGTAAGCTGCAAACATCGTGGGACACGCCAAATCCAGCTCCTGGTCGTCGTCGACGCCTCCTGGACCTCGTGGCTGAAGAGTCAAGGCAACTGCGAACGACCTGAATCTTGCGACGACGGTGGGCATCCATCTTCCTTGCCCCGAGTCACTGCCAAGTGACTTTGAACACTGTCCCCTCTGCTTTCAGGTCTTCCATCTTCCGAATCCAGGCTTGTATTCCACCCGACACTTCTTCGGACTTCACAAGCAGCAAGTCTTCATTGTCCTCCATTGAAAACGACGCCGTGACCCGACACCAAAGGACACCTATGCACCCGGCTTCCCTGGGTGAGGTAACTCCAGCACTACGGTGCTCCTGTGGGTGTTGGCCCTCGAACTACTTACCCTGTAAGTGACTTGCTTGTAGGTTCTCCCGAAGTATCCTAAAACTCTTAATTTCCAACCGCGACTTGCCCCATTGAAGTCAACGGCGATTCGCGCCTGTGTATCCACACTGCACGCGTCCCCCGTGGGTCCTTTACTTACCTGCCTTGGGTGGTTTCGTGAGGCCCTAGCACTTCTGAAGGCCCTAGGCCTTGTCTCTTTGCAAGTCGTTGTTTCTAAGTCTCTTTAGTATATGGTCTGGTACGCCCCTAGGGCCCCAGACATATTTGTGCTTAATTTATTGTGAAACGTTGATTTGTGCATATGTACTTGACTTCTAATCTCATAAAGAGATTAGTAGAGAGTTGTTAATAATAAATACATATATATTTGATATATATACCTGTGTGGTGTCTTTTCATTTGGTGATTCAAGAGATTTTGTGGTAAAACAAGCTGCTTTACATTCCTTCAAGACTTAGCCTGAAGGCTGCTCTCCACAGCTACCACTAGGATAGCTTTCTATAAAGGTTGTCTTAAACCTATCTACCATAAGAGTCGAATTGTTCTGGTGCAAGGTGTCCACTTTAATTAGTGAACAGCATATACCAGGCCAACTTCTCACAATATGCTTCTTCTGTCAGCAGATACCACCCCTGCACCCATTATAGCCTTCAGTTCAGCAACCAAGTCTTGCAAAGACCCCCTGCTGGGGGAATCCGTCCTCCACCTTCTCTGCTTCAGAGACATTAACAGCAGCAGCTCGTGCAGGTAAGAGCGGTGGGCCGGGTTGGGGGGGAATTCGACAGACAACCACGAGGGAAAATTAAATAAATAATACATTTTCCCTCGTCGTCGTCTGTCGAAATCCCCACCACCCCACCGCTCTTACCTGCACGGGCCGCGGCTGGACATTAATCAGGGAGCAGAAGAGAAGCGGAGGCTTGACCTCCTCCGGTGCCCTGACCTCCTCCGGTGCCCTGACCTCCTCCGGTGCCCTGACCACCTCCGGTGCCCTGACCTCCTCCGGTGCCCTCTCTGTCCCCCTGAAGGCTTCCCACAGACCTTCTGGCCAGTCATTGCTCTAGCTAACAGCTGATTTAAAAACAACATCATTCTAACCACCTACTTACCTGCAAAGAAACAGCTGCTACAGTGGTGTCCACGCCACCTTACTGACCCCAGGTACCCCCTGCACAGAGACGCCACCACTCCACTTACCCCCTGCACCAACCAAACATAGGAGTCCTCTGCATCACACAGTACGTTCATCCTGCATGACCCCGTTGAAAGGACGCCTAGAAAGTAAAAGAAATGTAAATGATCAGGTGGGACAACAGCTTTAAAAATAACTAATCTCTGGCCATTCAGAATGCTTTAGCGGTAAGAGAAACTAGGACAACTTTTTTCTTAGTAACTCTGACATCCCTTCCTTTAACCCTCTGCAGGCACTTTCAAGCTATCATTGACATAGTTGCCCTCAGGATTACCACATTGGACGTGTGCTCTCTTATTTTAGGAGAGCGACCCAAGTACGAAAACTAATTCTTCTCCAACAAGGTAATCATCCTTGACTATGGCCCATACTCCTAGAAGACATTAGACACGCTGTGAGCATCAAAGTAGCAATTTTTTCATCTGTGATTCCCTTCTTTAGAGTCCACTCAGGCCTTGTTTGAGGCGTAGCTACAATAGATCAATACACATAGCAAGCTAGAGAATCCTTGCGAATGACCGCTTAGCCAGCCACGCCCTCCTCCAAAGACTCTTGATGCGAGTATAAGACACATCTGCTGTGACTTAGTCACCAGTCATCACAGACTCCTCATCTAAGCATGTTCCTCACCTTTGATAAGCACACACGAGCATGACTACACATTTCTGCATGAAGAGCATGATAATTGGCACAATCAGTTAAATCACTATAAAATTTATCAGGTTTGTTTGGGTCGTCTCTCTATTGAATGACTCAGTGCACTCATGCATGAATCCTTTTCGGTTTTTATTTCACCCCTTTATTCTTTCCTCATTTTCCTGTCATTCTTTTTTGCTCCTAAAATCCTTGTGGTCCGGAGTTGGAACCATACTCAGTTCTCACTTTTTAAATATTGGTGGAGGGTTCAATCGAGTGTTTATTTTTAACATCATATGGGCTATTGATACCTGTTATTAAAATACCATAGGTACCCCTACGATCAGATGATTGTTGTTTGAAACAAGAAGGTCCTGAAGAAGGTGGTCTGCATTATATCTTTACCACCGAAACGTGTGTCGACCACGTTGTATGCACTCAGCCCACGACAGGGTCAAGAAGACCGTGAAACATCTTTTTCTTCTGACTGGATTGTGTATGTATGTATATGTGGGTTGATTGTTAGAACGAATGGTGTGAGTGTATGTTAGGTATTCTGGAGTTATATTTGTTTGTACTGTCACCATGAAGATAGGGGTTCATTGTTGGTTATTATATGTCTTTGCACAACGTTTTAGTATGTTTTGAAAAAATTATTTATATAAAACAAATATATGTTGACGGAAAATGATTGATTTTAGAAAAATCTGTGATTTTTATATGTTGATAAAATAAAAGAAACAAGTGCATACTTGAAATAAAAAAAGGTTGATTAGAAATATAACATGTTCTAGATATGTTTTTTGTGTGTAATAGCCCGTTTGGAGCAGTCATTGCCCGTGTCTAAAGCAATAGAGGTCAAGTGGGAGGTTTCTTGTAAGTTTGGTTTTGGTGTTTTCCCCCCTTTCTCCCAGACCTTACCTATATAAGGGGGTTCCCGTTCTCAGTAGCGTTCATCCTGCATGGCCAGAGATAGACCCCCACTAGACATCTTCGGTCGGCTAGCTACAATCTTGTAGTCCTGCCCACATTTAGGAAGACTGGGTGAAGGGAGGAGCAGGGCTTTTTCTGCGCCTGCAGCTGAACTGTGGAATTCTCTTCCACGAGTCACTAGTGATCTACAGGAACACAATAGTTTTCGGAAAGCATTGAAGACCTGGCTTTTCATTCTTTCATTTATACCCAGCAATTTTCCTAGGGATAGGAGTTTTTCTATCTGTCTTTTTCCTTCTGAGCGCTCCTTTCTATAGCGCCTTGACACCCTGTGGTGATTGTGCACTTTATAAACACTGATATGAGTTTAAAGCATGTGGGCATCCATGAACCCACCCCCTTTGACTCCAAGAGGTCCCACTACACTTCTGGTGCGTGACCAGCTGCTGCCAGCCCTAGATAAATATCCAAAGGAGACTGTATTCCCCCCCCCCCTTAATCTGTTGTTGCCCGTGACTTTTCCCCCTGACTACGGACTGCAATAAATGTTTCCCTGAGGCTAGGAGCCCCTCTTCTCACTCACTATGCAAAGCACAGCTTGCTACCCTACTTTAACATACACCTGACCTTAGGGAACTGATGGAAAGACGCCCAGATCGGCCTCTTCCACATCCGGCACCTGCTGGCACATGTGGCCACCCTAACACTGCTCTGAACATCTTGAAACAACCCTAATATGTAGGTCTTAGGCTGAGATAAATTAAGCTTCATGTGCTATTTAATAGGGGGATAAGAGTTGCTCCAGGTTTGAGCCAGAGAGAGTTACAGGCAGCGCCTGATTGGGAACCAAAAGCAGCTCTGGCAAAAATGCTCAAACCAGCCCACACCCTTCTTCACCTCACGCAATCTCTCTCTTTCCATCCATCCTCTCTCTCTTTCTCTTGAAGCCTCCCCTGTCCTGCTGCAATTATCCTTGAGATGGAGAAAGTGACAGAGGCACCAGTCCTAGACGTTCAACACACCCTCCACGGGCTCCCGCCCACCGGGGAAATGCCCAGTGGAATAGAAGGCCTGTCCGGCCGTGGTTCCAGGGAAGGTCTCCGGGTTGAATGTGGATTGCCCCTCAGGTACCAGAGAATTATGAAACTGCAATGGGGTCTCTGAGGCGTCGACACCCAAGATGGTCCCAGGCAGGGCCGGACTGGGAACTGAAACCGGCCATGGCAAACTGCTCGGCCGGCCCCCCTTGTGGGCTGAGGGGGTGCGGCCGAGCTGTTTGATTTTGTTACCGGGGGCCGATATTGCAGGCCCGCGGTAACAAAAACGGCCCCCAGGGCCCAAAACTGGCCCCCACCCTTGTGGCCCAACGGGGAAACGCCCGGTGCCCGCTACGGCCAGTCCGGCCCTGGTCCCAGGGCAGGAAAGTCAGAATGAGTTCAATCCTAATACAGGGAAACACTATCTTGGGTGACACGCAATGTATCCTTACAGATTCGCAACTGATTCAGCACTCAACCTCCATGCATGCCCCAGGTAATGAGATGCAAACATTCAAACAACATGTGCTATGGGGGGTGAAAGACCCCAATTATTGGGGACTGAGCAGATTTTCCAACAGCATTAGTTGACCGTCTACATGGGCTGCAGGAAACAAAGCCTCTGCTCCTCCTGTAACTACGACTACAGCCAGCCGTCACTCTCCTCTACTCCGGTGAGGGTACAGCAGCCGTCCCCCACGTGTGTGGTGGTACACTTCACCTGCAACCCCTCACATGACATGGAAACACTTCCCACATAGGATCAAAACTCTTTCCAACCACAGACTCTACATGGTGTAGCTTGCTACTCATGTAGGTAAAGCGCTTCAGTGCCCCACATAGGGGTAGTAAGTGCTATATAAGTTCTTCATTACAATATAATACTCCTGCAGAGCTTGCGCCCTGCAGGGGAGCAAAGGAGGGACCCTGACGCCATCAAGTGACGTTGAGTCCACCAGGTCACATGAAGCTGAGGGATGGTATTCGGCAAAAGTTCAAGGAGAAAAACGTAGTTGCTGGCCATCGTGAACACACTACTGATGCTCCAAAGGTGGAAATGGACCCTCATTCCAAGTGTCGAGGGTCTACTGATGCTGAAGGGCCACATTCGGACCTGCGGATGCAGTGGACACCGTAACATCGGATTGCGGTGTTACTACTCTATTCCATCAGGTGTTACCTGCAAAAATGTGCCCTCGGGAAACAGTTTTCACAAAAACCAGGAATTTCTTACCTGTTGGAAAGGGCACCATAGATCTATACGATTGTGTGCTTTTAAGGCTCTCATTTTGGAAGTTATCTGTCAGTTTCTTCTCAAAACTGATCAAAAAGTGTGTAAAAGACGCCTTGAAGGTGTCCAGTTTCTATGGGATTGTCCAAGCTTGTATTGAGTTCAGGGTGGTTTTGGGTGTGTCTCAGGTTCAGGGACATTAGCTGCACTCAGAGAGACTCTGCACTCTAGTGTGAGGGCACAGAATATCTCATGTCACAAAGCCATTTACTTTATAATTAAAATTGGATCAATTTAGAACTGCCAGGTACTCACAAAAGTTCACCTAGCAGTGGCATAATCATTTTCTTCCTCATACTATTATCCAACAGTTGTGAAATGTATTGCAGAAGAAAAGTGAACATTTCAAGGTGGTGTCTGCCTTGAAAAATTGTGAGTGCCCAAAACACGCCAGTTTGTGAGCATTCAGAAACTCCTCTCTGATCCTGCCCACCCAAGAAATGGTGAGAGATTTGCTTGTGCCGAGGGCTGCAGTAAATCTCTTTCAACGGTGGTGCAGATGAAAACGACACCTCAGGCTTTGTTGGGTCTGATAGTGTTTTTTGGCAAAAGAAAAAATGAATGGTCTGTGAATGAGAATTGGCCGACCAGGGTCTCCTGTGTAATCATCGGTGGAGGCAAACTTGGCAAGTAGACTCAGGAGCCAAATTCAGGCTTTGCTAGCCACAGGTTTCTAGTATCAGTCACACCATATGGCAAGAATACAAGCAGGTGCCTAGCTGAGCTCATGAGAACTGGGAAAAGGCCTTCAAGAGTTACAAAACTATGAAAGGTTTTCGCCTCTGCAAGCGGATTCAGAACTTCACATCACTGGTACCAAAACACAGAGTTCCTCAACATGAGCTGCCTTATAGGGGTATTTACTTTAGTGGCCCCAGGGATATATGTAGGCCTGGGCGGAAAACTACGCTACGCTCGCTGAGTTTGCGCTACTACGCACTACGTGAATCAATCAATCAATCAATCACGGCATTTATAGAGCGCGCTACTCACCCGGGAGGGTCTCAAGGCGCTGGGGGAGGGGGTAAGTTACTGCTCGAACAGCCAGGTCTTGAGCTGCTTCCTGAAGGAGAGATGGTCCTGGGTTCGCCGAAGGTGAGTGGGGAGGGAGTTCCAGGTCTTGGCTGCCAGGTAGGAGAAGGATCTTCCTCCGGCGGTGGTTCTGCGGATGCGTGGTACGGTGGCGAGGGCGTGGCTGGTTGATCGTAGCTGGCGTGTGGGCGTGTAGAAGGTCATGCGGTCGTTGAGGTACTTTGGGCCCAGGTCGTGGAGGGCCTTGTGTGCGTGGGTGAGGAGTCTGAACGTGATTCTCTTGCTGACGGGGAGCCAGTGCAGGTCTTTCAGGTGCACGGTGATGTGGCTGTGTCGGGGGATGTCCAGGATGAGTCGTGCGGAGGCGTTCTGGATGCGCTGGAGTCTCTTTTGAAGTTTGGCTGTGGTTCCGGCGTAGAGGGTGTTCCCATAGTCCAGTCGGCTGGTGACGAGTGCCTGGGTGACGGTCTTCCTGGTTTCAGTGGGGATCCATCTGAAGATCTTGCGGAGCATGCGCAGGGTGTTGAAGCATGAAGATGAGACAGGCGTTGACTTGTCTGGTCATCGACAGGGAGGAGTCCAGGATGAAGCCCAGGTTGCGTGCGTGGTCCGTTGGCTTGGGCGCGGTGCCCAGGGGCCGGGGGCCACCAGGAGTCGTCCCAGGCGGAGGGTGATGAGCCCAGGATGAGGACTTCCGTCTTGTCTGAGTTCAGTTTAAGGCGGCTGTTCCTCATCCAGTCGGCGACGTCTCTCATCCCGTCGTGTAGGTTGGCTCTGGCGGTGGTGGGGTCGTTGGTGAGGGAGAGGATCAGCTGGGTGTCGTCGGCGTAGGAGATGATGTTGAGGTTGTGTCGGCGTGCGATGGCTGCGAGGGGGCTCATGTAGACGTTGAAGAGGGTTGGGCTGAGTGAGGATCCTTGTGGAACGCCGCAGATGACTTCGGTGGCTTCGGATCTGAACGGGGGAGGCGGACTCTCTGGGTTCTTCCGGCGAGGAACGAGATGATCCATTCCAGTGCTTTCTCTCGGATTCCGATGTTGCTGAGGCGCTTCACTAGGGTGCGGTGGCAGACGGTGTCGAACGCCGCAGAGAGGTCCAAGAGGATGAGGGCAGCTGTTTCCCCGTTGTCGGTTAGGGTTCTGATGTCGTCGGTGGCTGCGATAAGGGCGGTCTCGGTGCTGTGGTTGGCCCGAAACCCGGACTGCGAGGGGTCGAGGGATCCATTCGTCTCGAGGAAGGCGGCAAGCTGTCTGTTGACGGTCTTCTCGATGACTTTGGCCGGAAACGGAAGGAGCGAGATGGGACGGTAGTTCTTGAGGTCGGTGGGGTCCGCCGTTGGTTTCTTCAGGAGGGCGGTAAGCTCGGCGTGCTTCCAGCTCTCCGGGAAGGTGGCGGTGTGGAAGGAGGAGTTGATGATGTCCCGGAGATGGGGTGCGATGGTGGCGTCGGCTTTGTTGAAGACGTGGTGTGGGCAGGGGTCGGTTGGTGATCCGGAGTGGATGGAGTTCATCGTGCGGGTGGTGTCTTCGGTGCTGATCGGGGTCCAGTTGCAGAGGGTGGTGGTGGCGGGCGTTGGTTCGGCGGTAGGGTGCGTTGTTTGTGCGTCGAAGCTGTTGTGTATGTCGGTGATCTTGCGGTGGAAGAACGCGGAGAGTGAGTTGCAGAGGTCTTGCGAGGGGTGATGTCGTTGTTTCCGGCGCTGGGGTTGGAGAACTCTTTGACGATGCTGAAAAGTTCCTTGCTGTCATGGGCGTTGTTGTCCAGTCGTTCTTTGAGTGCCGACTTCTTGGTGGCACGGATCAGCTGGTGGTGTTTGCGGGTGGCGTGCTTGAGGGCGGTCCTGTTGTCTGTGGTCTGGTCGAGTCGCCAGGTTTTCTCGAGAGTGCGGCAGTTCTTCTTGGATTCCTTGAGTTCGTTGGTGAACCAAGGGGTTTTCTTGCTTCCGGGTCTGCTGGGAGGGTTTTTAGTGGTGCGAGGTCGTCGGCGCAGGCGGTCAGCCACTTGGCGAGGTTGCTGGCTGCTTCGTTTGGGTCCGTTGTGTTGGTGGGTGTGTTCTGGCTGAGGGAGGCGGTGAGCTGCTCGGGCGGTGATCTTGCTCCAGCTCCGGCGGGGAGCCTGTTGCGGGTGGTGGTGGGTCGCAGTCTTTCTGAAGCTGAAGTGGACGCAGCTGTGGTCGGTCCAGTGGAGTCCGGTGGCGTGGCTGAAGGAGATGTGCTTGCTGGACGAGAAGACGGGGTCAAGCGTGTGGCCGGCGTAGTGGGTGGGCGTGTTCACCAGTTGCTTGAGTCCGAGGTTGGCGAGGTTGTCCAGCAGGGCGGTGGTGTTTCTGTCGTTGTTGTTCTCCAGGTGGAAGTTGAGGTCCCTAGGAGGATGTAGTCGGCTGAGGGCATGGCGTGCGGGCTGATGAAGTCTGCGATGTCTTCGCTGAATAGTGTGCGTGGTCCCGGGGGTCTGTAGATGAGGGTGCCTCGGAGGGTGGTCTTGGGGTCAGTGTGTATCTGGAAGTGTAGGTGTTCGGCGGCGGAGAAGGTCTCGTCGGAGTTAGTCGAGATGCGGATGGTGTTCTTGTGTACGATGGCGATGCCTCCTCCCGTCTGGTTGACGCGGTCCTTCCGGGTGATCTTGTATCCATCCGGGATGGCTATGGCGATGTCGGGCGCTGAGGAGGCGTTCATCCAGGTCTCGGTGAGGAAGGCGATGTCCGGTGCTGTTGCGTCGAGCAGGTCCCAGAGTTCCACGGCGTGCCTGTGGACGGAGCGGGTGTTCAGCAGGATGCATTTCAGGTGGTTGCTGCTGTTGCTCGACTTGGCGGAGGTGGTGCACGTCCGGGGGCAGGTGAATCGGCAGGCTTGGCAGGCGAAGGGTCCGTGGGTGCGTCTCGGTGAGGCTCGGTAGCAGGCAGGGTTCCGGCCGGCATTGAGTGCGGTGAGTGTGGCGGCGTCGTAGGTCCGTCGAGTAGTGTTGCGTTGGTGGGTTCCAGGGGTTCTGGCGCTGGGCGCGGTCCAGTCGCGGACGGGCGCAGACGGGCTTGCCTTAGGCGCGCCTTCGGCGCGCCAGCGGCGCGGCCGTGCAGCGGCCGCCATTTATGGGGAGGTGGGAGGGAGGAGCAGCTGGGAGGCGGGAGGCAGGGGCAGCGAATGGGCAGTCAGGGGGCGGGGCCGCAGGGAACGCAGCGGCGGGAGTGGCGAGAGGCAGCGGGGGCACAGAAAGGAAAAACAGGGGAGAGCAGACAAAATCACGGGCACAACAACAGTGGGGCAGCGAGGGGCACAGAAAGGAAAAACAGGGGAGAGCAGACAAAATCACGGGCACAACAACAGTGGGGCAGCGAGGGGCACAGAAAGGAAAAACAGGGGGAGAGCAGGCAAAATCACGGGCACAACAACAGTGGGGCAGCAAGGGGCACAGAAAGGAAAAACAGGGGAGAGCAGACAAAATCACGGGCACAACAACAGTGGGGCAGCGAGGGGCACAGAAAGGAAAAACAGGGGAGAGCAGACAAAATCACGGGCACAACAACAGTGGGGCAGCGAGGGGCACAGAAAGGAAAAACAGGGGGAGAGCAGACAAAATCACGGGCACAACAACAGTGGGGCAGCGAGGGGCACAGAAAGGAAAAACAGGGGGAGAGCAGACAAAATCACGGGCACAACAACAGTGGGGCAGCGAGGGGCACAGAAAGGAAAAACAGGGGGAGAGCAGACAAAATCACGGGCACAACAACAGTGGGGCAGCGAGGGGCACAGAAAGGAAAAACAGGGGGAGAGCAGGCAAAATCACGTAGCACAGTGCAAAAACGTGTAGCGGGCATTTTTTGCTTGCTTGCGGTCCTCAATGTCAAGTTGGCGACCGCGAGCGAGCAAAATCAACATCTTGGCGAGACTTTTTCCTCGTTCGCGATCATAAACATCAAGTTGCCGATCGCGAGCGTGGAAAATAAACCTCCCGGCGAGATTCTCAACGCGGGGAGGTCAGGTTTCTCATTGCGAGTGGTCGCGTATGCTCGCGACCGCTCGCGATGAGAAACTACCAGTCCGCGTTGAGAAAGCTGCCGCTCGAGTACAAATCTACTCGAGCGGCAGAAAACGACCGCTTGCACTGTGCAAGATGCCGTTTGCAATGATTGCACAGTGCCGGATGCTTGTCCGCACTGTGCAATCAGTGCGAACAGCATTTTCCTACCGCACTACGCAGTTCGCGTAGCTACGCGTAGCGTGCGTAGTGCGAAGTGCATATATGTGATAGTGGCCTAAAATATGCGCACATATTACAAGGGGATGCAGAAATCACAGCCTGTGGGCAATGCCAGAAGGAGCAAGAAACATGACTGAAGCAGGTTACAGTGACACTAATACTGGAAAACACAGCTAAAATGTTCATAATTAGAAAGGTAACGGAACAGGGAAGTGGTTTCGCTATGAGTAAACCTAGGATTCCAAAGAATAAAAACAAGAAAAACTGGAAAAACGCAAAAAAAGTGGAACTGAACAGATGCATCGGCTTACCCAAATATACAATTTGTACAATTCCATGTTGGAGAAACCAAAATGTCCACATACTTTCCCAGGTGTCTGTGTCTGTCTCCTGGTGTGATCCTGGGTGTCTGTGTCTCCTGGTGTGATCCTGGGTGTCTGTGTCTCCTGGTGCGATCCTGGGTGTCTGTGTCTCCAATTGTGCACTAGTTCTGATGTCTCCTGCTGTGACTATGTGTGTCTGTGTCTCCTGGTGTGATCCTGGATGTCTGTGTCTCCTGGTGTAATCCTGGGTGTCTGTGTTTCCTGCTGTGACGCTGTGTGTCTGTGTCTCCTGGTGTGAACCTGGGTGTCTGTGTCCCCTGGTGTGATCCTGGGTGTATGTGTCTCCTGGTATGATCCTGGGTGTCTGTGTCTCCTGGTGTGAACCTGGGTGTCTGCGTCTCCTGCTGTGACTCTTGTGTGTCTGTGTCTGCTAGTGTGAACCTGGGAGCCTGTGTCTGCTGGTGTGATCCTAGGTGTCTGTGTCCCCTGGTGTGAACCTGGGTGTCTGCGTCTCCTGCTGTGACTCTGTGTGTCTGTGTCTGCTAGTGTGAACCTGGGAGCCTGTGTCTGCTGGTGTGATCCTAGGTGTCTGTGTCCCCTGGTGTGATCCTGGGTGTCTGTGTCTCCTCGTGTGATCCTGGGTGTCTGTGTCTCCTGCTGTGACTCTGTGTGTCTGTGTCTGCTGGTGTGATCCTGGGTGTCTGTGTCTCCTGGTGTGATCCTGGGTGTCTGTGTTTCCTGGAGAATCCCCCAGTGTGTGTGCCTTCCGCTGCAGCCCTGGGTGTTTTTGCCTCATGCTGTGGCCCCATGTGCCTGTGTCTGGTGGTATGCCCCAGAATGTTTGTGTCTCCTTGTGTGGCCTGGGGTGTCTGGGCCTCCTGCTGTGTTCCTTGTTGGGCTGTAATGAGCGGCCAGTGTTTGTAGCTGTGTCTGGCCATTGGTTCAGTATGCTTGTGATAATATTAGTTGCGACTGTGGAGTGGGGGGTGGGTGGACGGTAATGCTTGTGATGGTGTTTGTAGTTGTATGGATATTAATGGTGGTGATGTTTAACGTAGTTGCTGCTGAGTTAAGGGCTGCAGTGGGACATTAAGGTGGGGTTGGTGTCATTGTGGGGATGATGGATGTTTTACCGTTGGTTATTGTGGGGGCTGTTGTGCTGGTGGTGATTGCAGTGTTGGGGCATTTGGTGGTTGTGTTGTTAATTGTGGAGGTGGGGATGGTGGTGTCGCTGGGGTAAGGGTTTTAGTGGGAGCTATGTTGATGTTAGAGGTAAGATGTGGTGATGGTCGTTGTTTTATTGATTTTTATCATTGTAGAGTTTGTGGTGCTTGCTTTGGTGTGGCGGTTGCTGTGGTGGGGCATTTGGTGGTTGTGTTATTAATTGTGGCTCTGGTGATGGTGGTGGCGCTGCTGAGATAAGTATTGTAGTGGAGAGTTATGTTGGAGCTGGTGTTAAGTGAGGTGATGGTAGTTATTTTCTTGATGTTTATCGTTGTGGTGTTTGTGGAGATGGTGGTTGCTGTCATGGGGTATTTGTTGGTGGTGTTACTAATTGTGGTGGTGGTGATTGTGGTGGTGCTGCTGAAATAGGTGTAGTAGTGGGGAGTTATGTTGGGGCAGGTGTTAATTGTGGCACAGTTGGTTGCATTATTGATGTTTATCATTGAATAGTTTGTGATGGTTGCTCTGATGGGGCATTTGGTGGTTGTGCTGTTCAGTATGGCTGTGGTGATTGTGTTAATAGAGCTGAGGTAGGCTTTGCACTGGGGTTTTATGTTGGAGTAGGTGTTAATTGTGGTGCTGTTGTTTTTTTTAATGATTATCATTGTATAGTTTGTGGTGGTTGCTGTGGTGAGGCATTTGGTGGTTCTGCTGTTAAGTATGGCCGTGGTGATTGTGTTGATAGTGCAGAGGTAGGCTTTGCAGTGGGATTTATGTTGGAGTTGGTATTAATTGTGGTGATGTGGGTTGTTTTATTGATGTTTATCCTTGTAGAGTTTGTGGTGCTTGCTATGGTGGGGCACTTGGTGTTTGTGCTGTTATGTGTGGTGGTAGTGATCGTGTGGTGCTGCTGAGATAGGCGTTGTAGTAGGGAGTTATGTTTGAGTTGGTGCTCATTGTGATGGTGGTTGTTTTATTGGTGTTTATCAGTGTGGTGTTTGTGAAGATGGTGGTTGCTGTGCTGGGGTATTTGGTGGTGGTGTTACTAATTGTGGTGGTGGTGATTGTGGTGGCGCTGCTGAGATAAGTATTGTAGTGGAGAGTTATGTTGGAGCTGGTGTTAAGTGAGGTGATGGTGGTTATTTTCTTGATGTTTATCGTTGTGGTGTTTGTGGAGATGGTGGTTGCTGTTATGGGGTATTTGGTGGTGGTGGTGTTACTAATTGTGGTGGTGGTGATTGTGGTGGGGCAGCTGAAATAGGTGTAGTAGTGGGGAGTTATGTTGGGCCAGGTGTTAATTGTGGCACAGTTGTTTGCATTATTGATGATTATCCTTGTAGAGTTTGTGGTGCTTGCTATGGTGGGGCACTTGGTGGTTGTTCGATTATGTGTGGTGGTAGTGATTGTGTGGTGCTGCTGAGATAGGCATTGCAGTAGGGAGTTATGTTTGAGTTGGTGTTCATTGTGATGGTGGTTGTTTTATTGATGTTTATCAGTGTGGTGTTTGTGAAGATGGTGGTTGCTGTGCTGGGGTATTTGGTGGCTGTGTTACTAATTGTGGTGGTGGTGTTTGCAGTGGCATTAGTGGTGACTGTATGGATGTTTCTGTAGTGGACAAAATAATATCTGTGGTGATGGTGGTGCTAGTGGTGTTTTGGGTGGTGGAGCCTGCTGTGGTGTTTATTATGGCAGCGGTGTTTGTGGTGGGGTGATTTTGGCGATATAGGTGTTAATTGCATTAATGATGACAGTGGTGTGTGTGGTGCTGATACTGGTGGCTCTGATTGGTGGCTGTGGTAGCTGTGTAGGTGGTGGTGATGGTAGTGGTAGTGGCAGAGGGAGGCAGCCTGGAAGAGCAGAGATGTGACTATGAGCTAATGCCAGTCCTAAATGAGCAGCTTTCTCTGGTTTTGATGCATCCCAGCTGGTACTAATCAGCAGAAACAGATTATTTCATAAAAACAGACATTTCTATTTCCTGGACCGCCTTGCCTGGGGAGGGCCTTGGCAGCAGTCCTCAGTTTACGAGCATTTCAAAGAGGTCAGCTGGAGTAACAAGCAGAAACCATGTCAACACTCAGACTGACAGGGCACCGAGCTAGCCCCACAGTGCGCCCTGCGAGGGAACATAGCACGACAGCCTGGCCCTATACAGAGGGTATGGAAAGGCTTGAGTGGCCCCTTCACACCCAAAAAAATCTACAAAAACCGTTTACAAATGGTGCATAACACACCACACAATCTCAGATGTATTGGTGAAACAACATAGAATAAATAGAAAGTTCAGAAAGAGAGCTAAATAAATATTCGAATATGTTTACAGCAGCATCAAGTCGCATTATATATGGGTGTAGTATATAAAATGTGTGCCAGGTACAAAATCCTAGATGCAGAGTAGGCACACACCTGTTTTGCATTGTAATTACATTTATATAGCGCTTCGTACTCCTGATGAGCCTCCGAAGCGCCGTCGGTGGACGGGTGGCATGCTCTTCTGTACTGATGCCATGTCTCTCTGACAGAGGGTGCTCGTACCATGAACCCTGTGCCATGAGGGCCACATCATAAAGCCATCACTTTTTGTTTTCCAGTTAAGAGCCTATCACATCCTTTGTGCTGCTGATAATAAACTAATCTACCTGGGATGCTGCTGAGGTATACCCGCAAGGTCTCCGATGATGAAAAGGACAACTGCTGCTCACTGGGACAGGAGGCAGCTCTGCAGTGCCCATCGTGCCAGGGCTGCTGTCAGGGTGCCAGGGCTGCTGCCAGGGTGCCAGTGCAGTGTCCATCATGCCAGGGCTGCTGTCAGGGTACCAGGGCTGCTGTCAGGGTACCAGGGCTGCTGTCAGGGTGCCAGGCCTGCTGTAAGGGTGCCAGTGCAGTGTCCATCATGCCTGGGTTGCTGTCAGGGTAGCAGGGCTGCTGTCAGGGTGCAAGGGCTGCTGTCAGGGTGCCAGGGCAGTGTCCATCATGCCAGGGCAGTGTCCATCATGCCAGGGCTGCTGTCAGGGTGCCAGGGCAGTGTCCATCATTCCAGGGCTGCTGTCAGGGTGCCAGTGCAGTGTCCATCATTCCAGGGCTGCTGTCAGGGTGCCAGTGCAGTGTCCATCATGCCAGGGCTGCTGTCAGGGTACAAGGGCTGCTGTCAGGGTGCCAGGGCTGCTGTCAGGGTGCCAGTGCAGTGTCCATCATGCCAGAGCTGCTGTCAGGGTACCAGGGCTGCTGTCAGGGTGCCAGGGTTGCTGTCAGGGTACCAGGGCTGCTGTCAGGGTGCCAGTGCAGTGTCCATCATTCCAGGGCTGCTGTCAGGGTGCCAGTGCAGTGTCCATCATGTCAGGGCTGCTGTCAGGGTGCCAGGGCAGTGTCCATCATGCCAGGGCTGCTGTCAGGGTACCAGGGCTGCTGTCAGGGTGCCAGTGCAGTGTCCATCATGCCAGGGCTGCTGTCAGGGTGCCAGGGCAGTGTCCATCATGCCAGGGCTGCTGTCAGGGTACCAGGGGTGCTATCAGGGTGCCAGGGCAGTGTCCATCATGCCAGGGCTGCTGTCAGGGTACCAGGAGTGCTGTCAGGGTGCCAGGGCTGCTATCAGGGTGCCAGGGCTGCTGCCAGGGTGCCAGTGCAGTGCAGTGCCCATCATGCCAGGGCTGCTGTCAGGGTGCCAGGGCTGCTGTCAGGGTACCAGGGCTGCTGTCAGGGTGCCAGGGCTGCTGTCAGGGTGCCAGGGCAGTGCCCATCATGCCAGGGCTGCTGTCAGGGTACCAGGGCTGCTGTCAGGGTGCCAGGGCAGTGCCCATCATGCCAGGGCTGCTGTCAGGGTACCAGGGCTGCTGTCAGGGTGCCAGGGCAGTGCCCATCGTGCCAGGGCTGCTGTCAGGGTGCCAGGGTTGCTGTCAGGGTGCCAGGGTTGCTGTCAGGGTGCCAGTGCAGTGCCCACCGTGCCAGGGCTGCTGTCAGGGTGCCAGGGCTGCTGTCAGCGGAATGAGTCCAAGTGGTGCTCACGTCACTTGCCTCTTCTGCCCATGGAGATCGGTGGGGTTCACAGAGTGGCACAGACGGTGGTCATATGATGCATCAGCCCGTGTGCCACGCGTCTTCTTAACAAGTCCTTTCTGCCAAGGTTAGTAGAGATTGTGTTTGCTTGCACTGACAGGAGCCTTGACATCTGTTTTTGCGGAAGTCCCGCCCTCCATAATTCCCCGGCCTCCAGTTCGATCACGGGGGTGTCAAAGTAACTGCTGTTCTGGCGCTGCTAAGACATTTACACACATTTTCTGTGAGGAAAGCCGGTATTTTTAATATACAGCTGCCAGGGGCAAGCCTTGGATTCCTTAATAAAACCTGGTTCTTTTCCAGAATAAGGACTCTTAAACTATATTGCCTACCAGTATCAATGACATGTTACTCCTACACTACACCTTGTAGTCCTGTCTGATGTAACATTTCCTAAACACTGATTTACACACCTATGATTGTCTCTGTGCAATGTGTGTGTGATATAAAGTGCTCTGACACCTTACACTGGTATGAGTGGTGCTATAAAACTAAATGAATCCGAGAGACAGTGGTTCTGGAGACTTGAGGGGCACTGTTAAAGGGCGGTGGTGAGGGAATCCATGGCAGATGTGGTCATTGAGGGGGCGCCAACAGACATTGTCGCACAGGGCGCCACCAGCGCTAAAACCGGCCCTGACTGTGACGGTTACCTGGAGCCTCTCCTAGGCTTATCCAGAGACTGGTCCTGGGTGTCAGTGAAAAATCCTCTCTCGCTCAGTAGACTCCATCTTGGATGCCCCTGGTAAACACTCCATCTTGGATGCCCCAGGTGAAGACTTCATCTTGGATACCCCAGGTGAAAACTCCGTCTTGGATGCCCTAGGTGAAGACTCCATCTTGGATGCCCCAGGTGAAGACTCCATCTTGGATGCCCCAGGTGAAGACTCCATCTTGGATGCCCCAGGCGAAGACTTCATCTTGGATGCCCCTGGTGAAGACTCCATCTTGGTGAAGACTCCATCTTGGATGCCCCAGGTGAAGACTCCATCTTGGATGCCCCTGGTGAAGACTCCATCCTGGTGAAGACTCCATCTTGGATGCCCCTGGTGAAGACTCCATCTTGAATGGCCCTGGTGAAGACTCCATCTTGGATGCCCCTGGTGAAGACTCCAACTTGGATGCCCCAGGTGAAGACTCCATCTTGGTCTGGTAAATTGTCAGGATTCCATCATTTAGCAGCAGTGAGGTGACTGTGTGAGTGATGGGTTCAGCAGACAGTCAGGTAGAATAGTAAGAAGGTGCAGAATGAGTGACAATGACCCTAAAATGGTGAATGTCTGAGACAGGAAGAAAACCTGTCAGAAACAGAAGTCAGGACAGGGCCCCTACAGCATAATGACAGTACCTCTTTAACACAGGACAGGGTCCTACAGCATGGTGACCACACCTCTTTAACACAGGACAGGGTCCTACAGCACAGTGACCACACCTCTTTAACACAGGACAGGGTCCTACAGCATAGTGACCACACCTCTTTAACACAGGACAGGGTCGTACAGCATAATGAAAGCATCCCTTTAATACAGCAGAGGGTCCTATAGCATAATGAAAGCACCTCGTTAACACAGGACAGGGTCCTACAGCATAATGAAAGCACCTCTTCAACACAGGAGAGGGTCCTACAGCATAGTGACCACACCTCTTTAACACAGGACAGGGTCCTATAGCATAATGAAAGCACCTTTTTAACCCAGGACAGGGTCGTACAGCATAATGAAAGCATCCCTTTAATACAGCAGAGGGTCCTACAGCATAATGAAAGCACGTCGTTAACACAGGCCAGGGTCCTACAGCATAATGAAAGCACCTCTTTAACACAGGAGAGGGTCCTACAGCATAAGAAACGCATCACTTTAACACAGGAGAGGGTCCTACAGCATAAGAACGCATCACTTTAACACAGGAGAGGGTCCTACAGCATAAGAAACGCATCACTTTAACACAGGAGAGGGTCCAACAGCATAGGAAACGCATCACTTTAACACAGGAGAGGGTCCTACAGCATAAGAAACGCATCACTTTAACACAGGAGAGGGTCCAACAGCATAAGAAGCGCATCACTTTAACACAGGAGAGGGTCCAACAGCATAAGAAACGCACCTCTTTGACACAGGAGAGGGTCCTACAGCATAATGAAAGCACCCCTTTAACACAGGACAGGGTCGTACAGCATAATGAAAGCATCTCGTTAACACAGGACAGGGTCCTACAGCATAATGAAAGCACCTCTTCAACACAGGAGAGGGTCCTACAGCATAGTGACCACACCTCTTTAACACAGGACAGGGTCCTACAGCATAATAAAAGCACCTCTTTAACACAGGACAGGGTCGTACAGCATAATGAAAGCATCCCTTTAATACAGCAGAGGGTCCTACAGCATAATGAAAGCACCTAGTTAACATAGGTCAGGGTCCTACAGCATAATGAAAGCACCTCTTTAACACAGGAGAGGGTCCTACAGCATAAGAAACGCATCACTTTAACACAGGAGAGGGTCCTACAGCATAAGAACGCATCACTAACACAGGAGAGGGTCCTACAGCATAAGAAATGCATCACTTTAACACAGGAGAGGGTCCAACAGCATAAGAAATGCATCACTTTAACACAGGAGAGGGTCCAACAGCATAAGAAACGCATCACTTTAACACAGGAGAGGGTCCTACAGCATAAGAAATGCATCACTTTAACACAGGAGAGTGTCCAACAGCATAAGAAACGCATCACTTTAACACAGGAGAGGGTCCTACAGCATAAGAAATGCATCACTTTAACACAGGAGAGGGTCCAACAGCATAAGAAACGCATCACTTTAACACAGGAGAGGGTCCTACAGCATAAGAAACGCATCGCATCACTTTAACACAGGAGAGGGTCCAACAGCATAAGAAACGCATCACTTTAACACAGGAGAGGGTCCTACAGCATAAGAAATGCATCACTTTAACACAGGAGAGGGTCCAACAGCATAAGAAACGCATCACTTTAACACAGGAGAGGGTCCTACAGCATAAGAAACGCATCGCATCACTTTAACACAGGAGAGGGTCCAACAGCATAAGAAACGCATCACTTTAACACAGGAGGGGGTCCAACAGCATAATGAAAGCGCCTCTTGAACACAGGAGAGGGGTTTACAGCATAAGGAAAGCATCCCTTGAACACAGGAGAGTGTCCCTTCAGCATCAGGAGGGTCTCTTCAGCATAAGGGAAGCGCCCATTTAACAGAGGGGAGGATCCCTGTAGCATAAGGAAAGCACCTGTTTAGCACTTTAACAACAGCAGGTACCAGAGTCGCAGGAGTGATATTTATGTAAAGCCAGGTGTTTTATTACATCAGCAGATGGTGGTGGAGGGCACCTGAAGAAGTCATGTGCTTAGACTGCCCCTTAACTGAGTGTCCGTGATCTCACTATTATAGCGTGTAACTCACACAGGTTACATATAGGACATGCTTTAGAAGGGGGCAGAGAGAAATCTAAATAAAGTTCAGTCGAGCTCCGCCTTCAACGTGTCATCTTAGCTTCTGTTAAAGGTAAACAAAGAAGATGAACCCACAGCCAAACCTTATGGCGAGGACAGTTCTTTTTATTGTTTGCACGGTGCGTGGAGCGCCATAGCGTTATTAATGACGTCACTGCCTTCCTTGCACGTGATGGGACTTTTTAGCCTACAATATAGGTTACAAATGGAAAAGTGGAGGCACTTTAATGAAGGGATGACATGTATGGTATGGATTTGAAAAGATTCAGGTGGACCTAGCCTCGGGGAGAGCCAGTCTCCTGGTGTAATCCATACAGCATCAAAGGCATGAAATGAGACCGGCTGCTCTGTTTCTCAACAGTAAAGTATGTAGCGCATTGACTACGTGCACGGCGCGGGGTCTGGGTTGCATATTGTCAAATTATGATTGTTAAGACAACTTGGGCAGTAAAATAGGGCAGAATGCAGCACGCAGGCAAAGAGGAAGTAACAAGGAGAGATAAAGATACTGCTCCTCGCTACGCCTCTCTTGGGGAGGGGTACGCCATTTTGGTGCAAACCAAGGTTTACAGACTATAGTAAATATGGGTTTATGTCGAAATACATGGTTGAATGCCCAGGAACGCCCATGTTACAGCCGCGTACCACTTCCCAGACGCAAAGTAACGTAACGCTATTTTTTTTTTTTACAAAGCGACACAAATTGGGCTTAGTGTGTCTTTGTACATTCCAAAAGACATTTTGCGTTGCGACTGCACCAAGAAAGTGGCTCCCCCATGACGCAAATTGTTAGTAAATCTGGGGCTAAGCTTGCTACACTACGCAGAGCAGTTGTGGTCAGTACCTTTGAATAGTTCCTCCGCGGTACATCCTTCATCGCAGCCACTGCAGATTCAGGTTGTAGCTGGGAGCCATCTTGGGCAGAGAATTAACTGCCTCTTGTTAGCAGTGCTTTTTAGAGGAAGGAGGGAGGACCGATCAATAGACAAGATTCCAACTTCACCAGTAGTCTGCTGGTTCGACTTGTGGTCTTACTTCTCCAACATCATATCGGTTTGTGGCCCCCGTGTTCTCTTTTGGGAGCCACTCCTTTTGGTCTTGCTTGGTGGTGGATTTTGCAAGCCTACTTCCATAGTCATTGGGCCCGATTCACAAAGGTAAACTTGGACAAAAGTCTAAGTTTAGACCTGAAGTCTAACTTTACTAGTAGTAAAGTTAGACTTTTGTTCTAAGTTAGACTTTTGGTCTAAATTTAGTCTAAAAGTCTAACTTTACTACTAATAAAGTTACACTTTAGATCTAAACTTAGACTTCATGTCTAAAGTTAGACCTTTGGTCTAAGTTTACCTTTGGGAATCAGGCCCAATGACTTTCTGTCTAAGTTAGACTTTTGGTCTAAACTTAGAACAAAAGTCTAACTTTACTACTCGTAAAGTTAAACTTTAGGTCTAAAGTTAGAACAAAAGTCTAACTTTACTACTCGTAAAGTTAAACTTTAGGTCTAAACTTAGACTTTTGGTCTAAGTTTACCGTTGTGAATCGGGCCATTGTTGTTGGCTCATTACACGGTTGTGCCGGTCTAGTACACGGCTGACATCTGTGCTTGGAAGACTTGCACCAGGTCCGTGGTGATCTCGGTGGTGAATTTATGGTTAGTTGTGGAGGTTCCTTTCTCAGCTGCTTGTGCGTCCCCTGTGGTAACTACAGAGTGTGGTTTTCATGAGGATCTGCAGCCCTTATTCCTAAAACAAGGTTGTCGTCGCCCTGTTCACATACAGGCAGGGCGGGAGCTGGGTGCCACACAGAGCTTTCAGCCTAGATTGATGCAACGGCGCTGTGTCAAAAATAGCAGTGTTGCATTGTACAAATGACGACAAACTGTGCAACACCAAATCTACAAAGCGTCAAACACTTATGATGTCATCAGACACGAAATAATGCTGGTTTAGCACTTAAAGCAGTCCACTATGGCACACAGGTTAGAGAGAAGCGTCTTGCTTGTACTTGAGGAACACTCTTGAGCACAAATGTGTATGTCAGGCAACTGGCAAAGGGCAAACTATGTAAAACGTGAACTTTTGCTTCAATGACACGTGTTACAATGAAATATCGCGCAATATTCCACTTGCCAATTGTTCATGCCTGGTTTGATTTGGCATTAGCATACATGCCAACATTTTATAACTAGAAAGAGGGCGATTTGGGGAAAAAAATCGGGGAACTATATTTTTCCCGTTGATGTACATTGAAGCAAAGGCAATTTTAGGGGGAGACACTTAAAATAGCGCCATTTTTCACTTAAAGAATCTGGAGTCCTTTGCCTTAATGGGGTCTGTTGGCATGTATGTGTTAGGATTTTACGTAAAGCCAAGGCGTGCTGGTTTAGTTCATTGGCTTTACATGAAATCCTAGGGACTTTGGTATTAGCCCCTCCCCGTTATAGCTACTCTGCAAAGCAAATTGGGTGCAGTATTTGTGTCAATTTTTGGTGCAAAATAGTTTTTGCGCCTGAAACGTGATTGGCGCTGCTGTTTTGCTCTGCAAAGTGCCGCAAGGCACTGGGCAAGCCCCAGTGAAACTGTATCGTAAATCTGGGACCTCCCACAGCGCGCGGCTCACTCTGCGAGTCACAGCCAATAATGAAGAGAATCATAACTAACGAGTGTGTTTTGCAATCAGGATTTCAAAAGGTGGTCCTTGCTGAGGCTCCGCCCAGCTGGGCACCAGAGCGGGCACAGTACAGGACCTCAGAAACAACAGAAGCCTCATTGCACCTCCCCGGGCCACCAGGCGCAGAGCGATATGTCAACACGAGCGATGTCTTGCGTGGAAGGATGGGTGTCCTCATGAGGTGTTGCGGCCTGGCTAGATATAAACTCACCCAGAATGCAGCTGACTGAGTGTTGTCCAGCACACTGAGCTACTCTACTGCCTTCAGGGACATGTGGAAGGCTGAGGAGTGAGCCCAGAAGGTGGGGATGGAGAGAGGTCCAAGTTGTCCCACTGGGCAGTCATGTACACTTCTGCTGCCACATCTGGCACACACAGACCTAACTCCCTTCAATGACAAACGTTCAGAAATGTGGCCACCGGCTGTCCGCGCAGCAACAGGTAGACCTTCTCTGCACCCCGACCACCACCCACAGCCCTCACCTGGTCTCTCGGATCTCATCCAAGGTTCTTGCAGGCTCATCAGCCCATGTGGAGCTGCACAAAGCCCACAACAGGGACCACAGAAATACAAGCCTGCACTTTCAGGTGGCCAACCAGATGTTTCAAGATATCTTGTAGACTAAAGGCAACCAGAGCAGCAGATCTCCGCAGGCTACCTGAAGGCCCAGCGCTAGGGTAGACATCTGGCTCCATGTCATCGACACGCCATGTTGAGCTTATCTGTTACAATACACTGTTGTCTGGTGAAATATTCTCATCATTTCAAGGGATGTAACCTCAGACCACAACTCCCAGACCCAAAGGATTGCAGAATGAAGGCGATCCATGACAACATGGTGTTCTGACGACACAGAGTGAGGGCTCGATGGTGCTTGGCTGCTATCCGACTCAGCCCTCCAAGTGGTGCCTCATTTTGTTAATAGTGCCCCTCTTCTTCAAAACCAAGAATGCCTGCCTCAGTGGGTCTTCCAACAAACCCTTCTGCAGAAGAGCTGATGAAAGCGGTGGGTCTTGGAACTTACCATACCATAGAACAGCTGTTAAAAGCAGTGGGTCGTGAAATTTAATATACCGTAGAACGGCTGTTAAAAGCAGTGGGTCTTCGAACAGATCAGCTGTTGAAAGCAGTGGGTCGTGAAATGTAATATACCGTAGAACAGCTGTTAAAAGCAGTGGGTTTTCAAACTGACCATACCATAACAGCTATTGAAATTAATGGGGCTTCGAACAGACCCTAATGCAGAAGAGCTGATGAAAGCAGTGGGTCTTTTAACTGACCATAGCATAGAACAGCTGTTGAAAGCAGTGGGTTTTCAAATTGACCATACCATAGAACAGCTGTTAAAAGCAGTGGGTCGTGAAACTTAACATACCGTAGAACGGCTGTTAAAAGCAGTGGGTTTTCAAACTGACCATACCGTAGAACAGCTGTTGAAATTAATGGGGCTTCGAACAGACCCTACTGCAGAAGAGCTGATGAAAGCAGTGAGTCTTTTAACTGACCATAGCATAGAACAACTGTTGAAAGCAGTGGGTCTTCGAACTTACCATACCGTAGAACAGCTGTTGAAAGCAGTGGGTCTTTTAACTGGCCATAGCATAGAACAGCTGTTGAAAGCAGTGGGTCTTCGAACTTACCATACCGTAGAACAGCTGATGAAAGCAGTGGGTCTTTTAACTGACCATACTGAAGTACAGCTGTTGAAAGCAGTGGGTCTTTTAACTGGCCATAGCATAGAACAGCTGTTGAAAGCAGTGGGTCTTCGAACTTACCATACCGTAGAACAGCTGATGAAAGCAGTGGGTCTTTTAACTAACCATACTGAAGTACAGCTGTTGAAAGCAGTGGGTCTTGGAACGGACTCTCCTGCAGAAGACCTGATTAAATCAGAGGGTCTTCGAACAGATCAGCTGTTGAAAGAAGTGGATCTTCGAACCCGCCTACCGTAGAACGGCTGTTGAAAGCAGTGAGTGTTTGAACCGTAGAACAGTTGTTGAAAGTAGTGGGTCTTCGAACAGACCCTACTGCAGAAGAGCTGTTGAAAGCAGTGGGTCTTCGAACTGACCATACCGTAGAACAGCTGCTGAAAGCAGTGGACTCTCACTCAGGACTTGGAATAAAAGCAGAGGTGTCGTCATCAGCGAATCTTGGCCAAGACACTCGCATTGCGTAGCGATTGGACACATCAGAGTTCCTGGGACTCATGTATCATCGTAAAGAGAAACATAGGTCAAACCAATCCCTGTCCCAGGACACTGATGAAACTTTACACACATTTTTCACAGTACTATCAGAACGCTGCCAGAGTACGTCACCTACAGAAGGGAGTCTCATGAAAGCTTTGACCACAACCAATACTGTTAATGCTGACTCAGAGGGAGGACCGAGGACCACAGTGAGATGGCGAAGCAAAGGAGGTCAGATGTCACTCAAAGTGTCCAGGAAAGGAGGTCAGCTGTCACTCAAAGTGTCCAGGAAATGAGATCAGCTGGACACTCAAAGTGTCCAGGAAAGGAGGTCAGCTGTCACTCAAAGTATCCAGGGAAGGAGGTCAGCTGTCACTTAAAGTGTCCAGGAAAGGAGGTCAGCTGTCACTCAAAGTGTCCAGGGAAGGAGGTCAGCAGGACACTCAAAGTGTTGAGGAAAGGAGACCAGCTGGACACTCAAAGTGTCCAGGGAAGGAGGTCAGCAGGACACTCAAAGTGTCCAGGAAAGGCGGCCAGCTGACACTCAAAGTGTCTAGGAAAAGAGGTCAGCTGAACACTCAAAGGTCCAGGGAAGGAGGTCAGCGGGACACTCAAAGTGTCCAGGAAAAGAGGTCAGCTGAACACTCAAAGGGTCCAGGGACGGAGGTCAGCTGTCACTCAAAGTGTCCAGGAAAGGTGGTCATTTGGACACTCAAAGTGTCCAGGGAAGGCGGTCAGCTAGAAACTCAAAGTGTCCAGGAAAGAAGGCCAGCTGGACACTCAATGTGTCTGGGAAAGGAGGTCAGCTGGACACTCAAAGGGTCCAGGGAAGGAGGTCAGCGGGACACTCAAAGTGTCCAGGAAAAGACGTCAGCTGAACACTCAAAGGGTCCAGGGAAGGAGGTCAGCTGTCACTCAAAGTGTCCAGGGAAGGCGGTCAGCGTGACCCTCAAAGTGTCCAGGGAAGGAGGTCTCTCCAGGAAAGGAGGCCAGCTGGACACTCAAAGTGTCCAGGCAAGGAGGTCTGCTGTCACTCAAAGTGTCCAGGGAAGGAGTTCTCTGGACACTCAAAGTGTCCAGGAAAGGAGGCCAGCTGTCACTCAAAGTGTCCAGGGAAGGAGGTCAACTGTCACTCAAAGTGTCCAGGGAAGGAGGTCATCTGGGCACTCAAAGTGTCAAAGGAGGTCAGTTGGACACTCAAAGTGTCCAGGAAACGAGGCCAGCTGGACACTCAAAGGGGCAGATTTACAAGCCCCTTGCGCCACTTTTGCGTCACTTTTCCCATGTTAAAAATGACGCAAAAGTGGCGCAAGGGGCTTGTAAATCTGCCCCAAAGTGTCCAGGAAAGGAGGTCAGCTGGACACTCAAAGTGTCCAGGAAAGGAGGTCAGCGGGACCCTCAAAGTGTCCAGGGAAGGAGGTCAGCTGGACACTCAAAGTGTCCAGGAAACGAGGCCAGCTGGACACTCAAAGTGTCAAAGGAGGTCAGCGGGACCCTCAAAGTGTCCAGGAAAGGAGACCAACTGGACACTTAAAGTGTTGAGGAAAGGAGACCAGCTGGACACTCAAAGTGTCCAGGGAAGGAGGTCAGCGGGACACTCAAAGTGTCAAAGGAGGTCAGCTGGGCACTCAAAGTGTCCAGAAAAGGCGTCCAGCTGACACCCAAAGTGTCCAGGCAAGGCAGCCAGCATGACACTCAAAGTGTCCAGGAAAAGAGGTCAGCTGAACACTCAAAGGGTCCAGGGAAGGAGGTCAGCTGTCACTCAAAGTGTCCAGGAAAGGCGGTCAGTTGGACACTCAAAGTGTCCAGGGAAGGAGGTCAGCTAGAAACTCAGTGTCCAGGAAAGGAGGCCAGCTGGACACTCAATGTGTCCAGGAAAGGAGGTCAGCAGGACACTCAAAGTGTCCAGGAAAGGCGGTCAGTTGAACACTCAAAGTGTCCATGGAAGGAGGTGAGCGGGACACTCAAAGTGTCCAGGGAAGGCGGTCAGCGGGACCCTCAAAGTGTCCAGGGAAGGAGGTCTCTCCAGGAAAGGAGGCCAGCTGGACACTCAAAGTGTCCAGGCAAGGAGGTCTGCTGTCACTCAAAGTGTCCAGGGAAGGAGGTCGTCTGGGCACTCAAAGTGTCCAGGGAAGGAGGCCAGCTGGACACTCAAAGTGTCCAAGGAAGGAGGTCAGCTGGACACTCAAAGTGTCAAAGGAGGTCAGCTGGACACTCAAAGTGTCCAGGAAACGAGGATAGCTGGACACTCAAAGTGTCAAAGGAGGTCAGCTGGACACTCAACGTGTCCAAGAAAAGAGGCCAGCTGGACACAGGACAGGAGGTCAGCTGGTCACTCAAAGTGTCCTGGGAAGAAGGTCAGCTGGGCACTCAAAGTTTCAAAGGAGGTCAGCGGGACCCTCAAAGTGTCCAGGGAAGAAGGTCAGCTGGGCACTCAAAGTGTCAAAGGAGGTCAGCGGGACCCTCAAAGTGTCACGGGAAGGAGGTCTCTGGACACTCAAAGTGTCAAAGGAGGTCAGCTGGACACTCAAAGTGTCCAGGGAAGGAGGTCAGCTGGACACTCAAAGTGTCCAAGGAAGGAGGTCAGCTGGACACTCAAAGTGTCAAAGGAGGTCAGCGGGACCCTCAAAGTGTCCAGGGAAGGAGGTCTCTGGACACTCAAAGTGTCCAGGGAAGGAGGTCAGCTGGACACTCAAAGTGTCTGGGAAAGGAGGCCAGATGGACACTCAAAGTGTCAAAGAAGGCCAGCTGGACACAGGACAGGAGGTCAGCTGGACACTCAAAGTGTCCAGGAAAGGAGGCCAGATGGACACTCAAAGTGTCAAAGAAGGCCAGCTGGACACAGGAGAGGAGGTCAGGAGGTCAGCTGGACACTCAGTGTCAAAGGAGGTCAGCGGGACCCTCAAAGTGTCCAGGGAAGGAGGTCTCTCCAGGAAATGAGGCTGAGCTGGACACTCAAAGTGTCCAGGAAAGGAGGTCAGCAGGACACTCAAAGTGTCCAGGAAAGGAGGTCAGCGGGACACTCAAAGTGTCCAGGAAAGGAGGCCAGCTGGACACTCAAAGTGTCCAGGGAAGGAGGTCAGCTGGACACTCAAAGTGTCAAAGGAGGTCAGTTGGACACTCAAAGTGTCCAGGAAATGAGGCCAGCTGGACACTCAGAGTGTCCAGGAAAGGAGGTCGGCTGGACCCTCAAAGTGTCCAGGGAAGGAGGTCAGCAGGACACTCAAAGTGTCCAGGAAAGTCGGCCAGCTGACACTCAAAGTGTCCAGGAAAAGAGGTCAGCTGAACACTCAAAGGTCCAGGGAAGGAGGTCAGCGGGACACTCAAAGTGTCCAGGAAAAGAGGTCAGCTGAACACTCAAAGTGTCCAGGAAAGGTGGTCATTTGGACACTCAAAGTGTCCAGGGAAGGCGGTCAGCTGGACACTCAAAGTGTCCAGGGAAGGAGGTCAGCTAGAAACTCAAAGTGTCCAGGAAAGGAGGCCGGCTGGACTCTCAAAGTGTCAAAGGAGGCCAGCTGGACACAGGACAGGAGGTCAGCTGGACACTCAAAGTGTCCAGGAAAGAAGGCCAGCTGGACACTCAATGTGTCTGGGAAAGGAGGTCAGCTGTCACTCAAAGTGTCCAGGAAAGGAGGTCAGCAGGACACTCAAAGTGTCCAGGAAAAGAGGTCAGCGGTACACTCAAAGTGTCCAGGAAAGGAGGTCAGCGGGACACTCAAAGTGTCCAGGAAAGGAGGCCAGCTGGACACTCAAAGTGTCCAGGGAAGGAGGTCAGCTGGACACTCCAAGTGTCAAAGGAGGTCAGTTGGACACTCAAAGTGTCTGGGAAAGGAGGTCAGCGGGACCCTCAAAGTGACTGGGAAAGGAGGCCAGCTGGACTCTCAAAGTGTCAAAGGAGGCCAGCTGGACACAGGACAGGAGGTCAGCTGGACACTCAAAGTGTCCAGGAAAGAAGGCCAGCTGGACACTCAATGTGTCTGGGAAAGGAGGTCAGCTGTCACTCAAAGTGTCCAGGAAAGGAGGTCAGCAGGGCACTCAAAGTGTCCAGGAAAAGAGGTCAGCGGTACACTCAAAGTGTCCAGGGAAGGAGGTCAGCTGGACACTCAAAGTGTTGAGGAAAGGAGACCAGCTGGACACTCAAAGTGTCCAGGGAAGGAGGCCAGCTGGACACTCAAAGTGTCAAAGGAGGTCAGCGGGACCCTCAAAGTGTCCAGGAAAAGAGGTCAGCTGAACACTCAAAGGTCCAGGGAAGGAGGTCAGCGGGACACTCAAAGTGTCCAGGAAAAGAGGTCAGCTGAACACTCAAAGTGTCCAGGAAAGGTGGTCATTTGGACACTCAAAGTGTCCAGGGAAGGCGGTCAGCTGGACACTCAAAGTGTCCAGGGAAGGAGGTCAGCTAGAAACTCAAAGTGTCCAGGAAAGGAGGCCGGCTGGACTCTCAAAGTGTCAAAGGAGGCCAGCTGGACACAGGACAGGAGGTCAGCTGGACACTCAAAGTGTCCAGGAAAGAAGGCCAGCTGGACACTCAATGTGTCTGGGAAAGGAGGTCAGCTGTCACTCAAAGTGTCCAGGAAAAGAGGTCAGCGGTACACTCAAAGTGTCCAGGAAAGGAGGTCAGCGGGACACTCAAAGTGTCCAGGAAAGGAGGCCAGCTGGACACTCAAAGTGTCCAGGGAAGGAGGTCAGCTGGACACTCCAAGTGTCAAAGGAGGTCAGTTGGACACTCAAAGTGTCTGGGAAAGGAGGTCAGCGGGACCCTCAAAGTGACTGGGAAAGGAGGCCAGCTGGACTCTCAAAGTGTCAAAGGAGGCCAGCTGGACACAGGACAGGAGGTCAGCTGGACACTCAAAGTGTCCAGGAAAGAAGGCCAGCTGGACACTCAATGTGTCTGGGAAAGGAGGTCAGCTGTCACTCAAAGTGTCCAGGAAAGGAGGTCAGCAGGGCACTCAAAGTGTCCAGGAAAAGAGGTCAGCGGTACACTCAAAGTGTCCAGGGAAGGAGGTCAGCTGGACACTCAAAGTGTTGAGGAAAGGAGACCAGCTGGACACTCAAAGTGTCCAGGGAAGGAGGCCAGCTGGACACTCAAAGTGTCAAAGGAGGTCAGCGGGACCCTCAAAGTGTCCAGGAAAGGAGGCCAGCTGGACACTCAAAGTGTTGAGGAAAGGAGACCAGCTGGACACTCAAAGTGTCCAGGGAAGGAGGTCAGCAGGACACTCAAAGTATCCAGGAAAGTCGGCCAGCTGGACACTCAAAGTGTCAAAGGAGGTCAGCGGGACCCTCAAAGTGTCCAGGAAAGGAGGCCAGCTGGACACTCAAAGTGTTGAGGAAAGGAGGCCAGCTGGACACTCAAAGTGTCCAGGGAAGGTGGTCAGCTGGACACTCAAAGTGTCAAAGGAGGTCAGCTGGGCACTCAAAGTGTCCAGGAAAGGCGGCCAGCTGACACCCAAAGTGTCCAGGAAAGGCGGCCAGCAGGACACTCAAAGGGTCCAGGAAAAGAGGTCAGCTGAACACTCAAAGGGTCCAGGGAAGGAGGTCAGCTGTCACTCAAAGTGTCCAGGGAATGCGGTCAGCTGGACACTCAATGTGTCCAGGAAAAGAGGTCAGCGGGACACTCGAAGTGTCCAGGAAAGGCGGTCAGTTGAACACTCAAAGTGTGCAGGGAATGAGGTCAGCGGGACACTCAAAGTGTCCAGGAAAGGCGGTCAGTTGAACACTCAAAGTGTCCAGGGAAGGCGGTCAGCGTGACCCTCAAAGTGTCCAGGGAAGGAAGTCTCTCCAGGAAAGGAGGCCAGCTGGACACTCAAAGTGTCCAGGCAAGGAGGTCTGCTGTCACTCAAAGTGTCCAGGGAAGGAGGTCTCTGGACACTCAAAGTGTCCAGGAAAGGAGTCCAGCTGGACACTCAAAGTGTCCAAGGAAGGAGGTCAGCTGGACACTCAAAGTGTCCAGGAAACGAGGCCAGCTGGACACTCAAAGGGGCAGATTTACAAGCCCCTTGCGCCACTTTTGCGTCACTTTTCCCATGTTAAAAATGACGCAAAAGTGGCGCAAGGGGCTTGTAAATCTGCCCCAAAGTGTCCAGGAAAGGAGGTCAGCTGGACACTCAAAGTGTCCAGGAAAGGAGGTCAGCGGGACCCTCAAAGTGTCCAGGGAAGGAGGTCAGCTGGACACTCAAAGTGTCCAGGAAACGAGGCCAGCTGGACACTCAAAGTGTCAAAGGAGGTCAGCGGGACCCTCAAAGTGTCCAGGAAAGGAGACCAACTGGACACTTAAAGTGTTGAGGAAAGGAGACCAGCTGGACACTCAAAGTGTCCAGGGAAGGAGGTCAGCGGGACACTCAAAGTGTCAAAGGAGGTCAGCTGGGCACTCAAAGTGTCCAGAAAAGGCGTCCAGCTGACACCCAAAGTGTCCAGGCAAGGCAGCCAGCATGACACTCAAAGTGTCCAGGAAAAGAGGTCAGCTGAACACTCAAAGGGTCCAGGGAAGGAGGTCAGCTGTCACTCAAAGTGTCCAGGAAAGGCGGTCAGTTGGACACTCAAAGTGTCCAGGGAAGGAGGTCAACTAGAAACTCAAAGTGTCCAGGAAAGGAGGCCAGCTGGACACTCAATGTGTCCAGGAAAGGAGGTCAGCAGGACACTCAAAGTGTCCAGGAAAGGCGGTCAGTTGAACACTCAAAGTGTCCATGGAAGGAGGTGAGCGGGACACTCAAAGTGTCCAGGAAAGGCGGTCAGTTGAACACTCAAAGTGTCCAGGGAAGGCGGTCAGCGGGACCCTCAAAGTGTCCAGGCAAGGAGGTCTGCTGTCACTCAAAGTGTCCAGGGAAGGAGGTCGTCTGGGCACTCAAAGTGTCCAGGGAAGGAGGCCAGCTGGACACTCAAAGTGTCCAAGGAAGGAGGTCAGCTGGACACTCAAAGTGTCAAAGGAGGTCAGCTGGACACTCAAAGTGTCCAGGAAACGAGGATAGCTGGACACTCAAAGTGTCAAAGGAGGTCAGCTGGACACTCAACGTGTCCAAGAAAAGAGGCCAGCTGGACACAGGACAGGAGGTCAGCTGGTCACTCAAAGTGTCCTGGGAAGAAGGTCAGCTGGGCACTCAAAGTTTCAAAGGAGGTCAGCGGGACCCTCAAAGTGTCCAGGGAAGAAGGTCAGCTGGGCACTCAAAGTGTCAAAGGAGGTCAGCGGGACCCTCAAAGTGTCACGGGAAGGAGGTCTCTGGACACTCAAAGTGTCAAAGGAGGTCAGCTGGACACTCAAAGTGTCCAGGGAAGGAGGTCAGCTGGACACTCAAAGTGTCCAAGGAAGGAGGTCAGCTGGACACTCAAAGTGTCAAAGGAGGTCAGCGGGACCCTCAAAGTGTCCAGGAAGGAGGTCTCTGGACACTCAAAGTGTCCAGGGAAGGAGGTCAGCTGGACACTCAAAGTGTCTGGGAAAGGAGGCCAGATGGACACTCAAAGTGTCAAAGAAGGCCAGCTGGACACAGGACAGGAGGTCAGCTGGACACTCAAAGTGTCCAGGAAAGGAGGCCAGATGGACACTCAAAGTGTCAAAGAAGGCCAGCTGGACACAGGAGAGGAGGTCAGGAGGTCAGCTGGACACTCAGTGTCAAAGGAGGTCAGCGGGACCCTCAAAGTGTCCAGGGAAGGAGGTCTCTCCAGGAAATGAGGCCAGCTGGACACTCAAAGTGTCCAGGAAAGGAGGTCAGCAGGACACTCAAAGTGTCCAGGAAAGGAGGTCAGCGGGACACTCAAAGTGTCCAGGAAAGGAGGCCAGCTGGACACTCAAAGTGTCCAGGGAAGGAGGTCAGCTGGACACTCAAAGTGTCAAAGGAGGTCAGTTGGACACTCAAAGTGTCCAGGAAATGAGGCCAGCTGGACACTCAGAGTGTCCAGGAAAGGAGGTCGGCTGGACCCTCAAAGTGTCCAGGGAAGGAGGTCAGCAGGACACTCAAAGTGTCCAGGAAAGTCGGCCAGCTGACACTCAAAGTGTCCAGGAAAAGAGGTCAGCTGAACACTCAAAGGTCCAGGGAAGGAGGTCAGCGGGACACTCAAAGTGTCCAGGAAAGGAGGCCGGCTGGACACTCAATGTGTCTGGGAAAGGAGGTCAGCTGTCACTCAAAGTGTCCAGGAAAGGAGGTCAGCGGGACACTCAAAGTGTCCAGGAAAGGAGGCCAGCTGGACACTCAAAGTGTCAAAGGAGGCCAGCTGGACACAGGACAGGAGGTCAGCTGGACACTCAAAGTGTCCAGGAAAGGAGGTCAGCGGGACACTCAAAGTGTCCAGGGAAGGAGGTCAGCTGGACACTCAAAGTGTCAAAGGAGGTCAGTTGGACACTCAAAGTGTCAAAGGAGGTCAGCGGGACCCTCAAAGTGTCTGGGAAAGGAGGCCGGCTGGACTCTCAAAGTGTCAAAGGAGGCCAGCTGGACACAGGACAGGAGGTCAGCTGGACACTCAAAGTGTCCAGGAAAGAAGGCCAGCTGGACACTCAATGTGTCTGGGAAAGGAGGTCAGCTGTCACTCAAAGTGTCCAGGGAAGGCGGTCAGCTGGACACTCAGAGTGTCCAGGAAAGGAGGTCAGCTAGAAACTCAAAGTGTCCAGGAAATGAGGCCAGCTGGACACTCAGAGTGTCCAGGAAAGGAGGTCGGCTGGACCCTCAAAGTGTCCAGGGAAGGAGGTCAGCAGGACACTCAAAGTGTCCAGGAAAGTCGGCCAGCTGACACTCAAAGTGTCCAGGGAAGGTGGTCAGCTGGACACTCAAAGTGTCCAGGGAAGGAGGTCAGCTAGAAACTCAAAGTGTCCAGGAAAGGAGGCCGGCTGGACTCTCAAAGTGTCAAAGGAGGCCAGCTGGACACAGGACAGGAGGTCAGCTGGACACTCAAAGTGTCCAGGAAAGAAGGCCAGCTGGACACTCAATGTGTCTGGGAAAGGAGGTCAGCTGTCACTCAAAGTGTCCAGGAAAGGAGGTCAGCAGGACACTCAAAGTGTCCAGGAAAAGAGGTCAGCGGTACACTCAAAGTGTCCAGGAAAGGAGGTCAGCGGGACACTCAAAGTGTCCAGGAAAGGAGGCCAGCTGGACACTCAAAGTGTCCAGGGAAGGAGGTCAGCTGGACACTCAAAGTGTCAAAGGAGGTCAGTTGGACACTCAAAGTGTCAAAGGAGGTCAGCGGGACCCTCAAAGTGTCTGGGAAAGGAGGCCAGCTGGACTCTCAAAGTGTCAAAGGAGGCCAGCTGGACACAGGACAGGAGGTCAGCTGGACACTCAAAGTGTCCAGGAAAGAAGGCCAGCTGGACACTCAATGTGTCTGGGAAAGGAGGTCAGCTGTCACTCAAAGTGTCCAGGAAAGGAGGTCAGCAGGGCACTCAAAGTGTCCAGGAAAAGAGGTCAGCGGTACACTCAAAGTGTCCAGGGAAGGAGGTCAGCTGGACACTCAAAGTGTCAAAGGAGGTCAGTTGGACCCTCAAAGTGTCCAGGAAAGGAGGCCAGCTGGACACTCAAAGTGTTGAGGAAAGGAGACCAGCTGGACACTCAAAGTGTCCAGGGAAGGAGGCCAGCTGGACACTCAAAGTGTCAAAGGAGGTCAGCGGGACCCTCAAAGTGTCCAGGAAAGGAGGCCAGCTGGACACTCAAAGTGTTGAGGAAAGGAGACCAGCTGGACACTCAAAGTGTCCAGGGAAGGAGGTCAGCAGGACACTCAAAGTATCCAGGAAAGTCGGCCAGCTGGACACTCAAAGTGTCAAAGGAGGTCAGCGGGACCCTCAAAGTGTCCAGGAAAGGAGGCCAGCTGGACACTCAAAGTGTTGAGGAAAGGAGGCCAGCTGGACACTCAAAGTGTCCAGGGAAGGTGGTCAGCTGGACACTCAAAGTGTCCAGGGAAGGAGGTCAGCTAGAAACTCAAAGTGTCCAGGAAAGAAGGCCAGCTGGACACTCAATGTGTCTGGGAAAGGAGGTCAGCTGTCACTCAAAGTGTCCAGGAAAGGAGGTCAGCTGGACACTCAAAGTGTCAAAGGAGGTCAGCTGGGCACTCAAAGTGTCCAGGAAAGGCGGCCAGCTGACACCCAAAGTGTCCAGGAAAGGCGGCCAGCAGGACACTCAAAGGGTCCAGGAAAAGAGGTCAGCTGAACACTCAAAGGGTCCAGGGAAGGAGGTCAGCTGTCACTCAAAGTGTCCAGGGAATGCGGTCAGCTGGACACTCAATGTGTCCAGGAAAAGAGGTCAGCGGGACACTCGAAGTGTCCAGGAAAGGCGGTCAGTTGAACACTCAAAGTGTGCAGGGAATGAGGTCAGCGGGACACTCAAAGTGTCCAGGAAAGGCGGTCAGTTGAACACTCAAAGTGTCCAGGGAAGGCGGTCAGCGTGACCCTCAAAGTGTCCAGGGAAGGAAGTCTCTCCAGGAAAGGAGGCCAGCTGGACACTCAAAGTGTCCAGGCAAGGAGGTCTGCTGTCACTCAAAGTGTCCAGGAAAGGAGTCCAGCTGGACACTCAAAGTGTCCAAGGAAGGAGGTCAGCTGGACACTCAAAGTGTCCAGGAAACGAGGCCAGCTGGACACTCAAAGGGGCAGATTTACAAGCCCTTGCGCCACTTTTGCGTCACTTTTCCCATGTTAAAAATGACGCAAAGTGGGCGCAAGGGGCTTGTAAATCTGCCCCAAAGTGTCCAGGAAAGGAGGTCAGCTGGACACTCAAAGTGTCCAGGAAAGGAGGTCAGCGGGACCCTCAAAGTGTCCAGGGAAGGAGGTCAGCTGGACACTCAAAGTGTCCAGGAAACGAGGCCAGCTGGACACTCAAAGTGTCAAAGGAGGTCAGCGGGACCCTCAAAGTGTCCAGGAAAGGAGACCAACTGGACACTTAAAGTGTTGAGGAAAGGAGACCAGCTGGACACTCAAAGTGTCCAGGGAAGGAGGTCAGCGGGACACTCAAAGTGTCAAAGGAGGTCAGCTGGGCACTCAAAGTGTCCAGAAAAGGCGTCCAGCTGACACCCAAAGTGTCCAGGAAAGGCAGCCAGCAGGACACTCAAAGTGTCCAGGAAAAGAGGTCAGCTGAACACTCAAAGGGTCCAGGGAAGGAGGTCAGCGGGACACTCAAAGTGTCCAGGAAAAGAGGTCAGCTGAACACTAAAAGGGTCCAGGGAAGGAGGTCAGCTAGAAACTCAAAGTGTCCAGGAAAGGAGGCCAGCTGGACACTCAATGTGTCCAGGAAAGGAGGTCAGCAGGACACTCAAAGTGTCCAGGAAAAGAGGTCAGCGGGACACTCAAAGTGTCCAGGAAAGGCGGTCAGTTGAACACTCAAAGTGTCCAGGGAAGGCGGTCAGCGGGACCCTCAAAGTGTCCAGGGAAGGAGGTCTCTCCAGGAAAGGAGGCCAGCTGGACACTCAAAGTGTCCAGGCAAGGAGGTCTGCTGTCACTCAAAGTGTCCAGGGAAGGAGGTCGTCTGGGCACTCAAAGTGTCAAAGGAGGTCAGCTGGACACTCAAAGTGTCCAGGCAAGGAGGCCAGCTGGACACTCAAAGTGTCCAGGGAAGGAGGTCAGCTGGAAACTCAAAGTGTCCAAGGAAGGAGGTCAGCTGGACACTCAAAGTGTCAAAGGAGGTCAGCTGGACACTCAAAGTGTCCAGGAAACGAGGATAGCTGGACACTCAAAGTGTCAAAGGAGGTCAGCTGGACACTCAAAGTGTCAAAGGAGGTCAGCTGGACACTCAATGTGTCCAAGAAGGCCAGCTGGACACAGGACAGGAGGTCAGCTGGACACTCAAAGTGTCCCGGGAAGAAGGTCAGCTGGGCACTCAAAGTTTCAAAGGAGGTCAGCGGGACCCTCAAAGTGTCCAGGGAAGAAGGTCAGCTGGGCACTCAAAGTGTCAAAGGAGGTCAGCGGGACCCGCAAAGTGTCCAGGGAAGGAGGTCTCTGGACACTCAAAGTGTCAAAGGAGGTCAGCTGGACACTCAAAGTGTCCAGGGAAGGAGGTCAACTGTCACACAAAGTGTCCAGGGAAGGAGGTCATCTGGGCACTCAAAGTGTCAAAGGAGGTCAGCTGGACACTCAAAGTGTCCAGGGAAGGAGGTCAGCTGGACTCTCAAAGTGTCCAAGGAAGGAGATCAGCTGGACACTCAAAGTGTCAAAGGAGGTCAGCTGGACACTCAAAGTGTCCAGGAAATGAGGCAAGCTGGACACTCAAAGTGTCAAAGGAGGTCAGCTGGACACTCAAAGTGTCCAGGAAAGGAGGCCAGATGGACACTCAAAGTGTCAAAGAAGGCCAGCTGGACAAAGGAGAGGAGGTCAGGAGGTCAGCTGGACACTCAAAGTGTCAAAGGAGGTCAGCGGGACCCTCAAAGTGTCCAGGGAACGAGGTCTCTGGACACTCAAAGTGTCCAGGGAAGGAGGTCAGCTGGACACTCAAAGTGTCTGGGAAAGGAGGCCGGCTGGACTCTCAAAGTGTCAAAGGAGGCCAGCTGGACACAGGACAGGAGGTCAGCGGGACACTCAAAGTGTCCAGGAAAGGAGGTCAGCGGGACACTCAAAGTGTCCAAAGTGTCCAGGGGTGCATCGGACAACACACGAAGATCCAAGAACGGACAAGGGCTGAGACAAGCGAGGGCGATGCTGTCAGCCAAAAACTTCTCACAGCAAAGCCCGACCCGCCCGCGAGTCGGAGGGGTCCAGATGGGATGTGACATCACACCACACAACACACAGCTGAACAAAGCCACAAGAAAAGAAACAGAGTTTTTAATGACCCCGAGAGGCCGTAAAACCCAGGCCTGGCTCTGAGGACGCTGCAGCACGTGCTCGCTCGCGCAGCTGTGGGGTCAGAGGAATTTTAGGCGGGAAGATGGCAGAGGGTTCACAGAGGGAGGTCGGGACGGGACGTTATTAGCAGAAGCTCCAAGGCACGGCTCTAGGGACTGGATCCGTGTCTCAGGGAAGGATGGATGCTGCCATGAGGCTGGCAGGGCCGGGTAATTGGGGGGCTAACACCGAGCTCAGAGACGGCACATGCGCAGCCGAGCTCAGGGACAGCTCTCTCCTGGGTAACAGCATCCATGCCCCCTGGGTGTCCTGGGGCTCAGAGCCCGCCCTGGCACTCTCGCCTGTGAAGCTCGGAGACAGCTCTCTCCTCTGTAACACCCAGACTTAGAGACAGTACCCACGCCCTGTATACTGGAGCTCACAGCCCCACGTCCCCTGTGTGTTTACTCAGAGCCCCACTCCCCCTGGGTGTACTGGAGCTCGGAGCCCCACGCCCTGTGTGTACTGGAGCTCAGAGCCCCACGCCCTGTGTGTACTGGAGCTCAGAGCCCCACGCCCTGTGTGTACTGGAGCTCAGAGCCCCACTCCCCCTGTGTGTACTGGAGCTCAGAGCCCAATGCCCTGTTTGTACTGGAGCTCAGAGCCCCACGCTCCTGTGTGTACTGGAGCTCAGAGCCCCACTCCCCCTGTGTGTACTGGAGCTCAGAGCTCAACGCCCTGTGTGTACTGGAGCTCAGAGCCCCACGCCCTGTGTGTACTGGAGCTCAGAGCCCCATGCCCTGTGTGTACTGGAGCTCAGAGCCCCACGCCCTGTGTGTACTGGAGCTCAGAGCCCGCCCTGGCACTCTCGCCTGTGAAGCTCGGAGACAGCTCTCTCCTCTGTAACACCCAGACTTAAAGACAGCACCCACGCCCTGTGTGTCCTGGAGCTCAGAGCCCCACGCCCCCTGTGTGTACTGGAGCTCAGAGCCCCACGCCCCCTGTGTGTACTGGAGCTCGGAGCCCCACGCCCTGTGTACTGGAGCTCAGAGCCCCACGCCCTGCGTGTACTCAGAGCCCCACTGCCCCTGTGTGTACTGGAGCTCAGAGCCCCACGCCCCCTGTGTGTACTGGCGCTCAGAGCCCCACGCCCTGTGTGTACTGGCGCCTCAGAGCCCCACTCCCCTGTGTGTACTGGAGCTCAGAGCCCCACGCCCCTAGGTGTACTGGAGCTCAGAGCCCCACGCCCTGTGTGTACTGGAGCTCAGAGCCCCACTCCCCTGTGTGTACTGGAGCTCAGAGCCCCACTCCCCTGTGTGTACTGGAGCTCATAGCCCCATGCCCTGTGTGTACTGGAGCTCAGAGCCCCATGCTCCTGTGTGTACTGGAGCTCAGAGCCCCACGCCCTGTGTGTACTGGAGCTCAGAGCCCCATGCCCCCTGTGTGTACTGGAGCTCAGAGCCCCGTGCCCCCTGTGTGTACTGGAGCTCAGAGCCCCACTCCCCTGTGTGTACTGGAGCTCAGAGCCCCACTCCCCCTGTGTGTACTGGAGCTCGGAGCCCCACGCCCTGTGTGTACTGGAGCTCAGAGCCCCACGCCCTGTGTGTACTGGAGCTCAGAGCCCCTCTCCCCCTGTGTGTACTGGAGCTCAGAGCCCCACACCTTGTGTGTACTGGAGCTCAGAGCCCCACACCTTGTGTGTACTGGAGCTCAGAGCCCCACTCCCCCTGTGTGTACTGGAGCTCAGAGACCCACGCCCTGTGTGTACTGGAGCTCAGAGTCCCACGCTCCTGTGTGTACTGGAGTTCAGAGCCCCACTCCCCCTGTGTGTACTGGAGCTCTGAGCCCCACACCCTGTGTGTACTGGAGCTCAAAGCCCCACGCTCCTGTGTCTACTGGGGCTCAGAGCCCCACGCCCTGTGTGTACTGGCGCTCAGAGCCCCACGCCCTGAGTGTACTGGAGCTCAGAGCTCCACTCCCCCTGTGTGTACTGGAGCTCAGAGCCCCACGCCCTGTGTGTACTGGAGCTCAGAGCCCCACTCCCCCTGTGTGTACTGGAGCTCAGAGCCCCACTCCCCCTGTGTGTACTGGAGTTCAGAGCCCCACTCCCTGTGTGTACTGGAGCTCAGAGCCCCACGCCCTGTGTGTAGTGGAGCTCAGAGCCCCACTCAACCTGTGTGTACTGGAGCTCAGAGCCCCACACCCTGCATGTACTGGAGCTCAGAGCCCCACGCCCTTTGTGTACTGGAGCTCAGAGCCCCACTCCCCCTGTGTGTACTGGAGCTCAGAGCCCCAGGCCCTGTGTGTACTGGAGCTCAGAGCCCCACTCCCCTGTGTGTACTGGAGCTCAGAGCCCCACTCCCCTGTGTGTACTGGAGCTCAGAGCCCCACTCCCCTGTGTGTACTGGAGCTCAGAGCCCCACGCCCTGTGTGTACTGGAGCTCAGAGCCCCACGCCCTGTGTGTACTGGAGCTCAGAGCCCCACTCCCCCTGTGTGTACTGGAGCTCAGAGTCCACCCTGGCCTGGCACTCTCCTATGAATCCCTGAGACCAGAAACGCCTCTCTCCTACGTAACACCTCGGCTTAGAGACATCGCCCACGCCCTGTGTGTACTGGAGCTCAGAGCCCCACTCCCCCTGTGTGTCCTGGAGCTCAGAGCCCTAGGCCCTGGGTGTACTGGAGCTCAGACCCCCATGTCCTGTGTGTACTGGAGCTCAGAACCCCACTCCCCCTGTGTGTACTGGAGCTCAGAGTCCACCCTGGCCTGGCACTCTCCTATGAATCCCTGAGACCAGAAACGGCTCTCTCCTATGTAACACCTCGGCTTAGAGACATCGCCCACGCCCTGTGTGTACTGGAGCTCTGAGCCCACACTGGGACTCTCCTATGAAACCTGAGGCCTGAGACAGCCCTCTCCTGTGTAACGCCCTGGCTTAGAGACAGCACTCACGCCATGTGTGTACAGGAGCTCAGAGCCCGCCCGGGCACTCTCGCCTGTGAATCTCGGAGACAGCTCTCTCCTCTGTAACACCCAGACTTAGAGACAGTACCCACGCCCTGTGTGTACTGGAGCTCAGAGCCCCACGCCCCCTGTGTGTTTACTCAGAGCCCCTCTCCCCCTGGGTGTACTGGAGCTCAGAGCCCCACGCCCTATGTGTACTGGAGCTCGGAGCCCCACGCCCTGTGTGTACTGGAGCTCGGAGCCCCACGCCCTGTGTGTACTGGAGCTCAGAGCCCCACTCCCCCTGTGTGTACTGGAGCTCAGAGCCCCATGCCCTGTGTGTACTGGAGCTCAGAGCCCCACGCTCCTGTGTGTACTGGAGCTCAGAGCCCCACTCCCCCTGTGTGTACTGGAGCTCAGAGCCCAACGCCCTGTGTGTACTGGAACTCAGAGCCCCACGCCCTGTGTGTACTGGAGCTCAGAGCCCCACGCCCTGTGTGTACTGGAGCTCAGAGCCCAACGCCCTGGGTGTACTGGAGCTCAGAGCCCGCCCTGGCACTCTCGCCTGTGAAGCTCGGAGACAGCTCTCTCCTCTGTAACACCCAGACTTAAAGACAGCACCCACGCCCTGTGTGTACTGGAGCGCAGAGCCCCACGCCCCCTGTGTGTACTGGAGCTCAGAGCACCTCGCCCCCTGTGTGTCCTGGAGCTCGGAGCCCCACGCCCTGTGTACTGGAGCTCAGAGCCCCACGCCCCCTGCGTGTACTCAGAGCCCCACTCCCCCTGTGTGTACTGGAGCTCAGAGCCCCACGCCCCCTGTGTGTACTGGCGCTCAGAGCCCCACGCCCCCTGTGTGTACTGGCGCTCAGAGCCCCACACCCCCTGTGTGTACTGGAGCTCAGAGCCCCACGCCCCCTAGGTGTACTGGAGCTCAGAGCCCCACGCCCTCTGTGTACTGGAGCTCAGAGCCCCACTCCCCTGTGTGTACTGGAGCTCAGAGCCCCACTCCCCTGTGTGTACTGGAGCTCATAGCCACACGGCCTGTGTGTACTGGAGCTCAGAGCCCCATGCTCCTGTGTGTACTGGAGCTCAGGAGCCCCACGCCCTGTGTGTACTGGAGCTCAGAGCCCCATGCCCCCTGTGTGTACTGGAGCTCAGAGCCCCATGCCCCCTGTGTGTACTGGAGCTCAGAGCCCCACTCCCCTGTGTGTACTGGAGCTCAGAGCCCCACTCCCCCTGTGTGTGCCGGAGCTCAGAGCCCCACTCCCCTGTGTGTACCGGAGCTCAGAGCCCCACTCTCTGTGGGTACTGGAGCCTCAGAGCCCCATGCCCTGTGTGTACTGGAGCTCAGAGCCCCACTCCCCCTGTGTGTACTGGAGCTCAGAGCCCCACGCCCTATGTGTACTGGAGCTCAGAGCCGCATGCCCTGTGTGTACTGGAGCTCAGAGCCCCACTCCCCCTGTGTGTACTGGAGCTCAGAGCCCAACGCCCTGTGTGTACTGGAGCTCAGAGCCCCATGCCCTGTGTGTACTGGAGCTCAGAGCCCCACGCTCCTGTGTGTACTGGAGCTCAGAGCCCCACGCTCCTGTGTGTACTGGAGCTCAGAGCCCCACTCCCCCTGTGTGTACTGGAGCTCAGAGCCCAACGCCCTGTGTGTACTGGAACTCAGAGCCCCACGCCCTGTGTGTACTGGAGCTCAGAGCCCCACGCCCTGTGTGTACTGGAGCTCAGAGCCCAACGCCCTGGGTGTACTGGAGCTCAGAGCCCGCCCTGGCACTCTCGCCTGTGAAGCTCGGAGACAGCTCTCTCCTCTGTAACACCCAGACTTAAAGACAGCACCCACGCCCTGTGTGTACTGGAGCTCAGAGCCCCACGCCCCCTGTGTGTACTGGAGCTCAGAGCCCCTCGCCCCCTGTGTGTACTGGAGCTCGGAGCCCCACGCCCTGTGTACTGGAGCTCAGAGCCCCACGCCCCTGCGTGTACTCAGAGCCCCACTCCCCTGTGTGTACTGGAGCTCAGAGCCCCACGCCCCTGTGTGTACTGGCGCTCAGAGCCCCACGCCCCCTGTGTGTACTGGCGCTCAGAGCCCCACTCCCCCTGTGTGTACTGGAGCTCAGAGCCCCACGCCCCCTAGGTGTACTGGAGCTCAGAGCCCCACGCCCTGTGTGTACTGGAGCTCAGAGCCCCACTCCCCCTGTGTGTACTGGAGCTCAGAGCCCCACTCCCCCTGTGTGTACTGGAGCTCATAGCCACACACCCTGTGTGTACTGGAGCTCAGAGCCCCATGCTCCTGTGTGTACTGGAGCTCAGAGCCCCACGCCCTGTGTGTACTGGAGCTCAGAGCCCCATGCCCCCTGTGTGTACTGGAGCTCAGAGCCCCATGCCCCCTGTGTGTACTGGAGCTCAGAGCCCCACTCCCCCTGTGTGTACTGGAGCTCAGAGCCCCACTCCCCCTGTGTGTACCGGAGCTCAGAGCCCCACTCCCCTGTGTGTACCGGAGCTCAGAGCCCCACTCTCTGTGGGTACTGGAGCTCAGAGCCCCATGCCCTGTGTGTACTGGAGCTCAGAGCCCCACTCCCCCTGTGTGTACTGGAGCTCAGAGCCCCACGCCCTATGTGTACTGGAGCTCAGAGCCGCATGCCCTGTGTGTACTGGAGCTCAGAGCCCCACTCCCCCTGTGTGTACTGGAGCTCAGAGCCCAACGCCCTGTGTGTACTGGAGCTCAGAGCCCCACGCCCTGTGTGTACTGGAGCTCAGAGCCCCACGCCCTGTGTGTACTGGAGCTCAGAGCCCCTCTCCCCTGTGTGTACTGGAGCTCAGAGCCCCACACCTTGTGTGTACTGGAGCTCAGAGCCCCACTCCCCTGTGTGTACTGGAGCTCACAGACCCACGCCCTGTGTGTACTGGAGCTCAGAGTCCCACGCTCCTGTGTGTACTGGAGTTCAGAGCCCCACTCCCCCTGTGTACTGGAGCTCTGAGCCCCACAACCTGTGTGTATTGGAGCTCAAAGCCCCACGCTCCTGTGTCTACTGGGGCTCAGAGCCCCACGCCCTGTGTGTACTGGCGCTCAGAGCCCCACGCCCTGAGTGTACTGGAGCTCAGAGCTCCACTCCCCCTGTGTGTACTGGAGCTCAGAGCCCCACGCCCTGTGTGTACTGGAGCTCAGAGCCCCACTCCCCCTGTGTGTACTGGAGCTCAGAGCCCCACTCCCCCTGTGTGTACTGGAGCTCAGAGCCCCACTCCCTGTGTGTACTGGAGCTCAGAGCCCCACGCCCTGTGTGTAGTGGAGCTCAGAGCCCCACTCAACCTGTGTGTACTGGAGCTCAGAGCCCCACACCCTGCATGTACTGGAGCTCAGAGCCCCACGCCCTGTGTGTACTGGAGCTCAGAGCCCCACTCCCCCTGTGTGTACTGGAGCTCAGAGTCCACCCCGCCTGGCACTCTCCTATGAATCCCTGAGACCAGAAACGGCTCTCTCCTACATAACACCTCGGCTTAGAGACATCGCCCATGCCCTGTGTGTACTGGAGCTCAGAGCCCCACTCCCCCTGTGTGTACTGGAGCTCAGAGCCCCAGGCCCTGTGTGTACTGGAGCTCAGAGCCCCACTCCCCTGTGTGTACTGGAGCTCAGAGGCCCACTCCCCTGTTTGTACTGGGAGCTCAGAGCCCCACTCCCCTGTGTGTACTGGAGCTCAGAGCCCCACGCCCTGTGTGTACTGGAGCTCAGAACCCCACGCCCTGTGTGTACTGGAGCTCAGAGCCCCACTCCCCTGTGTGTACTGGAGCTCAGGAGTCCACCCTGGCCTGGCACTCTCCTATGAATCCCTGAGACCAGAAACGGCTCACTCCTACGTAACACCTCGGCTTAGAGACATCGCCCACGCCCTGTGTGTACTGGAGCTCAGAGCCCCACTCCCCCTGTGTGTCCTGGAGCTCAGAGCCCTAGGCCCTGGGTGTACTGGAGCTCAGAGCCCCACTTCCCCTGTGTGTACTGGAGCTCAGAGCCCCACGCCCTGTGTGTACTGGAGCTCAGAGCCCCACTCCCCCTGTGTGTACTGGAGCTCAGAGCCCAACTCCCCCTGTGTGTACTGGAACTCAGAGCCCCACGCCCTGTGTGTACTGGAGCTCAGAGCCCCACGCCCTGTGTGTACTGGAGCTCAGAGCCCCACTCCCGCTGTGTGTACTGGAGCTCAGAGCCCCACTCCCCCTGTGTGTACTGGAGCTCAGAGCCCCACGCCCTGTGTGTACTGGAGCTCAGAGCCCCACTCCCCCTGTGTGTACGGGAGCTCAGAGTCCACCCTGGCCTGGCACTCTCCTATGAATCCCTGAGACCAGAAACGGCTCTCTCCTATGTAACACCTCGGCTTAGAGACATCGCCCACGCCCTGTGTGTACTGGAGCTCAGAGCCCCACTCCCCCTGTGTGTACTGGAGCTCAGAGCCCCCCTCCCCTTGTGTACTGGAGCTCAGAGCCCCACACCCTGTGTGTACTGGTGCTCAGAGCCCCACGCCCTGTGTGTACTGGAGCTCAGAGCCCCACTCCCCCTGTGTGTACTGGAGCTCAGAGCCCCCCTCCCCTGTGTGTACTGGAGCTCAGAGCCCCACACCCTGTGTGTACTGGTGCTCAGAGCCCCACGCCCTGTGTGTACTGGAGCTCAGAGCCCCACTCCCCCTGTGTGTACTGGAGCTCAGAGTCCACCCTGGCCTGGCACTCTCCTATGAATCCCTGAGACCAGAAACGCCTCTCTCCTACGTAACACCTCGGCTTAGAGACATCGCCCACGCCCTGTGCGTACTGGAGCTCAGAGCCCACACTGGGACTCTCCTATGAAACCTGAGGCCTGAGACAGCCCTCTCCTGTGTAACGCCCTGGCTTAGAGACATCACCCATGCCCTGTGTGTACAGGAGCTCAGAGCCCGCCCGGGCACTCTCTCCTATGAAAGAAACCCTGAGCTCAGAGACAGCTCTCTCCTGTGTACACCTTGGGAGTAGAGCCAGCTACCTTCTTGATCACCCGTTTCCTTTCCAGCTTTTCAGTTTATTCTCTACTTGAGGACAGACGTGTAGTGACACATGACCAGGGCTCGAGTCGGGGTACCACGCGGGTGGACTGCGTCCCCCCACTTATTTTACCGGGAGCTCGATAACTGGAGCAAATGGAGCCACACATTCACTCTCTGGCCTCTCTGGGGCGAGATCAGAGCTCATTCAGAACGCTGTTCACGCGCTGGCTTCTCTGATGCAATCGCATCTAAGGGGTGAGCGAGGGGAGGCAATGAGTCTGATGGTGCAAGCCACCTTTCGTGACGTCACTTCCTGTCGTGAAGTCAGCGTCCCCCCACTTCTTTTTTTAGGACTTGTGCCCTGCACATGACGGTACCTGAGAGCTGCTGGCCTAACTGTTTGAGAACAGTGGTGAATGTGCTGGCCTCATCTTCAAGTAGTTCTGGCCTGAAAACACGTCTTCATTCATGGAGGAAGTCAACAACATTACAAAGTGATTTACATGCGGTGTTTCAGCGGTGAGGTAGTTGATCAGGGTTCCTTTGCAACACTATTTAATGGAGAACTTGGTTGTGACGTCACCACGCATTACTCCTCATCCCCTCGATGCTGTCTACCTGCGCCGTGATGACCGTGGGTGATTGATTTTTTTATCACTATGTGTATGAGGCTCGATTGAGTCTGAGCGGTGCGTGAGTGCGACAACTCATGAGGCCGTCCAGTGTAGGGGTGGGCGGAATTTGCGTAGTCGCGCCACGCAAAGCTCCGCGAAACGGTAAAAAATCTCCGCGAGCATGCAAAAGTTCCGCGAACACGCGGAATTGCTTGTTCCGCCCGTTCGCGATGCTTATTTCCTGTTCGCGAATGCTGTTTGCGTGCTCGGGGAGAAATATCTCGCGAACATGCATTTTGAAAGCGCGAACAAGCAAAAAATTCCACGAAGTCCCGGATCGCGGAATTTTTGGTAATTCCGCGTTCTCCGCGGAACGCGAAATTACCCAAATTCCGCAAATTCCGCGAGCGGAACAGAATTTACCGCCCAGGCCTAGTCAGGATGGCCCCAGGATTCTTACCTCACACAGGATTAAACATTTCAGCATAGAAGACTTGAAACCTTAGATGATCTGTGCGTGCCGGCATTCACTGGCACCGAGGATGGCCAGAATAAGGTTTGCACCTTCTTCTGGCCATCCTCAGTGCCAGTGCATGCCAGTTCGCCCAGTCTGGTGCAAACATTATTTAAGGATTCGCTCTCCTGCTGCTGGGTCTGGCACTGGCCAAAACACTCACTGTCGGGATTAATTTGAGGATTGAAGCGGTCTTCTGGCGCTGCCACTCCCTTATTATAGTCACCATCACCATTCTTAGCGGGATTAATGCAGAATATAGTCCCTTACCTGTTGGCTGCCCGTGGTCCACGAAGGGGACCCTCATAAGAGGGCGGCCGCCTTAGTGCCACATGAGGGCACACGAGACAGTCCAGCGTTGTGGGACCACCTAGGGGTCCGCGCGCAGCGTCACTTCCGGTAGGGGGTGGGCGGGGGATGAGGTATAAGTGCCTCTCCCCGCCCACCTGGCGGCCTCTTTGCCGCTGCCCTTGATGCCGTTTTCAGGCCGCTTCTCTGCTGGCCTTCCTGCACGCCGTCGTCTCGCCGTTGTTTGGTCGCGTCTCGTTCACGGGAAGGGCAGGAGTTGGTGGTGAGTGGCCGGTGCCCCCCGCCCCTTTTGTTGTTGTCCTCTGCCTCGTGCGAGTCACCCGCAGCCCAGCCACAGATGCAGCTGCTGCACAAGGCCGCGAATGGGCTGCACTGTGGCTCGGGGCAGGGACAACGGGGTGGGGTGGTCTACCGCATATCTGACACCCTAATGTTGATACCCCAGTTGTCGGCTAGAACCAGGTGCTGGAACGCATGCGTGGTCCCGGGCGGTGCTGTGGGGCACAATGATTGCCCGGTCTGCCCTAGGGCGGGCCGCGCGCTTGGTCCTGAGGGAGCACGGACGTGCTGCACTTACCCGGGGGGTGGCGCAGCCTTCAGCTCCTGGCTGTGGATTCTGGGCAGCGGGGGCGGCACAGCGACGCGTTTCAAGGATTGGCTCTGGCTAATGGGGGCGGCTGTCGGGAATGTGGCACCGCTCGTGGCCAGCCGCTGCTCTGAGCTGTTTGGGGGGCACTGTGGTTGGAGTCACCGTGTGAGGGTCCTGAGCCCGATCCTCACGTAGGGCATTTATTATCCCCAGAGTGCAAAGTGTTCGTCGCGAGCGTAGTTAAGCAGGGGGTACCGCTGCGTCTGCCCAGGGCACTCCGGCAGCGTTTCAGGAGCTGCGCGTTCCTTAGCGCAACGAGCCTTAAGGCGCCGCGGTGACGGTTCTGGCGCGCGTAGGCTCTCGTTTGGGCTGGGTGGAGCGGCGGAGCTCGTCCTTTGCCAGCCGGGCTGAGGGGGGGTGAACTAAGTGTTGGCCCACTATTGCGTTGTACCAGCCCGAGGGGAGGCGCGGCTTAGGGCATCGGCCGGATTGAAGAGGGGGACTTCAAGAATTGCAGGACCGGTCGGAGCCTCTCCCGGGCCCTGGTCATGGCTGAACTCGCCCTAGATAGTGGTGACAATGCTGGGGAAACCCGGAAGAAGCGACTGGGTGCGTGGCGTTGGACACATACTGCAGGTCAGGCGTGAGGGGGCCAAAGGAGGGGCCGGGCCCTCTCGCTTTGCTTTGGTCATGCCGGGGCACCGCCTCAGCAGCCCGATAAGACGGCGGCAGCGCAAATGATTAATTGTCACACTATGTCGCACCCGCCATGGGTCTGCACGCAGGGGCCGCAAGCGGGTTCTTAGGAAATGTATTCGGGATCTGCGCAACTGTGCAAGGGTGGCTTGGTATGCGATTCTGGAAGGTGTGATATGACGGGTGCGGACATTTTATACAGTGTGGCTGAGCTAAACATCTCGGGCACAGTTTTTCTGCTACTTGCATCAGGGGTTGATATTACTGGTAGAGCAGTGCTTGGCCCCAACCTGCTTAGTAATATAGGAAAATACGAATTTAATTTGATCGTATTTTCTATGTGATTTACATTTGCAAATTGTTTCTGTTCACATGGTGGCTATATGGTCACGGCAGCAGTTAGGCATCGGCAAATCTTGAAGGGCGTGGTGATGTAGCTCAGTGGTAGGGGGCATCCTTTGCATTTGTTGGGCCCCGGGTTCAATCCTCAGCATCTCCAGGCTTCCTTGCCATGCCGCCAGTGCGGTCCAAACGGCGGAGGAGGGGGGCCTCAGGTTGCCAGGCGGTAGTTTGCGGCGGTGAGTCTGGACCTTTGGCGGCTGTTACACATGCCTCTGGTCACACCGCCTCTTGGACATGCTGTCCTCGCGTCACGGCGCATTCTTGTACCTGCAGGCAGCGTCGGTGTTCATGCGGTGGAACAAATTTCCTGCCACTAGCTCTGCTCAGAGGCAGGTTTCTTTAGGCCAGTCACAGCAAAGGTTTTGCCTCACTGTGACAGCGGTACGATCCGCGGGATAGTTTATGGCTTTATTTCGGGCTGCAGGGCAGAGGAAAGGGCTTTGCTGTGTACAAGCTAACAAGTGACCCGGTGAGAGTGTGACCGCAGCCTGACGAACAAAACGGCACAAACTTTCTATAGAGCGAAGTCTGCCAACTTCCCCAGGGAGGTCCTCGCGTTGGACCCTGGAGGAGCGACGGCGCCCCGTTAGTCCTACGGGCGGTTGTGGACCTGAGCAACCGGGGGTTGCCTGGAACGCTCCGCCCCTTCAAGGGCGTGAGTAAGGGGGTGGACTGGCGGTCCACCGGTGGGAGGGGTTAGCCCCTCCCCCAAAATTAGTAAGCACCGATTGGCGACGGCCATGGTGTAATTTGGCTCATCAGGTGGGCAGGCGGCGGAGGGGTTGCCTGCCCTTGGATCGTCCGTAAGATAACCCACCATGTTGGCATATTTGGTATGCAAATAAACCTGCAACAATTTTCTCCACAAACAAGGTGTCGTGTGGTTTATTTCCTAATAATATTGCTGTATGTGGGATGGGGAGTGTTGCTGATATTGGCACTAAGCGTAATGTAAAACTAGTGACTGGTCACACTGCCGTCACTAGCGACACAAGCTGCTGAGTGGTGAGAGGGGGCCTGGAGCTTCAAGGTCGCCATTGTTCTGTTCTAAATTCAGAGCAGATTATTGTCAGCCCCCTCCTACGTCCACACCCTCTTTCATTGCTCCCGCACAGCCATGCCCGGCTGCTGGGGTGCGTGTTGTACGTACGCAGTGTCTCGTATCTTGCATCAGACAGCAGCACTACTTGTAGGTGCATAGTTACAAACTGCATTTTGTAGTACATTTAGTAATACTACTGTAGTACTACTAGCAAACTACAAAATGCTATTTACAAAACTACGTGCAAAGGTTACTCCTTTTATGTGCGGAGATCTCCCCACACGTTTGCATATGTTTTAGTAGCAAATGTGTGAGGAAATTGGGAAGTGGCTGGAAAATGGGGAATACTTACTACTAAAAAAGAGGGGTTAAAGGAGGATAAAGGTGGGGTTTAGGGAGGCTTAAGGAGGGACAAGCACCCACCCACAAAAGAGTACACTCACTGCTATTCACAAGCCTGCTTTTTATAGTTACTACAGCCAAAAGGACCCAAAACAATAGTAAATGTACTCCAGCACAGAGCTGGAGTAGGTTCAGCACCACACATGGCCAATCACTGGTATTTCAACATCCTCCCATAGAAAATAATGGAGATAGGGGCTTTAATTAAAATGCCATACATAATACATAATCATTTTTCTTCACTTTGGGTCTGGACTTTTTAAAATTTGCACTTCATAAAAATATTTTTTTATTTAATATATTCAAAATAATCGCATTTTTAATTTAAAATTGTAATTAATTCTGTAACTTTTTTATATTGTTCTAAACGTAAAATAAATATAAAACATTAGCATTCATATTTAACATACAAATATGTTGTTGAAGTTTAATAAAGTTAAATAAATGTAATTTCCATAATCTTTACCGTAGCAAGATCTCTGCCCTGACTGCGCAGTCTCTGCCAAGCGTGCGGAACGTCAAATATGGTCAGAAAACACCGCTAGTAGCAATATTTTGGTCTTATTTGATGCTCTTACTGACTCCGCCCCAATTTCAGGGGGTGGGGGTATGTGAGTCTACACTTTTGAGTAACTTTACAGTTGCAAATGGTGCATAGACGCAGTAGTAAAGTGACTCAAAAGTGTAAGAGTAAATCTATTAGTAGTAAATCTACATGTGTAAATTTAACTTTGTGAAAGTCTCTTTAGTAGGTAAGCTGACCATGGTGGAATGGTCCCTCCACGATTCAATGCACATGCTTCAAATTTTTTACACTGCATGTGGTAGTAGAGGACCCCCGCCAATGCCACAGGCAGACCCTCATGTCATCACACAACACATAACACACAATATATATATATATATATATATATATATATATACAGATACAGAAATGGGCTTTTGGACATCCTCTTTCTGCTATTGGCTACTGTGGTTCTACTGGCTTTAGGAATTGGCTAAAAGGGCTGTCTGTCAGCATTGGTATCAGCCCACAGCATTCCACAGATGTAAATATTATAAAAAATTACTTCTAAGCACACATTGTTTTTGTCTCCTCAAGGCCCACACTCTCTACTTATTCACCCCTTTGCCCCCCCCCCCTGCTTTACTGGTAGTACCAATATTTTTTTTAAAAAGCTCATCTGAGGGCACAACACCTACAAAGAGCTACAGAGCTGCTTGTTCCAATTTTTGTGCTTCTGTTTTTTTAATTTCTTTATTTTTACTTAACCGAAATGCATGCAGACAAATGGTGGACATCTTTTACTGGCTATAAACCATCCAAAGATGGCCGCCATTTTCTCACATGCATCCTGATGCACTGGTGATTATTTTGGCTCGGCTGTTTTACCCTACCATTCCTACATGAGAATGGTAAAGCAAATGTAAACAAGTATCTGCACTTATCTGGTAAAGACAAGGCCTACGGGCTTTCCTTATGCTCGTAATCACATAACACCGGCAGGGAGAAAGAAGAAATGCAAAGGTGAAATACGTTTGCTGCGCTAGGGGTTGCCCGCAATAAGGAAACTTTTACTGCACTAAGCAATACTGCACTACACCCAGTCATGTTCATGCACTTTATTACACCTCAGTATCAACTCCAAAATATTGACTGACCAATATATAATTGTCGAAATATTGTGATCGAAAAAATATTCAGGACCAAAATATCAAAGGAATCCTTTTTTAATTGTTTTCCTATTATACCGAAGTTCGTTTAAAATGCCATTTAATTTGATATTGTTTTATTACAGTGTTTTACTGTATTTTTTATGTTTCGATTCCACTATGTTATTGTAAAATTATTATTTAAAAAATATTATTGTAATGTATATTGTCTGATTGTTGGGTTTATTGGAGGATTCGGTGGATAGTGTTTTTTAAATTCTATTTTAATTTATGTTAATTTTGTTATATCATTTAATTTATTTTATGTTTAAATGTTTAATAAAAAATTTAAATTGAGTATTTTTTTATTTTGGAGAATTTCGTTTATTTGGGGATTGGGTGGGTAGAGTTTTTCATTAATTACATACCAATTAATGTTATGTTCTCTGTTTGTTCAATTGTTTATTACATTTTTGTTTATGTAATAGATTTTAAGTGCAGATTATTGGGTTTATTGGAGTGACTTACTGTGTAGCTTTTAAATTATATATTAATTAATGTTAATCTATTCATATGTTATTTTATTAAATGTTTAAATTGTTTTTTATTTTTAATTATTTCAAAGTTTGTTGGGTTATGTATTACATTTTAAATTCAGGGTGTGGGGGTTAATTTGAGAATTGGATAGGCAATGTTTAAATAAAATAATTTGAGAATAACTAATTTATTAAGTACTTTAATTTTTAAATTGTCAAGTAATTATGTGCATTTTTAATTATTTTAGGTTGCAAAATATAATTTTATATTCTTTTATAAATAACTTTATTTTATAATGGGTTGTGTGATATTTTTGGGTTTGATGTTTAATATTTTGTTAATTAAATATTCACATTTATAATATTAAAAATAATTTTGTAAATAATTATTTTAATTAATTGAGAATTGATTTATTCTTTGTTTTATGGGCAAGTTAAAGAAAAGATGCACTCATTATTTTAGAAAACATTTGATTAAATTATTACTTTTATAACATTTTTTAATTATATTTTATTTTTAAAAATCGAAGGGGCCCATTCACAGAACTAATCTGAGACGAAATCCTAAACTTACTACTTTTGGTATTCACAGAAGGCATTTAGTAGTAGTAAAGTTAGGACTACTAACTTTACTAGTACTAACTTGAGACGAAATCCTAAACTTACTACTTTTGGTATTCACAGAAGGCATTTAGGAGTAGTAAAGTTAGGACTACTAACTTTACTACTACTAACTTGAGACAAAATCCTAAACTTACTACTTTGGTATTCACAGAAGGTATTTAGGAGTAGTAAAGTTAGGACTACTACCTTTACTACTACTAACTTGAGACAAAATCCTCAACTTACTACTTTTGGTATTCACAGAAGGCATTTAGTAGTAGTAAAGTTAGGACTACTACCTTTACTACTACTAACTTGAGACAAAATCTTAAACTTACTACTTTTGGATCACAGAAGGCATTTAGTAGTAGGAAAGTTAGGACTACTAACTTTACTACTACTAAATGCCTTCTGTGAATACCAAAAGTAGTAAGTTTAGGATTTTGTCTCAGATTAGTTCTGTGAATCGGCCCCAGTATGACTATTTTTTTAACTTATTTCAATTTTCAACATATTTTTTAGGGTTTCGTTTTATTGTTTGGGTGTAGCAAATATGACTGCCCATATATATGCTATTTCCCCAATGATTGTTAGCCTGGAGTTAGAATAGTAAATCAGATCCCGCCCCCACCACCCCCCATGCTAATGAAGGCACTTTCCTCGGCATTTGTTAGACTGGAATTAGAATAGCAAATCTGCCCCCCCAGCCCTAGGTATGCCCTCTTCCCAATGTTTGTCAGATTTAACTTATAAGAGTAAATGTGATTCACTCATACCCTAAAAATGTAGGTATTAGTATCACAGTTTGTACAATTGTAATTACAGTAGTATTTTTCAATAGATTTTTCTTTTCTTAATGTTTAATGATTGGAGTGTGGTTACTATTTTTTATTTCTTTCAGTACTATTTAAAAAATATTTTGAGGGTATTTAATTAAAAAATATATTGTTTTAAATGCTTATAGATCCTCTATTCTTTTAAATGTGTTTTCCTTATTACAATTATTTCTGAGTTTTATTGTTTGACAAATATTAGTTTTAGTCCCTTATAAATTGTTAATGCATTGATTAATTTAGAATTATGTTTAATAAATGTAGGTAAATTTATAATTTAATTTTAAAATGTAATATGTTTTAAAGTTAATTTAAAGTTAGAATCTACTAGTATGAATTACATTTTTAAAAACAGATTAAAATTAATGTTTTCATGCATTTGAAAAAGTGTATTGCATGTTTTTTAAAGATGGATTGCATTTTTTTAGTTACAATAATGTTAAATACATTTAAATGCATATAGTTTTCTATGCATAGTCAATATTTTGATCTATGGTGTTTTTATATTCAGTTCTTGTACTTTACATTTAAAATATCTAAAGTTGATATTTTGGACAGCAATATATTTTCCATTATATTTTTGTATTACAATATGTTTGCGATGGATATTCTCACATACAACCTCCAAGCATGGCAGTTACATCTCCAGAATAACAAGAAAGGAGCATTCTTGGAATGCTTCTTGAGGAGGCCTGTATTGCTTTATGTGTCCCAGAATTAATACATTCTGATTGGCTGTCCACTACGTAATAATCAGTTCCAGCTGCTAAAATTGATTAAATGCCGAACTTCCTTTTGTCAAGCGGCAGGTCATCAATGTTTAGAGGTTACTTACATATTTGTGCATGCTTGTTTTGTTTACAACACACTGGAGATCTTTACAGTTTAATGGCATTGTGCAAGGGGCTGGAGTGTTGTCTCGTATCGTTCACATATCTGAAGCTATCTGTCTATCCTCGCCTTCCAACCCTTCTATGGTCCACTCTTGCGAGACTAGAGAGGCGAACTCGCCCACACCGGTGTACCCTATTATTTTTAGGTCATGCTTGATAGCACAGCTGCCTACAGGATGCACTGTTACAGAATCTTTAAATTATACAAAAAATTGGCTTTGGCTGCTCTTAGAGGAGTAGTACCCTCTCACCTCTTTCTTTTGGCTGGTTGATGTATCATTTCGCCTTACAGGAAAGGCTTCCATTGCAACGCATGAGTGACTATTTCACATCTGACAACTGTACACAGTCATCACACTGTCAGTCACAGTCATTTCTTTATCTCCTATGGGCATTCTTTACAGAAAACAATCCTTGTTGCTACTTTTTATCAAGCACAGCCGATACAACCAGCTTTACTGTGATAAAGAACATGAGTACGCAACGCATGTGCACAGTATTTGTGAATGCCTGTGGTTACATGCCCAGGTTGGATAAATGAAATCCAGCCCTATTAGCTTAATCAAAGCTTCTTTTATGTATGCATTAATTAGGGGGTTTGTAGGGGGCTCATGCTGCATAAATGATGCCTCAGATCTCTGGTGGGAAGCAAGATAAAAGCCATGCAAAGAGGCCAGTTGGAAATACACTGATTAAGATGCCAGGCGTCAGGGTACGACCCCCTCCAGAGAGCCAGAATTCTGCACTGTATGTAGTGTGAGCAGCCCCTCCAGAGGGCCGGCATTATGCAATGGGTGTAGCAAGAGCAACCCCAGCTGGAGGGTCAGCATTCAGCACTGGATGTAGTGAGAGCGACAACCTGTAGAGGCCATTATTCCGCAGTGGGTGTAGGGATGAGAACCAGATCCTGGAACCAGGGGAAGTGAACAATATAAATGTTGTAAACCTAACAGAGAAATGCCTTTCTGATGATGCTTTGTATGTTTTAACGAAAGGTATGAGTTTTTGCCCAAAAAGTATTGGTGATATCTGTGAAGTCAAAATAGATCTATATAAATTTGTAAGAAGAATGAAAATTAAGAAACATTTCAAAATGATGGACTATGGCAATAAAATTACTGAACAAATTCATGGAGTCTTTGCCTCTAGTGAACATACCATCCAGGAAATACTAGACACCAGACTCCTCCTATCAATTACAGACTGTGAGGATGAAATTGTGACATCTGAAATGATTATGTGTGATCTGAATGTAACGAGTGACTGGAGCATTACTAGCAATTTGAAAGAGAAATCAAAATGGACACCTACGTTGTTTACGGGCAACAACATAGACATTTTTTACAAGCTAGTCAGTTCAGATCTAGACAGACAAACAGATAAGAAAACACATATCAAGACCAGAAATGATAACCTCACAAATGGTGAACGTAAGGCCCTTAAGAATTTGATGAACGACAGAGACATCACGATTAAGGAAGCTGACAAAGGGGGGAATATTGTGGTTATGCGCAGCACAGATTATGACAACGAACTGTTATGAGCCTCTCCCCAATAACCCGATATGGACCTTGACAGAACACCTGAACAGGCACCTGAAACAATGGCATGGTCAAGGGCTACTGGATGATAATGAGTACACATATTTGAGAGTAGACAGGCCAAAGTACCCCTGCATTTATACATTACCTAAGGTTCATAAAGATATGCCCTTTCCGCCAGGTAGACCCATCATCTCTGGTATTGATGGACCGACGGAGAGAATCTCAGAGTATGTAGATACATTTCTACAACCAATGGTGAAGAATTTACCATCACATATCCGCGACACCAAACATATACTAGGAGTCCTGGCCGACCTGAATTGGGATGACCATATGACATTAGTTACTCTTGACGTAACGGCGCTATACACTAGCATCAGGAGAGACACTGGCTTAAGTGCGATCAGGAGAATACTGAACACCAGATCAGCCAGCGCTTGGAGTCACACGGAAATGCTGATCGAAATGATCGAGCTGATCCTTGATAATAACGTTTTTCTGTTTAAAGAACAATGATACAGACAGAAGCAGGGGGTGGCCATGGGCTCCAGATTTTCTCCTTCGTACGCGAATCTGTTCATGGGCAGGTTCGAGGAGAAGATGATCTGGGGCCCACAAGGAATAGAATGGAACGATTCCATTCTTTACTGGGGTAGGTATATTGACGACTGCCTTATGATCTGGACCGACACGGAACACAAGTTGACTGACTTCCTTAGGTTCTTGAATGAAAATGACTTTAACATTAAATTTACTTTCAAGTACAGCAAAAGTATGATTTCCTTTCTAGATGTAGAACTGTACATAAGGGAAAATAAGATTCACAGCAGACTCTTTCGGAAAGAGACAGCCTGTAATGCACTACTTCACGCATCCAGTGCCCACCCTTCACATCAGATAAGATCAATCCCCATGGGGAACTCGTCAGAGTGAGACGGAACTGCAGCTTTGAACCTGAGTATGAAGAATGTAAGAAGGGAGTGTTAGCCCGCTTTAGAAATAGGGGCTATGACGAAACTACCTTACGTAATGCTGAGAAGAGGATACTCAGGGTAAAGAGACAAGACACACTTAGAGAAGGCTCACAGCATCGACGTAAGGAGGGTAAAGTACGTATGGTGACTGGGTTCAATAACATGTCTGGTGTCTTACGTCGTAGTCTGAACAGACATTGGCATTTACTCAAGGCAGACAAATCACTTAGTGATTTCATCACTGACACACCCAACATCACATACCGACGAGGCTTGTCACTCAGGAACATACTTAGCCCAAGTTACCCCAGGTGTGAAAGAAAAAACAACTGGCTGACATCGCTGACAAAAGGCTTCTATGGATGTGGGCACTGCAGTTCTTGCAAATGGGCTTGTAACGGAACAACTGAGTTTAAGGGTCCGGGCGACAGAGTTTACAACATAGTGACTAACATTAACTGTATGACGAAATTTGTTGTCTATATTATTGAATGCAGATGCATGAAAAGATATGTAGGCAGCACCATCAGGACATTACGTGAGAGGATAAGCGAGCACATAAGGGCGGTCAAGCAGGGAGATGTGAGATATCCCATTGCCGCTCACGTGACACAGTGTCAAGCTCAGACAGCTCACAAGCAGTTTGAATTCTATGGTATAGAACAGGTCCAGCGACACCAAAGAGGGGGAAACAGAGAATTGGCCTTGCGTAGACGAGAGGCATTTTGGATCCTTAGACTACGTAGTACAGAGATAGGGCTTAACATTGACCCTGAATTACACTACTTTTTGGGAAGATGAATACATGGAGTCGCCACACTCCAGGTATTAGTTCTGCTCCCCACACATTAAAACTCTCCGTAGGTCTCCTCATCAAGACAAAAATGACTCAATGACTCACTGTTACAACATGGCTAATTACAGATACATCTGTATGTGAGTCAAATATACGGAGTATATAATGTTTTTCTCTTATTATTTATTGTTTGCTATTTGTTTTGGTTTATATCTCAATGCTAATTACATTTATTACATTATTTTCCCCATGAGCACTAATGTTTTAAATATTTGCAGATAGAAATCAATTTTTTAATCTCCTTAACTATGTTATGGCAATCAGGACCCTGAAGAGATGGAGATAAAGAATATGCACCTAGTAAAATAGGATTAGAATGGAACACCTGCTCGGCACTTTCACACTGCCCTATGCATATAGACATGTCACTATATAGATGTTCATGAAGCATGGAAAATGCATGTATCATAGACCATGAGGCACCTTTCACAAGAAAATGACATAATATACAGCCTCAACACACCTTATCTTTATACCCCTTACGCTACACTATATCAGCCCTTGTGTCTGTAATGCAGGATGCAGTGTCTGCATGCAGGACTATATCACCGCGTTTCCCTCACAATAACGGTAGCCCCGTAATGATATATCGGATTATTTTATAGGCTATAGGTATTGCTGCTGCCAGAAGACCGCTTTGCACCTTAATGAATAAGAACATACTGATGTTAGGGACTTAGTGTCGCTACAAGATGGCCGCCGTTATGCAACTAGGTTATATGAGTCCTTCTTCTCTGATTGCTGAGAAACTGGATAGCTGTCCTTCCTCGGTTTCTATTAAACTTGAGTGAAGCCGGTATATAATGGCAGGAACCGGGAGCCTCATTCGTGCACCGTACTCGGCAACACGAGGAGCGACGTCCGTGTGTGGGATCAAACTACTAAGAAATAAGGTAAGGGGATCAACGGCCAGGGGGCATTGGACTTTATGGAAGAATAGAATATTTTGAGTTCTCGTTGTCAGATTCATCGTTAGCATGATAGCGCTAATGGAGCAACTAGCATGACGGATTCACTTTAGCTCGTCGACACTCTAGATATAGCACAGGAATAGAGGAAGCTTACCTTTACGATTTACTAGAAGGATCGAATGGTACTCTAGCATCATTATGAGGAGATAGATAAAGCGGATATAAACGGAATAGTTTTGTTTTAATGTCAAGCTGTATTCAGTGTTATGACGAATGGTCATTCTGCACCTAGATTTTGACTATTGGGGCTTGTAAAAATAGAGTTTGACATTACTCAGGGAAGATAAATATCACATGGTTAGTCAACAATGAGATTGGAGAATGTATTCAACTTGAACTATATATTATTATGGAGTGACACATGACTGGCTATATCTTTGTAGATTCTGAACTTCTGGGACACACAGGGATCCCTTGGATTTAACATTGAGAAGTGAGACGTCGCGAGATATTGAATCCCAGTGTGGGTTGGAATTAACACCACTAATAAAGTAGGTGGACCAATTGTTACTTTGAGTTTGCAACATTAGCTTTATGTGACTTTTGCCTGATGGTCCTTTTATACTCAGGCGTTTTCTGGTTTCTTTACAGGGTTTATACACAGGAAGACAATAGTTATTTACCCAACATAATTTGGTTTTTTGTTAAATTAAGTCAAAATAAAAATTTTTTTACTTCACCCTTTTGGGCTCCACTCCCATCTCA